>CM063518.1:12839377-14039377 GCA_032199755.1 Ambrosia artemisiifolia | reverse complement strand
AATTTTATAAAATCCGAAGCGCAACTAAGTTATTACTGTTGCGTATGTTTTCGTAAATAAGTTTCCAAGTGCTTTAAATATATATATTTATACAAAATCGCAGCGCTTAGATAAAGATTATTTGTAACAATAATAGTCAATCCCGGATAACAGTTTCAAACAAATATTTAGTTTTTACCAAGTGTCAAGTATTGACAAGTTTTCAAAGGTTTTTGGTAACTAAATAATGTTATGGTTCGGGTTCAAAACTTACATAAACGTTCGATTTTACTTGGAAGCCTTACAAAAAAAAAACGTAGTTTTGAGACTTGTAAGATAGTCGGATTTGGGAAAAGATGTAGCAGTTGTTATTAATCAATTCTAGTAATTATATATTGTATTTCTTCAAAGTGTATTTTCCTGAAAATAAGTGTACAAGACAATTACATGTATCCGATTTACAAGACAAGCTATGACCCGAGATGGTTATACGTTTCATAGTAGTAGTTCAACATGGTTTACACACGAATAGTAACAGGTGCGCAACTTGGGTACTATGTCGTATGTGAATACGTGAATTATGATAAGTCACGATCGGTTTGTCGAGTTAAACACTTAAGACTCGGGTGGTATACACGATTCTAGATAGTTGGATAGATTATCTTTTAACCGGAAATTAAGCTAGGCTTATATGCAATAGACTTTAAGGTGTCCTTTATTGGTAATTAGGGCACAAGGAAGTCGGTCAAAGCTTCGGGCTTTGTTTTCTAGCTAAGCAAGGAAATCAAGGTGAGTTTCACGGCCCCATTTTACTATTTTAACTGGGGGAAAGATATGTTTGTCAAAAGTTATCACATATTGAAATGTTTTCAAAGGTTAAAAAGTGATAAGTGGCATGATGAGTACTTGAGTTTTTGGTCGCCACTCGGGGTTGGGTCCTCGCTACTGTAACCATTAATTCAGGTAAATGAAACCAAAGGAATATTTGGATAGTACTATTGGTGCCTGACGAGGCCCACCTCTGGTTGATAGCGTCAACCCGGTAAAGACAAGAGGTGCACGTATTCTGAACTTAAGTCGTTGGGTTCCGAGAAACGACTTGGAGCGGGGCATAATTGTTAGTCTTGGTTTGGTTATGGGACTCAGGGGATTGCTTATCATCATAGTTTGTAGGAGCTAGCTACTCCGTATAAAGGCCACAAAATGTGCTGGATTTGCACAGGATACAAAATGTGCTGGATTTGCACAGGATATAAAATGTGCTGGATTTGCACAGGATGTAAAAATGTGCTGGATTTGCACAGGATGTGAAAATGTCGTATTTACGAAACTAAAACCTGTGAACTCACCAATATTTTATATATTGACGTCTTTTTAAACATATCTTTCAGGTAACTAAGTGCTGAACAGGTATGCGGCTAGTACGGTGGAATTTGGGATGTCGGACAATGGTTGGGGGTTTCATCTATCGTTACCTTCGGGTTGGGACATAAACAGAAACACCCCACTTTAAAACTTAATGTTTGTGGTTTTAAGTAATGTTTGAAACCAGGTACTCCTTCCCGACATCTTAATATAATGATCTTTTCTAATTAAATATAGTTTGTGTTAATCTTGACTTTGATATGCTTTCGAGCGTCGCGCCACGTGTTTCCGCCATTGGCGTGGTGTGACACATGAGACAGGTCGGATTAATTCTGGTTGTAGCTCCGCGTTTATTACTTTGATCCCTAAGATTAATTCGCCTGTGGGACTCAAAGATTACAGACCCATTACTCTGATTGGGGCGATTAGCAAGGTCATTTCTAAAATCCTTGCAAACCGCCTCAAAAAGGTTTTGGGTATCTTAATTTCGGACACTCAGTCGGCTTTTTTATCGGATCGTTTCATTCTAGATGGACCCTTAGTGGTTAATGAAGTTTTGGAATGGCTTAAAAGAAAGAAGAAAAAAGCGTTCCTTTTGAAGATTGATTTTGAAAAAGCATATGACAATGTCAATTGGCGCTTTTTACTATCAATTCTATCACAAATGGGCTTCCCCGACAAATGGTGCAGTTGGATAAAAGGTATTTTGGAATCGTCTTGCGCTTCAGTGTTGGTCAATGGGTCCCCCACCTTTCAATTCAAAAGTGAGAAAGGCTTACGTCAAGGTGATCCTATATCACCTTTTTTATTTCTTATTGTTATGGAGTGTCTCTCGTGGTTGATGAACAAGGCAAAAGAGTTGGGTTTTCTCAAAGGTATTAATTTCCAGATTGACAATATGGATCTTAATCACCTTTTCTTTGCGGACGATGCGCTTATTATGGGTGAATGGTCTCGTGAGAACCTTCAAAACACGGCTCGTATTCTTCGTATTTTCTACCTTTGTTCCGGCCTTCGTATCAACATACACAAATCAAATCTATTTGGGGTTGGTACGCAAGATGGAGAGGTGGATAGCATGTTAGAAGTCTTGGGGTGTAAAAAAGGGGTTTTTCCGTTCGTGTACTTGGGGATCAAAGTGGGAGCCAAAATGACGCGTATTAGTAGTTGGGACCCGGTTTTGAATACTATTAAAAAGCGCCTTACTAGTTGGAAAGCGAAACATTTATCAATTGGTGGTCGTCTTATCCTCATCAAAGCCGTGTTAGAAAATCTCCCCATCTACTATCTTTCTCTCTATAAAGCTCCAAAGGCGGTAGTAGAGAGTATGGAGAAAATTATGCGACGATTTTTATGGGCGGGTGGTAGTGATGAAAACAAGATTAATTGGATCGCTTGGAACGTCATCACTAAGTCTAAAAAGGAAGGTGGTCTTGGCCTTTCTAAATTGGAAGACGTTAACGACGCGCTTCTCCTAAAATGGGTGTGGCGTTTTAAATCCGGGGGTAATGGTTTATGGAAGAAAGTGGTCATTGGTTGTCATGGTTTGAGTAGGAATTGGTCGCTCCTTCCGTGTACGACTTCGGCAAGTGGATGTTGGAAGCAAATTGTCAAGATTGGAGATAAAAAGATTTGGTCCGGTAAAACGCTTGGAAGTTATTTTGAAGGTTTAGTTGGAGACGGTTCTATTATTAGTTTCTGGATGGATTCGTGGCTGAAGGAAGAACCTCTCCGGTTGGCCTACCCTCATTTATTCAGACTCGAAACAGAAAAATGGGCTGTTGTTGCGGATAGGATTCGGATTGTGTCTGACGCGAAGGTCCTGCAGTGGAAATGGCGCAAGGATCCTTCTACTCCTGCTGAAATAAATGAGCTTTTTAATCTATTGGAGGAAATCTATGATTATACGTGGAAGGGGGGGAATGACAAATGGATTTGGAAAGCTAGCGGGTCGAATGTTTTCACTGTGAGCAGCGCAAGGAAGCTTTTATCTAGCTTCCCAGGTCCGAGTATGGAACAACCTATGAAATGGAAATGTTGGACACCCCTTAAATGTAAGATTATGATTTGGAGGGCGATTCGCAATCGGTTACCCACTAAGGTTGAGTTACTCAGGCGCGGGGTTACCATTCAAAATGATCTTTGTGTGTTTTGTGATTCGGATGCTGAAACGTCTACCCATCTGTTCACTGGATGCTTCTTTGTTGCGGAGATTTGGAGCCGAGTGGAGCATTGGTGCCGGTTGAGCCCGTCAATTGTTTTCGATGTTGGCGACTTTATGAAGATCACGAAGAACCAGCCGATCCCAAAACAAAGCAAAGTCATATTGCGAGGGATAATCTTTACCACGTTGTGGACCATTTGGAATGAACGTAATGATCGCATCTTTCAAAGTAAAAGACGGCGAGCTGTAGAAGTGGTCGAGAGCATTAAGATGACTTCGTATTTTTGGTTTAAAAATAGAGCCAAAATGAAAGGTCTAGATTGGAATGATTGGTGTAAATACCCGCTTGTCTTGATGTAATCTCGTTTTGTTTGCCCGGGTGTCTTTTTTCTTAGGACCCCCGTGGCGCTTTTTGAATAAAATCTACCTTTCAAAAAAAAAAAAAAAAAGCTAGTGTGATAACGTATCATAAATATATTGAGACTTAAATTAAATACTCTTAATATATGTAAAGTCATAATTTCACACTCATTTATTGTTACTTTTTATTTTATTTTTCACACTTGATAGAGTCGCATCCTTTTAGACGGGAGGTCATATAGATCATGATATGCAAGTCTAAGTCATGTATCCTATGTTCATTCGTGTATATCAAGTATTTTTAATTCTGATTATGAAGTTTTGTTAAGCCTAAGACAACAATGCATTCATGTATTTTAAGACCTTATCCAATGCAACCGATATGGAAGGGAACTTCTAAGTCTGTGGAGACTAAACATTGTCTCAATATTACCATTAACAATGAAGATCAACCTAGATTTATGGGTGCAATCAATGTTGGTTTTAAATAGTCAAACCAAAGAAACTTAATGCATCCACAATAGTGAGTGAGATAACTTCAACAATTTCTAATTCTTCTATACCACAATAGTGAGTGAGATAATTTCAACAATTTCTAATTATACTATAAACTATAGTCGTTCAATTATTTGTTCACCATAGAGCTTGAACCCTGGTCACTACATAGAAAGATTCACAATTTCACATATGTCTTTATTTATATCAATGTACTTATGGTTTACATAGTATTATAATAGGACCAAAAGAATATACGTTAGTAAATATAACACCATGTTATGTGTACAAACCTAAAGTACTCTAGGGGGGGGGGGGGGGGGGGGGGTTTGCTATCAGCAAAGCCCACGAGTACCCCAGTTCCCACACGGTAATACAACCACCCTGGTCACGAGTAGTGGTCCCGCGAGGGTATTTGCTCGTTCTAGTTAACGGATGGGAACACTGAAATTTGTGGGTGGTGCTTAAGTGTGATGGTATCTCCAAAACCGTGTTTCAGTGAAGTGATGTGGCGGTACAGAATTGATGAAAATCAGTGAAGTTAAGTGGAACACCCCGTCCCACCTAAAGGAAGGATGGGCATCACCAGCAAAGGATCCGTGGAGCACCTTCACGCACCAATCACCACCCGCCACCTATACCACCACCCGTGAACCCCTCTCACTAGGGGCAGCATCACTTGTGAAGTTTTCTGGTTCCCCTCTCTCCTCTGCACCTTTGACCACTTCCGTTAACTAGAACACAAGATTGCTTCACGAGACCACTATCAGTGCCACCGACGATGATGTTGCTGTGAGGATAGTGGCCTACCCACGATCATTTCCTGAAGTGCCACGCCTCCCCTAAGAAAATAGTCTTTTTAGAACATTCGTAACCCATAAGTGAAAAACAGTCACCTAGGTAACCATAGACGAGAGACACAGTTATGACACATTGTGCAGTCACGTCTGTGGCCGTTTTTGGCTTCTGTATTCGCGCACGAAACATTACATGTGATCTGGTGGCATGGCTGATTGCTTATTACAAAAGTAGTATGTTTAGAATCATAAATAATTTTATAATATAGTTAAATTAAAAAACAAGGTGGTATTTTATATATAAAAAAAAATTGTTAAAAACGTTTAAAAAGTTTTTATGAATATTAAATGAAACATTTTAGGGGCCTGGCTGGCAGCACGTGGCGAAAGGAGTGTGAGAAATGAAAGAGACAAAAGCGCGTGGTTTAGAACTTCAAAAAAGAAAAGGTGTGATCCCTAATATAATAGGAGATGACATCATCTACGTGATAAGAGAAACAGTGGTTCAAACCCCAAAATCATATTTTTCGTTTTTAGTACTTAAACTATTAATTATTTTCATATAAAACCCCAATAAATGCAATTCTATTACCTCCATGGCTACATCGCATGAAAAAAAACCCCTTGAATTAGAGGCTGCGCTCGTTCATTTATGTTCTAAACGTTCGGTAATGTGTTCGTTTATGTTGATAGTTTATTAGGGTTTTAGATTTTTATAATTTTTTATATTCTTATATATTTTTATTTATTTTATCCAACTAAATAATACATGTGGGGTAAATATATGAGATTAATAAACCTACTTTTAGTATACGTTTATTATATTTTCGCGTTTCAGTGCTGATGCTCTCCATCTCCGACACCCTCCTTATCCATCTCCAATGCGAACTTAGTTTTTTGAGGCATTACTTTATTATGTCTACCAATATTATGTTAAGTACTAAGTATGTTTGAATAATTAGGTTATATTTTGGGTGGATTTAGCTAATGTCTTGATGTGTGAATTCGATCTAGTTAATATATGTGTATTTGTGTTTGTTTTTGTTAATGAACACTTATTTGTGTCTGTTTGTATTCATAAAGACTTGTTTGTGTTCATTAATGTTCGCACACCATCAAGCCTTTATACAACTCTAAAAGACATACTTTTCCCACAACATCAAGCCTTTATAAAACTTCACATAAAAATGGATTTTTTGTGGAGTAAGTTGCCGAAATAACCCCTGAGGTTTGGTCTAAAATGCTTGTTTAGACAGAAAAAGTTATATCGATTTAGGAGTTAGGTTCTTTGAAGAAATGGGGAAAGAACCTGTGTTTTGAAAGTTTCAATCGTTCTTGTGAAGAAGAAAGGTTAAATATGTGTTTTTTAAAGTTTAGACATGAAATGACCTAATTGCCCGTAAAGTTAACTGACTTTTCTAATTGAGTTAAAAATATGGTCCAAAATGGCATCAAAATGAAAGTTTCGGGTTAACAGCGATAAAAATAACTTTTTGCTATCTAAATAAGTATTTTGGGCCAAACCTCAAGGGCCATTTTGACACTTTACTCCTTTGTGTGTAGGGCCATTCTTTTTTCTTTTCGGAGAATTACCCCCAAAGTTGCGTCAAATTAACTCTTTTGGATGACTAATACTCCCAAAATATAAGGGTTTGATACGGCTCATCTACAGAAAGCGTGATTTAAACCCGATACCTCTTTCTAGCCTCACATTTAACTCATCTAGAGGTGAACAAATCGTTTTATTTTTACAAACCAGTTTTAGTTTCGAAACCGGTTTTGACTTTGACGAATTCTAAACCAAACCGGTTTTGGTTTGAAACAGGATCAATTCCGTTCGGTTTGGCCGGCCACAAATCGTTTTTTTTGCCCGGTTTGGGTTTCAATTCCAGTTTTGGTTCGAGTTCCATTCCGATTAATATACGCATTTTTTAAAATCATACAAACTATAAAAAAAATCAAACTTTTATTGAAATTTGGATTCTTTTGAACAAGAAAACTGAATTTTAATACAAAGAAACATAATATTTTTTGTGTTTGTGGTCAAAATCGATTTCTTCGGTTCCAAACAATTTTTAGCGGTACCGGTTTCGATTCTTTTTCCGGTTTGCTTGGCCGATTTTAGCATCATTTTAGCCCGGTTTTCGGTTTGGAAGTTTTTAGTACCTTTTATGGTAAAATCGGTTTGCACTGATTTTGTATCAGGCCGGTTTTACCGGTTTCAATTCTCAAACCAGTTTTTTTGTTCATCTCTAAACTCAGCTATCTAAGCCAATAATCACCGACAACTGCAACTATGGGATAACACGAATAATTCCCAGTGGCTGCCAATGTGGAACTAGCGCACTTGATAGAAGCATATACTTATTAAAATTTAGATCTAAGGTTTTGTCTTTCACAATGATGTAATTTATAATTATGAATGTAATAGTACGATGGAATATTTTTCATTCAAAAAAAATTTGCTCAATGGCTATTAAATAATACCAGATGGGTTCCTAACTTCTAAATAAATTTTACTTCTCTTGTACGTCGAGTTAAAACACTAATATGAATACATGAGTAATCGTAATATTTGGTCGAAGTTGTAATCGAAACAGGGTATTTTATATGGTATCTATCGTAAACAACATAAAGTGTTAGTACCAATGTACCATAACTCTTAACATGATGTATATATGAAACCAATATCAATCAACCAACATTGATATCATTGTTAGTATTTAATGGAACCAAAACCGGTATACGTTTATATGGTTTAAGATTGACGTAACACAACTTTATTATTAGTTATGCCGGCCAACCTTTTGCCGATTTTTTTTTTCTTCTTTTGATTGGCCGGCCAACCTGAAGCCGGGCGTGGGGGGGGGGGGGGGGGGGGGTGAAGGCCACGTAGAGGCTTCTGATTGGCCGATTTTTTTTTATTTTTTTTTCTTCAACACAATATAATATTATTACTTTCACCCAATTTCCCACCTTCCACTTCCGACAATTCCCCCCCCCCCCCCCCCCCCACACACACACACACACACCACATATGCCCTACAAGTGACACATGGTGCTTTACCCCCTGTTTTCCCCCTCCACTGCCTATAGTCTGATTGATGTAATAAAATTTGTTTCTTTTCAAATATAATGTTACATAAAATTGGAAAACAAGTTACAACACGTTTGTTTTTGTCAACCACTCACTCGGTATAAAATTTATTACGAACCCAGGCTAAACAAGCGGACATAACCTGCTCGTTATAATACAAGTACAAATGTACGATAGTTGCGTATCAAAATATGTAACTACTATTTATAACAACCCTATAATTTAAAAATACCTATGTGTATGTATATTAAAGAGACATGGTATGAAAGGGTGTCATGGTCAATCACGTGAGGCAAGTAGTATTTAATTGTAGAGAGAGAAAGGTGGCGCATGTACACAGTGCCCAAGACTTTACACAGTCTGAGTCTGTGGCTAGCTATGTATGCATCTAACCCAGAACTCGAGGTGCCACTTCCTGACACGTATCGTACGTTACACACACCCCGGTCAAACTCCTTATTTATTACCCACCCTTTTACATTTTTTCACTTTCATTTTACTACCCTATTGAATTTCACATCACCACAGATACACCTTATTAAATTTCTTTCAAATGTTTTCATTAATAGTTTAATACAACTTCGATTTTTAATTCTTCTAAAGGTCTCAAGTTTGAATCTGAACATACACGGGCTTTACCATAGCGGACTTTTTGATAGCCGAGTTTTTCCTGGTTTGGGAACTTGTTGGCTTAGGCTGCCCAGCGCTATTGGTAAACCTGAGCGTATGAGGAGCTTTCACCCAATGGGCGGTGTCCTCGGGTAGTCGGAAGTTTATTATGAAAACTGTTAGGGGTTGTTTGGTTGATTAAGTGTTAAATCATTAATGGATCTGAATGGTTAAATGCTAAGTTATTAAGTTGAACCTCTTAATGGTTAGTTTTCTTGTCTCACATTGGTATGAGAGTCTCATTAAGGTTCAGCCTAGTTCAGTGCTTAATGGTTCAGCAACATCCCAAATCTTAACGGTTCAGCCTTAATCATTTAATTCAGAAGCTGAAACAAACGTGCTGAATACTGAATCATTCAGCGCTGAATGCTGAATCATTCAGCGCTGAATGCTGAATCATTCAGCGTTGAATGGTTCAGAGCCTCATTAAGAAGCTTACCAAACAGCCCCTCAATGAGCAATGAAACCAACCAAAATGCGTCAAACAAATTTTTTTTGTAGGAAATCAGTTAAAACGCTTAAAAATGAATTAAAATAATGTAAAATCAATTAAAACAAATTATTTTTTAAAAGAAAAAAACCAAAGCACGGAACTATGGCATAGCTGGTACTTTGAGGTTAAAAAAATACTAAAGCACCACCCTATAGCCATAGCGCGGTGCTTTGGTTTTAGATGTTTCACTTTATCAGACAACCTAATACGCTTTTGACTGATGTGACAAAAGCGCCGCGCTTTGGAGTGAGTGTGAAAATAAGTTTGGGGGGTTTGAATATCAAGTTCGGTAAGTTATTCTTCATGATACTATTATCTTTTACGTAAACTTTAAAAGTTAGAGACCTAAACTATCGTGATCATGTTTTCACGATTCAGATAACAGTTATAAGGTTTTTGCGTTTTAAACATGCAAAATTGTACTTTGCCCGACAACAAGCTTCATAATTCGCGTTACAATACAGAGCTTACGATTTGGCATTTATAAAATTGTACAGTCGCTTTAGGAGGGCATGTCTTACAACCATAACACGTCATGAGAATAAGTAATGGCTTGGTTGTTGACTATTGAAGTGGTATTTATATATAGTACTGTTAAAGAGATTCAAAGCATGTGAAATTTATCCCCCACTTGTAGCCTAGTGGTGAGGTTGGCTCCTTGTCTCCTTGGAGACGGGGGTTCGATCCCTACAGGCTGCATTTGGGGGTACGGGAAGTGACGGAAGACCCGGTCGGGCCGTAAGGCACCCGGGTTCGATTCTCGATCCCAACTGGTTTTACCGGTTCAATACCGTCGTGCCTTCGGGCGGGTATTGTGTCCGGGTTTTCCCAGGTTCGGTTGCTCTTCCAGGTCGTAGGCTTGGGGGGCGCACAGCAACCGCTCGCCGGAGGGGGCCGGGGTCCGGATCACCTTTGGGTATCAAGATCGAGTACCTTTAGCCAATGGGGCTCAGGGTGTTTGTTGGCCGTTCAAAAAAAAAAAAGCATGTGAAATTTATTACTGATCGTTATTGCAGGAAGTCATGATCCTATCAAAGAGTTTTTCACTTTCTTTTCTTCCTCCTATTGTAACCTAGTGGCCTATGCGGTCGGTCTTGTTACTCCGTATACTAAATTGAAATAAGTTAAGCAACAGTAGCTATTTTATCCTTTAGCCTATTTCATATGCTTTGTTTTTTTTTTTTTTTTTCATTTACTGTCATTGTAATTTAGTGTTTTCTTATTTAGCACGGTTTGTTTTGCAATTTTACACGGGTTTGGTCGTTGTTCGCTTAGTATTTATACCCCTTGTAATTTAGTGCATTCTCATTTAGCGTGGTTTGTTTTGCAATTTTTGCACCGGTTTGGTCGTTGTTCGCTTAGTACTTAACATGGTTTTACAACTCATTTTCCCTCTATGTTTTACCGTTATGTGCGTCACTTGCAGTTAATAGTTTGTGTTTTTTCTTTACGATTTTCCTAGTTTTGGTCGTTGTTTCGTTGCTACTTAGCACAGTTTTACGCTTCCCTCTTGCGGGACATAGGCCAGTCTGCCATCAAAAGGCCCGCTTGCCACCATCACCCGCCATCGTAGTGGACACAGCGATGTATATCCCCGTTCGTAGTTCGAGATAGTAAATCAATAAAGTATGACATTACATGATTAGAGAAAATCATAATAGTGAGGGTAGTTCGAGGTGGCAACCCTCCCAATTAGAAAAAATGTTCATCACTAACAAAACTTTCACTAATGAATAATATTGGTAAATTCAATAGGAATTATAAACTAGCTGCAGATATACATGAAGTGTACTTACAAACTCTCCCTTAAACTTATAGCCGTTTTAAATAATAAAGCAAATTTCGAAAATAATAATAATAATAACTAAGGGGGGACGGGGCACTACACTTAAATTTTTTTAACTTCATTGATTTCCACAAATCTTGCACTGCCATATCACTTAACTAATTCACAGTTTTGTAGGCAGGACTACCTTAAACTACCCAACCCATAAAAAACAAAAAACCCCACACACAAAACCCCACTTACGATTCGTTAACTGGAATCCGTAAAACCTACCAGCAAACCACTACCTGTGTCACATGGGCCAATGTTACCATACTGATAGAGGGTAGCAACACCGTTTGCTGATAACCCCTTGCCCTCTCTAAAAGCAAAAGAAACATGGTGAATAAGTGAATAAATAAAAAGATAAATAAAATAAAAAAAACAATATTTTCAGGAGCTCTGAAAACCCTAAAGTGACCTCTTCCTATCTCTCTCATTCCACCCATTGTCCAGCTATATAGCCCAAAGAGGAGATAGTACACTGAAGAAAAGCCTGCTCCTTTTTTTTTTTGTTTTCTTTGATCGATCTTCTGCTACCATCCATCCATCCATCATCAGCCTTTAATATTTTGTAGGGTTTTGCCTCATTTAATCTTGTCAAACAACTGATTTAAACCACTAGCACACAGAAACAAAATACAAAAAAAGAGTCTCTTGTGGAGCCCTATACAATTTCCCCCTTTACCCTTTTCAGTCTGCTTCCTCTCTTTCTTCATCTACCTGTTCTAGAGTGAGATAGACACACCTTTAGATACACACATATTATATATAGAAAGTGAGAAGGTTACCTGAGTATAAAGACTAAAGAGATAACTATATATATATATATACAAACATAATGCAGCAGCACCTGATGCAGCAGATGCAGCCCATGATGGCAGCTTATTATCCCACTAACAGCGTTACTACTGATCACATTCAACAGGTTTTCAAGTGTTCCTTCATCACTCTTCTTCCTTTTTTTCTTTCTTTCTTCTTTTACTTTCTCTCTCACACACACAACACACACTTAAAGAGTACTCTAGTTGTTCTTGTGTCCTGCTGTTTGTGTTGATGTGTTTGTGTTTTAACTTCTTTTTTCATCTTTTTGTCTTGCCTTTTTCTTTTTGGCTTTTACTTGCTTGTTTCTTCATCTGCAACAACTTCCCTTCACACTTACATCTTACTTTTGCTTCTTGTTACATGCCTGTGTCTACTGTAAATGTTATAGTACATTTTTAACTTGAAAAATACAAGAAACAAAAATATAACACAAATCTTTATGTTAAAAATAGCAACTCCTATATTATTTCTTATTAAAGTTATTTTTAAAAATACTAGAAATAAAAACAAATAGTAAACCTTTATGTTAAAAATAGCAAATCACATGTTATTAACTATTTAACTTTTTGTTTAAGCTATATGGGAATTTTAATCTTTAAAAAAAATATTTGTTTTTGTGAATAAATTATGTTAGCTTCTTGGTAATCTTTGAGTTAAGATTCTGCATTAAACATTCTTTATTTTCATTAATATCTGTGCGTGCGCATGCTAATCGATGCCCTATTGATATATGTGTTGGCCTTTAGCTATCCAGGTATCTTGCTAATTGTTTATGCAGATTTCATTGGAACAATATGATAAAAGATATGTTTAAAATATGATTATTTAAGAGTATATTATATTATTATTATAATAACATTTTAGTTTATTTTGAGTAGAGATCAAGGCATCAGTCTATATAAACTTCACTAGCCCTGAGAAAAAACAACATAGATTCGAAACTAATTGTGTACTGGACCTAGTGTTTGACTTTATGTAGTAGGGTAGAATCATATCAGATTGTGTTGTACATACCAATCTTTAGGGTTTCAGATGCTGATTTTTTTTTTTGGATTTCTTGGAGAAATATAAGTGCATGTAGATCATTAAACATAAACTTGTAGTGGGCTGTGTCACACTTATGGAGTCATGTCATGTAGATAAAGTTTGTGATCATGGGTGCGTATCTTGACTTGAATAGGAATTTTAGGTGTTAGGGGTGGTTTAAAAGCATCTATACTGAGATCGATACATTGAGAAAGTATTAGAGCATTCAAATCAATCCATCAACCCCTCTCTTGTCTTTGAAATTTCAAAAAAAATGCTACTAAAAAATCACTAAATCCCATCCAATGAAAAGTTGTTATTCATCATTTATGAAATTAAATTATTGTGAGTTTATAAAAACAAGAAGTATAACAAAATAAGAGTTTTCAAGTAAAATAAACATAAAAATACTGGATGAAAATTATTGTGATTGTATAAAAATGAGAAATATAATAAAATAAGTGTTTGTAAGTATAATAAGCGTAAAAATGGTGAATGAGATGTGAGAG
Organism: Ambrosia artemisiifolia; assembly: GCA_032199755.1. Classification (NCBI taxonomy): domain Eukaryota; kingdom Viridiplantae; phylum Streptophyta; class Magnoliopsida; order Asterales; family Asteraceae; genus Ambrosia; species Ambrosia artemisiifolia. Next base: position 14,025,773 of record CM063518.1, on the reverse strand, counting down.
GTTTATAAAAATTAGTGATAATCTTTGAAAATATGATTTTTATTTAAACCATAGGGTAGAACATAGCGGCGGGAACGTATATGCTCTTAGATATAATATATTAGTAAATGTTTGTTTTGTAATCATTTTCAAAATAATTAGAAGTGTATCTATAGTGTGCGGCTCACTGATGTTGGATAAATATATAGTTAGGGTTTATTGTGTAATTCTCTTTATTAAATTTTGATTAGGTTTTCTTTGTAATTATTCTCGTTGTATTCTAATATACAACGGAGGGTTTTTCGTTATTCTATGTGAATCCACCTCAGCCATTGACCCCACCTTCATCAACGACTCTTTTCCCAAGGACACCCCCTCTCTCCTTGCCACGTCTGCGTGGTCAGGAACTTCACCCCTCTCATGTCCACCTAAGCATCCGTCACACCCCAAGGACACCGTTGCGGATGCTCTAAAGTATTAAAAACCTTGATCGTCTACGGTTTTAGGTCTTAATGTGGGTATTTAAATAATGCTAAAGAATTTTCAAATGATTACCTTGGTTTTGATTAGTATTTGTGTTTAGCATCAAGATTCTCCTTATTTTTAACAACAATCTAAACTACTCCTAATTCTCCACCAACATCCACATTGGGACTCGAACCCCCTCGGGCCTCGACGTCTAGGGGAGGCGCAACTGTTTTACAGTTTACACGCCTCAAAATTCCCCTATGGTTTAGGGTTTTTGACTGGATAACCATTGAAATGACTAAACATTGAGGTTATTCTATATTTCTATTTGCAACCACTAAATGACCTTGCGGAAAATCAAAATATACTGGTTAAATGTTGAGCAGGTTGGATAACATGTAAACGTTATGGAAGTCGAAACAATAAACAGGATGTGACGGGCCCGACGCTACATCTTTATAATTTATAAGTGGTAGTCAAATAATGTGGCCTAAATTATTTGGTTTTGTTCTAGACAATATCCTAAAGGTCCCTCCTTGAATTAAAGAACAGCTGTTGTTAGAGATGGGGCAAATAATGTAAACTATGACCCCATTGGGGTATATGTCCCATTTTTTCTGTAGGGCAAAAAGGTGATCATTTGCTACAGATTGGGCAAATAATTCAAGAGTGGGAGAATAAGGGTACATACCCCATCTTTGTATGGCTAAATGACTCAATATTGCTCAAGACAGGTGTACTAAGGTTGTGTGTGTCCCCATTAAAGGAAAATAATGCTAGTTTTAAAAAATTTTAAACACTATATATGGAATATTGTTGCATGTAGAGTGCATTTTTAATAGATTGTATCCAAAAATAATGTCGGTTTAAATATTTTTATTATCTTTATAAATGAGATATTGTTTCTTGGATAGTAGGCGGTCAAACAGGTGGAAAGTAGTGTAGAGTGTTTTTTTATTTTTTTAACATTTAACATCCTGGATTGTTTTATTAAGATGGTTAGGTTATGATTGTAATATTATAGTCATTGTGATCATGTTCAGTACATTATTTCTTTATTGTAAGTTTTAAAAAATGAATGTAACACCTAACTGAATTCTCGTTAAACGATTAACCTGTATGTGCAGTATCTTGATGAGAACAAATCTCTGATTCTGAAAATTGTTGAGAGCCAAAACTCGGGCAAAATGACCGAATGCGCAGAGTGAGTGTATTCAGTTCTTACCTCTATTCGTTTGTCTTGAAAGATTTTCATATATCAGTGGTCATTATATGTTTGTATTCCTACTTTTGATCAAGTTACTTGTAACCTTTTTCACAGAAATCAAGCAAAGCTTCAGAGGAACCTTATGTATCTTGCTGCCATTGCGGATTCTCAACCACAAGCTACTGCTGTTCATTCCCAGGTAAATAATTAAACCTAGCAAAAACTTCATGACTCCATCTAGTGGTAACATTATGTATTGGTGAAGTATCTGAATATGATATGGTTATTGAAATGCAGTACCCGCTTGGCGGGATGATGCAGCAAGGTAGTCACTACATGCCACAGCACCAACAAGCTCAACAAATGTCACCACAAGCACTCATGGCTGCACGTTCATCTATGCTCTACAGCCAGCAGCAGTACTCATCACTACAGCAGCAGGCCGCCATTCAAAGCCAGCTAGGAATGAACTCCGGTGGTGGCGGTAGTGGTGGAAGCAATGGACTTCATATGTTACATAGTGACGGCTCCACCTCTGGCAGCGGTGGGCACCTAGGCATAGGAGGAGGGTTCCCAGACTTCTCCCGTAAGCATGATATCGGGCTTTCTGGACCGTCCAATGAAGGCCGTGGAGGTGGTGATGGTGGCGAGACGCTTTACTTGAAATCTGGTGATGAAGGTAATTGATGTTTTTTAGTTGTGTTAAGCATCATATAATATGAAGTCTACTAAACTTTAGTTTGAGAAGTAGGTAAGAAGAGTAGAAGGAAAAATAACTAGTTAAGATGCTTATAAATGGACTTTGGTGTTGGCTAACACCTTGGAACTCGAATTTTACAGTTTGTATGTTGCTGAACCATGAATCGTTATCGTAGTTGTTTTTGGTTGTACATTTGTAGCTTGGTCGGAGTTCGTGTTTCTTCGTCTATCATAAATTGTCTTTAGTGAAATTCGCTAACCTATACAAGTCAACCTTGAACACATTCGTGTAAAAAACACAAGTATGCCAGCATAAAATATTGTTCGATGCAAACTATAAAATGTATCAACATTAACATCACCACCAACGGCCCTAAATTATAAGCTTTAAACTTCTATTTTAGTCTTGTGAAAACATACATGTTATGTTTAAAACCTATTTTATAATCTATGCTTAGATCTTTATGTTTGTAACTGTGCATGTGTTTAACATTTAACTTACATAAACAACAATATAACAAAACTTACTGCCCTAATCATCATCTTTACAAACCCATTTTAAGTTGTATTAACATGTGTTTTATTACGTTAGAATCCACAACCAGTGGCGAAGCTTGACCCGAATGTTCGGGGGGTCAAAAGTCACTAGTTTCGGGGGGTCGAAATCCTATATTTTCAAAATTTTCTATACGAATACTATATAATCGGAACATCTGCTCGAAAATCCGGGGGGGGGGGGGGGGGGGTCGGCCGCCCCTCCCTGCCCCAACTATGCTGCGTCACTGACTCACTGTGTACAACTTGCTTTTAACACATTAAAACATGAACTTTCAACATTAAAAAGACAAGATCAAGAAGCTTACTACTAGTACAAGGCTAGGGAAGGCAAATACTCTTGATTTGGATGAGGTATAGTGTATTCTTCTAAGGGTTATGCTCCAAGCTTTCAAAAATACTTGATTTAGGGATGGAATGGAGTTAATTTAGTGTATGTTTAGTTGAAAAACAAAGGGTGGTGGTGGGTTTTCTTCCCTGGCCGTGGGTTTGATCAAGGGAAAGGATAAAGAATTTTGTTGTTGATGTGGTGTTGCATTATGGAGGATAGGATGATTATCAATGGTTAGGCTTGTAACATGGATTAAACATGACATTAGCATGCTTAAACATCATCATTTGATCAAGATAGGCAAGCAACCATAGGGTGGCTTGAAGCCTCCTTCTAGACCGGCCCAAAAAGGGCTCTTGTGGGTCCCACTTGCTTTTCAAAATATCTTCTAATTATCTAGTTAATCTCTAACTAGTTCAGTTAGGGTTTTCGGGGTTTTAATGCGTGTTTATTACGAGTTATTCCAGACATATAATTGACTCCCAATCGCCCTTAAACATTGACTAGTTTAGGCGTTGGTAAGTTATTTAGGCTTTATTTGGGTGATTCAGGGCTGATTTTGGGCGTGGGCAGTCCGGGCGATGGCCCAAGGCCCAAATTCCCAAGGGGCGCCATGGGAAGGTTACAATTTTGAAGATGCAGTACTTATTAGCTAGCACTTAGTATATGAAGATATTTATACTTCTGTTCACATAAGTAAATATGAAGTTCAGATTAGCCAAGGCCCTGAAAGGGTCACTAATGAAATACCACATTTAGAAGTCCATTTACTTTGAAATTTAAACAAAAATGGAATTGTAATGCTGGGATCTTGGGTGGAAACAGGTGATATTTTAGTAGGTAAATTAACGCCTCAAATGGTGAAAGAATAGCCGTATGCCCTGTAAGATAGATTGTTACGAACCATACTTGGCATGCGGGTATAAACTTCAAAAGAAACTTGTTTAAAACTACCTATAGGCGGTAGGGGTCGGGTTATTGATGTGAGATGGGTCCAGAGTTCTAAGATAGATGAGACAGAGAAAACAGAAAATATTCGTGTATATATTTTACGGAAACGTGAAATAAAAGTAGGCGATAAAGTAGATGGAAGACATGGAAATAAGGGTATCATTTCAAAATTTTTACCTAGACAAGATATGCCTTTTTAACATTTTAAAAAACTATATTATATTTATGTTAAAAAAAGCCTTATGTATTTACTTTTAACCTTAAAAGATATACAACTAATCAATTTTTAATCACAAAAATTTATACTTACCCAAATGTGCAAAGAGGCCCTCCCAAATTTTAATAAAAAAAAAACTAAACTTTATTTGGAAACTAATAAAAGATAACGTATTTTGGAGAATGGACAGAGCAAAGGATTTGTTAAAAATGCAACATCTAATGTTGCCCTTTTAGTTTCCATTGAAATTAAAAGATATTTAAACCGATGTTTTGACTTTTTAATTTCAGAATGACGAATTTATTTACACTAAAAGTCTGTCTTGAAAACTATTATTTATATACTTAGCTTTGGGTTATTCTATAAAGGCTATAAAAAATAAGAAGTGTGAAAAACCACTAAAAAATGACATGTGTCCAAAGGATTAAACAAGTGGGAGGAGTAATTTTGTCAAAAAAAAAATATGCACATGCAAGTCACATGCCATTTCCACCTTCATTTTTAAATGTTCGTAACTTTTTTATACGCCATCTTTAAAAAAATAATTATACCATAAAATTGAGCGTCTTTTTATCTTTAATATGAGTACCATATTGTTATACTTTTGAAAAAAAGTCAAAAACTCACTTGCATAAGACATAATGGAGTGTAAAACACAATGAACACCAATTAAATATAGGGTATAAAACATAATCAACAGTCTAATAAAACACAATGGACGACATACTAAAAACACAATGAATACTTTTGAAAAAAAGTTGAAAACCCAGTTGCGTAAGACACAATGGATGACATACTAAAGACACAATGAATAGAAGACTAAAACACAATGAATACTTTTGAAAAAAAGTCAAAAACTCAGTTTTGTAAGACACAATGGACGACATAATAAGGACACAATAAATAGAAGACTAAAACACAATGAATACTTTTGAAAAAAAAGTTGAAAACCCCGTTGCGTAAGACACAATGGAGATAACGTAAAACACAATGAGTACCAATTAAATATGCAATGAACAATAGGGTATAAAACACAATGAACAGTCTAATAAAACACAATGGACGACATACTAAAGACAATGAACAGAAGACCAAAACACAATGAATAATAGACTTAAACATAATGAATAACATAATAAAACACAATGTACACCTAAATACTAAACTCATTTGCGTAAAACACAATGAAAAGCATACTAAAAACACAATGGACAAAGTTAAATCATGTGTAGACTAAAAAAACATAAATAACATATTTATAAAGCACACGTGCATACTATAACACAATGAACGAGCAGAAGACACAACGGAGAAGAAAACCCATTGTGTTTTATTATGTTGTTCTAGACACAACGAATAGTTTCACAACTCACTCCACCTGGAACACCGCAACGTAATGGTGTGTCTGAGCGGAGAAATCGAACTCTATTAGATATGATTCGATCAATGATGTGTCGAACAAACCTTCCAAAATCCTTTTGGAGTTATGCTTTGGAAACTGCCGCAAGACTTGTAAATATATCTCCAACAAAGAAGGTTGATAAAACGCCTTGTGAGATATGGCATGGAAAGAAACCTCATGTATCCTACCTTAAAGTCTGGGGATGTAATGTTTATGTCACTCTAGAATCTTCGGATAAATTAGATCCCAGAGGCGAAAAAGTGGTTTTCGTCGGATACGCTAAGAAGATTGGTTACCTGTTCGACCACCCCACTGAAAATAGGATTTTCACTAAACGTAGAGGCAATTTCTTGGAGGAAGAGCTTCTGGCGCGAGGGATTGGAGATAACCATGTGCATCTTGAAGAAATTCGAGAACCACAAGTGATTGAACCGGTTGTTCAGACAGAACCAGAAGTAACTGATCCAGTTGTTGAAGTTGAGCCTGAGAGGACTCAAGAAACAACAGAAACACCTAGTGTTCGAAGAAGTATTAGGGATCGTCGTGCACCTGTAAGGTATGGCGATATCTTCATGATTGATGAAGCTGAGCCTGCTACTTACAAAGCTGCAATCTTGGATTCGGAATCCAAGAAATGGCAAGAAGCCATGAATACAGAGATGCAATCCATGTATGATAACCAAGTCTGGGATTTGGTTGATCTACCTGCCGAATGTCGCACTGTAGGAAACAAATGGATCTTCAAGAAGAAGACTGACATGGATGGGTCATGGGAATGTGCAAACCTACAAAGCAAGGCAAATGGATGTCTATTAGAATTCTACTTGCCATTGCTGCATATTATGACTATGAGATATGACAAATGGATGTCAAAACCGCGTTCCTTAATGGACACTTACTGGAAGATGTCTATATGGTTCAACCTGAAGGTTTTATCGATCCAAAGAATCCTAATAAGGTGTGCAAGCTGAATAAATCCATCTATGGATTAAAGCAAGCTTCTCGCAGCTGGAATCTCCGTTTTGATCAGAAAATCAAAAAGTTTGGTTTTATCAAGAACGAAGATGAACTATGTGTTTACAAGAAATCTAGTGGGAGCTATATCACTTTTCTCATACTGTATGTAGATGACATACTAATCATTGGAAACAATATCCCTATGCTTAAAGATGTTAAGACCTGGTTGGGTAAATGTTTCGCAATGAAAGATGTTGGTGAAGCCGCTTATATTCTGGGAATAAAGATTTATAGAGATAGATCAAAGCGGTTATTGGGTTTGAGTCAAAGTACATATATTGATAAGGTCATACGACGCTTCTCAATGCAAGACTCAAAAAGGGGGCTTTTGCCCATGGCACATGGAACCATTCTTAATAGCAAACAGTGTGCAAACACTGAAGAGGAAAAGAAGAAAATGGAAAGAGTTCCATATGCTTCTGCTATTGGTTCCATCATGTATGCCATGTTATGTACTAGACCTGATGTCTCGTATGCTCTTAGCATGACGAGTAGATATCAACAGAACCCAGGAGAGAGTCACTGGGCTGTAGTGAAGAACATTCTCAAGTACTTGAGAAGGACTAAGGACATGTTCTTAATATATGGAGGACTGGATGAGGAGCTGTCAGTTAAGTGTTATACTGATGCAAGATTCCAGACTGATCGTGATGATTCAAGGTCACAAACGGGATATATTTTCATTCTGAATGGTGGGGCTGTTACTTGGAAGAGCTCTAAGCAAAGTGTGGTTGCTCAATCCACCTGTGAATCATAATACAATGCTGCATCGGATGCTGCAAAGTAGGTTGCCTGGATGAAGAAGTTCATTATTGATCTCGATGTTATGCCTAGCATAAAGAAACCAATCGAGATGTTGTGTGACAGCACTGGTGCCATTGCTCTTGCAAAGGAACCAAGGTCACATCAGACCACAAGGCATATACTTAGGAAATTCCACTATATTAGAGAGATAATAGAACGTGGAGACATCGTAATAAACAAAGTTCATACGGATCTGAATCTGGCTGACCCCTTTACTAAGCCTTTACCTCAAGTTAAACATGAGGAGCATGCTGGAAAGATAGGGTTTAGAGTTGCTAGACAGTGGGCATGATCTGTAGTTAGTAATGGTGTTTCATTTTGAACTATAACAGTTACATTGAATATTTATTTGATTTAATGGGTTAAATGCAAATTTAAATATTTTGTGACTGTGTTCATTATTTGTATGTTTAAATCCTTGAATAAGAGTATTCTAAATATTCGTAGTCGATCAAATTACATGGGAATGAATTTGAATGTAAGACTATTGTGAATTGAGATGATTGTATTCATGAGATGAATAACTCAAGGGTTTGAGAATCATTGTTCACAGATATCATTAGGGAATGATATTGGATGTAACTCGCTTCAAAACGATCTCCATGGATCTGTGTCATGAGATGTTTTGATATTGATATGTTCAATCTGTCCTTTTTCCTAAGGCACATATTAAACTACATTGATCAAGGACTATCTTTGATGTTATCTAACACTATCCTGAAACATGGGTAGCAATCCGGATAGCGTTGGGAGAAATCCAAGATTAAGTGGGAGTTGTATGACGCTGAGGGAATTCTGTACTTCTATAGGATTAGAAGTCTAGACATTCTGGCGCCGTTGTTAACTCAAACTGGTATAAACGCGTGGCCACGCTCGGACTAAGGTAGTTCGTTAGACCACTTTGAATTAAAGACGAGAATAGAGAATGGTTGATCACTATATAAGAATGAATGATCCATGTCTTATGATCAACGGATGTCTATACAGAAGGGACTTATTGATAGAATTATCAGGGTTATAGTATTTGGTTAAGTAAAGCGTTACTTGAACTCAAAGAACTAGTTGACGACTGTAAAGCGTCATACTGGTTTGGGTGCAATGCGATGCAGCTAGGCGTCCAACTCTGCGCACGTTGACTCCTTTAATTAAAATCGTCCAAGTGGGAGGTTGTTGGATATATAGTATGTCCGATGTAATTAAATTCGAGGTCAACGTAACCCGACCCGGTACGATCCAAAGAGTTACACGTTGGTACACGAATCAGACAAGTTCACGTATCGGTGGATTGTTATATGTGAAATAATAATTGTTTTAGACTTGAGGGACTTAATATTAATTAGATTAATATGGAATATTCCAAAGGATATGACATAATATGAGAATATTCCAAGAGTCTTGTTCAATAAATAGGGGATCATGGTGTAAACCCTAATTACAAGTTTATTATAACAAAACCAACTCCTTTCTCCCCAAGTAACCTTTCGGCCGACCCAAGGAAGGGCTGCCGCCACCTCCTACCGTCGACCAAGGTCACCGCCACCTTCACCCTTGCAAGTGTTGTGCTCGGTTGTGAACTTCCTACTAGCGAGGATTCGTTGTAACCCGCGTGTTGCAATTCCGATGTAGTCGTCAAAGGTTGATTACTAACCCCCCTATGGTTTTTTATATTATTTATTTGTTTATACGCGTTTAACTCAGATCCTGATTGGGAATATTTTGTTAATTGGATTAATAACATTAATTATTATTACATATATATATATATAAATCGCATATATATATATGTGTGTGTATAAATATTCGGTTTTTGTAATAATAATATAAACCGCTTCGACTACGTATATGATACCATGATTCCCAACATTTTGCTATTCTTTAAAGGCTAAATTAATACAATTAATTTAGAATTGCACTTAATTACCGTTAATTACATATACTAATTAAGTACGGAAACACATCGATTTTTGCCGGATGTTACAGTTGTATTTATTAATGTTTACTTTTTAATATTAACATGGTTGTTATTTTATGTGGTATATTGTATGTATTTTATTGCAGGATAATGATGATAATAGTGTTGAGATTATTTGCTATGGTGCAATGTTTAGTCCCTACAAATCTGATCTTCAACATGAATTTAGTGAAGATGTAATATCAATATTTATTTCATATTCTATTAACTTGTGTATTAAATATTTTTAATGGATCAGATGCATGAAACTAATAGGAAGAGATCCAAAAGGCTCTCTGAATGAAAATAGAATCAAGTTATTGATTTAGACAGTTCTAATGAAAATGACAAAGAAGTATTTTATGACACTTCAGATCGGAGAAGATGGAGGAAACTCATCCTTACCAAAAAAATGTAAAACTAAAACATGAAGATATACAACAAAGTTCAGTGATCGTTCTTGATGACGAATGTGGGCAGACATAGGGGTGTAAATGATGCATAACGGCTCAAGAGCTACTCGGGATCGGATTGATAAAAAGCTTGAACGAGCCGAGCCTTAACGAGCCCGAGCCCATGTTTGAAATATGACTCGTTTAGTTACTAGACATGTGTAACGTTTATGACGTATATCCACTGCAATACACTACACGAATTTGAAATAAGTACCGCAATGAAAAATGTCACTCCCACCGCATTGTGCGGGTTTCCTACTATACTCTAAAACACAAACTAGCCAACAACTACAAAGGGCAATACATAATGTTAAGCTACACGCCACACTATACTAGAAAATTACACCACTTCGACCGCTCAAACTCGATCTAGGATCTCCGATCTATTTTTCACCAAAGAGACCCTCTTGTTTTAACTTCTAAATGAACTATATATGCCGCTGGATATTTATAGTTTTGAACAATTTATCATTTCGTATTATTGCACCAAGGTTGTGTAGTATATTCACATCAAGTGCCCACATGGCCACATGCCTATATGGACAAAATCTTTGCTTTGGCATGACATCCAATGTTGATAGATTCACTGAATCGATGCGTGCATTCACGATACACACAGGTCATTCCTTTCATATTAACTCGTTTTTTTTCCCTTGAAATTATATAAGTAAAAAGATCTTTTACTAAGTTTTACTTTTTATATTGGTAATCATGTAAGATATAATCAAACAAAAGAGAATAAATTTCTTGTTTTTTTACGGAAAATTTATGACAGTTTAAAAACCATTGTTACTTTTTATATGGAGACAAAGTGTAACTATTAACTACTTATCCAGAATTCGGTTAAAGATGAGGAATTGGATTTTGAAAGGCTAATTTACCCTTATTTTAGGGTTGTGTCTTAGGACTTTTCTTTTTGTAAAATCACATAGACTATTCATGTAATTTACTCTTAAAAAATAAAATAAAATGATTTTTTATGTGTGTATGGTTTTAGGTAAAGAAAATGCCATGTATCACCTATCATACCCAAACCTAGTCCTGCTTCATTTCCTATATGCAATGTTTGTGATGGTTTGGAGCTTTTTTAAGGTCTTTTTCATCATTTACCCATGAGCTAGGGTCTGTTTGGTATAAGGTAATGGAATGGATGAGGGAATGGAATGCACGAGGTAATGGAATGGACAAGGTAATGGAATGGATCATTACCATTCCATGTCTTTGTTTGGTTGCCATGTGGGAATGAAACAAAACATTACTTTTTGTTGTTAGATAGGCACGAAAAGACGAAGAAATAAAATCGGTGGTTAGTGGCGGTGGTGGGCGGTGGTCAGTGGCGGTGATGGTGGGTGGTGATATGTGGTGGTAGCGGCGGTGGAAGGTGGAGATGGATGGCTGTTATGGTGGGTGGGCGACGATGGTGAGTAGTGGCGGTGGTGGTGGTGTGTGGTGGTGGCGTGGTAGTGGGTGGCGATGCCGGTTGTGGATGGTGGCAACGGCGGTGGTGGGTAGCGGTAACAGTGGAAGTGGATGGCGGCGATGGTGGGTGGGTGACGATGGTGAGTAGTGGTGGTGGTGGGTGGAGGTGGTGTGTGGTGGCGGTAGTGGTGAGTATAGGAAATTGTGGTGAGTGATGGTGGCAGGTGGTAGAGGCGGTGGTGGGCGCGATGGGTGGTGTTGGATGGCGGCGGTGGTGGGTGGGTGACGATGGTTGGTAGTGGTGGTGGGTGGGTGAAGGCAGTGAGTGGCGGCTGGACGATGGTGGGCGACGATGGTGGGTGGTGGGTGACGGTGGTTGGTGGTGGAAACAACGGTGGTGGGTGGTGACGATGGTGGTGGGTGGTGATGGTGGGTTATGGTGTTGTTAGTAAAGGGTGAATGATGGATGAAATGAAAAAAAAAACATGGGAGGTGGATGGAATGGTTTTAAGGGAATGAAATGCCTTGTGGAATGAGTGATTCAATTTCTTTAACAAACCAAACACACTATTTTTCATTACCTCGTAATGGTCTATTCCATCGTACCAAACGCTACCTTAAAAAACAAATTTCAATTATTTGGCACTTGGAAGTAACGGGTGTAAACGAGGCGTAACGGCTTGAGAGCAGATCGGTAAAAAACTTGAACAAGCCGAGTTTAAACAAGCTCGAGCCCAAGTTTGGGCCTGAAATATGACTTGTTTTATTATCGAGTCCGAGTTTGAGCTTTACATACAAAACTTGTTTAGGCTCGTGGTGTATGCAAATTTGTCCTTTAAAATGTTCAATTTTAACTAATTATATTAGGGAGTCGAGCTCAAGCTTAAGCCGAATTTTTACATCGTTTAAAATTGTTTCCAAATTACCTCTCGAGCCGAGCTCAAGTGCTTTTCAAAAAAAAAAAAAAAAAAAAAAAAAACACCCGAGCTCAAGCCTCACAAAATTGTTTCCAATTACCTCTGGGCTCGACTCAGCTCGGATACGCCCTTACATGGAAGTAGTAGGTTTTTTTTCGTAACCCAACAACGAAAACGGGTAGACCCGAGCTCCGTTCGATAGAAACTCGAACCTTGTCTGAAAGTCGCCATGCAGAAAATAATAAGAAAAACGAGACACAATGTTTGTGTTTCATAACCACGAATCTGCCAGAAATTCACGCAACAATCGCATTGTAAAAAAAAAAAACCCTAGCGAAAATTTCACTTGTTGCGTGATCCAGATCGATCAGGGTTGCCAAAATTGGGCATGATCAGTGATCCCCAACATCTTCAAGACGAAGGAAGCCGGAGCCCTAATTATTATTATTATTATCCGAACAACACAACATTTTATTTTCCCGCCAAAATCTAGGGTTTCTATGAAGTTAGTTTCACGATGGTTGGTGATCAATTAATATGTTTTATTTGTTACTTTTTGCGATAATGCTTATATTAAATTGAGTATGGCGTTACAACATTTGAATTGTTATGATAACATGACATGATCTTTTTGGAATTTTATTGTGACTTTTAGAAAGATATATAGTGATCTTCTGCTTCTGCTGTAAAGGGAGTTCATTCCATTAGTAGATGTATACATTATAATAGTGGTATAAGAATGATTCAGTTTGTTAATACAAATATCAATCAATATGCAATGGAACACTGGCATTGTATGCATGATGCAAGTAGAACTGAAGTTGGACATGTGGATAGATACATGATTATTTACATTTCATCTACTTAGGCGTATTGCGTGTATTGTAGGTTTTTAATGTTTTTGTATGCGCTACAGAGCACCGCGGTGAACATAATAGTGGGCTCTCATGTGTGGGTTGAAGATATAGCCCAAGCTTGGATTGATGGCCAAGTCACAAAGATTAAAGGAAAAGATCATGTTGAAATCAAGACTAGTGATGGGAAAACGGTTAGTTATTAGTTAATATTATTCTATTCAAAATTAACGCAAATTGGATTTTAATAATCCATACTATGACGCATTGACTGATCATATTATTTTTTACTGCCAATATGACCAACGACACTACTAACTTTCACTTTCGTTGCCAAGAGCAATACTGTTTTTTATGTTGTTTCAAAATAATTTACAACATTTTGATTGGGATAAAATTGGTCAACTGCATGTATATTAGGGGCACACGGGGTTACTTTTCTATTAGAGTGAGATGTGCTAGGCTACGAAAGTAAATGTTATGAATGCCATTGGTCACATTGCTACTATAGATAATAATCGGCCTATGAGTCATAGTTTGCATCATTAAAATCCAACTTGCCAAATACAAGTATTATCTTGAATTTCATATCATGGGCTATTTTTTCAGGTGGTTGCTAATTTATCAAAAATATATCCAAAGGATACGGAAGCTCCAGCTGGAGGTGTTGATGACATGACAAAGCTATCTTATTTGCATGAGCCAGGGGTCTTGCAGAACTTAAGAACCCGATATGAGCTTAATGAAATATATGTAGGTGTTCCCCTTATTAAATCGTAATTTAATCTTAAACTATGTATTCTTACTTTTTTTTAATAATGACAGACTTACACTGGAAACATTCTTATTGCAATCAACCCGTTCCAAAAGTTACCTCATTTATACAATGCTCATATGATGAAACAATACAAGGGGGTGCCATTCGGTGAATTGAGTCCCCATGTATTTGCAATTGCAGATACATCCTACAGGTTATTTTTATCGTTCTAATGTAATGGAAACTGGTAACAAATTTTTATATATTAATGCAGGGGCACTCACAATTTTGTTACTTTTTTACTGGATTCAGGGCCATGGTTCATGAGGGAAAAAGTAATTCGATTCTGGTTAGTGGTGAAAGTGGGGCAGGTAAAACAGAAACAACCAAAATGCTTATGCGGTTTCTCGCGTATTTGGGTGGCAGAAAAGCTACTGAAGGCCGTACCGTTGAGCAACAAGTTCTTGAAGTATGATATATGACGTATAGTTCTATGTTTAAAGAACCTCTTAATTATTCTATATTTTGATTCACTTAAGGCATATGTATCCTAATGAACGTTTCACCTTTTTGACTGCAGTCAAATCCTGTTCTTGAAGCATTTGGCAATGCTAAAACTGTTAGAAATAATAATTCCAGGTGACTAGCTTATCCTTATGCAATTGAATGAATCTACGTTCGTGTTTTATCTGCTTTTTTAATTTATTATTATGTGAAATGCTTAGCCGTTTTGGGAAGTTTGTTGAGATACAATTTGATAAGCACGGGAGAATATCGGGAGCAGCTATCAGGACCTACCTTTTAGAGAGATCTCGTGTTTGCCAAGTAAATGACCCTGAACGGAATTATCACTGTTTTTACCTACTTTGTGCAGCACCGCCAAAGGTACTAAGTTTTCAATTAAAAAGTCGACTTCACTAGTCAACATTTTACTAACTTTGCATGTGCTGTTAGGAAGTCGAGAAGTATAAACTGGGAAGCCCGCGGTCGTTTCATTATCTTAACCAATCAAAATGCTTTGAGCTGGTTGGTGTTAATGATGGACATGAATATCTTGTCACAAGGAGAGCCATGGATGTTGTTGGTATAAGTAAAAAAGAACAGGTATATGTTCTGTGATTTTTTTTACCTTATAGTCTATATGCACAATATGTAAGATCATAAAGTTATACCTTATTTTTACTTTTTCACAGGAAGCAATTTTTAGAGTTACTGCTGCTATTCTTCATCTTGGAAATATTGAATTTGCTAAAGGGAAAGAGGTTGACACTTCAGTGCTAAAAGATGACAAAGCTAAATTTCATCTTAATGTGGCATCAGAACTTCTTATGTATAATTGTTTTGAACCCTGAATAGATTGTAAGTTTTTTTTTTAGTTTTTGACTTTATATATGTTTATAAGTTTACGAGATTGTGTTAGGTGTGACCCTATTGGCTTGCAAGATGCATTGTGCAAACGAGTGATGGTAACTCCTGAAGAAGTTATTAAGAGAAGTCTTGATCCTCTTAGTGCAGCGTTCAGCAGGGATGGTTTGGCTAAAACAATATATTCCAGATTATTTGATTGGTACAAAATTAGTACATTGAGAAAACCAGATTTAATAAGCTTCTAGTAATTGGTAGCTTAACATCTTCTTTTTCGTTATCTTCAGGTTGGTGGATAAAATTAATGTATCAATTGGACAAGATGCTGATTCAAAATCTCTGATTGGTGTCCTTGACATCTATGGTTTTGAGAGCTTTAAGAACAACAGGTGGCAACAATTAATGTGTTTACTTTCGAAAAATGGTTGTTATTGTTATTTGTATGTTAACTCAATTTCATCATAACATGCAGCTTTGAGCAATTTTGCATTAATTTTACAAATGAGAAACTGCAGCAACACTTTAACCAGGTAGATGCCGAATATATTTTATGGTTGTTACCATGAAGTGCTCTTAAAAACTGACTTTACGAACTGTTACGTTTGAACTTCAGCATGTTTTTAAGGGGGATCAGGAAGAATATACAAAAGAGGCTATCAATTGGAGCTACATTGAATTTGTTGATAACCAAGATGTTTTAGATCTCATAGAAAAGGTATAAGTATACTCGCTTAATAGCTACAAATGATAAGGTTATGTTGTTGATCCTTCTTTATGTTTTGCCAAATTTTGAGTATTGTTGTATTCTGGATTTCAACTATTTAATTATCTGATGTTGTGTATATATGTATTGCAGAGACCTGGTGGTATCATTGCTTTACTTGATGAAGCTTGGTATAACATGCTCCTTAACCTTTTTTTTAATTTCTTTTTATATGTTTCTTCATTTCTTTAAACAAGTGCAGATTGAAGATTTCTTTTTGATAATGTTTTTACAATTGAAATTATGTTTTTTCTAGCATGTTTCCAAAGTCAACACACGAGACATTCGCAAACAAGCTTTATCAGATATTCAAAAATCACAAACGTTTTATAAAGCCCAAGTTGTCACGCACAGATTTCGTAGTTGCTCATTACGCTGGAGAGGTATGTTGTATGCATTTTTTCTAAACCATGTTCATAGCTGTAACACTATTTTTTTAAGGTTAAAATATTTTTATATTTTAGGTGCAATATCAATCTGAACAATTTCTTGATAAGAATAAAGATTATGTGGTTCCTGAGCACCAAGATTTGTTGGGTGCTTCCAAATGTTCATTTGTAGCCGGCCTTTTTCCTCCCGTAGCTGAAGAGTCATCTAAATCTTCTAAATTTTCTTCAATTGGTTCCCGTTTTAAGGTAGCTTTACTAAAATCATCATCATGTTGTTTGCTGACATGTAACTATGCTTGCTGTATACTGATGTGTACTACGCATACTGCTGCAGCTTCAATTGCAACAACTGATGGAAACAATAAATGCTACAGAGCCTCATTATGTTAGATGTGTAAAACCAAACAATACATTGGAACCTTCGATATTTGAAAATGTCAACATCATGCAACAATTGCGTTGTGGTGTGAGTATGTGAAGCACTTAGTTGTTTTTTTTATATTCTATCTATGTGCCTAATTCTTGCAATCTTAGGGTGTTTTTGAGGCAATCAGAATCAGTTGTGCTGGTTATCCTACCCGTCGTCCCTTCTTTGAATTTGTAAACAGATTTGGACTCCTTGCACCAGAAGCCTTGGCTGGAAGGTAGATTTTATTATTTCCTGGTCATAATATCTCTACTGTTTCGATTTTTTTTTCTTAAATATGCTCTTACTTTATTTAATGTGTCTGAAGTAACTTTGATGAAAAGGTAGTATGTGCAAAGATCTTGGAAAAGGTGGGGCTCAGTGGCTTCCAGGTAATTACGGAGTTTTTTTTTAGTTAAGAACACCGTTTTATATATCCAACTCTGGTTGACTGCATACATTCTGTATACAGATTGGTAAAACAAAGGTATTCTTGAGAGCTGGACAGATGGCAGAATTAGATGCACGCAGAGCTGAGGTACTTGGCAGTGCAGCAGTGATAATTCAAAGACACATAAGAACTCATATTGCTCACCAGCAGTTTATTGCAATATGCAAGGCTTCAGTTTTCTTACAATCTTTTTGTAGAGGTGGGCCTCTAGAGCATTCTTAACCTGTTCAAATATTAACTAGAACAATTCCGAATTACCCTTTTTTCATGTTTGAACTGTTGGGAATTTAGGTAGACTGGCTTGTAAAAAGTTTGAACAATTTAGAAGGATCTCAGCTGCTATAAAAATTGGAAAACATGTGCGTAAATGGCATGCTTGGGTAGCCTATACGCGACTTCGGGCGTCAGTTCTTGCAGTCCAAACAGGCTTTCGTGCATTTGAGGCTCATAAAAAATTCAGACACCAAAAAGAAACTAATGCTGCCATTAAAATTCAGGTTAATTTTTTAAATATATAAAAAAAACACAGGTTTGAATATTTCTAAGCGTTTTCCTCTGGTTAGACTTGGTGGCGTTGTCATAAAAATTCTGCATATTATAAAGGGCTAAAGATAGGATCCATAGTTGCACAATGCATGTGGAGGGGAAGGATTGCAAGGAGAGAGCTAAGAAGACTTAAAAGGGTCAGTTTGATGTTTAATTTTAATAGTTAATAACATCTTCATGTTTGTATCAATCTAGCCATAATATTGAGATGCATGTTTTACTTTTTCTGCAGGCTGCACAAGAAACAGGTGCACTCAAAGAAGCAAAAGATAAGCTTGAGAAACAATTGGAAGAATTAACCTGGCGTTTACAACTGGAGAAACGTTTAAGGGTAATATAATTTTATTATGTAACTTCACTAGACATTTAAGTTATTGATAAATACAATTTTACATATTCTTATACGTCCAGACTGATTTGGAAGAATCGATAAAATATGAAACTTCTATAGAAGCTTTGAGAAAAAAACTTGATGAAGCAAATGCAATGGCGGTGAAAGAAAGAAAAGCACCCAGAAAAGCTATTGACAAAGCACCTGTGGCTGCGGAGGAAAAAGAGATTGTTATTGAAGATACTAAGACAATTGAATTCTTAAATGAACAAGTTAGGGATTTGAAGGTATATCTTTTAGTATTAATAATAATAACATTTGTTTATGAGATTAAATTCAAGTTGTTGGTATTACCTTTCTGCCCTTGCAGGCTATGTTGCGGTCTGAAAAGAAACGTGCTGATGATATTCAAGAATATTGTGAAGAAAGATGCAAAAAGTTAGAAGAAACAGAAAAGAAAGTGGTTCATTTACAGGAATCTATGAGCAGGTTTTCACAAAAAAAAAAAATCTTATTTACAGTTTCTATAAACTACATGTTTAAGATTTTTATATTTTCCTAGGCTGGAAGAGAAGTTGAATAACTTAGAATCAGAGAACAAAGTCTTCCGTCATCAAGCGGTCTCCATGGCACCTAATAAGTTCTTCTCAAGCCGTTCCAGATCTATTATGCAGGTATATTTTCAATTATTTAATTTAATCAAATTAGCATATAACAACACTAAGTTGCCTTATAATGTTTTGTTTATAACTTTCGCAGAGGAATGACAGTGGTACTTTAAGTGTAGATACTAAGTCATATCAGGTATTGTAATTTTACATAAATGTGGTTTTTGAGTTATTTCTTTTTCTAGTAACCAAGTTTTAAGATTTTCATGGAAAGTCACTCGTACATTTGTCTAACTATAAAAGCCACTCAAATTTTCATCTTGTTCCATTGTTGTGAATTTTTTTATATTTGCTTAATGGAACATTATGAAACTTGTTTATTAGTAGCGACTTCTTTCTTTCTTTCTTTTTTTTTTTTTTTTTTTTTTTGCGGTTAACTCCTACCTCAGTTAAACTTGAATAAAATTATTGCTAAATAATAGCAACCAAGTTTTCTATTTGTTTCATTTTGGTCATACTTAATTTAACATTTATGAAAGAATTCATAACAGTGGAACAATATTGAAACTTGGGTGGTTTTGTAGTTAGAAAGAAGTTTTGTAGTGACTTTAGTGTTGCAGTTAAGGAACTTGGTTATTATTAGGTTACATATTCCGATTATTTAATAACATGTTTTACTGTTTTAGGACCCATATAGCCCTTTAGTGGGCCAAGGGGATCTTGCAGAAATTAATGACAAACCACAAAAATCACTTGATGGAAAACAAATTGAAAATCAGGAATTGCTTCTCAGATGCATTACACAACATCTTGGGTTTGCAGGAAACAGACCTATAGCAGCTTGTATTATTTACAAGTGCCTTCTGCAATGGAGATCTTTTGAAGCTGAAAAGACCCGTGTTTTTGACCGTATCATCCAAACCATAGGCAATGCAATAGAGGTTTGAGTTATTTCTCAATACACTAAAATATATCTTTTTTTAATCCATAGTTTTGTTCTAATTCTTGTTCATAATTTATTTTTATAAAGAAAAAGCAGGATAACAACGATGTGTTGGCCTACTGGTTGTCCAATGCTTCTACTCTTTTGCTTTTACTTCAACACACGTTGAAAGCAAGTGCGGCCGCATCTGCAATTGGCTTACGTCGTCGATCATCAGCTGCCCTTTTCGGGAGGATGACACCTGTAATTTTATTTTATCATTTAGAAATTAAATTACATAATATCATAACATTTTTTGAAGTTTTTTCTTATTAATATTTAGAGTTTTCATGGAACTCCACATGGGGTCGATCTTTCCTTTGCAAATGGAAGCCTGAGTCACGGAGTTGGCAGGTTTAGCAAAGTGGAAGCCAAGTATCCTGCTTTGCTTTTTAAGCAGCAGCTTACAGCATATGTTGAAAAAATATATGGAATGATCCGAGATAATTTGAAAAAAGAAATATCTCCATTGCTAGGGATGTGCATTCAGGTAAAATATAATGTTATTTAACGGTTTTTCTGTTGGAAGTTGAAGTTTACCATTTGGTATGTTAAATTAAAGGCACCAAGAATTTCCAGAGCGAGACTGGTGAAGGGATCGTCACATTCTGTTTCTAGTACATCTCAGCAAAACCTAATTGCTCATTGGCAAGAAATTGTTAAGAGTCTTGGAAGTTTCTTAATCAATTTAAAAACAAATCATGTTAGTGAACTTCTATTCTGTTATTTTGTTTGTTCTTTGCTCTTTATTTTTTTACCAACTCTAAAATATTATTAGGTACCGCCATTTTTGGTTCGAAAAGTTTACACACAAATATTCTCCTTTGTTAATGTTCAGCTATTTAATAGGTATTGTTTTTTCCTTTTTTTATGCCAATGTGCACTTACGCCATGTGATTTTCTGTTTATTAATTATACTTCACGATGCAGCTTACTTTTGAGGCGTGAATGCTGTTCGTTCAGTAACGGTGAGTACGTGAAAGCAGGATTGGCTGAAATAGAACACTGGTGTTACAATGCAACTGATGAGGTATTTTCTGAGTGAGCTCACATTTTATTTAGATTTTTAATATTCGCTAAACAGAAGAACTGCAGTATGCAGGTTCAGCTTGGGATGCACTGAAGCATATAAGACAGGCTATTGGATTTCTGGTATCTTTTTCATCGCACTTCATAAATAATTAAATTGCAATAAAAAAAATTTCTTATAAGAATAAGTAATCACATTCAGGTTACGCATCAAAAGCCCAAGAAAACATTGGATGAAATAATTCATGATCTCTGTCCAGTGAGTGATATTTTTTGTTAGGTTACAACTCCAACACAATGTAATCTCATCTATCATCACATAATTCAGTTTTTTTTTTCTACAGGTTCTTAGTCTACAACAGTTGTATCGGATCAGTACAATGTACTGGGACGACAAGTATAATTCACAAAGCGTCTCCCCAGATGTAATTTTTTTTCCATTTAATTTTTCGATTAGCTTTGAGTCCTTTCTTAAAGATCAGATTTGTTTCTATGAAATAGTTAGAATGTTAGTTTATGATATGTGCCTTGAAAGTCATCATCAATCAGGTCATATCCAGCATGAGGGTGTTGATGGCCGAAGAAAATGCCGTAAGCAATTCTTTCCTGTTGGATGATGATTCCAAGTTAGTTACATTCTGCTATGTATTAGCTCTCTGTAATTATGTTCATTTCATTACAAGGATCTATATTAATGGGAGATAAGTTGTATGATGTTTTCTCATGATTTGTTTATTTTATTATGCAGCATTCCATTTTCAGTTGACGATATATCAAAATCAATGGATCAAATAGAATTCTCAGACATCGAGCCACCTCCATTAATTCGTGAAAACTCAGGATTTAGCTTTCTGCTTCCACGTATCGAGAGCCACTGACCTGTCTTTTTTCTCTTGATCAGATCGCTCATCAACCTCATTTCTGGTGGACCAGGCTGTGAGAAAAATCTTTGTTCTGAAGAAATGTGGTTGACTAACATCAGAGAAAAAACATGGGTGTGTAGAACTGTAGATACCGTTGAGCTGCACTGGCTCGCGTTTTTCTCTATATTTTGCAGTTTTGTAGCATGTTGTACAGATAGACATCTCTGCCTTTGCTTATTAATTTGAAATCCATGACTTGCTAATTTTAATCAAAGTGGATGATGCTAAATTGTTAATCAAAATGGTTTAATCACAGCTACCGTTGGTCGAACTTAATTAAAATTGGTTAATCATGGTCGATCGTTGTGATAACTGATCAAACATAGTCAGCCTTGATCATACATAAGATCAAACATGGCGAAAGCTGGTCGAATGCGATCGGGCCGCTGATCATCATTGGTCAAACAGGAACAAATGATGATAACAAGTCAAATATAGAGATTGTTGTTCAACCATGCATAGACATAGTTGGTCATATATAAGCAACCTAGGCCAGAGATGGTCAATCCAATGTGTGGACCTATAAATTATTTTCATGGGGTTGGAAATTTTTGAAGGTCAATTGCTTATAGTTAATATTATATTTTTTGTTCTGGTTTAGGTTGGATCGGGTTGCATAAACCAAATTAAATTTCACTACAAAACAAAAGTACGTCAATTGTCATTAGAAATGTATTATCCCTACTCTAACTGCTAGATCTCATTTTGTTAAACTTAACCATTACATTATCTATAGAGAAACATTATTAAGCAACTCTTTTCAATATAAAAAGATACAACTATAATTTAAATTCTCATCATAGAAACATTACGCAAATATATCAATATAATTAATAAAAAAAATGTAAACCATCTTGTATGCTAAACAAATATGTTAATAAAGCAAAAAAAAAAAATATCTATATATATAAATATTTAAACTCATCAGGCAACTCATAACTCTAACATAGCGGTAGCCTTTTCATTTTTTATTTTATTTAATTGACTAGTCACTTAGTTCTCATCAATAACTAATGAATTAAAAGGTTAAGTTAGACAAGAACTTAACATTGCATAAGGGAAAAACTAGGATTTTCAGTAAACAGCCCAACCCATACACCCTTCCAATTGATATACGAGTATATGTTGGATAATTCTTGAATATATTCGCAAATTACAGGTTTCCAAATTCTGATATTTGGTTTTACTCCGGTAAATCGCCGTTAAAATGAACTAAATAACTAACTGAAAAAGAATACTCTAGTATACGGTGTATATTAGCCTTTCCCTAGATAAACATTATCTTCGTTTTCTTTTTTTACCCTCCTCTTCTTCTTGTCTACTCAATCGGTAACATGCGAGATTGCAACTTGCGAGTTTTTCATAATGAGTTAAATTTTGCGTATTTGAGTGTATTCACACAAAGATGAATTGTCGACTCCGTCGCAACGCGTAGGTTCCCCATTAGTACTTTAACAAGTGCAATATTCAGTTACTTTGATTTAAATGATTATGACGCGAGGTGTTCATTAATTACTATATAATCAAAATAATTAAAATAGATAATTCAGTCATTCAGATCGGGTCTTTATACATCAAACTTGTTTTAAGTAGACTTGAGATGTATTAAATAGTCCAAACAAAGCAGATAATACATTTTTTCTTCATTTTTACGTATATACTTATTATCCACCAATTTACATATACTATATTTCACTCACAAGTGTCGTCTTTACCATATAATTTACACTCATCTGCCATGCCGACAAATAAGTGATACCTATCATGAATAGGGATTAGCTTGGTACCGGTACCTTACTGAAAATACTGTAATTTTGTTGGATGGCTTTATTGTTTAGATAATTTGGATGATTCAGTTGCATATTATATGATTGACGAGTATTTTTTTCTTCATAAATGGATTGTTTTTAAACTAACCATTTAAATGAACTCCCATACCATTTGATTAAAGCTAACATGCTTCACATGCAAGACATAAAAGAGGAACCTAATACCAAATAATAGGCGCATATGCTACATTTAGATTGTTTATCATATGCTAATGCTCCTCCATTATACGTGAGCATCCAAGTATGCTACATGTTACTTCATTGGTATTTTGTCTGAAACCCCGCTTGTGTAAGACCGTGGCAAATAGCATCAATGTAACACCACCATCAGTGATGATTAACACTGAAGTTAACGTGTGTTAATGCGAAGAAATTAGACCAAAACGTAAAACATAGAAAAGAATAACTAAGTCAATCTAGGACTCGCGTGTTACCACGAACCTGTCAAACAGAAAATAATAGACATGAAAGCTTTGAACCACACACACATTGCGCCATGTTCATTCGCAAAAATTAGAACGAAATGTAAAAACTTTGAACCACACATCCATGTTGCGCTGTGTTAACTAGAAAAATTTAGAATGAAACATAAAACGAATACTTTGCAAAAGATGAAAAGTACAAGGGGACCAAAGATGAAAGTAAAAAAATTGCGAGGTTATATTGCAAGAGATGAAAAGTTTTGTGTGAAAAGTAAAAAAAAAATATATTGAAAAAACACCCTAAACATTTAGTACAATAGCTCTGTAAAAAAAAGTTGTAAATTAATGCTATAAGTAAATGTTATCATGGTTATCTAAGTTCACATATTCACTTTAAAATAAGTGTGCCAAGGGAATTGAAGAGGATCTTATGTATCATTTTACAAACTATAAAAAAATGTGTGTATATGACTTGATGAACTTCTTGTGATCTCCTTTTCTATGGCGATAGCGAAGACAACAATATTACTTTTTACTTTAAAATATTAAAAAAAATCATTATAAAAAAACGCAAGACAATATGTCATAGCTCAAAACTGAACCAAAAAACCCGGACAACCCCTAAAATAATCAATCTAATAAGTGTTGTGTTCCCGCCGCGAGACACGAACACCCCTGTTAAGTGAAAACAAATACATAAGATGTTCTTCCCCACCTCATTTCATGTGGTATTTTGCTATTAGCCTAATTAAGTAATTATACACACCTATATATATATATTTTTTTTTATTTTTATATTATTTTATAAATGTTCACACACCCACAAGAATCTTGCATCATTCGATTCACCCATCCTACGATTCACTCCACCCATCGATCTTTCTTTCTTTTCCAATCACAATTCTAGAACAACCCAATTCAAGATTTTAACGATCCATTCTCTCTAAACTCCCAATTCTTCTTATTATCCCCAATTCAATAAAACAAAGGGTCTGTTCTGTTTGTTGTCGTTGTGGGTTTATTATTCATCAAGATCAGAAATTGATACAAAAAGATGGATTTGGATCATAATGGTGATTCGGGTTTTCTTGACCCGGAATTATTACAGCTGAATGAAGTGTCTTCTTTGGCTATTAAGTCCAATCCTTATGTTGCACATAAGTTGTTTGATCAATGGCTTTCTCTTCCTGAAACCACTCTTTTGGTAATATTTTTATTATTACCCATCTTTTTTACTGTCCAAAACCATCTTCTGTTATTTTTAATTTTAATAATTTATTTATTATCATTTATTAGATGTTATGTTGGTTTATGACTTTATGTGATATGTAGCTTGAAAAAGATTTTGATGGTTTGTGTAAACAACATAGTGCAATTAAAGATAATAAATTTTTTTTTTTTTTTTTTGCTTTATATGGTAAAAGAGTTATATAGGATTAAATACTTGTTGACCTTTCTAGTAACATAAATACATTGTACAATAGGATGTTATAAATAGACAAACTTAAGCTATACGGATTTAAGCGAGGAGCCGGTAGGAAAGTGACAGTTTATAAGTTGGTACATAGTTTTGTTGTTTTTAGTTGCTATTAATGGAGGAATGATGAGGGTCTTGCATGCCAAGTCACTGACTTTTTAAGTGTTAACAATGGAAGATTTGTAAGACCACACGTAGTGGCTGACCTATTTCGCGCCCCTCAATCCAAGTGGATGTATTTTATTGGTGGAGCAAAAAGTAAGGTAATTTAACGCCCGTTTCCGCGTGAAATATTTCACGCCCAAACTAATTTTAGGCCAAAAACGCCCCTGGGGCGGTGTAGCTCGTGAATGGGGCGCGAATTGGGGGCATTTAGCGCCCTTTCACTTCTCCACTACGGATGGTCTATTGAATCAATTTCACCTTTACTACTAGATGCCTGGAAATTGTAGCATGTTAGAGGTACGTTTTGTGGGTCCTATCTTAAAGTATTGTCACATGAACTGGACATGGTCTGGCTGTATCGTATGAGATGTTGTTGTTCTAGCAATATTAGACATAATTAATATAATAATATTAGGATATAATGATATATACACTGAGGTTACAATCTTTTTATCGTTGTATTTGTTGCTTAGGAATGTAATTAATGTAAGACTTATGATTGAAATCGCAATTCAAAAGGTTCAATGCTTTTATTGTTGAATTTACTCCTTTGGTATGTACGTATTGCATGGCGTCGGTATGATTGAAATCACAGTTAGTGAGGCCTTTTTGTTTAGATTCTAATTCGTTTTGGTTTTCGTTGTCCAATGTTTACTTTATGGTATTTTATGTCTGTATATAGGTAAAGTCTTTATTTAACAAGGCTAAAGCGGGGGTTTCATTAAATATAACTGGATCAGTTTCCAGCCCAAAAGCTTCTTCTGGAAATTCAGTACCGCCACTTTCACCAAGAAGTTCATCTTCGGGTTCTCCTCGAATCACAAAACAGAGGGTGGGCCCATCTGTGTTAGGTTCTCCATTAAGAGTACTAAGCGAGCCCGTTAAAGAGTTGATACCTCAGGTCAAGTTAATGATTTTGTTTCTCTATCCTAAGAATTGACTTATTAACTTTTAATCTTTTTTAAATTACTGAGTTTATCTGGATCATGTGTAATTGTTGCAGTTTTACTTTAAAGATGGTCGTCCACCGCCTAATGAATTGAAAGAACGATGTTTGTTTAGATGTAATCAGTTTTTCTATGGTCATCCTGACGGACTACAATTGCATGGTGAGATATGCGTTTTTCAGCATTTGCTAGATTATGCATGGTCAATTTTTGCTGTTTGACCATGTTTTTCTTTTTATTTTAATTTATAGAATTCAAGCTGCTTACCAAGGAAATTTGCAAACTGCCATCTTTCCTTTCGGCTGTTCTTTTTAATAAGATCGACGTTTCAGGCAGTGGCGTTGTGACCAGGTAACTTTTTGTACGGCCTTATGTTTTTCAGAGAAACTTATGTCTTTAAATATTTGCTATTTTTTGTTTATAGGGATGCATTTGTTGATTACTGGATTAATGATAACTTGTTGGTTAAAGATGTTGCTACCCAGATATATACAATATTGAAGCAGCCAAATTTGAGATATTTAACTCAGGTACTTCTACATTATCAAATCCTAAGTACTAGGTAGTCAAAGGCTCAAGGCGCAACATGTCACCTAGGTGAAAGGCACTTAATAAACGAGGGCCTTAGGCAAGCAACACACACGTGCATAGTTGTTAATAGAGACCATAGCGCCCGCTATAGCGAATAGCATAGCGTAGCGCTCATGTGTCGCTACATGCTTGATAGCGACAAACAGCGAGATTTTTGTATTTTTATTTCATTTTTTTGGTAAAATATACATATAAAATATTTCGAAAATTTTCTTCTAGGTTATCGCTAAAGATGAAATAGCGCCCGCTATTTCATCGCTATCGCTACATAGCGTATCGGTAGCTTGTCGCTATCGTCCGCTATTCGCTATTGACAACTATGCACACGTGTATTCCAGGCCATGTTTAGGTGTTTTAAGTCTTGTTTAGGCTGTTTTAGACTGGTTCAGACCGCTTAAGCGGTTTCAGACTGGTTCAGAGTGGTTACAGACTGGCTCAGAGCGGTTTTAGACCGGTTCACTGCGCCAAGGTGAGGCGTGCCTTTGACTACTATGATAAAATCTGATTTAAACATGTTTTTTTTTCCATTTTGAAATAAAAAGTAGGGCTGGCAATGGGTAACCTGTTAAGACACGATAATACCTGTTTGACTGAAAAGTACACTATTTGATTTTTTGACTTTTTTTAATACTTAGAATTAAGAGACAAAAATCTTTCATTTCCCTTTTTTGGTACATAAAACATAAAACTGTGTTATAAACATGAGATATAAATGAGTTAAACGAGTCGTGTTCATGTTTAGAACATGATTTGTTCGCGCGCGTCAGAGACCTGTTAACCTGTTAAGACACGATTTGCCAGCCCTAAATTAAAAAGATGGCCTGTTGATAAAACTTATTTATCATAATACTGTCCTGTTTTGACCACGACAGTCATATACAAGATCTACCATCAAATATAATAATTTGCTACTTATTCTGTGTAACAGGAGGATTTTAAACCCATACTCCGGGAACTATTGGCAACTCATCCAGGTTTGGAGTTCTTACAGGGCACACCTGAATTTCAGGAGAGATATGGTATAATTCCGAGTTATATATATGTTTTCTTTAGTTTGGGTGTGATTGTGTTTGAAAATATAAGTCACTTTATTTATATAGTTATTTCCGACATTACTAATGTATTGTCTTCTTGAACTTGCCTCGTGTAAGTATAATCGTGATGTCATTCTTTTAGATATTTTAACATAGATGTTGGTTTATAGTTTTTTGCTTGCGTTTATATTTTCTCTAAACATTGTAGTTCCGTGATTTAAGTTTTACATTCTTTTTGTGGTCAGCTGAAACGGTAATATACAGAATATTTTACTACATGAATAGAACGGGTGATGCTCGTCTTACCCTAAGGGAGCTAAAACGTGGAAACTTAATTGCCGCAATGCAACATGCAGATGAAGAAGAAGACATAAACAAAGTTTTGAGGTAATCTTTTGTACAATGTGGCCATTTGGGAGGGCACAATAATATACATTACTTGATATACACTTGGTTTTTAAACCGTATATTTTTTCGTGGCAGATATTTCTCGTATGAGCATTTTTATGTTATCTACTGCAAGTTTTGGGAGCTTGACACAGATCATGATTTCTTGATCGATAAAGAGAATCTTATACGATACGGTAACCATGCACTCACATACAGAATTGTTGACCGAATATTTTCCCAGGTTTGTAATATCACCAACTTTTTTTCTTTCTTTCTTTTTTTTTTTTTCTAAAAAAAGTGTTTTTTGTTTGTTTAATGCTTACATGGTTGGGTTTTTTTATTTTCTTTGGCTTAGGTACCAAGAAAATTCACCAGTAATGTTGATGGGAAAATGGGATATGAAGATTTTGTTTATTTTATTTTGTCTGAAGAGGACAAATCATCAGAGCCTAGTTTAGAATACTGGTATGTTTGACACGTTACACACGGTTCAATAGAATTGTTTTGACTTCTCATTTTCGCTTCGACTTAATTTCAAAATTGTCTTAAATGTTTTGTCTTCTTTCTTGAAATTCTAATCAATCTTTATTTTGCGATTTATATTTTTGTAATGTTTTATTAGGTTCAAATGCGTAGATTTGGATGGAAATGGAGTGATTACAAGAAATGAGATGCAATTCTTTTACGAAGAACAATTGCATCGGATGGAATGCATGGCTCAAGAGCCCGTCCTTTTTGAGGACATATTGTGTCAGATCGTTGACATGATTGGCCCAAAGGTAACAAATATTTTAGAGTTAATCGCCAAAATCGTTCCTGATGTTTGGCCAATTTTGCTACATTAGTTCAAAATCGAAACTTTTTACATCTAGGTTCTTTTGTTTTACATTTTGTTGCCAAATTCGTCCCTGACACTAAACCCAGTTAACTATTATCGTTAACTCTGAGGGTATTTTTGTCTTTTTGGCTGCCCCCTTTTTAAAACCCAATTTAAACAGGGTTATTCATACTCCAAAAAGACAAAAATACCTGGATGTAAAAAGGGGGTCAGCTAAAAAGACAAAAATACCCCAGAGTTAATGACAATAGATAACTGGGTTTAGTGTCAGGGACGAATTTGGCAACAAAATGTAAAACAGAAGGACCCAGATGTAAAAAGTTTTGATTTTGGACTGATGTAGCAAAACTGGCCAAACCTCAGGGACGATTTTGGCTATTAACTCAATATTTTAACTATAGTATATATTATTAATGTCTTTTTTTTTTCTTTTCTAAAATCTATATTAATATGTGTTTTCACGATTTGTTAATTGCAGGATGAGGGATATTTTACCCTGCGTGATTTGAAAGGAAGCAAACTTGCTGGCAGTGTTTTTAATATCCTTTTTAACCTTAATAAATTCATGGCCTTTGAAACCCGTGATCCATTTCTCATACGTCAGGTGCGTATATAATATCACCAATTGTTGAATAGTTCATTTACAAGTTAATTTATGTTGGCATATAAATAATTTTATGAAACAGGAACGTGAGAATCCAACATTAACAGAGTGGGATCGGTTTGCACATCGAGAGTATATTAGGCTATCAATGGAGGAAGACGCCGATGATGCCTCTAATGGTAGTGTAGATGTGTGGGATGAATCTTTTGAGGCCCCCTTTTGAGTTATAATAAAAAAACTGCTCATTAAGGTATTAAAAAAATACTATGTGTTCTAAGTTTTACAAAATTCCGTATAGAATAGCAACGTACCTGTGCATAATTTGTGGCAAAATGTGTGGGTTGGATAACAAGTCGAACCGGTTTCTATCAAAGTGGATAGTTTTTGGATGGGTTGAAGAGGTGTGGTGTAAGGTTGACCCAAAACACTTTCTATATAAAAACATGTACTTTTTTTGCAAGCGGTTAGTGTATCGAATATGATTACCGAAAGTATATATCTTTCAAGGGTTCATTATGCCAAAATTTAACTCGCCCCTTTTTCCGTTTTAAGTAGCATGGGCTGAGGTGACAAAACATAGCGTCATAAAAAACGAGTGTCATTTCTTTTTAGCTCATCTTTAATGCACCCATTTGACCCTAAAAGAATAAGGATTTACTTTGGGACACATGACTTACCTCCTTTTATGTTGGCCATGTGACCGACCGATTGGGCGTCCACCTTTTAATCCTTATTTCAGTGATAGTCTATTTCTTTGAATAGAATGATTTTAGGATGTTTTAGCTTTAAAAAAACACTTTGATTCGCTTTCGGCCGGTTTGACCAAACGTGATACATCTCTTTTTAGCTCATCTTTAAATCACCCATTTGACCCGTTAAGAGATAAAACATTGCAAACAGGTTGATATTGGCATATTGCCACCTTTATATTTTACTAACATATCAACTTTTAAAAGGCAGGTCAAATCGAAGAATTCTTTAATTTAAGTTGTGGTCAACAAAAGCATGTAAAGTTTTGGGACATAGTGGCCAGTTATGCTAAACATCATGGTGAGAAGGTCAATCTGCTAGCAGAATTTAGGTTTGCTTTTCCAGCAGAACAAATCGGGCTCTGAAGATGCGGTTGCATGCTCGATGGAAGTAGTTACTCGGATGCTTTAATTGGAAGCATTTAGTGTTTTTGGCAACTTACTATCAGGATTGTCCATTAAAATAGTTATGTAATAGATGTCTTTTTCACAATTTGTTTTATCAAACATTAATGGGCATAGTCTGGTCCTGTCCCATGAGATTATCATGATTCATGCATGAATGAGAGAGGAGATTATCAGGTGATGTGCTTAGGCCTTCTTAACTCGAGTTTGGCCTTGAAATAAAGTCTGCTAGGCTCTGCTTGAAAACTCTTTTAACGAGCTGCAATACTCGAACGCGGCTTGGAAATATCTCGAGCTAGCTTGTATAGTTAATTTTTTTTAATATTTTGTATTTCTTGAACAAATGGATAATTATATAAAAGAATATACATAGTTCTTACACGTGGATGTATAACAAAAAAAAAAGCCGGCAGGTGGCCCAAACAAGCGAGCTTACAACCAAAGCCGAATCAGTGGCTGCCAAGCTGGATGCTGATGCGGTGTAATCGACCGGCTGATGTCCCGTTTGGAGAAACCCCTTTGCATTTGGCGGTTCGTGTTAAAGATCCTGTTTCAGCCGAGATTTTAATGGCTGCTGGTGCAGATTGGAGTCTTCAAAATGAGAATGGTTGGAGTGCTTTGCAAGAAGCGGGTTGTAACTGCGAAGAACACATAGCCATGATTATTGCGAGATATTATCAACCATTGGCATGGGCTAAATGGTGTCGTAGGTTGCCTAGAATCATATCGTCTGCTAAACGAATTCGTGAATGTTATATGGGAATTAGTTTTCATTTTGAGAGCTCAGTGATCCCATTTATAGGTGCAGGGCTATAAGGAAATTAAGGGAGCTTTTAACCACTAAACTACCTCAAGGCATGTTCCCGGTCAAGAGATCATAATTCTTTTATGTGTTCACTAGAACTACTCCGTACTACTTTACTTAGATGTTACAATATAGGTGGTCTGAGCGGGTTGGTTGGTTAACGGGTCAAATCTCATTAAAGGTTATCTGTAGTCTGAGACAAAACAAGTCGGTCAGGTAATCCGGTTGAATCTTTCTTTATGAGAGAACTAATCCAGCTTGAGTTGCCAAATAGGCGGGTCAGACAACATTGGGTCAAGATGGGTTCAAGCTGAAACAGGTCCTTTTTTAGCACAATGTATATAGTTACAACATATATTTTGGGTTAATTTGGGTGACTTTTGATAGCCTGCCAGGTTATTTTGGGTCTAATTTATTTCATTCGTGAGTTGACATGCGCCAAGTAGGCGATTGATAATGAACATTTGACGGATAGCAGACGTCAAACAATAAACAGAAGGGGGTAGCAACGGCGAAGAACTACCCACCCATTTTGCCAGGTATATATAAGATAACGGGACTTGTTTTGTCGATAATCAAGCATCATTTTCGAATGAAAAATTAAACGTCATAACACAAGCTGCAAGAACATAGAACCAAAACTACATGAGATAAGTGTACTAGATAAAAATCATAAAACACCACCAAAATCTTGTTCTATGATCTCCCTCGGCCCCTACCAAATCCACCGCCACGACTGCCACCACGAAAGCCGCCACCACCACGACTTCCACCACGAAAGCCACCACCTCCTCTTGGAGCACCTCTGCCACGGAAAGAACCACCACGCCCTCCACCTCTACCACCTCCTCTTCCACCCCCACGTCCACCGCTTGCTCCCCTGTTTAACACCAAAGTTTAAAGCAAAGAATAAACCCACGGTACAAGAAGCTTTAACATTAACATCCATTAAACATAATTAAAATACTCTCCACAGCAGGAGTGAGCAAAAAAAACAACATAACCAAACTGTAACTACTGAAAAACCAATGGTAGATTAAGATGATATGTGTATAAATAACTAATTGATTAAGTGTTGAATCATTAAGATGTTTGAATGGTTAAGAAACTTTGAATGATTAAGTGCTGAATGATTCAACTATGCACCAAGTCTGAATGATTCAGCTCTTAACCATTCCATTCAGAGCCTTTTTTAGGTTGAAACAAACAGTCTGAATGTTGAACCACTCAGAGCTGAATGGTTCAGCGCCTCATTAAGAGGCTACCAAACAGGCCCTAAATTAATCAAACCAAACTACATCAAAACCGATCTTTATGCACTTCATATTACACATATATGTTACATGTCAAAAAAAATGTTGTCATAATATTTTATAAATTAAAAGATTTTGCTAAAATTTCATATGACCCAAAAGATAATCACCTCTATGAAATTAAGCTTGAATCCACCTACACGTCTAAAATCAACGATTAATTAACGTAACTGAACGATCTTTTCCAATAACCAAGTTAACCCATTACCATACCGAACCGAACCATAATCATCCCTTCTATAGAGACTCAACTTATGCAAGTGTACTTAAGTTTCTAAGTAATATATATCATATAAACAACAACAATAAAAAGAAAAGGAAAAAGAAAAAGAAAGATACTTTGGCTGTGGAAGAAATCTGGCTAAAGGTAAAAGCTTAGCAGGGTCAATGTAGAACTTATCACCAGCTGCATATGAAGCTGCTACAATACCCTCCATCATCTTAACTGAAAAGAACTACATTTTTCAAACAACAGATTACACATATCAGTACAAACCCTAGCTCATCAAACAAAACTAAAACTTTCAAGTAAAGACAGTAACAAACAATCAAAAACAATAAAATCTCACTTACAGATTCATTAATTGGACCAAAGATTTCATCAACTTTGCCTATCTGAGTCTTGTTTTGAAGATAAATTGGTGCATTGAAATAAGGTATCTTTTCATTAGTAAGCTTTGTCACTGCATCTCCCTCACAGGCATGAACAAATGATGAAACCTCTGCACAGTTAATCAAATAATTTGTAAATGAATATGTAAATTAGGTTATTATGCAGTAGGGGATTATGATTATTATTATTATTAATGTTACAGACCTACAACTTCTTCTGGAGGGCCTTCGTTGAAGCGATCACCACCGAACCGGCCGCCGCCGCCACCGCGTCCACCACGGCCGCCACCGAAACGGCCACCGCCGTCCCTGCCGCCTCTGAAACCGCCGCCGCCACGGCCGCGACTGCCGAACCCGCCGCCTCTTGGTGGTCGCATTTTTAGTGAGGAGTGAGGGAGAAAATAAGACTAGGGTTTTTTAAGGGTTTAGGGTGTTTTGGTTATGTGTGTGGTGTGCCTTTGGTTTTTAAACCATGTGCGTCTTGCACTATTTGGGTTTAATAGTTGTTTTATTGGTTATTGTATTTTAAGTTTTAGATACGGTAAAATCACGAGAATAACCTTTTGACCGGATAACTTATGAGAAAATTCCCTTCCTGTCTTTTTGAAGAGACGGTTCACGTTTCCCAACCGTCTGAGACGTCTCCTCAAGAGCTTTTGGTTTCCAACCAATGAAAGAACGATACGTCTCCGGTGACGTCTCAAATTTAAATATATAATTTAGATCTGGTTTAAATATATTCGAATTTATATGAAATTAATTTAAAATACTAATTGTCAACTTAAATAAAATCCTAAACAAAGTAGTCATTCGATTAAATAAGTAGTCATTCAATTAAAAAAGATAAAATAAATACGTAAACATTACAAAGTAAATAAAAAAACATAGGCTACGCGTTAAGCCTATCCCTTATCATTTGCCAAGCAGATACGTGTTTGAATTCTTTGTCTTGCTAGCACTCATACTCTTTTTGGGTATATCGGATGGCCACGTCTTCGGGCATATCCGAAAGTACCACTCGCAGTGTTCGATTGTGGTACCCGTTGAAGAGCTGACATTTGGTGTTCAAATCGGTTCATTTTCGGTTGAGGGAGTCAATGGTTCGGTTCGAGCCCCCTACTAACCGATTGAACTCGTTGAGGATTCGGTACCATTTGTTACCCGGATGTGGGTTGTCTTCGACAAACGTCCATACAGCTACAAGTGCGATTTCGTGTTCTTCAGTCCAACGAATGGGTGCCATTTCGGTTTGAACTCCGAATTTGTTTGGTGGGATAGAGGTTGGTGATAGTGGTGGGAGCTCCGAATTTTTATCGGCTTATATAGGGAGGGAGGTGATAGTGGTGGAGGTTGGAAGTTGGCGGTAAATAATGGTCGGCACGAAGCCCGAGTGGAATCTGAAACGACGAGACGTCTCGGGGGAAGCCCGAAACTGAAACGACGAAACAGACACCGGAGACGTCTCGGGAATCACGAGACAACACAAAAGTCGTGTCCGGAGACGTGTCGTTCTTTCATTGGTTGGAAACTGAAAGCTCTCGGTTAGATGTCTCAGACGGGTTAGGAAACGTGAACCGTCTCTCCAAATAGATGGGAGGGGGCTATTCTTGTAAGTCATCTGATCAAAGGGCTATTCTCGTGATTTTCCCTTTAGTTATTATATTTAGACAAAATTATACTTTGTGTCCTTCATGTATCACTGAAATTATGAAACGTGTTCTTTATTTATTTATTTATTTTTGCATTTTATGTCCAAAATATATTTATTTATTGCATATTGTGTTTTTTATAACTAACTAGGTTTAAAATCTCAGTTAACTTTAATACACCCAGGGGTATAATTGTCCATTCATGTCTCTCATCATCTTTCCCCCCAATTATAACAGACCTACATACAATTTTACACCCTAATCGACCAAAACAAGCTATTACCTCCTCCAATGGTAATAGAACAGTTAGATTAGAACAGTATATCAGGGTCAGCCCTGAGCATGGGCCGGGTGGTCATCGGCTCAGGGCCCGACCCTCAAATGGGCCCGAACGTTTTTTAAAAATATACACACATATATATATATTAAATTCTATATTTAGGATATATATTTGTGTTTTATACATTAAAGTCTTGTTAGTGGAGTTGGAAAAACTATGTTAATTTAATGTAGAGGTCTCAATTTCAATCATTGACTCTAGTACCCTTGGTTTAAAAAAGCGCGCCTAAGGCGTGAAACGCTAGGGGCGTTTGAGAAAACGCTTTTTTTGAGGAAAAGCGCCAGTCTACAAGAAGCGCTATGAGGCGCGCTTGACGCTGGAAGCGCTAGCGGCGCTACACGAAGCGTTCCAGTAAAAATCAAGCTAGTACCATATTCATTTTTTTTTTAATTCATTCCTCTTTACAAAAATTTGGCCCCAAATCTTTTTTGCGCCCGAGGCCCAAATTTTTTTAGTGTTCTCGGATACAGCCCTGCAGTATATCATCAATAGACGACAACTGCTTGTCATAAAAGTACATTGTAAAAATCAACACAGTTAGATTAGAACAGTGTTGCAAGATTTTAAGAGATGACGAGAGGTTATTGAAGCTGCAATTGGAAACCGAAAGGAAAGCAAAAGACTCAAAATTCTTAAAACTTTTTGGTATTTGGCCCGTGAATCTATTTCTTGCAAGATTTAAACCTTTTAACTTCCAACAAGAAACAAGATCTGCAGGAATCGTTCCCGACAAGTTATTAATCCCCAGATCAAACGAAGTGAGATTAACCATGACCAAACAGTTGAAATTCATTGAACCATCTAAAGAATAGTTTCTCAAGTTCAGCGAAGAAATAGTCGGGGAATTAGTCAACGATCGAGGCATCTCACTAAAATAATTCATAACAAATCTAAGATCATCAATTCGGGTCGAGTTAACACATAAACCAGATGCAAGTAAACCTCCAAACAAATTGTTAGAGACATCCAACACTTGAAGTGAAGGCAGATTAATACTAACAGGTAACTCCCCAATGAAATGATTACTACTCAAATCTACTACTTCAAGATTAACATGATGAAACAATGAAACAGGAACATGGCCTTTGAGATAATTATGTGAAAGATTGAGGCTTTTGAGATGAGCTAAATAAAGAACAGAAACAGATAAATAACCAGTTAATCTTTTCTTGGATAGCTCTAGGGTTTCAGATGGTCGATTAGGGTGTAAAATTGTGTGCATGTCTGTTATAATAGGGGAAAAGATGATGGGGGACATGAATAGACAATTATACCCATGGGTGTATTGAAGTTAACTAAGATTTTAAACCCAGATAGTTATAAAGGACACAATATGCAATAAATAAAGAGATTTTGGACATAAAATGCAAAAAAATTAAAATAAAAGACATGTTTCATAATTTCAGTGATATATAAAGGACACAAAAAGTAATTTTGTCTTATATTTATCATATTTTTTGACAAGACATTTATCATAGTTATATTTGTGTGTTAGGGGGACGGGGCAAACTAGATTTTTTTTTACTAAAATAGTGCTACAGTAAACGATTTTTGTACATTTGGAGGGTGTCAGGGGTGAATTTAGTAAATTGGTGAACTCGCAAGATGGTCTTGCGAGTTGTGCTTAGGTGGAGGGGAGAAGAGGGAGTCTTTGGTGACTAGGAGGGAGAATGTTGAACTCGCAAGATGGTCTTGCGGTTTTAGGGGGGGATGTTTTGTATTGGTTTAAATTGTTTAAGGGGCTGTTTTGTAAATTAACATACAAACCGTGATATGGTCTTGCGTTTTCTGATAAAAGCTTGCTAATGCTATATACTCGAAAGACTATTATTGTAACTTTGCATGTATATAATAATCACACGATGTAATATCTTTATATAATAATCAAACTTGTGTGTGATATAAGTGAGTGTGACTTAGCTTTTGACACAAGATGTGAATTCACAAGTGTTGCATGAAGCATGAATGAACATATATAAAGAAAACTGGTATGCATGTATTTTGGTTTTAGTAGTCAGTGGGGTGTAAGTGTATCATAAACCCAAAGACGAGTCACATCAACAACTTACAACACTAGTCCTTGACCAATTTCCAAATGTACAAAAATAACCAAAACCGCAAGATGATTACACGTTTTTAGTTATATACAAGTTACAAGAATAGTCCCTCGAGTATACAATAATGGCATGCTTTTTTCTGCAATTTCTGCACACGAACAGAACTCGCAAGATGGTTATTCGGTTTACCTTTTAAGTTACAAAACAACCCCTTAACCTATCTAAACGAATACAACATAAACCCTTACTCGCAAGACGGTCTCGCGGTTTTACCTTCTCCCTCCTAATCACCAAACATCCTCCCTCCTAGTCACTCTCCTCTCCCCTCCACCTAAGCACAACTCGCAAGACGGTCTTGCGAGTTCACCAAATGCAAAAACTCATCGCTGACACCCTCCAAATGTGCAAAAATTCGTTACTATAGCACTATTTTAGTAAAAAAATCGGGCAAACTACGGGTAGGGCTTATCGGCTACGGTTGTCGTGTGGCAACACCGCCGCCACCCTCTAGGTAATGTTGCAGATTTGTTTATCACGATAACTTGTTACTAAGAAGGTATTGTGGTTTGTTTGTTATGCCCATTTGATGCTTTGACCACTTACCACTTCTCCAATTAAAACCTTAAATCCATTTGAAATCACTAGGGATACTTTACCTAGAGTGTCGCTAGTGATTTTGTGGTACTAGGGTGGGTTTATTTTGATGTGGTGAAGCGAGAGTGATCGGGGCTAGAGTAGTTACGCTTTACCCTTAGTGTCCATTCCCCATACATGAATAATCTAATTAAAATTTTTATGTTTTTTATTCATTATAAGCGTAAAGTGCAATTTAAGTCTATGAGGTTATTTGGAAGAGGGACCCTAAGTCCCTAATCCGAAACTTTTGCTTGCTGAGTGCCTCTGGTTTCATTTCTGTTTGGTCTGGGTCCCTGACGCTAACATACGTTAAGCATGCGTTATTGTTCAGGGGTATGTTCCTCTTTTAAAATGGATTTTGTGGGGGTATTCAGGTCTTTACACTAATATTGTTATTTACTCGTCTTTTTGTTCCGTAGGGGAAAAGATGTAAAATATTTATAAGACTTGTGTTTTCTTTATTTCAATACTAGCTTTTATCCCGGGAGTGTCTCGGGGTTGAAAAATATAACAATTCTAATAATACTAATAATTATTACTCTTGTAATTAAATAAATAAAAAAATAACCTTGCTATAAGGTGACACCATGTGTTGCAGTGTTGCGCGATTCTTTCTCCTAGCTTCTCTTGATGAAGTATACCTATCCATCTTAGAAGAGTAAAATTCCAATGATAGCATGGCGATTAGGCTAAATTTCAACATTGTATATAAGAACCTGGTTTAAAAGAAAAAACATGATTAATGAATAATCTGAACACTTTGTGTTTATTTTTCCTGTATGAACGAAACCCTATAAAAAATAGTCGTTTTTTTCTCCATTTTTTATATAGCACTATGGTACTCGTTGAAAAGATAATAAAACGCTCGTTAATTTGGTGTAATTATTTTCTTTAAAAAATCTCGTATATAAAAGATATTAACGTTTAAAAATGATGGGAGGAAACATTAGAGAGAAAAATTTAAATTTGTTTTTAAATTTTTAAAGAGATTAAGGTTAGATAAGTGTAGGAGAATGGATGGAAACAAAATAAAAAAATAAATTAAAAACTCTCACCTCAACGTGCCACGTGACACATTTAAAG
Source organism: Ambrosia artemisiifolia (assembly GCA_032199755.1). Taxonomy (NCBI): domain Eukaryota; kingdom Viridiplantae; phylum Streptophyta; class Magnoliopsida; order Asterales; family Asteraceae; genus Ambrosia; species Ambrosia artemisiifolia. The sequence goes on along the minus strand of CM063518.1, from coordinate 13,986,051 downwards.
AAGGGTTGAGGCCTCCATTGAATGCCACCTCATCAATATTCAATTCTTTTATTATAGAAGATGATGATGATGATGATTAATGAATAATAATATTAATATTATTTATTTTAAATAAATTTCTGCCATAAGTTATCATATTCAAATATAAAAAAAGAATCTCTGCCTATGAAGTTATGTTTATTGTTTGTGATTTATTAGTAGAGTAAAATATATTTGAAAACAAAATCCCACAAAAATAGTTGTTTTTTTTTCTTCGTTTTTATATAGCACTATGGTACTCGTTAGAAAGATAATAAAACGCTCGTTAATTTGGTGTAATTTTTTTCTTTAAAAAATCTCGTATATAAAAGATATTAACGTTTAAAAGTTATGGGATGAAACATTAAAGAGAAAATTTAATTTTGTTTTTAAATTGTTATCTTTTCCTAAAATAATTATAATATATATAGATTTATTAAAAAAAACTCAAAAATTAAAAAATCCTATATGATGTCACGTGACACATTTAAAGAGGGGTTGAGACCTCCATTGAATGTCACATCATCAAAGTTCAATTCTTTTATTCTAAGTTATAGATGGTTGAACTAAATAAAACTTGTGGATCCTAACATTTATATATTTTTACTTATGTAATGTGTTGTCATTGTTTTTATGAGTATATAAGATCAAGAGTAAAGATCAAATACATATAGTTTTTTTGTAAGAACTGTGAGAATCAAAGGGGGTAAAAAAAATTTATTTTTTTTTTTAGAATTTTTTTTTCCCATGTGCTTAAACATTATTTCTAGATGAATAATACAAAAAAAAAAATTTTAAAAATTTTTTTTTTTAGTGTAATTACGTCATTAAGGTAAATACATTAGTTTACACTAGAGTAATTATGTAATTACTCTACACGTAATTACTCTACACCAAATTTTTTTTTTTTTTTTTTTTTAGTTTTCAATACTATAATACATGTTTAACAATATGGGGAAAAAAAATTTTGAAAAAAAAAATAAAAAAAAAATACCCTCCTTTGATTCTTACAGTTCTTACCAAAAAAGCTATTTGTACCGGATCTTTCCCCATAAGATCAAATACCTATAATAGGAGTTGACTATTTGAGTAAAAGATGATGCAAGGCTGTTGAATTGTTGATGGTGTGGATTGTATTTTAATGATACACTACATCAGCGACTAAATCGACAATTATTTATTATTTATGTTTATTTACAAATGTATGCCCTTGACTACATATAAAACAGTGTTGCAAAACTCGGTTTGGGCTTGTACTTGGCGACCCCACCCTGGAACGAGTACTCGGATTAATCAGGGGAGTACTCGGGGGTCAAATCGGCCTATGCGGGGAGTAGTCGGAGTAATCGGCCAACGGCGATCTACCCTGGAGCGAGTACTCGAGGAGTAATCAGTCAACTCGGCCTTATTTTGCAACAATGATATAAAGTATTTAATAATTATTGTATATGGCGCATAAGATATTGCCAGTTTTTCACTACAAACCATGAGCAACCTATGCTCAGTTAGTCAGTTAGATTCAAGATTCATAATAAGGCTCTTTTTTCCTTACAATTTTGTGTTGATTTATAGATTGAAATTAGAAACCAGGAACATGAAAGATGGCAAGTTGGAACCTCCAAGGGGTGGTGCGGTGCAGCATTAAGTACCTCTAAAATACTCGAATCTGACTTTCACTGGTTTCAGCGTTTAACCCCTTAAATGCCACTTGCGCGATGTAAGCATTGTTTCATTACCTGATTCCATTGGTTAGCAACTTAGCGGCCCTTCTGGGTCATCATTGACGATGGGATAAGTTATATAAAACAAAGGCTGCAAATTAGAAGCTTCGATTTTTTAAAACCGAAGGGCTAGACACTAGCATTCAACGATAAACGGGTTCATATGCTGCAAAGCTGTCTACCAGATGTCTTCACTTAACTCAAATGCAAGTGTTCTAACTTAAGAGTGTGTTAGAAAACAATTATCAACCAATGATTCAAAGATGATCATGATCATCCATATCAACATTGATCATCATCATCAAACATGTGAAATCATGACTGATCTTTCAAATTTCAATCAAACATTATGAAATCAATTATGTAAAATCGACATTCCTCATGAAATCCGTATACAAACATAGCGGAAGCCGGAAGATAATATCTATACATATTGCAAAGCATCATCAAAGTAAAAAAGCCCTAATTTTTTTAATGAAGAAATATTCCATTCCATAGATTTACAGCAGGACGGCACGCAAACGGGCAACAAGCTACCCTAATTTACAAAAAAAAAAACCCTCAATTTTTCCATTGATCATGATGTACGAAGTTACGAGCAAGCACCAGAATCATTCACCAACGATCTTATTGTCCGATCATTGATTAGGAATCAAACGGCTGAGTAACAGAGTCTAGGTACTTCAAAGGCATTGAACTATTGAAGTATTAAGTATTAAGTCTCCTTTGTCTCTTACCTTTGGATTTAGGTTTAGGTTTAGATTTGGAAAGCAGTTGAGTAGTAGTAAGGATAAGATTAGTGAAGTGGAGAGGTCTTCGTCTTCTGGTGATGATCCTTTTCTGAATGTAGGGGACTCCGATGACTGATCCAGCTGTAACTTGATGGATTGCTTTTACTAACAGGTTGAGACCGATGCATCGAGTGGTTGAGTGTGTGCTGATTAAGGAGTGGTATTGTAATGATGATGATGATGATGGATTGGTTGAGGAGATGTAAGTGAAGAGAGGTTTATGCATTGTGGTTAAAGAGTGTTTGATCTTATTATAATCAGATTATTATTGTTGGAATGGAGATGATATTAACGGGTACCAGTGGTGGTGGTAGTTACCGGTGAGCTGAGAGTGACGGTTGACGGTTGATGGTTCGATGATAACGCCGTGTGTACGTCTATATATGTTAGAAAATGGCCAATGTATATGTTACATGTATACAATATAATAAGTACTCGGTTTGACCGTGTGATTTGACAGGTGTCAGTGAGGTTGTTTTGAAAAATTTGATCTAAGACCGTCAGCAATGCTGGTGAAAATGGGCGCCCGTGGAGGATGTTGCAAAGGGGGTGAAGGAGAGAGACGGCAGCTAGAGGACGTGGCAGAGAGAGGATGTTGATGCTGCCTTTGGACAGGGGCGCGTCTGTGGAGGAGATGTTGGGTTGTTGTGAGAGGGAAGATGGGAACGACCGTCCAGCGCCCGTCGCACAGGAAGGGGAGAAGGGCGGGGCAGCTGAGGTGGCACCGGGCAGGAGTGAAAGGGCGGAGGTTTGGTGCCCGTGCGTTGTGGACAGTCTAAGGCTATATGGTGTGGTGAAGGTTTCTCCCAACTCCCCCAAATGCCATATCAGCGTCACATCATTTTCCCCACTTCTTCCCCAAATCAAGGAAATGGTTTCCCCCAATACCCCCTTCTCCAAACTCACCGATTTAATATGGGGTGGGGGGGGGGGGGGACTGGGGAGGGGGTCTTCCCGATCGGGGAATGGCCACATCACCCCACCGAGTGAAGTCCCCGAGACCAAACCATTTGGTCTAACTTGACATGTCTTAAACACTTATTATTATTATTATTATTATTATTATTATTATTATAGTAGTAGTAGTAGTGAATCGAATAACTTCATGCGTTAAATAATGTATTAACTAGGAGAACTTTATTAAATGTGGCAAATACTATTCCATAGTAGCATTTGTACCTTATGTTTCTAAAGTTGTAATAAGCATTTTAAAATTTTTGTAAAATTGTCATGTTGTTTATTTAAAATGCTTTATAATGTATTATAGAGTATAGAATATATACCCACATATGAAAATAATCCCGAGTTATATGTCTAGTTTTTTAATGGCAAACTCACAAGTCCACCAAACCTATTATTAATCCGCACCAAAACTCATCACGAGACTAGAACCCTCAACTACTTAAAAAGGAACACGTTAACTACACTCTGAGACTTTGACGTTGCTGGGCTACATGCCTTTGGTTTATGTCTCTAGTTAGTAACATAAACCAAGGGTTTTCCCACTTTTGTTGAGTCTTGTGTCATATGACAACTTAACATAGGACTTCCTTGTTTAATCTAAAGTCTTTCTTGTTGTTTTCCTCTAGGACCAGGATTCCAGGAATATCAATATCCCTCAAGCCTATGGGATCTTTTTTTACCCAAACCAATTCATTTCTTATCGAATCATATAATGGCCGGATGTAATTGTGAAGATCTAAGGTGGTCATATGCAAGGCATACAGGGTCCAAACTATACAATGGATCCCTGTTTAGTTGGTTGTATTATTAACATACCAATTTATGTTATTATTAATGATGTGATAAAAGATATATTGGACAACGGTTTGTGGATACTTCTAGTTGGAATGTTGGATCTTAGGTGAATGCATAATCGTATTATTTTTGGTTAAATGTAATCAAATTACTAAAAACAATGCTTATAGAATGATTCAAGATGTAACTTTAACTTGTAATATTATCATCGGCTCACAGCCATTAGCAATGCTGTAACTACTAAAAACATACAACTCCATTAATCGGAATTATTTACAAAGAAATTGAGGCTTAATTCACTTGCTTTATCATTGGTCCACAACAATGAACTCATAGCATCTTAATTCAACATCTATGATCAAATTTTGTATGGCAAACCCATTAATCAATCTCCCAATTGTATCTGACCTGAAGCTGCTTCTACAGGTCATGAAATAGCCTCCTAATCTGGTCCACATTTGCAGGAACCAATGTAACGGGGCAGCGGTTATACTGTTGTCACATAGACCAAGGATTAGACACAGATTAGCATTCTTACCGAGTCAATGGATGTGAAAGTGTGCATGTGATAATGTGAAATGTGAACAAAAGCTGAATCTTTTTATCCATTGAAACTGATTGTTGTATCTTCAAATCAGATGTCAAGAAACATAATCTGTTTTATGCAAAAATTAAAAACTAATTTTTGCAACTTTGACTTGCAGTACTCGCTTTATAGGTTCCAAATACAAGTTCAAACAACCCCTTATAACCTTACTTTGAGCAAATTGAAAAACTTATGTAGAACATTAAAAATTCAACATGTTTACACGTAACATGTCAAAGATTTAGCTAATAAAGATACGGGTTAAAGTCGCCCAAAGGGTTTGTTAATGCATGCTAGGTGGATCAGTTTATTCATAAAACAACCCCCTTTGACCTTTTAGTCAACCCAGGCCACCTGACCCGCCATTTAGCCACCTAGTGGGAATTAGTGTTGAAGATGACAGTTAAAAGAATCCTTACCTGTGAAACATACTTGAATATGCAAGCGTAGCAAAACACAAACCCAGAAACTGTAACTGCTGATGGATTTGCCCGCTTCTGAGAACATAGAGGACATAATGTCCTATCAGGTGGCAGAGGGATGCCCTCCCTGGCCACCTGTTGCAAAAAAAAAAAAACTAATTAATATACAATTACGATATAAAAATAACGAAGCATTTAAAAAAAATTATATTCTACATGTACAAGATATATATATATATATATATATATTTTAAGCGAACAGGATATGCATACCTTTGGTGGGGGAGGAGGAGGTGGCGGAGGATACACAGTTGGAGCTGACATTCTCTCCTCAGCAGATTGATACCACCACTCCATCATCTATTTTTATAGCACATGATGATAAATATTTTTAGAAGATTATATATATAATATATACACATATATAAAACACACACCTTGAAACCAAATACTGCAGCTATCAGACCAGTTTGTGCATAGTCCAGAACTGCATAAGCACAAGTTAGCAATGCTCCTTGTACTGCCTGAAACACATAAAATGTCAACCAAAATTAGACATTTAGACTAAAAGATTTGTGACACCAACATCATATATGGCGTCATATACTGACTTACTGTTAATATTACATTGCTTTACTCACTCATAATAACATACGCCACAGACCAATAATGGATGCCATTGCAAGGATACAATACATTTAAGTAGTTTCAAATAATGAACTTGTTAATATTTTATAATGCGCATTGGATTCTCATCAGAATCATGCTTATAGTACACCCTAAGAACACATATACTATATATAGTTTTGTCAAGGTCTTTTACAGTTGACTGAAGTAGCACTTAATGGGCAGAAGTTCACTACCACTAGCAATAATATAATGATGAAATGCTACAGTAAAGTAACTGAAAATGGTCAATCCAGTTCGGCAGTTCCCATTAACATATTACTTGCATACATTTATCACGAAGCAGAACATATTATCACTATTTTTAAAATAAACAAAAAATTTCCAAACATACCTTTAACCAAGGAGGGCCACGTAGTCTCTCACGTTCGTTACTTCTTATTTTTGAAATTCTTGATGAAGTATCCATCTACCTTGACATCAAAAGTCAACTAAATGAAAAGCACAGGATGATCACAAAATAAAAGCTAAGAAAAGTAGACTTCAATTTGGAATTCAGTTAATACTTAATACACCATTTCTTTTGCAACATTCTCTTTTAAAGGTTGTTCCCCAAAAAACTGCAACATATCACTTTGTTTTTTTCTTATGGCAAATTTTGTTTCAACATATCACTTTTTTTTTTACCGGCCAACTCACACACCCTTCTAATTGTACTACTAAATCTGCACCTTTGTCCACCATGAAAATTGAATCCTCAACCTCATGGGGAAGGATACCTTTTCTCCACACCTAGATACTACTAGGCTACAAGAGCTTTGGTACAATATATATTTTGCAAGTATCCATTACATTACAATATATAATGACGACAGATTTCGGTTCGGTCCACAAGATTCCTCAACTTCGTCTGGATTAGGAGTATTTTAGATATTTAACCAATCTCAAACTCTTCTAGTGAGCATTGCATAAATATTCGGACAGAGGGAGTAGTAATTTGCATATTTTTAATTAGTCAAAAGAGAGAAAAAGTAGGCAGCGCAATGTCAAGAACATACCAGCTCTTGTCCTGTAGCCCGACAAACTTGGAGTCCAAGTGCATGTAATCCTGGAGAGTAGAATCCAGTAGCATCCAAGAGGTATAGCAGCTGGTAAGCAAATGCTAATCCTGCACGATAGAAATTGGACAGATTAGGTTAACACATTACAGGACAATGAAGAAACATGCAATGGTACAGAATTCTTCTTTTAGCCACCAGTCCATTCTTCACTTATCATAAATTTGGTATAGAGGTCTCCATGGTATTTAAAAACCTGAAGTACATATTTTTTTTAGGGTTTATCCATAACATACTATGCTGCTAAGTGAGATAATAGGAGTATCTAGTAGGAAACTTAATAAACATGAAACCAAAAGGTGGTACGGCCAGTAATATCATACCATTGATTAGAAAGATATCATGGAGATTGGAGGCTACTAATATTGAAATCAACTAAATAATGGTTAGTGACTTATGTACATTATGGTGAACATCAGTTGGTGAAAACCACATGAGGCGCAAAGGCAGGAAGCTTTCAAATGCGCAACCGAGGGACGCCTTTGGCTGAGGCATGATTCAATATATTTTTTTATTTAGCTTATAAACCAACTGGTTGGTGATGATATAGCCATGAATCTTGCTTATTTTGGTGACTTTTTATTAATTTTGAACCTTTGGAACCAATTTGATGATTTTAATAGCTATTAGCTAATTCTATTGTGTTGTTTTTATCATACTGTTGGAATCGTACTATTTTGTTATTTTTGTGTCTATTAATGCGCTTCTTTTGTCACAGTCTTGCACTTTTTTGAGCCTTCCAACCTAGAAATCTACATACACAAGAAATTTTATATAATCATAATATCATAATACTATTACCTTCAGTTCCAGCATGCAACCAGGGGTAGCAAGTAGCTACAATCTTATCCATTCTTTTCCTGAAGCGTGTTCTGACCGACAAATCTGTATCCAACCCACTAGTTGAAGCAAACGAACTGCTTGCATCACCCAAATTATCAATTTCATCAAATCGTTCATCAACATTTCCCCAAAGACTAGCTTGAAGAGCCGCTTCTCTTTCCCTATTATAGATCGCATGCAATTTCGACTTAAAATACGGTAACACAACCTGCATCATATCAACATCCATCGACATGATGTAACCTCTACTTTTGACATATACAAAAAATACAGAAATCTTAACCGCAGAAAAATGCACATGGCGAAAATACAAACCAGAAAGACAACCGAAAGAAGCTTTTGACGTTTCCTCAATCCAGTATGCTGAATTCTATTTCCTGCTTCCATATGAAGGTCATCCTTTTTCACTTGAACATTAACTGCTCTCCTTCTTAAGCCATACAAAGTCTCTGCAAAAGACGCATCTGGAAGAACACAATAGCAACAAGTTACTTGGCTTAAAAAAGCACGACATAAGACGAGTGTCTTACATAAAGGTCAGGTGAGGCGCATTTTTTTGGCTAAAAAATTAGCATGAGGTGCAGGTGAGGCAAGTGCTTCATGTTTCGGCTGTTTAGGTTGTACGAGTCGAGTAGGTAATTTATATACCAAAACACGTATAAAGCTTATTTATAGCTAAATTTTGGGTAGGGGATGCTAAAAAACTAATAAGATACAGTGTTGCAGAAGGCGGCCTAGGCGGCGCCTAGGCGCTAGGCTGAAGGGGAAATCGGAATAAGGGGCTGGGCAATGATCTGGGCTTTTTGGCCATTAGGCGGGCCTAGACGGTGGGTTTTTTATTTTTATGTTTTTAATTTTTTTTAATTTCTATGTATTTCTAAGTATTTCTTAGTATTATGTGTATATATCTTAACATATTTTCAAAAAAACGCCTAAATTTGTGTGTGTGTGTGTGTATATAAAATACCAAAACGCCTAATTCCGCCTAATTTTCGCCTAGTCCCGACTAGTCCCTAGGCTGGACCTCACCGCCCGCCTAGCGCCTTCTGCAACCTTGATAAGATATATAAAACAATTTATATAATCACTTTGCACCTCGGTACGCTTATCGCTTTTTAAAACCAAGACAGGTTAACATGATGCATTCGAAATATGTAATATCACATCATATATAATATAAACTTATGTAACAAATTGAGATAACCAGTATTTATACAGCATTGACTTTCCAAAGTGAAAACACATACATAAAATTGGTGAATTAAAACGAATTAACGTATCTAGGGTTGAAATTTGGCCACATCACGTATGCAATTGCAAGAATTAGTAGATAAGGTTAGGCTGTGTGTACGTACCTGTGGTGCGTAAGCTATGTGTTTCGAGAATTAGGGTTAGGGCAGCGAAGAATTCGTCTTCATAATCCAATACTTTGTGGAGGAAAGGTCGTCTTAGAGCCAGCACCTGATATATTATTATTATGAATAATAATAATATTATTGAAATGGTTAAATAAATGAAGAATAAAACATAAGAGTAGTATTATTATTATTAGAAGTGAAGTGAAGCATACACCGATGGAATAGGTAAGGGCAGCACGGAGACTGGAAGGAAGCTGTTGAGCAGCAGACATCTCGAAGAAGGTGGGATGACTCCCTTGACCACCTACCTGGAATAACATATCTGTGTGTGTGATGCAGAGGGGTTTTGTGGGGAAGATGAAGATGGGTTGTTTCTGTGTTGCTGTGATCACACAAGGTTTTTATGTCTCTCAATTTCCCTTTTTCGAGGGGATTGCAACACTCTCTTTTTTTTTAATATAAATTTATCTTTTTTTTCTAATAAAAATACTTATTTTTATATTTATTTCTTACATGTTGTGTAATTATTAAAACTACCGACTTAAGCTTTAAAGTCTATAAATATCTGCTACTAGCAATGAAACCCGTGTGATGCTGTAGGGCAACAATTTGCAAACCGATTCTCGTTTCTATTAGTTTATTAATTTTCTCGTGATATACTCTATATAATCTATAGTACTTCTGTTAGTCTAGTTTGAAACATGCCGGTTCAAGTTGAGTTACTCACAACCACTGTATTGTGACTATTGTCCATTTATTCATAAATATTATGCATAGTTAACATGTTGAGATGAATATAAAAAAATGTATTATTACGATGGTAAATTAAAACTTTGTATAAAATGATTTTGAAGGTTGTATGCATAAAAACAAATTGAGCAACTTTTCAATCCGTTTCACCCGTTCAACTTATATTGAAAACGGTCCGAATTGCCCCTCTACAAATTTTGGAGTATGTTGTTTTTACAAGTGCAAATTATCTTGGTAAGGAAATAGTAAATATCAATAATAATACTTTATCATGCTAACATGCTTCTTACAATTATCACAATATAGTCAATTCTGGTTCAACTTCGTTGACTTATAAAATCACGGAGTAATTCCCAGAACTAAGCTGAATATACAAGACCTGGGTAGTTAAAATCGAATAAAGCTTTAAAGTCTACAAATATTAATCTGTTATACGTATAAAGCTTTAAAATTGTAACGCATACAAGATGCATCATCAGTTCATCACCAATAGGTAAATAGATTTTTTTTATTAGATGAAGACGGGTCAAAATCACCAAAATGTACTAAAAATGCATAAAAGCACATAAAAGTGTTTATGGGTCGATCAACCGAAACCAGATCCGGTTTTACTTGAACCCATTTGACATATTATGTATGTATATCCATATTTGCATGTGTTATGAGCATTAACAATGGAGTTAAACTAGAGGTGGTCACTTCGACCCATTTAATCATAAAAGGGTCAACTTGGGTCATGTCTTACGCATCACTCGGATCTTTTCTCTAAACATAAAAGCCACTGAGACATCTATCATCATTTCATTTCATTAGTGATGTAGAAAATAAAATGAATAAAAAACATACACACGCCACGTTATCGTTATCATTATCATTATGTTCGTCATCAACTAACAATGGATTTTTATTCATGGAACTAATCTTGTTTCTCATTAAGTAATCAACAATGGCCGCACAAAAAAAAACATTTTATATAATTTTCTCACCTTTAAATCAAGGTTAAATACTGAGCTTAAAGAAACAAAAGAGAAACCACGAGTCAGTTAATTAAGATAATTAACTAAATTTGTAGAAACTCCTGATTAATATGACACGTTACTTTCAAACATTCTATATGACCATTACATGTTTTTTTACATCTTTTTGTAATTAAATATAAAATAGCCATGAAAATATGCACCACAAGAATAGGGTTAGAAGGGATGTCATGTCCAAGTGAAAGTGTCAATTCTTTTGATCCCATTTTCTCTCTTTTAAGTTTAAGAATAACCACAAAATAAAACTAGCTTATTCTAAAGATAGATCTAATAGCAACTTTACTAGTAGAATTACACACTAGACTCACAAAAGTAACTTGATAACATTTTTTGTTGAGTTCAAAGAAGATTTAATATGGGTGATAAGGCTGCAGATGCAATGTTAACCGTAGCCGAAAAGGCTCCTGTTACTTCCGAGAGAAAACTTCGAGCTGACCTTGACAACAAGCTTCCTAAACCATGTATGTTGCTCTATGATCCATACACTCATTTGAATTCATATTAGAGTTTTTGCACATATTGTTTATACTTTCTTGGGATGCAAGTTTCAATCTTGAAAATATTTTCTATGCAAAATCGTTCTACAACGTGTTTTGGGATGTGATTTATTAATTTTATGTATGGTATTTTTAGATATGGCGCGAGCAGTGACTGCACCTGATACTGATAATCCAAACGGAACATTGGGACACAAGCATCACAATATGTCTGTTCTTCAACAACACATATCGTTTTTCGATCAAGATGACAATGGGATTATCTTTCCTTGGGAGACTTTTAAAGGCAAGTTGTGTGTGATGTCGACATTGATCATAACATCATGTTATGGGATCTTGTTTAGGACTTTGAGTTAATGCGCGATTCTTAATCGACTTATATAGGATTTCGTGACCTCGGATTCAATGTGATTGCTTCTTTTCTGTTCATGCTACTTATCCATGGCGCCATGAGTTATGTCACTTTGCCTGTAAGTTGTTAATGGGACTAGGATTACCAATACCCGTCACAGTGCCATCCCTAAATGTAAATGTTAAATACGTAGAATGATCTTGTTTATACATTGTTCATACTTGTTTATAGTAATTACTAATTACTAACATAATATTATTTGTTTTTAAACTCTATATATGTTCTAATGTAATTTATGTGTGAATGTTGTGGTAGACTTGGGTGCCATCACCTTTCTTTCCCATTTACATAGAAAACATACATAGGGCCAAGCATGGAAGTGATTCATCAACATACGACACGGAAGGAAGGTGAGAAAACCTCGTTTTCGTATGTTGTTAAAGCGTATATGAGTACGAATATAGTTGTTGATTGTGCGTGTAATCGTTACTGATTTATATATGGTTACTAAAAACTTATACTTTATGTGTCATATGATCCATGGCTTCATGTCATTGAAGGTTTATCCCAGCAAACCTTGAGAACATGTTTAGCAAATATGCTCTTACGGTACCCGATAAGCTCACGTTTAATGAACTTTGGCATATGACTGATGCGAATCGAAACGCCTGTGATTTCTTTGGCTGGTACTTTCTCTCTTCGTGATTTTCTTTGCTTGATGACAAATGGATGAGTTGGTTAAAGAGTCAAAACAGGTCGTTTTAAAACAATTTTAATTTGGTCCATGTCAAAATGAGCCGTCGTAAAGCATTTAGCTTAGATTTATTTGACCTGAAAGGGGACTTTGATATGATTGAGTATGAATTTGATTAAGTTTGTCACAAATGGGACGGGTCACAGTGGCGGATCTTGAACGTTAGCCAAGGGGGGGCCGAAATCACGGTTTGGCGGGGGTCCGGGTGCACCGCCCCCGGAGCGGGGCCCCCTGGCAGGGTCCAAGGGGCAGAGCCCCTTCTGCCCCTGGCTGGGGTCGAGCTGATAATGGTTAAATTGCTTCATTAAAAATGCATTAGAAATTTAATTTTCAATAAATTGGCAATTAATTTGGGGTTGGAAAATTTGGTATGATAATCAATAATAAACAAAGAATAATCCATAATACATTAAGTTAAATGTTTAGTATTTGGGCTTTAGGAGTTAACTAAAAATTGGGTTAAATGTTTAGTATGCTAGAGTCAATCATTAATAAACAAAGAGGAATCCATAATACATTGAGTTAAATGTTTAGTGTTTGGGCTTTAGGAGTTAACTAAGACATTTGGTTAAATGTTTAGTAGGCTACAATATAGACTAATCACAAAATAAATTAAACGAGTGATAATGGTTATTGAACCTAAACGTTTTTTTTAATTAGGGTGGGCCGGATTCAAAAAATCAGGGGGGGGGGGGGGGGGGGCGGACTCAATACATAAACTTTTTTCGAAAAAAAATCCGAAAATCAGTGCTTCTAGGCGAAAAAACTGGGGGGGGGGGGGGGGGCCGAGGCCCGGGCTGGCCCATACAAAGAACCGCCCCTGACGGGTCAGGTGACTGGTCAAATTTAGGTTCATATTAAATGAGCCAATTAACATGGATTTTGAGCAAATGCTTTGGCGTCAAATTGCGTCTTTTAAGAAATATGAAAATAGATTATGATCAAAATGGACTCGAATGGAAATGATTTTATTTATGGAAAAAAAAATCAAAATAGGTGCAATTGCTATATTATTTTTATATGGTGGTTAGTGGTGACGATGGTGTTGCACTATTGCTTACCTATTTTAGACCTGTTATAAGTTAACATGTTTATAATAGTTGTCCGTTTTGACTTGTATAATTTGAGTATAACCCAATTGACTCGTTTGATTTAAGTTGACCCAAATGTACCGTCTAAACTTTTTTTTTTTTGCCGGATCAATCTGTTCTTTGCAAAATAAATCACGAACCCCCTTTGATATTCATGTGTATATATAGGATCGCAAGCAAGTTCGAGTGGGGAGTTCTTTATGCGCTTGCAAAGGATTCGGAAGGCTTCCTATCGAAAGAATCAGTAAGGCGTTGCTTTGATGGAAGCTTGTTCGAGTATTGTGCAAAGATGCAAAAGGGTGATGTGAATAAGATGGGATGAATCATGAATGTTCATGTTACTTGGGACGCAAGTTACCTAGCTAGCAACAATATAGTATTATGCTATGTCTTTTCCAATTATTGTATTATGACTATGGTATGATTTGCTCTGTTTACATTGGTAAAGGTGACATGTGGTGTGTTGTTGGGGGAGACTGCTTTATCTAGGGGTGAGCAACATTAACCATGAAATTAACTAATAACCGAATCGTTATCAAACTGAATTAACTGATAATCGAGAATAACCAACGGTTATTGTTAAGGTTCTTTGATTAACCAATAAATCCGTTATGATTATGTTTAAGGATGTGTCATAACCGGACGTTAATTGAACCGAACCGATAGCTTGGTCTTCATGTGTTTAGTAAGGATGTTCACCTAAAAAAGCAAATGTAATGTTAGCCAGATTGTCTTTCTTTAAGATAAGTAGATACGCATATTCCAGATTATCAAAATGACAATGTTAGCCTGTAGTCACACATGTATTATTTTCTTTTATTTAATGCAAATCAACAAGAAAAGTCAACATAGAACAAGTAGAAAGACAAACTTAAAAAAATATGTTGGCTAACACATACAGAGTTGCAAAAGATACCTTGCAGTGTAGGTGTCCTTTTTTTTTTTTTTGTTATGATTAAATCATTAATTATTTTCTCTAGTGAGACCGTGATGCTAACTATTAAATACCCCAACAACTAGAATATTAGTTAGCATATGTAACTTCATTTCTTGATCCAATAATCTATTTCCATGCACTTTTTAAAATTGACATGGTATCCAAGAAAACCTCTTTTTCAAATTTCAGTTCAACCTAGCTTGGTTAATTAACCAAAACTAAATCATAACCTATTAATCGAAACCCAGTGGTGGATCTATAAATTAATTTCACTAGTAACGTTTTTCATTTTTTTCATTTTAGTAGTAGCGTTTTCCAAATATCGTAAAAAAAACAAATTTTCCACTAATTTTCAACTACGCGCGCGAAGTTGAGTAGCAACGGACGCGGCACCTAGCTTCAAGCTAGGTCCGCCCCTGTCGAAACCTAAGTTTGGTTATAGTTACGCTTAAGAAAATCTCATAACTGAAGCTAGAGGTTATGGTTATGATTAAGGGCAAAAACCAAACAGACCCACGATTTGCACACCGTCTTTATCTAGCTTAGGGTACTTTTTTTAACTTTTTTCTATCGAAAGAAAAGTTGATCGATCATGACACGTAATCAAACCGAGTAACTACTGAGTAAAGAAAAGAAAAGGAGATAATCGAGTTATAATGTGATGGAATTTTTGTATGTACGTTGTTTGATTATTAGCACTTGAAATGTATAAACTATTTTATTTTTTCAGCTATTTTAAGATATAATGATAATTAATACTCATCGCTGGGACTTTTTGTATGTACATTGTTTGATTATTAGCACTTGAACTGTATAAACTAAGATCGTAGGGTTCGATGAGACGGTTCCATTGACGCTTGAATGAGTTCAATCAGAGTGCGTTTGATACCCTTCCTACGACTTCCTATTTTTCTTTCACTGTGTATTTGATCATAACCCTCTATTTATAATTGATACTTGCAAGCTCAAGTCCAAGATATTGTTAAGAGACTTATAATCTTGACCATTCTTATGCTTGATTTTACATAATTTACATTACAACTCTACCCTTCCAAGAGGATATTTTTAGGGATCCTTTTAAGATCATCCATGCTTCTTTTATATAGATTTGAGTTGATTATTATAACACCTGCTTTGATTCTAAGCTGGTATAGGACAACCTAAAAAGTTGTTGAATAATGTTATCTAGAAACTTCAGAAAACCCAGCATTACACTCATACTTTTGAGTAGATTTCGTGAATTTTGGGTTGGATTTTAGGTAAGTCGCGACATCAAGCTCGATAAGTAAAGATTAGGCTCAGACCCAGTTATTAAACTAATTTATTTTAAGCTCAAGTTTGTTTAAACTCAAGCCGACTTAGCCTTTTATAAACTCAAGTCCGATTAAAGCTTTTAACCAATCTCGCGTACCTCATGACCGGCTTTAGCTAGTTTACAAGTCCAAGCAACACTTGAAACCAGTGTCGTAGAACTTGCTAGGCGCTAGTCGGACGGTGGGGTACCGACTAGGGATTAATCGGATTGGATATATATATATTGTGTTTTTGAGATTGTATTTTAGTAATAAAGATAAGTGTAAAAAGAAATTTTGAATTTGAATAGTTTTAGATGTCGTTCTCACGGTTCGCACGAAATATAGGTGTTCTCAAATTAACTTTCCCATATATATATATATATATATATATATATATATATATATATATATAGGGTAGGGTTCATGTAGGAAAATTGGTTTGTGTGAGAAGTGTAGGAAGGATTAAAAATTGATATGTATGCATCATTTTATTGGACGTATTAATGATTTTTTGGATTGTTTTGCTTAGAAAAACAACTAATAACCGAAAACAATGTATTTGAGGCTTAAAACTTAAAACACTATGTCAAGAACATTTAAGCATAGTGTTTTAAGTAATTACTAAGGTGTTTTATCTGTAATTTAAATTTAATGACTATAATACATTGGATTGTGTTTTAAATTTTTGTATATTGTTATGTTAAGTGTTTTTCAAGCCAAAACAACCCAAAGCATTATTCTAAAATAAAAAACATGATGGCTACATGTTAATTCTTAATCCTTCCCACGCTTCTCACACAAATCAATTTTCCTACAGGATCCTCTACTTATATATATATATATATATATATATATATATATATATATATATATATATATATATATTTCCAAATTTATACATATATAATGCTAATTTTATACCTTATATGTATAAATTTAGAAGTTTAGAGGCCAAATATAAACTAGCGAATATGAAAGAGGAGTTAAATATTAAAATACCTAAGCTTAAATAACCCTAATCACCTCCATCTTTCATCATATCCCATTTTTTCCTCCACATTCCATTCTTTCATCGTAAGGAACCATCAAACGTAACTAGGGTTCATGGAGTTTCATCGATTTTGCTTCTAAATCATGAATTATCATCTAATTTTGAGGTAAGAACTTGTTTTATTTGATCAATTTGCTCCAGTTTTGACCTGTTCGAATTCATTTTTAACCTAATTTTGAGTTTTTTAGTCTGACTTAGGCCAATTTTATCCGACTAATTGGTGATTAATCATGAAACCAATTAATTGAGTAATTAGTCCAAAATTAATCAGTAAAGTAAGGACTAAAGATTAATCACCGATTAATCGGAATTTTTACGAACTTTGAAACCAAAAGAAACAAAGATCTAACTTTGGCTCAAATCGTAGGGGTAGCCAGCTCGTGGGGCCTGACAGACAACCGTTGGTCAACGCCAACGACTTTATACAGCAGACGACTCCTTCGTATCTAACCTTCATCTTAATCCTTGTTTTTTTTATCACTTTCTTCACCAGTCCTTGTCTTCTTCAATTCAATTCAATTAATATTCGATTCGATCGATATTTGTACGATTTTATAGAGAAACCCAGGTCCGATTTTGGGATTTAATAAACCCTAGATCGATTGTTGATCGGAGTAAAGAGGAAGTATATGATCGATGGTGAAGGAGACGGAATATTACGATGTTCTTGGAGTTAAACCAACGGCCACAGAAGCTGAGATCAAGAAAGCTTATTATATCAAGGTCCTTATATTATTATTATTATTGTTGTTGTTGTTGTTGTTGTTATTGAAATTTGTGAGTTTGAGCCTAAGTTTAATAAATTTCATTACTAGTATATGTTGTTATTACATATACATATACATATTCTTACTTAATTGCTACATTGTTAATTTGATTTGTGTCTTAATTGGTAAAGCTGTATGATTATTATTATTATTAGAGGTATTAAAGGACATGCCTTTTGGGGATTCTGATATTTGTAACGGGTGTATTGAATTGATGATTTAGGGTTATGACTGTTGGTTAACTTTGCCCTAATTAAACTTATATTAAATTAGGGGAATTGTTTCTGAGGAAAGTGTAGTGATTGCTGTATTGTTTGGGACTTTGGGTAGTCTTTGATTTGATTACAGAAATATGTTGATGAAGATTATCAATTCAATCTTTCCCTGTAACAAACAACCTACAGTTTTGATTAGGGATCGGGTCGGGACGGGACGGCCAACATTAGCGCATTTTGTTTGCTAGAGAACATTTGATATGAATCATGAATTTTTATTATTTTTTCGCAAGTTCTTATGTGCTTCACGTGGAGATGTTAGTATATTTATCCTTAATGAATTTATGGTGCAATTTTGATATCTGTTTAAAACGGTTCATATGATTGTCTACAGAACTATGTTGATGTAGTGTAAATGTTCACTTTCCCCATAATATGTGATCTACGATTTTGATTAGGAACCATGTCAGAACTGTCGAAATGAAGCACATTTTGTTCGTAAGAGGACATTTGACACATGAATTTTGTTACTTGTTAGTAAGTTCTTATGGCCTTTACATGAAGACCCTTATATAACTGTTCTTAATGATTCAACCTAAATGGAATACAAGGTCGATGTTTTATATTTGGTTGATGAAACGGTTCTTGTGCATCAATCTTGATTGTATATAGTCATGCATAGCCTGTTATACCAATATACCTATAATAAAACAATACCTGAAATTTAATAGATTTTGTGAGCAAACATATGCGAGTTTAATCTGATCATGTTATTTTTAACTTTTTATGCTTGGCGGATTTCAGGCACGACAGGTCCATCCAGATAAAAATCCAAATGACCCTCTTGCAGCCCAAAATTTTCAGGTAAAACTTCTATCCGAAACCTAAGACTGTGCATTTGGTTTTTCTCTACCTTTTTTCAGTTTTTTCCACTGTTTTCTTTGATATAATATCTTAGTTAAAGATTTGATGTTCTATCATAGGTTTTAGGAGAAGCTTACCAAGTATTGAGTAATCCAGATCAAAGACAAGCCTATGATTCTTATGGCAAATCCGGAATCTCAACGTTAGTTTATTGGTTTTTAGTTATTGAGTGGCATTATATTGTATAAGGATTATCTTGAACAATATACGTGCACGAGCTCATATATGTTTTTATTTATTGATATTTATTTATTTAGTTGATTTCTGCAAACTTTGAAAGTTTATCTTCTCTATGTTATGTTACTTATAGTGATGCAATCATTGACCCTGCTGCCATATTTGCAATGCTTTTTGGGAGTGAGCTATTTGAAGACTACATCGGCCAGCTTGCCATGGCATCAATGGCTTCTTTGGATATTTTCACTGAAGGAGAGCAGTTTGATCCTAAAAAGTTGCAAGAAAAGATGAGGGTATGTGCGTGTAAAATACTTCTTATCTTGCAATACACAACAATATTTAATTTTTTTTTTGTTATTTTTATTTATTTTCTATGTAATTTGAAACAGCTGAGTGTGTTCATAACAGGTTGTGCAGAAGGAAAGAGAAGAAAAGTTAGTTGAATTACTTAAAAATCGTCTCCATGATTATGTGCATGGAAACAAAGACGATTTTGTACGTCATGCTGAAGCTGAAGTATCAAGGCTCTCCAATGCAGGTGATGTGTTCTTATATTGTTTTCACTTAAGAAAGGGTTAATTCTTTAAAACATAAATAAATCATATTGCTAATAAAAGTTATGCCACATGTACAGCTTATGGTGTGGACATGTTGAATACAATTGGTTACATTTATGCACGCCAGGCAGCTAAGGAGCTTGGTAAAAAGGCTATGTATCTAGGTCTACCATTTATTGCCGAATGGTTTAGGAACAAAGGGCATTTCATTAAATCGCAAGTTACAGCAGCAACAGGTATCTTGTATATGTATCCAACTATCCATATAGTGATATGTTCGTTTCAGAATGTTGAGAATCGCAAGATCCGCATAATATACTTGAACAAGTGCATAAAAGATATTCAAAAGTAGTGGGAGAAAGAAACAGAGGCGGTTGACTGTCTTTTGTGTCACATTCAAAGCAATAGAGATACAAATGCATTATGCAGTTTTTGCGGTTCTCAACGTATTATTGGTTTTCAAATGAATACCCTCTCTCTCTACACACACACACAAAAACATGACACATATATAGTTTCTTCATTATTTTTGCCATTGTACCTGTAATATGTCATTTTTGTGTGTATTTAGGTGCACTTGCTTTAATTCAGCTTCAAGAGGACATGAAAAAACAGTTAAGCGCAGAGGGGAAGTACACAGAAGAGGAACTTGAAGAATACATGCAGTCACACAAGAAAGTAATGATTGATTCTCTTTGGAAGCTGAATGTAGCAGATATTGAAGCCACGCTTACCCGTGTTTGTCAAATGGTTGTATACCTAAAGAGCCGTTTCCCCCTTTTATGTTTATAAATAATGTGGACAATATTTATATTTATATTCGTTGTGTTGTTTCAGGTTCTTCAAGATAATACAGTGAAAAAGGAGGAACTACGTGCAAGAGCCAAGGGGTTGAGGACTCTTGGCCGGATCTTTCAGGTGTGATTACGTATACCTTTTGGCAACTGTTCGCATGGCAAAATGGGTTGGGTGACAGGTTGAAAGGCCGGGTCGGGTCGACCCATTAACAATCTTTGATATTAGTGGGTTTTATCATGAGAATGTTTATTAAGTCAACTATTATCCAAGTAACTATACGTCTGTACTTGGGGGTATTTGGGATTGCATTTTTGGAAGTAAGTATGCTTGGGTTTGACCCATCAACAATCTTTATCCACTTTTTTTTGTTATGAAAGTGATGTATTAAATACGATTATAGAAACTATACTCGGCCCATTTTACCCGTTTCATATTCAGGTAAAGCTTTTAAAATTCTTTTACCCCATCCTGTAGAGACCAGCCATTTAACTTTATTATTACTGATGCATCAATAATTATTATTTTCAGAAGGTAAAATCAGCCAATGGAAATGAAGGCGACCCAATATTAAACTCTAATATGCATAATCTGAATGGTGTTGATGCCGATCATGCTTCAAGATCTGCAGAACCAGGTCAAAGTTCTCAAACCACCATGGCTCCACAGGTATGCCATTCATATTTATTTATTTTAAATAATTTTATTTCCATCTATATAAAATAACGAAAACTGTATTTCTTTTCTAGAGCCCATATGTGGAAGCTCCAGATTTTGCTGGTCTAGGAAACTTTCATTTTCCAATGCCAACCGCACCCCCGGGGGCCCAAAGAAACCAGTGAAGTTGCAGGGTTGAAGTGAAATGGTATGTTTGTATGTATCATTATCCATAATGATATTGAATTTGTTTGTATTTGAGTGAACAAATATCTTTAGAATGGCTTGTAATTTGGTTTATTATAAGCATACAATGTATTATTGGAGTAGGATCATGTGCTTATTGATGTTAGTGAATACTTTGATTCCTTGTTTGTTGAGGACTGAACATGTTTTATAATTTTATTGTGTATTGTTGATGTTGGTTTGAAGTTTTGATTTAGTGAAGGGATGAAAGCAAAGAACATATGGAAGGATGTTTGTTTTACATCCTTGAACATTAACCTTTGTTTTTTTGTTCATAGAAGGTTGCCATTTGCTTGAACATATACTGCATGGCAAGTTTATGAGGATTCAATACGAGTGTGTTGATTAAGTCGATTATTATCCAGTAACTATGCTGGGTGATTTTAGGATTGCATTACCGATTACCAAATTGTGCTACTGGCGTTTATAAGTAAGTAATATCAATTGAGACGTCAAAACTGAAGCAAGTTGGTTGGTTTGAGCGTTTGAGATATGTAATATCTATATCAGTTTAAATCCATTGTACAAATTAATAACGTCGAACAACCTAGCTAACCTAGTCAGTTTGGTTTATCGTTCCAAAAAACCGCTTGTTAACGCCTCAATTTAATATTGTTGTCAAACCTAGTTAAAACTTAAAAGGGCGAGTGAACGTTCTAGCTCTTGCCATACATAAAAAAAAAGTTGCTTGTTGGAGGCTCGTTAGATGCTTGATAACATTTTATGGAAAAGTCTATCAAGTATGCATAACGTAGTTTTATTGTTCAATACCAAATTTCACACTTTTAATTGGGTTATTTTTTACTAGGTTAGAGCCCCGCGTGTACACGCGGCACATGTCCATGTCAAATGAAAAAAAATCTATAAAGATGGTAGTATGCAAATTTTATTTATTGAAAGTTACGTAATACAATTCGTATGAATTTTGATTGATTGTAAATTATCATAAAAAAAAGTTTAATGTTACCCAGTAATAGACATATGAATCAACAAATGTTTGATTAGACGTGATTTAAAAACAAATAATGAAATGAATAAACATATCTTTATTGTAACGGCATGCAAATGAAGATTAAAGTAAATAAATGTAGCTTAACAAATCATACAACCAAAAAATTATTAAAAAAAAAAACGATTTATGCAAAATATGATCGCATACTTATTCACAAACTTCAAAATATTTTTTATAGACAACATTTGTTATTTAATATTAACGTTGTCATCTTTATCCAATATTAGTATGTTCAGGCCATTTCTACTTTTGTCACTTGGCAGCGACATACAACTGCGGCATTGCCCATGTGTGAAAACAGGATCTTTCAAATACAGACCTATCTAAAATAGGGTTCGTCCTTGACTCTTATTTATTGTCATTGCGAAACATAAAGTAAGAGGGAATTCTTTTCTGTTAAATCTGAAAGGAATCTTCTTATCAGATGGGGACAGCCTAATTCGCTGGATAAAAGTTCGCATTCCAATGTTACTCCCTGAAATTATTTTAGCGTCTATAACACGGTTTGATATGGCAAGACGATTTGGAACTTGTGGCTTTGAAAAGAATTTATGTCTACTTATAGGATCCCTGAACCGTTAGAATAACAAAACAGTAAAATTTGTCAAAAAAAAAAACTCTGGTGAGAAAAAGAAAGACATTTGGCATTGTAACTGTATTATCATCAAGAATTTAAGGTAAATATATCTAGAAGACCCTGAATTGTTTTGATGGTTTGACTCATAACCAATGACCTAAAAATCAAGCTAAAACCACGGTGAAAAATCAATACTAAAGCTACATGAGAAACTCGTTAGGAGTAAACATAGTAACGTGGATGGGTTGAATAATATGTCAAAATGGGAGGTTTTTTATAGGGCAACCTTTTATCCATTTGACCTGTTTCAATGCTTCCTTAATCGGAATATTGTGTCTCGAACAATTCTGATCGAATAAGTCAGATTTATTTATATAGTTGAATTATAAAAATGGAAGGATTGATAATTTACGTGATTTGGTCAACGCCGCTTAAAATTAGCACAGTTATTGCAATCATGATGATGTTTAGCGTTTCATGACAATTGATTAAAGGAAAATTCTTTATAAACATAATATGATAACGTTAATCTGTCAAAGATATTTAAATGAAAGACGTAATATTCTTATTCTTAGTATCACTGAAACGCTATTTAGTTAATGTAGTCAAAGATGGAGGATTTCATGACAAATGAGGTTTTTTAATGTTATGAATCGCCTTTTAGTTAATGTTGTTACTGATAATGTAAGATGATATTTCATTACTAATTTCGTTACTAATTACTAATAAGTGTATTGTAAGACATAAAAATAAATAAAGTCAAAGAATTGACCCCATCAAAGTAACAAAAACGAAAAACGTTTTTACGTTTATCGGTCAACAATATTAAAATGAAAGTCGTTATTTGTAATATCATTGAAATTTATTTTGAATATATTATATATTTTAGGAAATTGTTAAATAGATTTAAATTATATTTATTATTAAAAGAATAGATTTAAATTGTATTTATTAAATACATTTTGTTTACCAAAATTATTACTTGAATCTTCTTGTTATCATTAATTGAGTTTTTTTCTAATTTTTGAAATAATTTGAATGTTGTTAATGATCGAGGGTTTCATGACAAGTGAGGATTTTTTTATATTGATGTTATGTTTATTCTTTATGTTACTATTAATAGTAATAAATGGATGACAAAAGTTAACTTAACAATTTAAATTATTTACTAATTTATTCATATAATTGAAAATTATTTTGAATATAGTATATATTTTAGTAATATATTCGTAAAATCGTAAAAGAAAATTTTAGTTTGGTCAATAAGAAATAAATGAGATTAGAAACAAAATTAAAAATCGTAATATTAGTTTTAGAATTAGTAATACATTCGTAATTTAGTTTGGTCAATAATAAATAAATGAGAGTAACAATCGTAGTATTAGTAATATATTTGTAATTTAATTTAATCCGGTGTATAATAAATAAATGACACTAAAAAACGTAATAAATACCATTAAATTCGTTCAATTATTATTAATGTCATTAAAAATCATAATAAATAACATTAAAAATGAAACAATCCTTTTAATTGCAGGAAAACTAATAATAATTCGAAAAAAATAGTAATATAAATTAGTGAGATTAAAGATTTTCAATATTAACCTCAAAAATTGTAATCAATAATTAAATCAATTACATTAAAAACATCAGCGTTTTAAATTGACTTACCAATTATCGACAAATTATTATTGACATCTTAAAATTTGCATATTACTATTGAAATTATTATTACGAATAGTAAAACTAAAATCATAAAATTAGCATTAGTATTAGTAATATATTGGGTCAACAATACTATTTTTACGATTAGTAAAACTAAAATCGTAATATTAGTATTATTATTAGTTAGTATTAGTAATTTATTCTTAATATAAAAATTTAATTCGGTCAATAAGAAATAAAGGAGATTAAAATTAAAAATCGTAATATTAGTTTTAGTATTAGTAATTTAATTTGGTCAATAATAAATAAATGAGATTAAAAATCATAATATTAGCATTAGTATTAGTAATATGTTAGTAATTTAATTCGGTCAATAATAAATAAATGACACTAAAAAACGTAATTAATACCACTAAATTCGTTTAATTATTATTAATGTCATTAAAACAAAAAACAAATAACATTAAAAATGAATAAATCCTTTTCATTGTAGGCAAGACTAATAATAATTGAAAAAATACTAATAAAAGTAATATTAAACATAATTTCGTAAACAGAGATTAAAAATAATTTCGTAAAATAGTAATATAAATAAATGAAATTCAAAAATCAAAATAAATGACATTAATAGGGGTCCATTATTATTGAAATGATTTTGATGATTATCATTTAATGAGAATTGATTAAAGGAAAGTCATAATATAAAAAACTAATTCGGTCAATAATATTAAATATAAATTTGAAAAAACAGTAATATAAATAAAAGAGCTTAAAAATATTAACAAATAACATTAAATTCGGTCAATTATTATTAATGTCAATAAATATTATTAAACATAATTTCGTAAAAATAGATTAAACATAATTTCGTATTAATAGTAATATAAAAAAATGAGGTTAAAAAATCGTAATAAATAAAATTAAATACGGTCAATTATTATTAATGTCCATAAATAAAATTAATTTTAACATAATAAAAATATATTAAAAATAATTAAAGGAAAGTCATAATATAAAGGAAATTATTTTGATGATTTTCATTTAATAAGACTTTACTAAAGGAAATTCATAATATAAAAAATTAAATTCAGTCAATAATATTAAACATAAAGTAAAAAAATTAATATAAATAAATGAGATTAAAATTTTTAATAAATAACATTAAATTCGGTCAATTATATAAAGAAAATGATTTTGATGATTATCATTTAATGAGAATTAATTAAAGGAAATTCATAATATAAAAAATTAAATTCGGTCAATAATATTAAACATAAATTCAAAAAAAAAGTAATATAAATAAATGAGATTAAATTTTTTGATAAATAAGTTAAATGCGGTCAATTATTATTAATGTAAATAAATAATATTAAACATCTTAATAAATAACATTTAAAGTTAATAAATCTTATTAATTGCAATCAAGATTAATCATAATTCGTAAACACAGTAAAATTATTAATCGTAATAAATAACCTCAAAAATCGTAATCAATAATTCATATAAATTACATTAAAAACATAAAAGATCGTAATTAAAATTTTAAAATCAATGACTTCTTGTGGTGTTACCTTAGTAAAAAAATAGCCTGTGCTGGATTGAACACCATTTAAAGACAAAATATTCGCCAATGGAAATATTTTTTGATTGAAGCAAATCAGGACATCCAATCACAGTAACATTTACAAAAGCATTATGTATAGTAAATTTAGAATGTCAACCTAATTATAAAATAAGAGTATTGTAAACATAATGTTTAATAATTGAATAACAAACCTAGCGAGTTGAGCAGAAATTTCTACATGTCACCTTATAGACCATGCGTACCCATCCGTAAATTTAATCTTGGTTTTCATTGATTCATTTAAGTTTTCCAATTCAGTAATCGTGTTAGGAATTATCTGCATAGTAATAAGCATTAAATAAGGAAAAAAATAAAAATAAATGAGAGTTATTATGCTAAACCATAAATTTGATAAATTATACGAAATCACTTTAATCAATTAGAATTTAATCAATATTATCATTCATATAATTTAATCAATTATACAAAATCAGAGATTAAAAAATCTCGTATTAATTTAATCAATTTCTATAATTTAATCAATTTCGTATTAATAGTAATATAAATTAATGAGATTAAAAAATCGTAATAAATAACATTAATTCGGTCAATTATGGTAATCCTAAATTTCAGGAATGATTGATAATAAATCAATCATTCATACAAAAAAATTAATATGTTTTATTATGTTAAACCATAAATGAAATGATTTTAATGACAATTAATTATATAACGAAAATCATAATATAATAATTAAATTAGCAAACTAATCATATTACGGAAATCAATGAATAATGCTTAAAAATAGCAAACTAATTGCAATCATTTAAACTATAAAACTGGAAAATTGAAATGAGTTAAATGACAATTAAGTATATTACGAAAGTCATAATATAATAATTAAATTAGCAAACCAATTATATTACGGAAATCAATTAACAATGCTTAAAATTCGCAAACTAATTGGAATCATATGATTTATAAAAATGGAAAATTGAAATGATTTTAATGACAATTAATTATATTATGAAAGTCATAATATAATAATTAAATTAGCAAACTAATTATATTACGGAAATCAATGCATAATGCTTAAAATTAGCAAACTAATTGCATTCATTTAAATTAGAAAAATAGGAAATTGAAATAATGTTAATGATAATTAATTATATTACGGAAATTAATGAATGATGCTTAAAATTAGCAAACTAATTGCAATCATTTGAATTATAAAAATGGAAAATTGAAATGAGTTTAATGACAATCAATTATATTACCAAAGTCAAAATATAATAATTTAATTAGCAAACTTATTACATAATAAAACAAAAATAATAATAGGAACTAACATTAGAAGAGTATGATAGGATTACCTTGAATCGTTTGTGGAAAATCAACAAAATATGAAAGATGAAGAAGAAACATAGAATGATTTGTTAGGAAGAAATAGAGAATTATGTTGGTGAGAATGAAAAAGTAAAAAAAGAAAATGGTTTATATATACTTGAAACTTGGAGCTCCATATTCAATATGGATACCTCAAACCCTCTCTAAGGCCTTGATTTAACCCAAGTGACCTCAATTATGAAGGTGAACCTTTTGTTTATTTTTCTATGTAATTCAAGTAATATACGGAAAATGGGACTATACACTCCATTCATACGTATATTTATGTATTAAATTATAAAAAAGAAAGTTTTTAAATTTACATAGGTTTAGCCAAATTTTATGGAAATTAGACAACCTATTGGCTAATTAGAAGATATTACTTATCTATTAATAGAAATAATTTTATTGATTAAAAGGAATTGATCTCTCATTTATAAGAAATTAATGTCTAGAATATTAATTAATTACAATTAATGAGAAACACAATTTCGGCAAGGATGTAGAAATAATTGTAACATTTACATAATTTACATAACTTATGCTAATTAATGTACACAATCACGATTTGATTTTTTTTTAATTTTATTAAATAGGCAAAACACGAATTTTGATTTAATGAAGTATTTTTTCTTTGTATACTAATTAATATGGTATGTTGTAATTACAATTATGATCCAGATTTTTTTTAAGGAATTAAATTAAAAAAAAGGAAAGTTTTTAAATTTACATAGGTTTAGCCAAATTTTATGGAAATTAGACAACATATTGGCTAATTAGAAGATATTACTTATCTATTAATAGAAATAACTTTTTTGATTAAAACGAATTGATCTCTGATTTATAAGAAATTAATGTCTAGAATATTAATTTATTACAATTAATGAGAAGCACAATTTCGGCAAGGATGTAGAAATAATTGTAACATTTACATAATTTACATAACTTATACTAATTAATGTACACATTCACGGTTTGATTTTTTTAAAGTTTTTAAATAGTCAAAATACGATTTTTGAAATTAATTATTCTAGTTAATGTTATTAAATAGGCAATTAAAAAAGAAAGTTTTTAAATTTACATATGTTACGCTCAAATTTTTGGAAACTTGACAATCTATTGGCAAAAGTTATTGATTTTCGTAAATATTATTCTAAATAGTCAAAATACGATTTTTGAAATTAATTATTCTAGTTAATGTTATTAAATAGACAATTAAAAAGGAAAGTTTTTAAATTTACATTAAATTACGCAAAAAAATTTGGAAATTTGACAACCTATTGGCAAAAGTTTTTGAATTTTTTTAATGTTATTAAATAGTCAAAACACGATTTTTGAAATTAATTATTCTAGTTAATGTTATTAAATAGGCAATTAAAAAGGAAAGTTTTTAAATTTACATATGTTACGCTCAAATTTTTGGAAATTTGACAATCTATTGGCAAAAGGTTTTGAAATTTTTTAGTGTTATTAAATAGTCAAAATACGATTTTTGAAATTAATTATTCTAGTTAATGTTATTAAATAGGCAATTAAAAAGGAAACTTTTTAAATTTACAATGGTTACGCCAAAATTTTTGGATACAAAGATAATTATCCAGACGAAATTTACAAGCATACCAAAACTCTTGCGGAAGGGTCATGCATGACCTTGAAGAATTGCTCTCCCTTGTGATAAGCCATATTCGCAACTTTGTATTCGGATGGTAGTCTAGTATTCAAATGACAAAACAATCAAAACATTCAATGAATATCATATTTGACTCATAAACATAAAGATGACAATGAATCACCTATGGATCTCAAATGAAAAAAGATCCAACCACAGTTAATTAAAGCCTAACCATTTCATATACAATTATTAACTTAACAATCTGATCTTGCTTCCATTTTACGGATTGTATTCAAGATGTACATATATAATTAAAACGCTAAGAATGAAGATTTTGTCTTCAAATATGAAAATGGTTAGGCATTAAATATTGTTTCCAGATTTTGTCTTCAAATATGAAGCTTTTGTCTTCAAAACCGGATTGAACATGGAGTTGTTCCTCAAATCGTTAAATGCTTGCATATTATCACTAACCATTATAAATCACGATGTATTCCTTCGATATTCAATCCGGTTACATGAAAGTAATGTTTTCATATAACATAACATAAAAGATCAATACAGGTTTGAGAACCATATGTATTGATCTTGCTTCGATCTAGTGAAAAAGAAAACATACCTAGAATGAAGAATGAAAAAAAAGAAGAGTGAATAATGGTAATTGGAAGATTTGTTAGTTAGGTATTGGAGGAGTATAATGGAAGAATGTAGGAATGTAGGAAATAAAAATTAGAAAGAGTATTTATAGGGAGCTAGTTGGAGCTCCATATTGAAAATTGATAGCTCAAACACTCTCTAAGGGCACCTTAATTATTATATAGATAGATTTAACCAGTTAAAAATAACTAAACATAAATGGATTTGTGCTTTAAACATCCTTCAGTGCTTTCAACATTTGCTGTGTTATCGTCGTTTGTTTGTCTTCAACGTCTGTTATTTCAACAGAGCTTCAATACAACTTCTATCACAGCAGACATTGATCATTGTAAAGTTTGTTAACCTTCTCTATACTTGAGGATTGTTTATCTTAAAAAAATGTTAATAGACTATTCGTGGTTTCAGACGGGATTTACACTTGGGATATATAAAAAGAAGTAGGCCAAAGCTAATAGAATGGATAAATTAGTTGCTAGGGAGAATATGGTCCATCTATTAAGTCGGCAGACAAGCATTGTGAAGCTGTCTTCGTCCACATGTAACCACATAGTGGACATCAAATGCAAATTCATATGAAAAAAGAATATAATTATTTAATCTCTCTTTAAGATAATGAGATTGTCAAAGTTGAAGGCCGTTGTGTAAAACTACCAAAAATTTATTTGGTCAAATTCAATAAAATCATATCATTGTTGATTATAGTGATTCCTAAATTTATAAATCATACACGCTTAAAAATACTTCTTTAAAGGGAGGCGGGCACTTCACAAAATGCTCACAGGTAGGCCACTACCCTTATGATCACACCGTCGTCAGTGGCACAGGTAGTGATCTCGTTAAGCAATCATGTGTTCTAGTTAACGGAAGTGGTCACGGGTAGTGGTCTCGTTAAGCAATCATGTGTTCTAGTCAACGGAAGTGGTCACGGGTGCAGAGGAGAGAGAGAGAGAGATGTAGAGGAGAGAGGGGAACCAGAAAACTCAACAAGTGGTGCTGCCGGTGAGATGGGTTCATGAGTGATGGTCTAGGTGACGGGTTGCGATTGTTGCCATGGAGGTGCTTCACGGATCCTTTGCTGTTGACGCCCATCCTTCCCTGAGAAAATGAGTACCTTTTTTAGTAACAACTAGTGGGGAACCCGCGCGTTGCGGCGGGAAATAAACCAACCATTAGCAAAACTTAAATAAAAACATAGATAAACCCCCATAAGTTTTACGAACAAACCCCAAAGCTGTTTTTTTAAATGACTCGACGGGTCAATCCATTTAGACCCCCACCCATGGAAAGTGAGTAGTGCCGCAGTTGTCAAATCCGGTAAGATGGGTAAACAAATAAGCAATATTATGTGCTAAAACCAGCAGTTGGGTTCTAAAATTCAGAACTTGTACGAGTCAGAGTGTAGGGATTTACACAATAATCACACTGATACACCCTGTATCAGTAAAGCATGAGTCAAGCAGCGCATGTATCATTTTTTTAAAACCTGTTGAGTAGCCTCTAATCAGAATCGGCTAACCTTGGAGAAACCTGGATGAGTGGTGTCTTGCCAAAGAAAAATCCAAAGAAATAGGATGCTACATCATTAACCGTAAACAAATAAGCAATATTATGTGCATGAACATCCAAATTATTTTAAATAAATAGAAGCATGCATACCCCAAGGTAACGGCTATAATGAGAGATATCATTCCATTAGACATTATATTAAAAAAAATAAGTGCACAAACCATTTGAACTTTGCAAAATGAATACAAGATATGATAACTCCTTTTCTTATGAATTCAAGAGATGACAGGCCTTATTTTAACTGTAAGTATGCAACACACTTTAAAAAGCGGTTTAAGGTATTCTTGTTAAAAAAATTGGTTTCATACATATCAGTGCTAAATAACCAATCCCTTCCCAAGTCATCACCTTTGATTGGGTAACCGGCTCAGATTACCTTAAATAGTTTTATAGCAAAGTTCACTGGTTTTTATTTTAATGGCAAGAAACAAAGTTTATTACGTAAAATAGAAATAACTTAAAAGTATTTTGCCTTTGCATGCAATATTATCCATCAAAGAACAATATATTAGTAGAAAAAATAGTAGTGTAATAAGTAAATTAGGACATATTGATGAATCACGATTACCAGAACATCCCTTCAAAGATATTGGCAGCAGTGAAGGAAGATTGTGTAAACACCACTATCAAAATCCTGTAACAAATAGTAAATATCGTATTAGCAAATAAAAAATGTACTCCTTGAAATTTTTCTTGTTTATGAGATAATTTTCTCTAATGAGGTTGCTTTAATAATTTAACGACATATATGATAAGAGGTATAAACAAAAGAGCTACAGAATGAAATATTCCTACTTGAAATGCACCTGCAATGTATAAGAAATAATAACAGACAACCATTTGATACTTCATAAAACTGGTTCCAAGCTTGTAGAAGAACTTTTCAGGAGTTACAGCACAATTTTCCCCAATGAAACACAAAATTAAAACAAAATAATTATGATATTGTCATAAACAGAGTACTTACTCTTTACAGAATTTGATGATTAATAAACCCTGACTAAACACACTCACCCCCTGAATGAAGCATGATTGAAGAAATAACCTCCCATAAACTCACTCTCTCTCTCTCTCTCTCCCTCTCTGTCTCTCTCACCCCCTGAATGAAGCATGCTTGAAGAAATATATAGGAGATTGGCTCCCGTCATAACCTTTCTCTCCCATAAACTTACTCTCTCTATATATATATAAGGACGTAGTCCACCAGTTATAGAATTTGAATCATTTCATCTCATTATTTTCCTTAATATTCAACTATTGTAAACTTCAAAGCCTGCCAGTTAGGAATCGCAAAAGATGGCTCCAATTATAGCGTCATGAAAGCTTTACGTAAAAGAGTTGCAATGCTTTAATATTAACTTTATTTAACTATCCATATTCCAATGTCATAACTGATCAGTTATGTAAAAAGGATGAGTTTTTTATCATTTAGTTATCAATTTAATTTTATTGTATTTAAGAACATTAAAGCTGTTAATGTTACAATTAAAGTTGTTAAAGTTCTTAAGGTTTTGCAGAATTCCCTTTTTACCCTTATCTATTGCTTTGTAACTATTGTACCATAGGCATCAAATCTTGTATTTACTTAACTTTGACCGTCATCCCTCCCTCATGCTTTATATATAGTATAGATAAAATACATATATATCTAGAAAAATCTTGTGGAAAGTCTTTTATTGATATTGCTACTGTTTAAAAAATGATAGATTATAGCATACGAGCAAGATATCCTGCGCGTTGCAGCGGGAACGTTAAAACAGTAAAAGAAACTAACAACGACATGATAAAAAGCAAAAATTACGTAATTGTCATATGTTGACACACAAAATGACGAATATACCTTGATAAAAATCACAACTACAAAAGCGTCATGCGTTCACACACAAAATGATGAATATACACTCCAACAAAGGCAAAAATTATGTAATTGTCATATGTTCACACACAAAATGACGAATATACCCTCGATAAAAAAGTACAATTACAAAAGTGTCATGCGTTCACACACAAAATGATGAATATACCATCGAACAAAAGCAAAATTACGTAATTACCATAGTTATTATGACCGTAGATCAAGAAATGGACGGACACGATTTCTTTAGTTACTATTCACAAAGTTGATTTTTAAATATATAGTAAATGAATAGGTTTTTTTTTTTTTTTTTTTTAAAAAAGCATAACATTTTTATTTATCTTTTCTATTATTATGTCGAATAAAACTTCAATAGAAGATCAACAAATTGATCAACAGTTTCATCATTTACTATGTTTTCTAAATCAGATTGGTATAAGAGAAACTGAATACATAACATATTAATATTCTTATATATTTCCTCTATTTAATGTATTAAAACATGTTAAATTGTTTTATTATAAATATTAAATCGTCTACCTAGGTGAACTAGTGGTATCCGAATGACCTTATTTAGGAGACGGTTAGAGTCTCGTTCTTGACAAAACATAATGTGTGATGCAAGAGTTTTACCATAATGGCCCTTTAGGCGGTGGGTTTCCATTGAAACCGGTGACGGGTTTGGTCACCAGCACTGTCTATGATCGTGGGCGTTCAGAAAAAATAAAATGTTTTGACCTATACCAAGTATTAAACCACTTAAGCATTGATATAGACTAGTTTCGTTTTTTTTCCAGACCAACTAACCCACACCACTTTGATGATACTCTTAAACCTAGTTTTTTATCCACGAGACTTGAGTACTCAATCTTATGGAAACGAAAAACTTAACAACTAAATTTTTGTCACTAATGAGATTTGAATCCTCGTCACTTTGAAAGGCAAAGCTTTATTCAACAAATTGATACCACATTTCAATAACACTTTAATTCTTTACATTTTAATATCACTTCACGTTAATAGTCAAAAAAGAAAATTCACAACAATAAACAATATCTTAACTCAAGTTATATTTACAAAATTAATTTTCATTTCATAACTGGCACTTTACATTAAGACGTCTGATAGACGGGCAACAAACTGCGCTGCCACCCTTTTCTGAATTGCAAAACCTAGTGTACTAAAAACAAACCCATGTCCCTTTTGGATCGAAATGTTGCTGTGGACAACAAGTTAAATCCTGATAAGGAAATGAACAGCTTGCGACGCCAAGTTACAAGACAGTTTCGATAAAAAAATTGTTTATTAAATAAGTTAATACTTAATACAACATTAAAAAAAAAAAGAAAAAGAAAGTTCGGTAGAATACAAGTCATGTTAAGTAAAAGTGACGACTATAGAACCCCCAAGACCACCCATCATCTTTATAAACTTCCAAGGGTTTATTAAATAATAATAAAATAATAATCTTCCCCCAAATGGATCTTGTGTCGTCTACATAACACCATTCATACCCTTCAATCAATCATTCATTCATTCATTTCATTGATTCCTTGTATTATTATTATTATTATTATTCAATTTATTATTGTTGCTGTTGAAATAACCGTCTGTCTGTGTGTCGGTGCCTCTGTTATCCTCCAATAAAATAATAATAATAATAGGGATGACGGAGAGCGAGAAGAAAGCTTCGCCGGTCTCCGATGTCGGTGCATGGGCCATGAATGTTATCAGCTCCGTTGGTATTATTATGGCCAATAAGCAGCTCATGTCTTCTCATGGCTACTCCTTCACCTTCGGTTAGTTCTTAATTCTTTCTTTGTTGTTCAGATCTCGTTTATTGATTATTGTTTCTGTAGATCTGATACGTGTTGTTGATAACTTAATCCTAATTTTAACTCTGACTCGTGTAACACAGTTGTACGTTCTATGTACCTAGAAGGAGAAATAACGGATCCTAGCCTCGTAATTTTAGTTATTTTTAAAAAAAGTGTAATATCACTTAGAGTACTTTTTATTAAACAGATTTAATCATGTCTTATACTGGTAACGTGTTGCCAACAATTAATTGGTCTTTACGGTGTCTACATTGCGTCGAATTTGTGTATAATTGACTTTGTTACATGAATCAGAATTCAGGTCTGATTTGTTAGATTAACTGTTTGCTTACTTTGTGTTTAGTGTAGTTTAAGAGATTAGAATCCTGTTTAGGTTTACGTTACGGACTTACGGTGAATTGGTGTTTACAGTGTCTACATCGCGTCGAATTGTGTAAAAATGACTTTGTTATGAACTTACTTGATTGAATGAAAAATGATTGTATTTGGATTGTTAGGTATATGAGGTGTTGAGTGCTAGAAAGCTATTGATTATTGATTACTTTTGTGTTTGATATGTTTGCTAATTGGATTAAGTGAAATTTTGTTGTTTTCAGCCACAACATTAACAGGATTCCACTTTGCTGTAACTGCACTGGTGGGATTCGTGTCGAATTCTACCGGATACACGTCATCGAAGCATGTTCCATTATGGGAGCTTCTTTGGTTTTCTATTGTTGCAAATATGTCAATTACAGGGATGAACCTTAGTCTTATGCTGAACTCGGTTGGATTTTACCAAGTATGTAGTCATAGATTATGAAATTTTGCTTTTACAAATTCAAGATTTAAGCTGTTATCCTTATATATTGCTTAGTTACATTTTTTTGTATGGTGTAGATCTCCAAACTAAGCATGATTCCGGTGGTTTGTGTGATGGAATGGATTCTTCATAATAAGCGTTACTCAAAGGAAGTCAAAGTTGCGGTTGTGGTTGTGGTTATAGGCGTTGGTGTGTGCACCGTGACAGATGTTAAGGTTAATGCTAAAGGTTTTATATGTGCATGTGTGGCAGTGCTGGCAACATCATTGCAACAAATTGTGAGTACACGTGTACTTAATCTTAATTCCAAACATTCTTTTTTTTCTGACTATTGATTTATTTAATGCATCTGCTAGTTGTCTCCATGTTGCATTAAGACACTATAATGTCATGTTGATGCAAGTAACGGGTCCCATGATTTGCATAATTGCATCTAGATCTAGATCTTTAAAGAAATGGAACTAATAGAGTTTAAGGTGTGGGTCAAGAAGGCCTTATTATAAAATTCTAAAAGTAAGGGGGTGTTTGGATTCATATTCCAGAATTATATGATAGTTTGGATAAACATATTATTAGTGATCAAATAAAATTCATTTAAAGGGTAAAAATAAAATAAAAGTTACCTATGAAGTCTGCAACAAAACCAATTTAAAGGGTAAAATAAAGTTTACCTATGAAGCTGTTATTTTAACCTATATTGAGGGACTTTAACTTTTGGATAGCTACAATACATTGTTCATGAGATCATAGCTACAATTTTGATTTTACCGTGCAGTCTATAGGCTCCTTGCAAAAGAAATACTCGATTGGAGCTTTTGAATTATTGAGTAAAACAGCTCCAATTCAAGCTCTCTCACTTCTTGTATTTGGTCCTTTTATCGATTATTATCTAAGTGGAAAACTGATCTCAGATTACATGAGAACCATATCTTCTGGTGCAATTGTAAGCAAAACTTCCTCCGTTTTCTTTCATTTCAAGTCCAAACTATTTTTGGTGAACCATACATCTAATTTAACCTCACCAATTACAGATTTTCATACTGCTGTCATGCTCATTGGCGGTCTTCTGCAACATCAGCCAGTACCTCTGCATCGGCCGATTCTCAGCTGTTTCATTTCAGGTCTTAGGTCACATGAAAACCGTATGTGTTTTGACCTTAGGGTGGCTGTTGTTTGACTCAGAGTTGACTTTCAAGAACATTGCTGGAATGCTTGTTGCAGTTGCTGGTATGGTGATTTATAGTTGGGCAGTAGAGGTTGAAAAGGCGGCTGCCAAAAACTTACCGCATTCTAAACACAGTTTAACCGAAGAGGAGTTGAACTTATTGAAGGAAGGATTGGAGAAAGGTCCAGTTAGGGATCCTGAATTTGGGGAATCTAAATAGGAAGAACTCATATTTGCATTAGCCATTATAGTTTTGTTTGTTCTTTTACTGTGTTTCTGTTCATGTTCTTGTCCAATGTGCATTCAGAGATTAGATGTTAAAGGTGAGGAATTTGAATCTATAGTTTTCATGTAGCGATTAAGCTCATTGTTCATGCAATTATAGAAATTCGTGTGTTAATTCAATAGTTTTACTTGTATCCATGTAACCACAACTAAGACTGCAATTTAAGTTTAAAGTTGTTATAAACTTGAAATCAACAATGGCTTCAAACATGATAATCGCAAAAGTAAACCAAATGAAAGATGTTGGATTTTTAGCAAATCATTAAGTTCAACAGTTTGTACAACATTGTACAAATACAAATAGCACAAACAAACTTATTCTAGGAAAACCAAATCGAAATCGAAATTTGGATACAAAACAATGTATGGAAAAGAAAAGAAAGTAGACCGACATTAAACTATGCGTTGTGATGCTTGGATAGGAGCTTGGAGAAGAGCCATGTAGGAGTCGCGGGCGCTATACACCCCCGGACTGGAAGGGGCGCAACCCTTCTTGATGACTTGATGTGGAGTTGTTCGCGGGCGTGAGGGAAAGCAAGGAGAGGGAGGGAGGGGCTACACATTTTCCGCCCTCCCACACACCTCATACTTCTTTAAAAGAAATCATTCACCCCACCATATTTCACATGACCATAACGCATGTCTAGTGAGTGTAAAATATGAAACTACTCCTGCCTACATGGCAACGCTTTTATTCCATCTTTCACCCCAGCACAACACGTAGTCTTATAGTAAACCCTTAAGTAGAATCTTAACCTTTAAGAATGTTTTTTATTAAATAAGCAAGTACAAGTTAATACTAGATGTCGTGATTTGGGTTGAGTCAAATATCAAACAGGTTAAAAGTCATTCAAAGTCATTTTGTAACAAGTAAAACATGTTAAATCGTTTATTCAAAGTGTCAGATTATCACTATATAATAATATTGTTCCTATCATGTTTAAATATTCACAGATAAAAAAGTCTTGCAAGTAAACCAACACATTTTGGCTAGTACTAGAAAAACATGTTACCCAACAGAACCAACCAGTCTATCTTGACATCTCTACATACATGTGTCATACTCTCATTTCCTATCCTTTTACTATAAGTTTTTGTACAGTAACCTTCTTTTGCCTAACTTTGTGTATGAATGGCCTACCTCATCAAAAATAATCTTCAATTATACTTTATTTGTATACATATACAAGACACAAAAAATGGACTATTTATTTCATGTCCATTCTTGTTTACACGCACATGCCTAAACAACATAGAGCGGTAGGCCGGTCACTATTAGCAATTATTGACATAATGACAAGATGATGTGAAGCAACAATCATGAACTCAACATTGAATTGAGGTAACATCCCAATGTTTGTATTTGATAGTGAATTAAGATTCGTAATTACATGTACTTATAGGTTAGCTAAAGAGTTGAGTCGTTATCAAACATAAAATACATATCATGAAAATAGAAAAATACTATATAGTGATTGCACAACTAACATCATAAGGTATTAGAGCATCTCTAGTATGGTAATGTGGAAACAATCTATGAGTCGACGTGGAAGGGAGAGGAGGGAATACGAGTGGAGAGATGTGACAAGGAGAGAGGGAAGGTCAAATTCGTTACATGGAAGGCGTCGGGCGGGGAATGTAGGGGAGATAAAGAGACTCGATAATATACAAGTCTCAAATATACAGGTTGATCAAGCAATCAAGCCCCTAATGCAAGTCTTATCTCGCTAAGTCCAAAACCATTTGCTATCTCACTAGTTATCACCTCGATAATATGCTAAAAACTATCAACTATAAAGTTGGCGAGGACACGAGTTTTAGACTGGATAAACGGTTTAAAAAGTTAAATGAATAAAGCTCTGCTTTTTTGCTTGAATGCAACATGTATATCACTAGCTATTTAATAGAAAAGGATCACATAAGTTATAACTAGGAGTGCAAACGAGTCGAACCGAGCCTAAGCTCGACCAGGCTCGAGCTCGATTAACTTATAAGAGTTCGAACTCGGCTCGGTTTGAGCTTTGTTTTTAAAGCTCGAGCTCGGCTCAGGCTCGGCTCGTTTAGTGTTTATCAGTTGATATATAAATAAAAATAATATAAATAATATGCTCGTTTAGGCTCGATAGTTCGATAAGTCAAAAGCTCGGCTCTGCTCGTTTATTAAACAACTTAAAATAGAGGTAAATAGTATAAAATATTAATAAAACTAATATTATACTGAGGCTTGATAAGGCTCGACGAGCCTAACGAGCTTCATATGCCAAGCTCGAGCTCGGGCTCAATAAGTAAATGAGCTTTGTTTTAGGCTCAAGCTCGATAAGGATCGGCTCGTTTTGAGCTTTTTATGGAGTAGATTTCGAGTAGTTCGCGAGCTACTCGGCTTGATAAATAAACGAGCTTTGTTTCGGCACGTGCATGCTTATTGAAGTTTTAGTTTGTCATGTGTTAATATTCTAAACTGTTGTCAATAGACACTTTTTACTATCAGGCTTGTTCTTTTACTTATAGTTTGTTAATAAAAGTTCAAGCAAGAATCTGCCACATATCAACACGGACTATAATCCATATTTATGGGGTCCGAGCACCTTAACGAGCTATGATCTTGTAAAACATAACATCTTTAGTCTCGTCATGATTAGAGGGGGTTTTCCTATGACCAACCTTAAGTGTAAGAGTACGTATTTGTTTGTATGATCTATTGACCAAGAGAGGGGGAGATGATGGAAAAACAAAGTAGACATTTTAACCTTTTCCTCATAATTGTCAGGTATATACAATTGTTCGGGGCATGGCGTACAAAATAACTGCCAGTACATGACTGGTAACTACCACCTCACGTTCTTATCGGAGTCGTCAACTTTGTCACATGTCTCACAGTCTCAACACAGAATATGGTGGATCGGATCCAGTCATATATCCCATACCCGATATAAGTACCATTGGCGAAGCTCATGTCCCGGCCCCATCACTTTTTTGCTCAGTGGTGTAAATTTAAACGTTTCCGTCTCAAAATTTTATACGTATTGACCCCCCCGCCCCCCGGTTTTAAAGTTTCCATAACTTTCGAATCCTATGGAAAATTTTCAACCCGATACCATGTCTCATCAAATACAAGAATAAAACCGCGTATCCACCTACCGCAACAGCTCAAATCTAACTTTTTTAAAACAACTCTTAATCCTAATCTTCTCCTACTAATCATCCAACACTTTCACATATATGACGTAGGTTTTATAAATTAGAAAGACATGAATTTTGGTGAAAGAAGCAAGCAAGCAAAAGATATTAATGAAGACAGCCGAACACTATGGTAGGTTCTGACTAGTAACTAAACACGTACACCTTATGTAAACCACCCTCCCATCAAATTCCCACACGACACACATTTCATTTCATCATTCTTTCTAACCCATCACCACCCTCTACCACCACAAACCACCGTCCCTAATAATAATAATATTATTATTAATTTATTAATAATAATAATAATGACCACTGTCACCCTATCGCCACCGTTCAATCCATCAATCTTTCACCGTAACAAAACACCAACCACTAAATACCGTACCAGATTTAAACCACAACCCATTCTTTCAGCTCTAGTTCAACAAACTAGACCCAGTGGGTCCCTCGCTCCCGTTAACGGTTCCGTACAAGAAACAAACGCCGTTATACTTCCGTCTTCTAGAAACAGAGCAGATGATATTCAAGCAGAATCCAAAGCATTGGCACGTGCTATCAACGCCTCTGTTTACAGTCCTGACCTTCTTAAGTTCAAATACGGCTCTCGCCCCTTTAAGGTCTTTTAATCACTTATTATTAATATTATTATTATTATTTGGGTTAATTATGAGTTTATTGTTAAAAAGTTAGGATTTTGATAATGGGTTTTGGTGGGTGTGGATTGAATTTAGGTGTTAAGGAGGACACTGCAGATTCTTGTGGGGTTAGGGTCTTTTGGGGTGAAGCTATGGGTTGACCAATTGCAAGGTCAACTGGAACAGAATAGAAGAGGTAGAGCTGTTGAGTTGAGGGAGATTTTTACTAGGTTAGGTCCTACTTTTGTTAAGATTGGTCAGGGGCTGTCTACGCGGCCGGATCTTTGCCCGCCCGAGTTTCTTGAGGAGTTATCTGAACTTCAGGTATGGCAGATTGTTTGCTTTGTTTTGTTTCGTTTCGGGTTGATATGCGGTTGGTTTGTAATGGTGTTTTTGGTTAGATATGTGTTTATGATGCTAGAACATGAATATAACTGTATAAGAATATTCACGTCCGTGTATAGGGTTCAAGACTCTCATGAGTGACGTTTGTCGAAATGTGATTATGTGGATTTGTATTATTTATATATCCTTATGTGTGGTTGAAACCGTTTACATGATTGAGCAGGATGCTTTACCAACATTTCCAGATGCAGAAGCATTTGCATGTATCGAAAAAGAGCTAGGGGTTTCACTTGATTCCATTTACTCATCGATATCTTCATCTCCAATTGCCGCAGCCAGTTTGGGTCAAGTTTATAAAGCTCAGCTTAAGTATTCAGGCCATTATGTTGCTGTGAAGGTGCAGAGGCCTGGTATTGAGGAAGCAATCGGGCTAGACTTTTACCTTATAAGGGGTCTAGGTTTCCTTATAAACAAATATGTTGATTTTATTAGCAGTGATGTTGTTGCCTTAATCGACGAATTCGCAAGAAGAGTTTATCAAGAGCTCAACTATGTCCAGGTTGGTTTTCTTTACCAATAATGCATGCTCTCAAATTTCATTAGAATGAAACGTTATTTGCTCCCTGAGTAATCGGATAATTATTTTAAAAACGCAAAACCTTTTAACCTGAAAAATATAATCTGATTTTAGTTTACATCACATGGACATTCAGTTCTGAATCATTCAGCATTCAGACTGTTTCAGCATTTGAATGGAATGGTTAAGTGCTGAACCATTAAGCTAATAAGGGATGCTGAATGATTCAGCTCTTAATCATTCAGAGCCTCTTAACCATTCAGATCATCTTAATGATTCAGCACTTAATTAACCAAAAAGCCCCTAAATAATATATGGTAACCCGTTATAGGGCCGTGTGGGTTTGAATGTTAATTTTGGCAGGTGTGTGCAGGAGGGACAAAATGCAAGAAGATTTAAAAAACTATATGCCGATAAAGCAGAGGTACTTGTTCCCGACATTTATTGGGATTACACAAGTGGAAAAGTCCTAACAATGGACTGGGTTGATGGGGTCAAACTAAATGAGCAAGCAATAATTGAAGGTCAAGGGTTAAAAGTCTTGGATTTGGTTAACACAGGGATCCAGTGCAGTCTTAGACAGTTACTCGAATACGGATATTTCCATGCGGACCCACATCCGGGAAATCTTTTAGCCACACCTGAAGGAAAACTCGCGTTTCTCGATTTTGGAATGATGAGTGAGACACCAGAAGAAGCAAGATTTGCGATCATTGGTCATGTGGTTCACATGGTCAATCGGGATTACGAAGCAATGGCTCGTGATTATTATGCTTTAGATTTTTTGTCACCTGACGTAGACGTGACCCCGATTGTACCGGCGCTTAGGAACTTTTTTGATGATGCATTAAATTCGACCGTGAGTGAGCTTAATTTTAAAACGATTGTGGATGGGCTTGGTGCGGTTCTTTATCAGTATCCGTTTAATGTACCTGCTTATTATGCATTGATATTGAGGTCACTTACGGTTCTAGAAGGTTTAGCTCTTTATGCCGACCCTAATTTTAAGGTGTTAGCTGCTTCATACCCGTATTTTGCTAAAAGATTGCTCACGGATCCGAACCCGTATTTAAGAGATGCCCTAATTGAGTTACTATTCAAGGATGGAAAGTTCAGGTACTTTTCTTTTCGAAAGGGAAGAGCGTTTGGGTTGGGTTAATGGGTTCGGGATAAAAGTACTTATTTTTTGTTACGGCTCAAAATGGTCCAGCTTGTTTTGAGTTGACCCACAAACAATTTTCTGAGATAAAAATATAACCCAAATCGACCCATTTCTTGGTTTTGGTTTCCAAACAGGTGGAATAGGCTTGAAAACCTACTTGTGCAGGGGAAAATGGATCGAGATTTCTCAGCAAAAGAGGCTTTACAGCCTGTTTTGAAACTGTTATTGGATCCAGAAGGCGAAGAACTGAGGTCGTTAGTTATCAAAGAAGCTATTCGAGTAACCGAAGCAATCACAATTGGAACCATGATTGAAACATACAATTCTATTCCGGGCCCATTGAAGTCATTCCTTCCCAATGGGAATGGAATCGGCACCCCCGTGAATGGTGCTGAGATAGATAGCATGATGGAGCTTAGAGAACAAGTTTTAAGAATATGGGGGCTTTTACGGTCCTCAGATAATATTGATCCTACCATCCTACAGCCTATTCTACAGGTATGCTAAAATATAATACATCTTAAATGCTTTATGTCTAAAACTTGGTCTAAAACGTGTGCTTGAGGCAGACATGATCGGAAAAATGCCTCAGGCTGAGGCGACGCTCATGTACATGTGGGTCAAAATTTGTTACATATAGGGAATTATGAATGGTTCTCTTAATTAAAAGATTGATATGTAAAGAGTGAAAGACACGCAACTTTTACACAAAGCGTATTTAGTTGTACATAGAGAAATG
This sequence comes from Ambrosia artemisiifolia, assembly GCA_032199755.1. Classification (NCBI taxonomy): domain Eukaryota; kingdom Viridiplantae; phylum Streptophyta; class Magnoliopsida; order Asterales; family Asteraceae; genus Ambrosia; species Ambrosia artemisiifolia. The sequence goes on along the minus strand of CM063518.1, from coordinate 13,942,082 downwards.
CCTCACGTAGGTGAAGCTGTCGCTTTGCACCTCGACTTTCGAGCCTAAACGCTTCGCTTATTTTAAAACCAAGGTCTAGAAGAAATCTCATACTAGAGATCATAGTTGGCAAAATGGGCCGAACGCAGGTTGTGTAATGGGTCAAAACGGGTAGTTTTTTTGCGGGTCTAGTTAGTTAAACCCATTTGATCATCTTGCATGATATGATGTGCATATGAATTATATGTACCAAAGCAGAATAAATTGGTTTATATAATCAGGTACTTCAAGAACCCGAGGCAAGAAATCTTGGAGGGCGCTTATTTGGTGGAATTACACAGCGTTTGGCCGCACGTATGCTGCAACAGGTTCTGCGGACACCCGCAACACCTCGTGCACCATCTGTATAGCACATTGGATCATATAACTAAATCCGGGATTACAGGTTGAATGTCAAATAATGATAGCATTCTTTCAATGTGTATAATGTAAGTAACTAAAGACGGTTGTAAAGTCGGACATTTGTGAAAGATAAACCTATCATGATTAAATTTATAAAAGGGATTAATACGCGTACATTGTGAACGGATCTTTTGACACGTAGTATACGAGTCGTATATGTGCAGGTGGTGCATATTTGTGTTGTGAATGGATTAATCGACACCCGATATACTATTGGTATTGATTAGAGCAACACACAACACACAACGTAAACAAGCTATCGCACACACCGACACACGAAAGCCATAAAATCAGCATGAAAATTTACGTGGTTCGGATTTGGTGTGACTCATTTGTCCATGGCTGCAACTAAGGCTTTCTTCCTTATTAGCCAAACTGCTTTTAATGGAGAACAGTTAAAATGTCTGAATGAGGTAGTTATAACCGTGTCGATGCTTTCAGTCCCGTCTGTATTTTTCAGACCCAAAGACCGAGCACAGGAAAGTGATGCTGCTAGAGAAAAATTCATGGTGCCTGAATCCGATCATTTAACCTTACTAAACGTATACCAACAATGGAAAGCTAATCACTATCGGGCAGATTGGTGTAACAATCGTTATTTACATGTAAAAGGGATTAAAAAAGCGCGCGAAGTAAGGTCACAACTTTTGGACATATTAAAAACGCTAGAAAGACCGCTTACCTCATGAGGGCCGGATTGGGATATTGTAAGAAAAGCAATTTGTTCGGCTTATTTTCATAACGCTAGCGTCAAGACGAAAAGGAGTGGGAGAATATGTGAACTGTAGGAACGGAATGCCATGCCATTTGCACCCGAGCTCGGGTCTTTATGGGTACACGCAGGATTGTGTGGTGTACCATGAGGTTATGCTGACAACTAAAGAATACATGCAATGTGCTACATGTGTTGAGCCGCAGTGGTTGACTGAACTCGGGCCAATGTTTTTCTCAGTTAAGGATTCGGATTATGTCGATGTTAGACAGAAGATGAAAAAGCAGCAACAAACAACTTCCATGCCTGGATTGAAGCAAGGTTATTTGAGACCGAAAAGGCTAGGTTTGTGACATTACATAGTCATAAAATTATTCTATATGAATCATTATACACACTCTTTTAAACTACATGGTTAATTTGTATATGTATTCCTTGCTTTGAGGTAATTTGTAAGTTACCTGTTTATTTTGAAACTACATGGTTAATTTGTATATGTAAGTTACCTCATGCCTTGATAAGTATGGGGAACATGCGTTACATTGTAAGGAATTGCCAGGGTTTAAATACCGGCGCGATTTTGTCCGGGACGCATTGGCAGACATCCTTAGAAGAGCGGGGATTTCTACAATAAAAGAGGCGTCAGTTAATTTTCTCACAGACCCCGCTGAGGGGAGGTCCACCTTGCGCCCAGCAGATGTCCTAGTGTTTGGTTGGGAAGGTGGGAAACATGCGTGCGTTGATCTTACCGGGGTATCCCCCCTAGTTGGGCTTCGGGATAGTGGGTTTGTGGCCGGGCAAGCGGTCATGAGAGCTGAATCCAAGAAAGTGGAAAAGCATGCTAAAGCATGTGGGGATAATCAACATGTTTTCGTTCCCCTGGCCTTTGACACGTTCGATTCCTTGGCACCGGAAGCGGTTCGGTTTTTGGCTCGAGTTCAGCGGGTAGTGCACAACAACTTTTCCATCCCTCAAGGGCGGGGGTTTGTTTTTAGCAGATTAGGATTTTCTATCCAGAAAGTGGTGGCGGCGCAGCTTGTTGCCCGCCTACCTAATGTTCTTATGTAATTTATCCTTTATTTTTAATGAAAAATGTTTTAAAAAAAAATTATTGTTTTCTAGAAAGTGAAGATATGGGTATGTAGCATTGTGTCAATATTTAGGGAGAGAGAATATTTTATGAACGTCAGTTATTGATTGAAAGTCTAAGGTTTTACTATTAGACATTATGAATTGAAAAAAAAAAATTGAACAAAACTGATTCAAACTACAATTTGATTACTTGTTTGACAATATGTCCAAAAAGTGGTTTTGAATGATCAATTATACTTAAATAAATGTTGTAAAAAATTCACTATGTTCGGTAAAGAAGTTTAATAGCAGGAAAAAAAATGATATTTTTGGGATAGTTTTTCCTCAAGATATGATTTTTGTGTAAACTATATAAAATTTAGAGGTTTTGCTCTCTATAGCTTTGATTAGCTTTTTGCTTTCTACGGTTTTGGGTGGTTTTCACCATTGGGGATCATATTTTTTAGTAAGAATGAACTAGTTGAGTTGAAGTTCTCCTAATGCCAATGTTGGGCACTATAACTATCGTAAAGCTTGTGTGAAACACATTAAAGAACATGTTTATAAGGATGGAGGGTGTGGGGTAACGCCCCTAGTCACCTCAGCAGGGTGGCAGCCCCAACACCGTCCCACTTTCACCAAAACGGGGCACTATCGTTTTTGGCACCAAGCCCTTAACGAGTGTTAAAGGATTTGATTGTGTGGGCCACATAGTCTGACCATTGGGAAACGAGTCATTTTCTTCCCCATATAAAAGCCTTAAAAACCGACCCTTATAAATCCGTAAAATTTGTGTTCAATTCAAACGATTAACCCCCGAGACCATAATATGGCTTTTGTTCGGAAAGAAGACATGAGTAGAATTTTATTATTATTAGCTCGAATGGTGCTCAATGCATGCTAGAGGAGTTGCCAGAGACCTGTGGCACGTTGTAGGAGATGAGTAATATCTTTTTTTCTTTTTGCCATTTGTTGTCTTTAAATACAACAAACAAATAAATAAAACATTTGAGAAATGATTTGAAGGTTTTATAAACACCATTTGTCTATTTGGCGCATATGTGACGCTTTAAATATTCCACACCCCCAACCTTGAGAAGATTGTGTGTACTTCTTTAACAAAGGATGGAGGTTGGAGTACATACATCTTGTTCTAAAGAATTGACTTAAAAGTATATTTTATCACTAGTTTAGGATAATTTATAGTTGGTAAATAGTAAATTGCATTTAAAGATGTTTTATACAGTTTAACATCTGAGTTTAATGTTTATAAAGATGTTTAATACATTTTACCATTTGAGTTTAATGTTTTGATATGTTCTAATTTTATTCAACTCTTAACACAATAATGTTTTGATATTTTCATGCAACGTATTTGTTTTACCCTGGATCAATTTCAGTCATGTTTATTCTCCTCCTAGAAACCATACTAAACCACCTAGGCCACTAAATCGACATTGACATGTAGTAACATGGACCTCAAACACTTAAATGTTAAACTCTAAACCATGGACCATAAGTCTTAATGATTTTAGAGGATAGCATTTTTTTGCGTATACCAAGTTTGTTTTCTGCTATTAACATTGCAACAATAAAGTGCATGACCCGACCCGGTTAATATAACCCTAAGATTTTAATTGGATAAGTATTTTTACTAGATTATATTTTTGCAGGATATACTATTTATCTTGAAAAGACAACTCATTATTTCTTTTATTTCAGTCCTTTAGTTATTATGGGACACCTTGTAATAAAATCATATCTACATAGACTGTGTAGACGCTGAATAATGTATTGTAGACACTATATAATAGATCAAATAACAAAAGAACGTTGAACTTTAAAAAAAATCTCTTGTATTTTAAGGAAATCTGACAGATTCTAGATTGCATTGCAGATATCACCAATGGATTAAATTATTAAATGATACATAAATAAAAAGTTGCTTTATCAATGTGCATGGAAGTGATAACTAGGGTGTGAATTTCTAATACAATACAAAAATTTATGAGTTTATGTCGAGTCAAAATTGAGTTTTTGTCAATATTAGGTTGGACCCGTCAACCCGTTTAGCTAAACGGATTAGGTTCAGGTTAATCTGACAGGTTGACCCGTTTAACCCATTTATAATATATTATATCATTTTATTGTTGTGTATTTTATGTCATAGTTATAACTTAAAAAGAAATTGTCATGAGATTTAACAAACAAAATATAATTTTTATACACATTTGTATTATTATTGTACAATTTAAATTGTAAAATAATATCATATGTAAACAAAATAAATTAAACAAATTTTGGGTCGAACGCGTCGTGTCGGGGTCAACTTGCGAATTTTTGTGTCATGTTTGGGTTAATACGCATGACCCAATTTTCGGGTTCAAGTTGGGTTCGTGTAAAATTATGGGTCAAATGTGTTACGTACTTCATGGACGATTTTGTAGAAAGAGGGGGCAAATCGGCAGGTGACAAGATAGAGGGGCAAAAGAAGACCCGCAATCGTAAACAAGAACCCATTGTGGGAGAGGAATAGAAAGGCTATAAGAAGAAGGGAGAAACGAACTAAGTCAATGGGTGAGGGAAAAATGACCAAAGTCCGTGGGACAAGAGTCGGGAAGGCATGTAGCCTTGTCTGTAAGCCAAAGGTCGCAGATTTCTCTTGGAACTCGTGGGCCCAGATGAAGAGCAACCTTTTGTTATGGAAAGCGGTACTTGGAAGAGTGCCGTCCAGGATTGGGTTACAAGATAGAGGCGTTCAGCTGTTCAACACCAATTGTGACAAGTGCGAATATGGCACAAAATTGCTAGACCATTTGTTTGTGGATCGTCTCTTTTCTAGATGCATATGGTGGAACATTTTTGTGTGGATCCGTGTTCCTTGGCCGTTGTATATCGGCTCCTTGAAGTACATTATCCATGTGTTGCTTGAAATCCCCGACAACAAGAGATGGAAGAAATTAGTATACACGGTTTTGCTGGTCACTGTTTGGAATATTTGGCGAGAAACCGCATGGTTTTTAATGGTAACTTCACCTGGTTAGAATATCCGTAGAAGCCATTAAAAGGATGCGTTATTGTGGATTGCCCATAGGTCGAATCCCCCCCCCCCCCCATGTTGGGAAAAGTGGTCTTCATTTAATGTTCTTGATATGTTGTAATTCAGTTTTTGTTGTGTTGTTTTGTGGATTGTATGATGTTCGTTTCCAGCTTCTTTTTGGATCTATATATGTATAGGTTCCTGTTCAAAGTGCATTTTGCGTACAAAGTGTGAGAAGTCTATGTAGTCATTGTGTTTTAAATTTTGACTGTGATGTTTTCGATTCCATTTGCATTGTATTATATTATATTGAAAAACATCAAACATAACAATTTAAAACACAATCATATGTAATCTAGATATGAAATTTAAAACACACCGATTACTTTCTTCGTCTGGTGTTTTAGATTGCATGTCGAGAATACATTAATTAGTGTTTTAAATTGTTACGTTTTGTGTTTTTCTATATATAATACTATGCCAAAAGAATATAAAACATCACGCCTAAAATTTAAAACTCAATGCCTATATAGACTTCTCACACTGTACAGGAACCTCACCCTATATATATATATATATAGAGTGTGTGTGTTTTTGCCGTTAAAAAAATCATATTACATTTCTTCATTGATAAAATAATATTGTGTAAAATTTTGAAGGATGTTATTCTTTTAAATTTCATCTATATATTTTTCTTCTTTATAAACTTTTTCAATTGGTATTTTTAAATTTTGAATTCAATTTGCTAAATAATATTGTAAAATTGTAGAATTGGTTTAAATGACATAGGGATGCGCGAGAAATTGAGTTGAAAAAGGAATCGATTTGAGAGTGACTGTGGAAAAGGATGTCCAAAGGGACCATCGATGGAGACCAGGTTGCTTTAAAACATTTAAGGATGTGTTTGTAACTAACAACATTAAATCCATTTAAGTTTTAACCACCCTTTTGTTTTTTTTTTTTTTTTGAACGGCTAATTTCTTACCCCTTTCTTTACACCTTTTTTTTGTACACCCTTGGAGTTGAACTCCCAACCTCACCCAAGAGAGGATTTCCTCTCTACCACTAGGCTATAACCTAAGTGGCAACCACCCTTTTGTTTATTTTCATCTAATTCTAAATATCTTCCGATTTTATATTTAACTTAATAATTAATAAAAAAAGTTAAGTAATCACAATTATCTAGGGGTGTCAATCGTATTAGGTTGATGGGTTGAAATTTGTAATTCGAACCTGACTCATATTATTATTCGTCTAAAAAATTCCAACCCTAACCCGTACGCATATAAATTCGGGTCAACCCGAACACGACCCTTTTAACTCATATTTTTAAACGAGTCATACATTTTGACGAATTATAAGCGGGTTATTGATAACGCGTGTAATGGTCAGTACGAGTGTGAGAAGTATATACAATGGTGTGAAAAAATTAACACTATTATAACTAACCATGTAAAATGAAAAAAAAAAAAAACAAAACAAAAATATAAAAGATTTATTTTATAAATACTTAAACTGGTTAACGGGTCAGCCCGTTTTTATATGTTTCAACCTGAACCGGACCTGTGTTTTAATACAGGTTAACCCGAACCCGACCCGTTTTTTAAACGGGTCATGTTAGTCGACCCAAACCTATTTTTTTTTTCATGTCGGGTTCGGATTGAATTTCGGGTCATGTAAACAATTGCCACCCCTATATTTATCACAAAAACTTTAACAATTTATAAACCCTATCTACATGACACGACCACATTTAACATGCTAATAAGCACCCTCGAGATAATCATGATATTTAATTTATATCCACTAGCCTTGGTTCAACTTTATAATCATGCTCTAGGCCAAGCACAATTTAGTTTAGTTATAACCAAAATCTTTACATGTAACGTATGGATGTTTCGTTTTTTATTTTCACAATCATTCCGTTTAGCTAACCATTTATTAAAAAAGTTTGATCGATCAAAACAAATGGGCACACTTGTTGCTGTTTGATATTGTGCTCGTGAGCGTTCAATGACACCCAGAAAATGAAGCGGCGAGTGTTACACTATTGATGAGATTTTTGCTCAGGTGGAGAGTCGCGTTATTCGGTGCTGTCCAACCAAACCATAAAAAGATCAGGTAAATTACCTATTACCTATATACCCTTAAGAGCAAGAAGTATTTACTACATAGATAGTTATAGAAACATACATACATACACTTGTTTCACTAGTAAAATTAAATGTGATAAAGAAAGATAAAGAGAGAGAGAGAGAGAGAGAGAGACAATAATTTGGCACGCGCATCATCCTGTGTTGCCGTGATCTCCTTTTGAGCCCAGCAAATAAAACCAAACCCTCCTTTCTCATCTTTCCTTTTCTCTTCTCCTTCCCTTCTCTTCCTCCTGCAAAAAAAAAAAAAAAAAAAAAAAAAACACCTTCACACACATCACCTTATTATTATTATTATTTCACCTTTTTATAAAAAAAAGTTACTTCATCTCATAAAAACCTCTATTTCCTTCTTCACTCTTTTCTCCTTCTTTACCCTGTCACACTTCTGTTACATGCCCTTACACGTGTTTCTCCTCATCACATGTTTATTATCACCTAAATGGGTCCTTAATAACCCGACCCATTCTTCTTAATCAAGTGTTTGTAGCATCTTAACTTGATACTTGTTACTGTTGCTGTTTAATGGCCTCTGAGCAGAACAGATTTCTACATCAACACCACCCACCTTCTTCCAGGGTAAACCCTAGATCTTACCCTCTTTTTGTTACTTGTTTAGATCTGTTTTTCTTCTTTTTTAGTTACTGTTTATTATTTACTTGTTTTGATAATTTTATCTTTTTCTTCAGATCTGCATTATTGGGTATGTTAGGGTTTTTATAAAGTTTTAAACTTTTTTAGATTTGTTGTACTAGGTGTGCTTATATATGTCCATTTATACATTATATACATTACATACATACATTTGTGGTTTATGTTATATGATTTATGTTCAAAAGATCTTGAATTATATTGATGACTTGTTGTTTGATCTATCGGGCTGCAGCGAAAAAGATGGAGGGGTTGTTTAAGTGGTTTATCGTGTTTCGGGTTGCAAAAAGGTGGGAAGCGGGTTGTGCCCGCTTCTCGTATGCCAGAAACGAATACAGCAGCGAATCAGCAAAACGGGCCTCAAGCGGCTGGGTTAACCAATGCGAATAACGTGGTTCACCCGTCGCTTTTAGCTCCACCGTCTTCGCCTGCGTCGTTTTCCAATTCTGCGCTTCAGTCTACAGCGCAGTCGCCGAATTGTTTCTTGTCGGCGAACTCGCCTGGTGGCCCATCTATGTTTGCTACTGGGCCGTATGCTCATGAGACGCAGCTTGTATCGCCGCCTGTGTTTTCGACCTTTACTACTGAGCCGTCTACTGCACCATTTACACCACCGCCTGAGTTAGCCCATTTGACCACACCGTCGTCCCCTGATGTCCCGTATGCACAGTTCCTTTCGTCTAGTTTAAATCTTAAAAATGATCATAAAACAAATTATATGCCTGCAAATGATCTTCAAGCAGCGTATTCTTTACACCCTGGAAGCCCGGCTAGTACTCTTAGGTCACCGATTTCACGGGCATCGGGTGAAGGTTTATCATCGTCTTTCCCTGAACGGGAATTCAGCCCGCAATGGAATTCTTCACAAGAAAAGGGACCAGACTCAAAGATACCTCAAGATGCTAACTTCTTTTGCCCTGAAACATTTGCGCAATATTATTACGATCAATCTTCATTTCCTCATACTGGTGGGAGGTTAAGTGTTTCAAAGGAGTCAGATGTTTATTCTAATACTGGAAATGGAGCTCAAAGTAGGCCGAGTAAAGCATGCAAGCAAGATATGGAGGAGTTGGAAGCATATAGAGCGTCATTCGGGTTCAGTGCTGACGAAATTGTGTCCACACCTCATTATGTTGAGATATCTGATGTCACGGATGACACGTTTTCTATGATGCCATCTGGACCCAATAAGCTGCCTGAGATCAAAACTGTACCAAATCTTGGCCGAAGTGAATTCTCAAGCCCGAAAAGCTGCAGAGTGGAAGCAACTCACTCTAGCAAGAGCGAGCCAGGTTCATGTCATGCTACAAAAGGTAAATATATCTTAATATGATTATTCTTGTGTACATCTTTTGGAAATAGTTATATGTTCTTTAAGCTTGGCAAAATGTTCGGGTCTGGAACTTCCAAACGGCGAAATGGGCTTGGTTGAAATGAGCCGTTTTAAAAAAGAAAACTGTATCAAGATAGGTTCACTAGCAATGTTTTATTTTATTAGAGAACAGGTCATGATTGCCACCTTAGTTCCCTTTCAGTTTCGACTATCTGTATATGATAATACGAGTTCATGTTGGTGTGATTATAGGTGTGAAGGAGTGCGTCGACCATTGTTTGACGGACGATGAAGACATATTCTCAAGAATGAATGGGAAGTATGGAATGGGAATGGGGCATTCAAATTCTGATGCAGAAATTGATTACAGAAGAGGGAGAAGCTCAAAATGGGGATAGAGATAGTTGGTATCTGTATGTATGTATTAAATTAATGGGCTATCTTTATTTCTCCTCCTCAAAAGCAGTTATGGATGATGATGATGCTTGTGCTGTTGTTGTCTGTCTGTCTAGTATGTTGTTTCTTGCTGGTGTAACTATTATCATGTATCTGGTGAATATCCATTTGGTAAACAAATGAGATGGGAATTGACTATTTTGTCAACGATAGGAACTGGAGCTTAATTTAATATTATTAATATCATATATAAATATTATTTTCTGTGGCTCATAAGCAAATAGTGTTGTCATATTTTATAAAATTTCGTACTTATAATAATCTATGACTAAGGTAAGTGGTATGAAGTAGTCGTGTTAGCGGTCCCAAACGTGATAATCCTTGCACAAATACAATTTAGTCATAGGAGAGATTTTACTGGATAAGGTTGTTTTATTTTAAAATTAGTTTAAACTTAATAAACCCAAACAGTTTGACTTATAACATAAAAACAAATTTAAAAATATATATATTGTGAATATGTCACTTCAAATTCTATTATGTTTTTTTTTTCTTATTTTTGCTGTATCCGGTGAATATCCATTTGGTAAAACAAATGACATGGGAGTCTTGACTATTTTATGAAGCATAGGAACCGGAGTTTAACTTAATTACTATATATATAAATCAATATTATTTTATGTGGCTCATATGCTATAAGTCTTGTCATATATCATACAGCTTCATCATGCTTATGTTATCTATGATTAAGAGCATGTTTGGGATTCCTTATTTCACCAACTTATAACTTATCTCCTTAATCAAAAAGGAGATAAGGAGATAAGTTTGTTTGGGTAATGGGTTGAAAAGAAGGTTTTTGTGGGTTGAAAAGGAGATAAGTTATAAGTAGGAAATTGAAACTTTTTGATTAAGGAGATAAGGAGGTAGAAGAAGGTGATAAGGAGATAAGAAGAAGGAATCCCAAACATGCCCTAAGTATTCTAAACATCGTGTTAGCCTATTCAATCCCGAGAATTTAACACTAAACTACTACTTTAAACCAATTTCTAAATGAATATTCTAAAACACAAATGTACACATTGTTTAAGCTATATAAAACAAATAAAGTTTGTTATGAACGTAGTTATCAAAGGCGCTAGGCGCATAGGCATCGCCTGAGGCTTAGGCGTGAGGAGCAAAAAAGCGAGGGCATGAGATAAAAAAAAGCGAACAAGAAAATAATTAAAAATATATTAAAATAATACTTTTTTTCATCTAGTTAGTATTAAAAGTTTTAAAATATTGATGTATTAGTTTATAGAAGTAGTTTTCCTTAGATAAAAGTAGAAATCTGACTAGAATCTAGCCATAATTTAACGAATTTGGATGGAAACTCTCCGAAATTTGGAAATCCAGCTGAAATCAGCGCCTAAACCATCACTTAGAGAATTAAAGCGCAATTTCCTCGACTCAAAGCGCAAATGCATCGCCTCGCCTAAAAAGGGGTCTAGGCACAAGAGGCTATGACTTGTAACAAGTATGGTTATAAATACTCAGCCAGGTTGAGTTATTGCACAAAAACATATCTTTAGAATGTACATAAAATAAACGGGTCAAAGTGGTGATATCCATCATGTTAATCCATACAACCATACATGACTCATTTAACTACTATATATAAATGGGAGCCTTTCAAAAAAAAAAAAAACTACTATAAATGGGTGTACGGTTCAGCCGCAATAATAGCTATTGTTTTATACACCTTATCATGACAAAGTTTGAAAAGTAAACAAAGAAAAAAAAGAAGAAAAAAGGATAAGCATCAAACCATGTCCAAAAAACATACGCGGTAATGGTATGGGACGGCACACCACACCACACCACACCAACACCGCCACAGGATCCAACGCCCACAGCTTCCTTCCCATTGCCATATTTATCCATCACCAATCTTTTGGATTACGTACACCTTACTATATTTATAACCCCTATATAATAATAATATTAACCCCTTACTTGTCATCCCACAACCTCGGACAAACATTTCATCAAACAAAAAAACATCTCTACTATGAAACCAAACCAATCCTCATTCACTAGATTCGTCCATAGATTATTATCTTCATCCCCAACAGGTAATAATACTTCACGGACATCGTTCTCAGCACCATTAACTGAAACCTCAGATGACATTCATAAAGTGTTCAACTACTTCGACGAGAACGGAGACGGTAAGATATCAGCAACAGAGCTGCAAAACAGGTTAAGGAAGGTAGGAGGGGAGGAGGTGCAGTTATCCGACGAGGAGGCGGAGATGGTGGTGAGGGTATCGGATGCTGATGGTGATGGTGTGTTGGGATTGGATGATTTTGCTAAGATGATGAAGGAAGGGGAAGAGGAGGAGTTACGAGGTGCGTTTGTTATGTATTCGGGTCGAGATGGGTCGGTGATTACGCCGAAAAGCTTGAGGAAGATGATGCGGCGGTTGGGGCAGACGGCGACGGTTAGTGAGTGTAAGGAGATGATTGGGAAGTTTGATGGGAATGGGGATGGGGTGCTTGATTTTGAGGAGTTTAGGGTCATGATGAGTTGATGGTTGGGCGGGATTAGGGGGTCGAGAGGGTCTGTTGACGGTGGGAATTTGTTGGATTTTTATATGTAAAATTTGAGGTTGTTACGGGGATGGACATGATTTGGACCGTCTAGTTGTAGCGGATAAAGAAATAGGTTTGTGATGATCGTGTTATAAAGAAGTATTTCTGGTTCCGTAACTGATTATAGGTCTCTCTCAACTTTGAATTCGTGGTTTTGTGTAAATAAATAAGGAACGTTCTCTTGATTGATTTATTCTTGTTGATGTGTAAATTATATTGTTGAAACTAAAACCTTGTCATGTATGTGTATAAAGCTAAAATGTATACCGCTAGTTATTGATTTAAGATCGCTTTACGTTTTTTGATGGGTATTTATATAACGTTTTGTTTTGAAACACTTTTTATGGTACAATGATAAGCGTTGTAACACCATTGTACTTCGCGGTGATAAACCGATTGAACTATTTAAAGCAGCCGTTAGGACAATCAAGCACATAACCGAAATATAGAAATGACAAGTTTTAAAATAAAAGCAATTATGATGTTTATTAGTTTTTATCTTCTTTCAATTAATGGCATGAAGATATGGTTTACACAACATTGTGACTCACTATAGCAAAATAAAATAAGAATCAAATCTATGAAAAATGCGCGTTTATTTTTTAAAAAGGCATAAATAAAACTTTATAAAAATAAATAAATTGCAGCTTGTTTTAAAAAGCCCAAAAAAGGCCTCACGAGTAAGTAAAATAAAAACTACGATCCACATGGTTTGAAACTTAGTCAATCAATTAAACAAAGATTGTTGGTTTGAAAAAAAAAAATCCAAAACCTATGAATTTTTGGTCTAGTGGTATGATGTCTCTCTTACAAATGCAAGGTTGTAGGTTCAAATTCTTACAAGTGCAAGGTGAGGAATTAAGATATAATAAAATCTGCCGTTAAAAATATCCAAAATCCGTAACTTAGATCAGGAGAAATGGTGTCTTTTTTATGTGTAAAGGTGTATCTCCTTGTTGTTTTGGTTTCCTTATTTTAATGTTTTATCTTAGTACGTTCTCTTCTAGCTACCCTACTTGTTTAATGAATTCCGCCTCCACTGTTCAATAAAAAAAAAAGTAAATAGATGTCATGAGGTTAACCACTCCAACAATCTATCATGGTTTAATTGATTTTCAATAGTATGCCGTATGCTTAACATATGGTAAAAAAAAAAGAATAAAATAAAATAAAGTATGGTACAGGGGCCTAATTCACTTAAGGTGGGTCTGCCAAATTTATATATTCACAAAGCAAAATCTCCATCAATATTACATTTTGGAACCATAATACGTTTAAACACTTTATTTTAATGTTTTATTTTGATACAAGTTCCTTTAATTATAAGTCAATTCCTGAGAAAAAAATGTGTTAAGCGGCCACTTATCTAAACATGTTTGAGGGTTTTGACCCGAAACTAGCCTAAACCCGTTTATACTAAACCAAAACCTACGAATTTCATGTTAGTTTTGTGTCGTGTCAAAAATTACCCCCAATCTAGACAAATTACAGCTGTTACAGAAATTGCAGCTGTCCATGATAACCAAAGAGGTCTTAAAAAAGGATAATGCAACGGAGAGAGGCAAGCGTTACGGACCTTATGCTGAGAGGCGAGTATCCAGTGAACCGGCCTGTTCTATGGCAGCGATTGCTATCAAATGTGTGGCGGCTGATCTAAACGACAACCCATCTGTGGCAGAGGTGTTAGTGACCCTGTCCAAGATGATATGGTTGTCAAAGTTCAAACTCTTACAGAAACCCCCTCTTTTGATACAAACTCGTTTTGACCCGTTACATGACCCAACTCATCCATTTTGACGGGCTTAAATTAGGAACCGAGGTCAACAACCATGCATCAGTAACAGACCACTAGTCCACTATGAATAGCAGTGTAACAAAACTAACCAACAAAGACAAGGCTCTCTATATATGATTAAGCAGTGTAACAAAACCAATATAACTCTCATTTTACATTACTAACAAATAAAGATCCGGGTAATAGAACAGATGAAAAGGTAACATGAACAAAATCAAAACTTTTAGACCTTCCGGGCCAGAGTCCTTTGTTTCGTAGCAAACTGGACGACCTTTTCCTCAACGGGCAAACCCTTACGCCTTCTAACCCCGTCTATTAGTTTTCTCGCTGTATTTTGCAAAACACTTGAACCATCACCAAACTCCTCTTTTTCTTCTTCTGTTTTCGGTACAAAAAACGGGTCTTCTGCAAGTGCTTCCCAGTGACTAAGAACAAGAAGAGCGCTTGAAGCACCAGACGTCCATCTTCTTAATTCATCTGCAAACCCGAAAGATTCTGCAACCGGTACATAAGCATGAACTGTAAACAATGGTGACCCTTCTTGCATTTCTTCTTTCAAGATCCGGGCCCGTCTGCGGGCCAGCACAGCGTACATAGGCCCTAAATACTCGGTTGGTGTGTTTAGTTCACAGAAATACATTCCCTCAACAATTCTAGGGTTTTTCTGAAGTACAGCGGCTTTACATGCTTCTTTAACAACTGTCATAACCTGCCCGGAAAACACCCCATATTGATCGCTTTGATTAACGGCTTCTGACTCGCTATCAACAGGTGAAATAGAAGCTTCTATTATGAATGCTAAACCCCACATGGGTTCATCACATAACGGGCCGGATCCAGTGGCTACTTGGAACCCGGATAAGACACTGCTTCTCAGGCTATCAGCTTCTTCTTTCAGTGATTGGATTTCAGCACTTGTTGTCTCGGTTTCTAACTCATCGCTGTTTGACACAAAACCTAGTCTTTCAGATACATATGGAGAACCTTTTATAAGAACAGAAGAGCCATTATCGTCTGTAGTTGAATCTGGAAGAAGAAGCATGTTGGGACCGACCTGTCTTGGCCCTAATGCCCATATTCTCTTCAGAAGATTTTCCCATAAAAGTTTTAACTTTTCTTTATCTTTTTCTGCATTCGTGTCTGAAATTTCACTTTCGATGGCATCCCATATGCGTTTTTTTAATGATTCTACCGGATGTTCATCTTCTTGAGCTCTTATTGGTTTACCTGCTATAATATCCTCTAAAAGATCTGAACTTTCATCCAGCAATTTGGTAAGTGTATCAGGAAGTTTCAAAATGTGCACACGAACAGTACACCTTCCGTTTGGTGTGGTTTTTTCAATAGCGTTAGAATTCCCGGTTAAAGTTTTAAATTTGTCAAATGGGTTTAAAGATTCTCCTTCGATCGTTTCTCTAAACGACACAAGAGGCGGTGAGATTTCCAAATTTACCTTTGCAAACCTCTCTTTTAAATCTTTAATGCATCTTTCCAAATGAACTTCACCTGCAGCAGCAAGCACGTGTTCACCTCTAGCAGACACACTGACTTCTACAAACGGGTCAGCCCGATTCAAAAGCCGCAGCCCTTTCATAAGTGCACCCATGTCAACCGGATCAGACGGCTCAATAGCCACTTTCAGGGTCGGTGAAACTTGAAACGTCATACTTGAAAACGGCCAACAGTTTTTAGTTGACGAAAGAGTAGCACTTTTCAAAATATGTTGACCTAACCCTCTAATAGCAACAATATTTCCAGCCCGTGCAGAAGCCACGGGTGTTAACCCTTGACCCATCATCAAATACAAAGAATGCAATTCAGCCTCTTGAATATGCTTCTGAGCCGAGTCACCCGTTTTAAGCGGATCATACAATGCTGATAACACATAAACCTTCTGACCTGAATGTAGAACGCCGCTAAAGATCCTAGCAAATGCAAGAAAACATTCATCCGAATCCCCATTTCCACCTTCTATACTATTATTCACAATCCCACCATTTACGTCTCTTTGAGGTAACATTTTCATCGGAACCGCAAACATTTTAGATACAAAAGCAACACAAGGAGCTTCAGGTTGTGTATCACACGCCTCAACCGATTTTCTCACAAGCTCAGCCTCTGCAACCACATCAGATTTACCCAAATCATCATCAAGAACCTCTCTTTTAGGCAGCAAACGTGACACACGAAACGCTTGTGCAGCAACAGGATCCGGCATATGTTTAATCACCATAGACAAAATCGCATCCGACAAAGGAAGCCACCTACTCATAACCGACTGAAGAACAGCTTTCGGATCTTTATTCTGAAGCTCACGAGGAGGAACCGACAAATTAAACGACTTGATCAACTTTTCAAGAATCGTCTTATCCCCATTCGTATCCAACGCAGCCTCATAAACCTGCCACAACGGCTCAAGCACAAACTGCACAAACATAGGTCGCGCCTTACTTCCCGGAGGCAACCCTTTCTTCCCGACAATCCGTTTCGTCTTAGGAACAAAATACCTCGGACCCCAAAACGCCTTCTGCAGAACAGCCGCACTCGCTCCAAGCTTCGATGCATAAAACTCAGCAAACTCACATAGCCCAAACCCCCACCCATCCAAAGCACAAACAAACACCACATTCCCTTTCTGTACCTGAAACATATCCTCCTCATCATCCTCCTCTAAAAACTCCCGATACTCGTCCCCCGTAGTTTCACCAACGCCCGTCCCCGCAAGAATCGAATCAACATCCGACAGATACTTCTCCGACTTATACGCACTAACAATCCCATTAACCTCATGAACAATCCTCAACACCCGATTATACGCCTCCAACGGACTCAACTTCAACTCAACAATCAACCTATCAATCTTATTCAAAACTAAACACGGCGTAAGCTTTTCGATCCACGCTTGCCGCAAAACAGCATGCGTTTGTATATGCACCCCCTCAACAACATCCACCAAAACCAAACCCCCATCACTTAACCTAGAAGCGGTCGAAACTTCACTACAAAAGTCCATATGACCAGGTGAATCAATTAAGTTAATAGAATGGTTTTTATATTGTAAGGCTATTGAAGAACTCTTCATGGTTATTGCACGGCGTTGTTCTTCGTCTAAATAGTCCATGAACCGGAGGCGGCCGGCTTGTTTTGGGTGGAGGACGCCGCCGCCTGATGAGGCGATTAGGTGGTCGGCTAAGGTGGTCTTGCCGTGGTCGACGTGGGCTAGGATACATATGTTTCGAATGGTGTGGGGATCGTGTGTATCGGCCATTGATGATGTTATAACAGATTTATAAAAGAAGTTATAGGAAGAAGAATAAAAGAATTAGTTTTACCTGTAATGGATTATGGAACAGCAGGAGACGTTGAAGGAATTAGGGTTTACAGAGAAAGAGGCGCTTCTGGTTCGAGTTTGGGGTTCGGTTTATATTTTTGTAAATTATTATACAAATTTATATAGTTCTATGTACGAGGGTGGTGGCCGGTAGCAAAACAAGGCCGAGTTGACTGATTACTCCGAGTACTCTCCGCATAGGCCGATTTGACCACAGTACTCCCTTGGTTAATCCGAGTACTCGCTTCAGGGTGGATCGCCGAGTACAAACGTAAACCGAGTTTTGCAACACTGGGAATAGGGATGAGTGCATTGCACTGAATACCAAACCGATACCGATTTCGAATTGATCCCATACCGAATCGAGGGTGTTCGGTATCGGTACTCACATTTAAAGGTTTTCGGTTTCAGTATTTTCGGTATTTGTACGGGATCGGTATGGTATCGATATTTTAAGGTAAAATACCGATACCATACCGGTACCGGTACCGAACCGATACTGTACCGTACCGTATGTTTTCGGTGTCGGTATTGTGTTTTGAGAGTTTTCTGAATCGGTATCGGGTGGTACCGATACCGTCCCGAGCTCATCCCTAGTGTGGAACTGGCCACTGGGTACCCTGTCGGGTAGGGATACCTGAGTGGCTACACTACTCTCCCCCTTTAGGTAGTTGTTTTCGGGTACCAATTTCGGTCAGGAGAAGTCGAAGTTACATTAAAGATCAGAGTTTATATATTTTTTACTTTGTTTGACATAAATGAAAATGTATATATATGTGCACAAAACTGATGCTCAAACAACACACATACAACCTTAATCCACTATTCAAAGCCCTGAAAACAACTCTTTACACTCTCAAACTAGCATATAAAGTAGAAAATCATTCAAAAAAAAAAAAACTTTAGAAAATCAAACAGATAATCTCCCTTCAACTGTGTCTCGATGAATCACATATCGAAATATACTAGTTTGAGATAACCAGTGTACAGATTTTTCAGGTTTATCTTTGATGTTCATTTTCTTGACCTTCGGTTGACTTTCGGATAAACATGAGTTGACTATTTCCAAAAGGCTTGACATGCTCAATGCCATATCTTTTGCAAAATAATACAAGATTTTGGGTAGGTATATTCTTGTTTCTTTGTTCACATAAACTGTTGATTGTATAAACACTTGTTTGGCAAGCCTTAGATCCTGGAAAATGTTCTTCGCGTTGTAGATACGAACCTAGATTTAAAGATTCATCATCAATACTAAAATGGCAGAAAGAATAACAAGTAACAATACTGCAAACTAATATATTATGTAAATTAAGAAATAATTGGAGTCATTCAGTTTTGAATGGGTCAACATGGGTCACGTTACTTCTCTAACTAGTCGAATGAATATATTAAAAAATAATAATAATTAAAAAGTTACAATGCAGCCTCCTGAATCGCTTTATTATGAATATTAGATTAACAGTGTTTCAGGTCAACCCGACCCGTCCATTTAACCACCTATATATAATATAGACGAACAATAGTTCTAATTTACCAACCAGGCCACGCCTAAAAACGCAGAGAAAACATGAAACGTATTATCACTATGTGAAGAAAGTAGGATCAGAAATATTAGCGTACCGCAGGGTCAGAGAATGCCCCTAACGAAAGGGCAAAATGGACAAGCGGTTCAGGGTATTCAATGGCATAAATATGTTTATTATGCTCTGCCTTCAACTTCCTCCCTGGAGATAGTAATGACTGTAGCCACTGCATTTATGCTATGTTAGAAAAGATACAATATAATTTCCATTGATTTTATATGTTATATTTCTTGCGTTCTCCATTCGTCATTTTGTGGGACCAACAAAGAACGTCATAATTCATAAGCGATTAATAGAAAATACTAAACATGATAAGAGAGAGATAAAGAGACGAACCGATTCTCTAAAGTGTGATTTGATTCCTAATATAGAAATCTGTATGATATATGCATTGATGGAGTGTCCCCCGATGTTATAAGTTGCCTAAAATACCATATTATGAAGCCGCAAAAAAAAGTTAATTTGGATTATGGAATCATTTCTATGAACATATATGATTCGAAAAACAAAACGACTTGCAAATGTTTACCTTTAAAATGGAATTACTTTTTGTGTTGTTATGTGTTCCATATGCTAAATATGCCTGCACAAGAAATAAGCACATTATAGCATTTCAACAAGTTATGCATGGGCGATTCTTTTAAGGGGCGGGGAGCCCCCCCCCCCCCCCCCCCCCCCCCCCGAATTGGTATATAAGGTTTCGACCCCCGAAACTAGTGACTTCCGACCCCCTAAAGTTTCGGGTCAAGATTCGCCACTGAAGTTATGTGAACATCATTATAAAATTACAACTGTACCCTTGTTAAGACATCCTTAGAAAATCGCAAATTTATTTTTAGAATTTATTATTTATTAAACTTACCCGTATGCCCTTCATCTTTATCCCAAAAGAACTAATCCCATAGATTTCGGACCAAAATATTTCTTTCGAGGAAGGGGATTCTAGACATTTTATCAATAGTGTATAATAGAGTAGAATGTAAAGAAACATAGGCCTACATGCATCACCAAAGCATTGTGAATGTTGATCCAAAACACAAGCTTTTGTTCGCGCTTCATTTTGCCAGGGTCAACATTCTCGAGTTTCTTTACCAACGCTCTACATAAATCATAAATATTATATATTAAGTAATTACAACTAAAAAAAACAGTAAAAATAAGAGGAAGACTAAAACCATTGCAGTTTAAACTACCTGAATTTTTTTAGCATCATTTCAGCATAACTAAAACTATCATCGTCAACGTTTATTTTCAGAACTTCTACCATTTCAGCATATGGGCCTCCTTCCTCTTTTATATTATTGTGTTTACTGTCCCATGTGGCTTCATCATTGCAAGAAGGACTCGATGTATCAGAAAGATTATGGATACAGTTTGTACCCGATGAAGACCTGGATGAAGCTGAAGAAACCGACGGTCCAGATTGAGATTGATTTTGGTCCCCAAGCTTACAGTAGATTGAACAGATACATCTCATTATGTCTTCTGAAAGCCTATCGGGCCTGTCAAGATGGGCACTATCGGTATAAGCAGTTCCAAGGTGATCCCCAAGACTACAACGGCTTGTTTTTCTCTCCTGCAATTACTCGTCGTTAGATAAATAAAAGTCAAACAGGTCTGGTTGACCCGAAACACTTTTGTCCAAAACAAATTATGATTTTTATATGAATACTTTGTTGTCAAGTATGATTAACAAAATCGTATTATTCAATACTTGTTTAATTTTCTGTATTAAAATTGACTTTTTAGCTTTTTTTATTTTATTTTACTAGTTCGACCCGTTAGAGATTCAAGTATTCAAACATAATCAAATTAATCTGTATATAAGAAAAATGCTTGAAACTGATACATCTAATGTTCAGTTCAATACTTACTTTTCTGGACGAGGAATTCGAGATGGCAGATTTAACTTGACGATGTACAAGTTGACCGTTTTGACCACTCAACAAAGCGTCAGAGTTGACGTTTTTAAGGAGCGGCAGATCAGCAGCAGGTTCTAATTTTGACTCTATCTTATGTTCTGCAGGGGATTTTTTGGTATGTAAACTATGAGCACGCTGCAGAAAAGCTGTTCGGTAAAGTGAAAGTATATAACGTTCCAAATGAAGTATTTCCGTTTCAAGAGAGGTGATTTCTTTCACCAATTCCATTGATGACTGTACCCATAAAAACCACAAAAATGATTAGATAACGTATAAATGAGCCCGACTGAAACATTAGGTGAGATGGATGGATACAGTTATACAAGACCGGGCCCAACTGAAAATTAGGTGAGCTAGATGCATAAAGGTATAACCAGAATGACCTCTTGTCCGTTACTAATAATTACAAAAATGATGTTTGTTCACAAGTTGTTCTAGATAGCTACTTATCATGAACATGTTACAACTGAAAAAGAGATGTCACCTTTAAATTTGGTGTGCCATTTGAAGCAATGGAAGATAAAGAACTTGAACATGGTGTCATCTCGGATTCAGACCACTCTGAAGATTGATGAGGCAATATCTTCCCCAGTTTTACATCCTGTGTCGAATTACATGAAGTCAAACTTGATTTTTCAATAACATAATAGTAGTTGCATATAAATTCAAGAGACCAAAACTATATAGCTGATAAGCAAGGAGCAAAACAATATGTTTAATCTTTATGAAAAATAACATAACAAACAAACAAACGTACTGAGTAAAAATCCCACAGGCTATCCTGGGGATAGAGAGGCTGCTCCCGCCGGCTCAAAAATTCATTTTTTTTTTCTTTTTCTTTTACAAAGTATAAAACAATAATAGACAACTGATAACAAAAGGCAGAGAGAAAAGAAAACGTAGCACTAACCACTTCAGAACGAACTATGCACGCCCCTAATTAAAAAGACTATGGACATAAACCTTATAACAAGTTGTAACTTGTAAGAACATAATAGTGGTCCAATACTAGCACAAGAAAACATAAAATGGTCAAATGAAAGCTACCCCTCAACACAATAAACATTGCATCAGTAATTCTTTTCATGCTGTCTCAACAACATTGTGATATCTTTATTTTAGTTCAAAATTTAAATCCCAAAGATTCCTTTATTTTGGCATTGTTGAATAGTGGTTTATCATTTGGGAAACAGCCAAATCCTCTCTTAAAGCTTATCAAATTCGTGTGTTTAATAACATAAAGATCAAAGCTTGTCAATTTAAAGATTTGTAGCGAACCGAAAACTCGAATCAAAGCAATCATAAGATGATACTATACTAACATGGATGAAATTATAGGAAGCTCTTGGCACTATATTTAGTACACTTCCATCATCTTTGTTTATCTTCCCATTGTTCCAAGAACACCTACAAACAATAACAACACAATAATATTAATAAATAAATAAATAAATTATTTAACACCTTAGACAAATCCCACATTGCCCGCGACATAATAAATGTTATTATAATAAAAAATACCAACGCGTTTTACGCGCATTGGCCACTTAAGCGCGCCAAACAACAAAAAACAAATCCGTGAGCTCTTACAGGCGAAGCTTAAAGTTTAAAACTATATTATAATATGAAATGAAAAAAAAAAAAAGTGTACCCATGAAAACTAGAATGGCGGGCTGAAAGAGGTGGAGTAGAATCAGAGTTAAGTGTGAGCATATCTTTGTTTGTGGGTTGAATAAGTCACCGACAGTTTATGAGGAAGCTAGATTATTATTAAGTGCATTTATAAAGAGATTATAGAGTGGGATATAAGAAGAAGAAGAATAAAGAGTTGGTGAGGTGTATAATATGAAGAAAGATTTAGAGGGGTTATGGAAGATGAAAATGTGAAGCAGAGAGTGAATATAATAATGGCGCATTGGGTCGAAGATGATGAGCAGCACACATTGCTGTCTGTCTACCAAACTGTGTGGGGCTCGGAATTATATGTCTTTATATTTTTTTATTATTTTATTTTTACGTGTAATAATAATAATAATAATAATAATAATAATAATAATAATAATAATAATAATAATAATAATAATAATTTCATCTCCAATTGATTTTATAATGTCACGTTGAGAAAGCTATCGATACCGATATTAACATATATTGGGTCGGTTTTTCATGATAGGAAAAATATTACTATAGTGATACCGAAAGTACCTTTTCAGCATGAATACCTGGGTATCAAAATTTCATTCTTAAAACAAAGTGTACCATACCAAATAAAAAGGTGTTAAAAATGTTTTTTAAACAACGATGCACATTAGCAAGATGAAGATGGTTTAAGTTAATATAAGATAGCGGTGATTCAACATAATAATAATAATAATAATAATAATAATAATAATAATAATAATAAATAATAATAATAAATGATGATGATATTGGGATATTTTCTATAAATGGTTCAACCACTCACTTATCATCACCGAAACTTTTTTTATTTTTAGTTCATTATGACGTCTAGTATTTCACCAAAGTTTGTTACGAATTTATTTATTTCTTCTTCTTCTTATTATTATTTTTGCAATTTGCCCTCTTATTAATATCTTTAAAAATTGTTGTTGATTCAACATAAAGTTTAGTAAACTGTATTTAAATTTAATAAATGTACGGACATGAATAAACATTTTTGTTATTCAATTAAACGAATAAAAAAAAGTAATATTTGTTTATATTTGTTCATTTATTATGGTCTACGTATTCGTTTAAATCAAACCAATATGTGCACACCTTTAAAATCGACACCTAAATGTTGTGTTTCCTGCCACATCACACAAGCACCGCTTTAGTATAACTAACTACCTCCATAGCCATAAAACTAATTGAGAAGGTCTTAAAAAGAAATAGATTTTCCCCAGTAAGTTACACAATTAGTCCCCCAATGTGGGTTCACGTATAGGTTTATGTAAAAGTTTTGGTCTTCTATATAAATTTTTAAACACATCAATTTCTTTTTTAGTTATCTTACTATGTTCGTCGCAACATACGGGTCTTATTTCTCGTTAATTATACATTTATAATAAAACATATTTAGTGTTATCTTTTTCTTAACAGACGGAGCAAGTGTTAATGGAGTAAGTGTTTTATCTTTTCTTCTCTTTTTAACTTACTTCATAACAGATATGATTAATATGGGTATTCTTTATATATGTTAAAATGATCAAGTAGTTTCGTGTTCCTAGTTGCATCACACAACTGATTTACTTCAAGTTTAATGGTGATGGAGTATATCCGTAGCCATAAAACTAATTGAGAAGGTCTTTGAAGGATAATAGGCCTAAATCCACATGATAAACAGATAAGCCATACCCGTTGCAGCCCAAACAAGTTCAACATGATAAGGCCCGGTCGTGCGGGAACACGCGGGCGGCCCATAATTAGGCACACACGGACATCTCACATGGATCGGCGGGTGCCACCTTGATTCGGAATGACTTGCAAGCAAAGTCATGTGAGCACGAAGAAGACAAAGATACGAGGGTACACATCTGTACCAACCACTAGGAATGGAAAGATGTGTGGCAGACGATATGGTGCATATCCCACCAATCAGAGAACGCTAGCAAGGAAGATCCTGATGTCTCTTTCCATACTGAAGGGACCAAAGGTACACCCAACAGTGACATGAGACCAATCAGGGAACTCCGGCATGCGTTGTAGCTGTCGTGCCACACGCCCGCGAGGCACGTGGGAGACATCAAGTACAACGTCGAGGTGCCACAACCAATCAACTCATATGAGGCCACCTCACCAACGGCCTCCACTAACGACCCACGACAGAGGAGACAATAGTAAAATTGCAAAACACTCAGGGACGGGTACGTCTGCCAGCAATGAGCATGCGCCACGTGTCCAACCCTAGGCAACCACCAATCATTATTCGACATGTGAGGCGGTATCGTTACTCCAAGTGTCTTTACTTACAATCCGTTTTGTCTCTTACTAACTTTGGACTGGGTAGTGGAGGTAAGCCCTTAACTAGATCAGGCCCAATAATAGGTTAAGGGTTAATACTGGAGGCCCGTGTGGAACCTATTTAAAGAGGCCTTTGTCTCCTTGAATAGGCCATTCAGAAATATCTTGAAAAACACACATAAGATCCTACCACCATTTTTTCTGTCTATAAACAAGAAGCTTCTTAAAGCATCTTAGCAGTCATCCCCTACTATCACCCTATCCTCTTATTTTCAGGTCTCCATACTTACCGGTCTTAGAAGTCTATCGAAAGATCACTCCTGTAGCAACATCGGTTTAACTATCCCTATCCGGAGATTCGACTTGTGTTTCTTCATTGGCATTATCCGTACCTACTAGAACAATCTCTACTCTCTTCGTCTTTCGATCTAAACCCTATGGCCAATAACATCGCTTCACCGACAGATGCCGACGCCTCCACTCATGTGGATGTCGGACACGTCACCCACGACATCGTTACTAAGGGTGTCAACCAAAGGATCTCGAATAAGTCCTTTAAGTTTAATAGGGCTGGGAGCGGCAACGCCACGTCACTAACCACGAGGACATTCCTACCAATCTAGAGGAATGGTTGGCTCAGGAATAGACCAGAGCCTCTGCTAAATACCAGCAGATGATCATAACAATAGCCCAAAAGGCAGCCAGTGCCTTTAGCTATGATTTCCACATTCCGGAAGGGGGCCAAGTAGGGGTGAGCAATGGTCCAAACCCGACCCGAGCAAACCCGACCCGAGACCTACATAAAATTAGAACCGATCTCAGACCCTAAAACCCGATTCGGTCCTCGGTCCATTTACAGTCGGGTCCTTCGGTCCTTCTTCTTAAAACCGACCCTACCAAAAACCTTCCATTTTGTGACAATTTTACTTAGTAATACAGTAATTCATTATACTTCGCCACTGTATACAAGAGAATAGTAATGATAAATTAGGACTAGTAGCAAATTCCCTAAGCAAATGTGTGATAAGACTAATATCAAATTCCCTAATGCGTTTTCGATGACTAACCTGTATAAATTCCTTAACTAAAAACAATTGAAATCTGAAACTACTTGTGCACAGTGCAATATTGCGATAGCTAACTGCCAAGTGCCAATACCAATCTCCAAATTCTTCACTCCTTAATTTTGTGAATCCATTTTGTGTTCATCCTTAAAACTTTATTGTCAATTTAATGCCAGATATCAAAGTTGGTTCTGAACAAAAAAATAAAAAAAATAAATTATCAGAACTCATACACAAAGCAAAAATAATATAATCAGCTACAAATTCATCAACTTCGAATTATAACCAAATTGTTTTAAGTACACAACGTGAATGTTTATATTATCAAGTTCAATACTGATTTATTAACCATTATATTAATGGTTAATATTAATAATGTTTGTATTGGTACTATATTACAACAATTTTACTTAGTAATACAGTAATTCATTATACTTATTTTCGGTCCAAAGGTTTTTGTTCGGTTTCAGTGTTGTTCTGGACCAACCCGACCCGAGAACCGGGTGGATCAGATTTAATGGACCGAGTCCAGAACCTACATTGCAGACCCGGTTCGGTTTTCATGAATTTTAGGGTCGGTCCTCGGTTTTTTTTCGCTCCGGTCCAAATATGCTCACCCCTAGGGCCAAGTAGCAAGGCACCCCACATACCCGTCACACACAGGGCACACGTCAGGTGGATCGTAGTGGAGACCATAGTAGAAATACTCATGGCCAGGATTATGGCCACTTGAACGACTCGTCTAACGGGTACGAAGAGTCTAGTCATGAAGGTGACAACCACCAAAGTTATCAACGTAACTCAAAAACCACCACCGTCAACGCGTTCGCAGACGACGACGACCTGACAAAGCCGTATAGGCCAAAACCCTTTGCGGAAAGGTCGAAATTCTGCCCACGTGTGGTCATGGCACCAAACTTGCGTAGAGCCAAACTTTCCAGCAACATCAGGAAGTATGACAGTCTCCGCGGCCCTGACGATCACGTACACCGTGGACCATGCAAGTGTGGTGTTATGTATTCGTGTGAACGCTAACTGGCGCAGCCAAAGTCTGGTTCAACAATCTCCCCATGGGGAGAATTGTCAACTTCGACGATTTGTTGGAGAAGTTCGCTTTACACTTCTCCCAGCAAAGAAAGCATAAGAAGGACAAGGCACACATCTTGCTGTGCCAACGCCGAGATAGCGAGACAGTGGAAGATTATATTACCCGCTACAACTGAGAAGCCTTGCAAATTGGGTGCGAGGAGGAACTCACGAGTGCAGGTTTCCTCCAAGGGGTGTGCAGGGAAGAGCTCATTAAGTTACACAGTTAGTCCTCCAACATGGGTTTGCCAATGAGTTTACATAAAAGTTTTGGTTTTTTTATATTAACTTTTGAACACGCTAATTTCTTCTTTAGTGATCTACTTATCTTATTGTGTTTGCCGCAACGGCGGTTCTTATTTCTCGTTAATTATAACATTAAAAAAAAACCTTTTCCATATTATCTTTTTCTTAAAATGGATGGAGCAAGTGTTAGTGGAGCAAGCGTTTTTTGTTTCAGCTTACTCATAGTGGATATGTTATAATGGATATGACTAACATGTGTATTCTTTATATATCTATATGTACCCTTGTTAGATTATAATCATTTGATCAATAAAGAAAAGCTAAAAGAGGGGGGTTTCAAGGATACTTAGTTTAGGTGCAATAGATAAGGTACCGAAGAAATAAGAATGATGTCTGTTTATGTTCGTTAGTTTAACTTTAAACAAGCAAGTGGATGGAGATAGACACTTAAATGAATAGACCGTTTTTGTTTGTGTCGTTCTTTAAGTGGACATGGTTGGGTTTGTTTATGTTTGTTTGTTAAGCCATGTTTGGGTAACTAACTCATTTTCTCCTTTTTCAAAAAGTCGCAACTTTGTAATTTATCCTTATCTCATTTTCAAAGCAAAAAAAAACTCGTTTTCAAAGCATTACCCACACATTACTTTCTCCTTAATAACTTCTTAAGTTACTAAGTTATAAGAAGAGGAAGTAAATTTACCTAAACATGCACTAATAGTATACTAACTTCTAAGCAAACATAAAAGAACGGAAATAAATGAACAAACATGCAAAGATGATTGAAGATATATGTGTTTAATCATTAGTCGATTACTCAAGGCTTGATTCTAAAATTATAATGGGTTGATGTAACAAGTATATTTAAATGAACAAACATAAATTAACATACATGAACGCATATAACAACAAACGTAAATGATGTTTATAAACATAAACGAATGAACAGGTATGTGTAATTAATTGAATCAAATAAACAAAATTTTATGTTCATATTCATTCACTTATTAAATGTATTGAGGTTATACAAATTTTCCATCAAACGATTCACTAATTAGTTAAGTAAATTTTCGATTCATTTAGATGCTAACCTGCCCACAATGTACCTAAGGATAATTTTAATTTTTTATCCTTCGTTTTAATTTTAACCTGTAACTCTCAAACAATAAAATATTAAGGCTAACCAAATTTATAAACAATATATCACATATAAATGTGAACTAGATACCAATCGTCTTAAAGTTGCTTAGATACATGACGTAATACCAAAAAAGGTAGACAAATCTATAATCTATCTATACATATAATATATACATATAATAAACCAAAGCCATTTTAATGACATGACACTTAAAGAGGCATTCTCCTCCTTGAGTGCGCCATGTGTCATCCCATGTGGCATTGAGATATTTTAGGAAAAAAAAATTAAAAACCAAATTGGAATTTTCTATCTTATGTTTCCTCCCATAATTTTTAAACGTTAATATCTTTTATATACGAGATTTTTTAAGGAAAAAAATTACACCAAATTAACGAGCGTTTTATTATCTTTCCAACGAGTACCATAGTGCTATATAAAAAACGAAGAAAAAACGACTATTTTTTTGTGTGGTTTCGTTCATACAGGAAAAAAAAACAAAAAGTGTTCAGGTAAATCTTTAATCATGTATAGGCAAGTCACTAATTATGTTCAAATCAGTAAATATGAATTCTATTTTCAACATGCGTTAGCATTGGAGTTATACATTGTTTTAGGTTAGATATTAATATTAGAGTTATACATTGTTTAAGGTCAGGCGTTAACATTGGCGATACATTTTTAATTGTTTTAGGTTATGTGCTACCCGAAGCTTTCCTGCATGTAACTGTAAAGCGCATCATTCTATTTCATATGTAAAATTAATATGTCATATTAGATTTCTCAACCCCGGGACGTTCCCGGGGTATAATCTAGTCTATCTATAACTTATAATAAAAGAATTAAACTTTGATGATATGGCATTCAATGGAGGCCTTAACCCCCTTTTTGAATGTGCCACATGGCATAATGTAGGATTTTTTAATTTTTGAGTTTTTTTAATAAATATATATATATTATAGTTATTTAATTTAGGAAAGGATAAGAATTTAAAAACAAAATTAAATTTTCTCTCTAATGTTTCCTCCCATAACTTTTAAACGTTAATATCTTTTATATACAAGATTCTTCAAAGAAAAAAAATACACCAAATTAACGAGCGTTTTATTATCTTTCCAACGAGTACCATAGTGCTATATAAAAAACGGAGAAAAAACAACTATTTTTGTGGGGTTTTGTTTTCAAATATATTTTACTTTACTAATAAATCACAAACGACAAACATAACTTCATAGGCAGAGATTTTTTTTTATATTTGAATATGATAACTTATGGCAGAAATTTGTTTAAAATAAATAATAATAATAATAATAATAATAATAATAATAATAATAATATTATTCATTAATCATGTATTGACAAATCATTAATTATGTTGTCATATTAGATATTTTATTATGTTATATTAGATATTTCAACTTCGGGACACTCCCGGGATAAAAGCTAGTAATCTATATCTATAATCTATCTATAATAACTTATAATAAAAAAATTGAATATTGATGAGGTGGCATTCAATGGAGGCCTCAACCCTCATTTGAATGTGACACGTGGCACGTTAAGGTGAGAGTTTTTAATTTATTTTTTTATTTTGTTTTTATCCATTCTCTTACACGTATCTAACCCTAATCTCATTAAGAATTTAAAAACAAATTTAGATTTTTCTCCTCCTCCCATCATTTTTAAACATTAATATCTTTTATATATGAGATTTTTTAAAGAAAAAAATTACACTAAATAAACGAGCGTTTTATTATCTTTCCAACGAGTACCATAGTGCTATATAAAAAACGAAGAAAAAAACGACTATTTTTTATGGGGTTTCGTTCATACAGGAAAAAAACACAAAGTGTTCAGGTTATTCATTAATCATGTTTTTTTTCTTTTAAACCAGGTTCTTATATACAATGTTGAAATTTAGCCCAATCGCCATGCTATCATTGGAATTTTACCCTTCTAAAGATGGATATGTATACTTCATCAAGAGAAGCTACGAGAAAGAATCGCGCAACACTGCAACACATGGTGTCACCTTATAGCAAGGTTATTTTTTTATTTATTTAATTACAAGAGTAATAATTATTACTATTAGTATTAGTATTATTAGAATGGTTATATTTTTCAACCCCGGGACACTCCCGGGATAAAAGCTAGCTTATAATAAAAGAATTGAACTTTGATGATGTGGCATTCAATAGAGGTCTTAACCCCTTCTTGAATGTGCCACGTGGCATCATGTAGGATTTTTTTAATTTTTGAGTTTTTTAATAAATATATATATATTATAGTTATTTTAGGAAAAAATAAGAATTTAAAAACAAGTCCCGTGATTCCAGCCCAGCTGGTTGAGGATGTGAGGGTTTACTCCCTAAGGGAGGTTCCCGCACGGGGTCCCAAGTTCGAATCCCGCTGGTGGCATAAATTCCCCATGTGGGTGTGGCTTATGGATGTGTTATTCCAGCTCTGCTTCGGTGGGGTGCCGATTCGAACCCGGGTGGCTTGACTTCCGCAAAAAAGGGTTGAAGCAAGCTAATGGGTTTCCAACTGATCTACACCTTTCAAAAAAAAAAAAAAAGAATTTAAAAACAAAATTAAATTTTCTCTCTAATGTTTCCTCCCATAACTTTTAAACGTTAATATCTTTTATATACGAGATTTTTTAAAGAAAAAAATTACACCAAATTAACGAGCGTTTTATTATCTTTCCAACGAGTACCATAGTGCTATATAAAAAATGGAGAAAAAAACAACTATTTTTGTGTGGTTTTGTTTTCAAATATATTTTACTCTACTAATAAATCACAAACGATAAACATAAATTCATAGGCAGAGATTTTTTTTATATCTGAATATGATAACTTATGGCAGAAATTTGTTTAAATAAATAATAATAATAATAATATTCATTAATCATGTATTGGCAAATCATTAATTATGTTGTCATATTAGATATTTTATTATGTTATATTAGATATTTCAACCCCGGGACACTCCCGGGATAAAAGGTAGTCTATACATATAATAAACCAAAGCCATTTTAATGACATGGCACTCAAAGAGGCATTCTCCTCCTTGAGTGTGCCATGTGTCATCCCATGTGGCATTGAGATATTTTAGAAAAAAATAATTTAAAAACAAAAGTAGATTTTTCTCTCTTATGTTTCCTCCCATAATCTTTAAACGTTAATATCTTTTATATACGAGATTTTTTAAAGAAAAAAATTACACCAAATTAACGAGTGTTTTATTATCTTTTGAACGAGTACCATAGTGCTATATAAAAAACGGAGGAAAAAAACGACTATTTTTTGTTGGGTTTTGTTCAAACAGGAAAAAAAACACAAAGTGTTCAGGTAAATCATTAATCATGTATAGGCACGTCACTAATTATGTTCAAATCAGTAAATATGAATTCTATTTTCAACATGCGTTAGCATTGGAGTTATACATTGTTATAGGTTAGATATTAATATTAGAGTTATACATTGTTGAAGGTTAGGCGTTAACATTGGAGATATATTTTTAATTGTTTTAGGTTAGCTGCTATCCGAAGCTTTGATGCATGTAACTGTAAAGCGCATCATTCTATTTCATATGTAAAATTAATATGTCATATTAGATTTTTCAACCCCGGGACGTTCCCGGGGTATAATCTAGTATACTTATAAGACTATATGGTGTGCTCCCCTTTTCCCCAACTCCCCCAAATGCCACATAAGCGTCACATTATTTTCCCCTTCCCTTCCCCAAACCAAGGAAATGGTCCCCCCCCGTTTTCCCCGAAATCAAATCGGGGGGGGGGGGGGGGGGTTCGTTCGGTCCCCAATGCCACGTCACGTCCCTGAGCTATCTCCCCGAAGGCACACCTCCCAATCTAAACAATAGTAATCTATGAACTAGTGGTGAGAGCAATGAGCTGCTCTTTCAATTCCCTGACATTAATTGACTTAAAAAACCCCATTGTCCCAAAGTCGAACCAGCCTTTGGAAAAATTAATGACTCAAGTGTTCAATTCTGTATTTTCTTTTAACTAATATTATCTAACTTGTTTTCTAAATGCGTAGTAAAAAAATGTATACTTTCAAGAATTTTATATGCTTATTATTTGATTTAACATCTTATAATTTAGTAAACTTTACCCAATTATTATCATATATAATTTGAATTTATTATCAGATTTCCTTTAAATTATTATTAGAATTATTTGACTTTAAAGACATAATTTAATTATTCTTTGTAATTAGTACAAAGTTATTTATTAGTCGCATTAAATTTATCTTGCTATTATAAAGAAATTACAATTTTACCCATATAAATGATTATGAAATGACTTTTTTGCCCATTCAAAACCCATTATATAGTAGTATAGATATAGATATAGATTAATGGTAATTGAAGGTTATGATAAAAAAATGAGTACAAGTAGGTTTTGCATGAAGGGTAGAAAGGGAAAAAAATTACATGACACTTAGGGGCTGTTTGGTAAGTGCTGAACCAGTAAGTGCTGAACCATTAAGTGCTGTTTGGTTATACCTCTGAATAACTATGTTAAATGACTATTTTACCCCACCCCACCCACCCTTT
Source organism: Ambrosia artemisiifolia (assembly GCA_032199755.1). Taxonomy (NCBI): domain Eukaryota; kingdom Viridiplantae; phylum Streptophyta; class Magnoliopsida; order Asterales; family Asteraceae; genus Ambrosia; species Ambrosia artemisiifolia. Next base: position 13,908,940 of record CM063518.1, on the reverse strand, counting down.
TTCTTCTCTTTTATAACCGTTCACAACTTCACACATCCATGTTTTTCTTTTATTTTACCCTCACCCACCTCTCACCTACCTCTGCATCTTTTCTTTACAACTTTCAATCCTTCACTAATTCATCACCAATCCTTCAATCCCATCATCTATACCATCCAGATAAAAGAGAAGAAAGAGAGGGAGTGTTCCAGAAAAAAGAAAGGAAATGAAGGGAGGATGTGTGGCGTACGATGGCGGCGCCCGGAGGAGGGTTGGGGTGGCCGGCGTTCAGTGAGGTTGGGGTGGCTGGCGTTCAGTGGGGTGGTTGGGGTGACTATCAGGGTCGGAGCAGAAGGAGAGCAGAGGAGGGCGACGGCGTTGGGTGGAGGAGAGGGAGGGCGGCGACGTTAGGTGGTGGCTGCAGGGAGGGGTGAATGGGTTGTTCAGAGGTGAGGGCAAATTATGTCCATTTTTTCATGCAGCATCATCACAGTGCTGAACCATTAAGTCTTAATGGTTCAGTTCAGAGCCCCAAGTTTTTGCAACCAAACATCCACCGCTGACCGATTCAGAGGTAACCTCTGAATGGAGCCATTCAGAGGTAAACAAACAGCCCCTTAGGTTTTAAGCATGGGACGTTTCTTATGTAATCTTAAAATTCATTTAAAATGACATTTGTAGACATCTTTACTCTTAACTATTAAATTTTAACAGAGGATTTGGGTAGGAGAAAATAGCCCTTCCCTTACGGAAACTATACATTTGCATCTAGAGATGGCAAAAGAACCCGAACCCCACGGATATACCCGAAACCCGAAATATTTGGGACGGGTATACCTGATACCCGATGGGTACGGATCCGGGTTTTGTTTTAAAATTTTATTTTTTTCGGGCTCGGGTTCGGGTATGGTATATTGCGATACCCTACCCGATTACCCGATATATGGATATCCGATTACCCGTAAAAATACCCGATATAATTTATTTATAAAACATATATTTTTTTATACATTTAATATGTGTCTGTCTCTTTGTATTTTTAAACTATCATTTCCTTATATATTTATTTTTTCCAACCTTTTTCCAATCCTATTTATTACTTTCATAGAAGAGTTAAACATCAAAACTTTATGGGTATTTTCTACTACAAATCTGAATGGGTATTTTTTTAACACAATAACGGGTATACCCAATACCCGACGGGTATTGGGTCGGGTTTGGTATACGGTTTTATAAACGGGTACGGGTTCGGTATTACCAATACCCTACCCGAACCCGACCCATTGCCAAAGCATCTCAACCAGGCCGATGAACCAACATTTGAGGAAAAAGTGGGCCTTATGGATACAGCCCATTTGCATATCAACTAGGCCCGAATTGGATGGTGAAAAAAGAATAATAGGTAGTGGGCCTTATGGACATGTCCATTGGTCCTATCCGGGAATTATTTGTGATGTTCTGAAAAATCGAGTCAGAAGCCGTTTTCATACCATCTTTTCTTTTGTTATTCATCGATAGGCTTTTATAACCGAAAAAAGAGTAAATAAAAATGTATTTACTCTTTTACAACGCAAACATGAAATGACACAACTTTTATAAGTGCAGCTAACGATAGACTTTTTTTTTTCTTTTACATTTGCTTCGGCTGCTATTCAACGATAATTTGAAGAATCGAACAAGAGAAAACCAATAATATTATATACCTATCTTAATGAAATTTTGTTAGAGGGACAATGGGCCCCCAAACGACCTCTGCTTCTGCCTAATCCTATATTTAATAAGCTATTACATAGTTTCATCTTCTTCACTCAATTCCTACGAGTTAGGGTTGTGGAAGGTCTCTCAATAAATAAATCTATAAAGTTCAGTTTATAAGGGTGGGCGGGTGTCACGGATTAAGTTTTTGACTAACGTGCGGCACTTAGACTCGTTCTAAGTTAAGCCTTAGTATCGTGATGGATTTTGTTTGGCAGCGGAAGTTTTGATTTGTAGCACTTGGGTCAAAAGTCTACAAGGAAAATATGATTTATATTACTTGAACAAAGGTTACAACGCTTTGGTTACAAGTAAGCTTGGTTGGTTCCAAAATGATGCCTAACATGCCTATTTATACATGTAGTTAGAGGTCTAGACAGTTCTTATTCTAGAGTGTTCCATACTAGTATCTTTGGCTGAGTTATCTAGAGTTTTCTTAGAAAATATCTAGCCCTTTCTAGAGTGTTCCAAGCCCTTAAAGATGTTTATTGTTCCAGCATTTGTTAGTTAGTTCCGGAGAGTTCCGATTGCCTCTAGTGGGTCTTGAATGATTAGGAAAGTTCCGGAATCTTGGTGCAATGACTTAAAATTTAGGCGGCACGTGATATTCTCCCCCACCTAAATTTGCAACGTCCTCGTTGCGATTCCGTGAATGCCCTTTGTCTTATCTTTATAAGTCGTAGTACTGATATGGTTTTGCTCTGACGCCTTGATTCGGAAAACAAAGTAGCGGTGTGAATCTCCTTTCCCTTGACAAGATATAATGTGTTAATGACGGTTGCTGGAATGGCTTTGGTCTGTTTAAAGAAGTCCATCCCGAGTATGATGTCATGATCGTCCAGAGGTACGACCGAGAAATCGAGTCTTCTGGACCACGTCCTGATTGTTGCTTTGATACTCCATGAGAACCCTTTAATTGGTTGAGGATCTCCATTAGCGCCCTTGATCCATCCTTCTCGTGATGTGATCGCCAAGCCAAGTTCCCGTGCCTTCTCTGGGGTGATGAAATTGTCACTTTCCCCGATATCGAGTAGTGCTTTTAAAAGTTGTCCTTTTATTTTAATGTTGACGAAGCGAAGCCCTTTTGAATCGCCGTTTGTTTCTTTTACCTTGCGTTCCGCCATCTTTAACTTTTTTCCTTCACATGTGTTCAAGGTATTGAGGACTTGCAATTGTATTGCCCCTAGGTGAGCCTCTTCGGTTTCGCAAGATTCCTCATTTACCTTTTCCATTGCACTAGATTGTTTTTCTTACGACAATAGCGTGGGTTATGCGGGCCATCGCATATAAAGCAACCCTTATAAGGCTCATTAGCAATTTGAAGTGGTTTTTGGTTCTCTTCTTTTCGAAGCTGATTGTTGTTGTTGATGAGTCTAGCTCCCCAACCTTTTGTATTGTTAGGTTCAGATCTTGGTGAACGTATTTCATTACACTCATGTAGGCTTTCAGCAACAATGATGGCTGATGATAAGTCTTGAACGTTACGACTTTCTACTTCGTTTGTCACCCAAAATTGCAGGCCATTAATGAAGTATGCCATCAAGTCCGGGTGAAATATCCGGAATTTCAAGCATAAGTGTTGTAAATTCGTTGATGTAATCTTTGATAGTGCCCCTTTGCTTGTGATTACGAAGTCGAATTCTTGCTTCTTAATCAGCATTTTTCGGATAAAATTGCTTTTTGATTTCTTTGACGAAATCGGCTCAAGTGGAGATGGTGCACGTACTTTGCTCAATTTCCTTGTGTTTTTATCGCCACCACAGTTCAGCCATGTCTTTTAAGTATATGACTACTGTCTTGATCTTTTTGGCATCAGCAGTGATGTCTATGCCATCAAAGTACTACTCGATTTCCCAAAGGAATTCGTCCACCGCCTGTGCGTCTCGCTTTCCAACAAAGGGCGTTGGTTGGGGGACTTTAACCTTTGTGGAAGCAGTAATTGTGTTCTCACTGTTATCTACTAGGGCTCGTTTGAGGATACACACCTCGTTTTGAAGCTCCTTGCAACTATCATGACATGCTGCAAGTTCTTTTTCATAGTCATTCTTGAGTTGAACTAGCTTCTTTGTAAAATTTTTTGTTAACTCTTTTCGCATAATGGAAATTGCGGTTTTGAAAGCGTCGTGCAGTTCATTGATCTCACTGATCACAGGTTCTAATTGTTGTAGTGTTTCGCCTACATGCTCCTTGAAGGTGTCGAACTCAGCCTTCAATGCTTCAACATTGGTGTTGTAATCAACCATTAATGTTTCAACATCCTCAATGCGCTTGTCCAAGCTTGCAACTAAGTCCTTGGACGTATCTCGGGTCTTTTTGCCACCTTTGCAAGTGGCGTCACCATCCATGGTTCTCGTCTCCAGTAACATGGTTCGTAGGTTTTGTCGATTCAGAAGCCATCCCAATGAATCGTTTTGGCTCTCATACCCACTTGTCACGAAGTAAGTTTCTGAATCACATGCGACACTTAGACTCGTTCTAAGTTAAGCCTTACTATCGTGATGGATTTTGTGATAGCGGAAGTTTTGGTTTGTAGCACTTGGGTCACAAGTCTACAAGGAAAATATGATTTAAATTACTTTAACAAAGGTTACAAAGCTTTGATTACAAGTGAGCTTGGTTGGTTCCAAAATAATGCCTAACATGCCTATTTATACATGTAGTTAGAGGTCTAGATAGTTCTTATTCTAGAGTGTTCCATACATAAGTCTTAATAGAAAACTCTAGATAATATCTTTGGCTGATTTATCTAGAGTTTTATGGGAAAATATCTAGCCCTTTCTAGAGTGTTCCGAGCTGTAACACCCCAACCGATGGCGGAAACATCGAGGTGTCACGTAGTGACGATTGTTCAATAGCACATGGACTAAATTGTAAATATTAATAGTAATCAACTTCCATTAATCAAAATGAAATACATAAGTCTTAATAGAAATCCCAAACATAGAAAAATAAATATTCAATCTCTTATTTAAGCACCAGGTCCAGCCTAAGCGTGAAAGCAAGTAAGATCAAACGTCACCTAAAACATTTACAAAATAATTTGTCAACACATATAATGTATTGGTGAGTACATCCGTTTGATATCTATAGTACAAAACGTTTCGCAATTCTTGCGTTGTATACCGTTTGCAATTATGTAATTTAAGTAATGTTCGTTCAAAATCAATCCTATGAAATGAAAGGAAATATATATAGTATGCGCTAGTAGTAATGAAATCATAGCAATGACAAGGACTCTCAACAGAGTCACAAGGGTATATACCATAGTACTATTCATTGAAATGCCAGGCCCTCAAAGGTTAATGATTTTGACAAGTCATAGACACACAAATTAACACAAGCTAACACACATGAGAATTGCTATTTTAGTAAAAGGAAATGGAAACTTGATAATAGGTACATGAGTCACCCCAAAATAGTAAAACAGTAAAAAGGGGAAAAGATATAATCGCAGTTTCGCTAATTGTAATTTCCACGAAAGTTCGTCGTAAGGACTTAGAATCCCGAAGAACTCAACCTATATATGATAGAATACTAATGAGGAAAATAACTTAAAAGTCTAAGGCAACCAAAATCTATAACACCCTAAACCGTTTTAACAGAAAATACGCAGCGGAAATACGTACTAGAAAATTTCGTGCTTTATAAATAAAACATTCTAATTTATATTTCAGGCGTTACGACATTCATTCTTCCTATTGCGTTCACACAAAACCTTCTTAGCCTTGATCATGTGAAAGCGCCCACGTACAATCCATGCCCTGGCTCGACCTTAACCATTCCCAAATGGAAGACTCGTATAACCTGCAGTCACCATACACCCAAACCATTAGAAAGGTAAGTGACTTTATAACACGCAAACAACATAAAATAACTTCCACAAAACCAAAAGACCACGACAAACTCCCTTTTTGTGAGTATGGATCCATCTGGTTACAAACTCAGATCCGTTCTCAGAATCGTAACTTCCAACTTTTAAAGATTGATCTTAACATACCTGCACCTTCCTTATCAGTTATATAACAAGACAGTTAACAACGTTATGATACATACGCTTGCATAATCTCTATGATCGTATCATCATGTCCCACCATTTATTTCTACCTACTAGAAACCCATCAGGAAGTTTAGGAATCCAATTAACAAATTTCTACATAACATCTAAAATTATATACTTGTGTGTTTATATATATAAGCATACCTACACACATATCAATCATATATAACTACCATCAAAGAGCTAGACCTCCACTAGGATCCTTGCAAGACATGAAAACACACAATTGCAACACTTTAAAACCTCTATGGTTTGTTACATACTTGATAATATGCGTTCACAACATTCTCTTACTAGCCAAAACATATTCTTAAGTTTCGGTTTTTAACCTACATAAGTCCAACATACAACTACCCTTCATTTTGGCTATACCTCGCATTCACGAAGTCAAACAATTCTTACCGATGCGTTAGACGCGAATACGGATTGCGCATATAAGCAAAACATCAAAATATGCGAAAAACGGACAAAAACCCAATGGGGAGCGCATGCTGGTGCACACCAGCGCAAGGTGCGCTGGCCACCTTGCGCCCCCTGTTTAAACACATCAGAAGGTCAGCGCAAGCTGACAAGGCACCAGCGCAAGGTGCTCTGACTTGCACTGACCTTGCGCCCCTGGTCGGTTTTGCTACTAACTTTGGGATTTTCGCACAAAATCAAAGATATTGATAGCCCAAAGCTATATTCACTTAACCTTAGCCTTTTTGAAGACTCAAAGGACATATTTTATCATCCAATTCGGTTTCTAACATTTATATTTATTTATCCATATATGCAAGTCCATTTCGACCCGTTAAGAGGTTTTAGGCACCATGCCTAATGGCTTCCCATTCGCTCACTCATTTAACTTATGTTAAGTCAAAGAAAACATCATCCAATATAAATTACCTTGTCTCGTTTGTCCCCTCTATATGAAACTAAGCATGGGTCAAGTCTATGGTTGACCCATTACCACATTTCTTACCTTGGCACAACCATTAGTTATTTGTTTCCTTTGAGATTCCCATACTACATGAACATATCAATTCGATATCATAATGCAAGTTAAGTTTAGGAATCACTTACCTCAAGTCCTTCGTTCATGCTTGTTTACTTGCCTCATCTTGACCCATTAGCTTCCCATGCTTGAGTCCATCATTCCTACCCTTTCATATCATCATGTTCACATCATTGTTAGCATACATGTTCATTCATAAACCAATCATATCCAACTCATGTATCACATTGACTTGCATAGGTCAATTTCTAACATGCATAAAACATAACTTCCCACTCTTTTGATTCTTCATCCAAGCAATTAAACTTAACGTCGTATATGTCACATAACCAAACTAATGTGTTTCACACGGAATCCCCAATCTCACAATCATGCTAGAAAGAATAACCATGTTAATTTAACATTGTTGACTTTCCATAAAGTCAACTTCCAACTATACAAACTTCCTAGTTAGAAACATATGTCCATATTGATGTACTAGATCATATGAATTTCACCATAAACATCATATTCATATCTCACTAACATACAAGATCATTCATCATACCAATTAACCAACACATGGTGTGCATCATACTATTTAAGCATAATGTACACACTACTAATGCATACAAATTCATACATCATTTTCATCTAGACATTTCATCAAACAATTGGTGTGCATACAACATTCTAAGCTCAATGTACAAGTATTTCATGCCTACTTTCGTAGCTCATAACATCAATCATCATATTATTTACCTACATCACATACCCTTTATTCAATAGTTATCAAACATAGCAAATCATCACTTTCTTTTCAAAATATCCAATAATTTAATTAAGAATGATCTTGGATTACACCAAGACCAACACCCACTTCCAACCTTATGAGATTTCCTTCAATTTACATAATTTATACAAGATTAATGTAATACAAGTTCCAATCATCTCTTACAACTAATTTCTACATGGATTCACATATCAATTTTGTATGAACTCTACTTATTTCATCATGTAATACGTTCTTGACCAAGAATCCATCATCTAGTGTTAAATAATTCATACCTTAGCTTGAAACCCTCCTAATCATCCAATCTTGGCTTTAATCTATACATGCACCACATGATATTATGAATTCACCTTGGGTTAGGGTTTGTATGTGTGTTAGGTTTATGGAAAGCTTTCCAAAGATGAAAACCCATCCAAAAATATCGATCCCCATTATAAAAATGCAGATTTTTATGAAGTTTCCCCAATTGTCAACTTTAGTCCCTCTACTTTGGGTTTTTTTGTTAATTACAACAAACACCTCCAATTTCACCCATATCTACCCTTATAATTACATCATGTGACATGCCAACCCCATTTTAAAATAAACTTACAAGAATTTAGCCAAGTTAGGCATAATTACAGGTTTAGTCCTCGTAGTATGATACTTCCCACGTTTAGCTCAAACTTTTACTTTCTTACAACTCGATTAGCGTTGTCAGTCCCACTAACTATATTATGAGTTTACCTCCATATCTAGTTATGCTTATAATGGAAAAGGGTATAAATTACACAAATAATCCTTGTAGTTTGGGTCTTTGACATCATGGACCCAAACTACGGCTTCCATTTTCCTGATCTTGTGAAATCTTAAAATGGGATGTTACAAGTCTACCCCCCTTAATGAAGGTTTCGTCCCCGAAACCTCTTTCATTACTACCATATGAGGAGTTCACTACTTATTTGTTTACTCATTCATTTCATTCAAAAAGAACAATCATGCCATATCGCAAACCCACATATAGTTCATGAAATAACTTTACTCGTGGCAAGCATATGCGTATGTTTTGTTCTTAAGCTCTTGTATTATAAGAGGCCTACAAGCATTTATTAAACATAATAGATCGATTAGTTCGATATTTAACCCATAAATCCTCTTTAGTCTTTCACTCCTTCTTTAGTCACTACCGAACCGATATGTCTACCATATACATCCCACCCCTTTTTGGTAAATTTCAGAGCCATTCTATTCATGCCTATTTGTTTGTTAGTTCATTTCATGCACTACTTACTGTACACACATATGTCCATCGCTTAACAACACCAAGTCTAAGCTAAGATTCATCCATCTTTTGACCTTTAAAGTCAAACCTTTCGAACTACATCATGCTTGAGCTACCATTCATTCATACGGAGTTACTATTCAACATATCAATTTTCTATTTAACAATCACAAAATATCCAAATGTACTAACCTTCCTTTCACAATATTAACCAACCATCCATATGTCGGCTTGACTTGATCCTTCACAAGTCCACGCGATACTTAGCTTTCTCTAGTTCCTTCACAATGAGTTCCAACTCGTCAACATCATATCACCTATCTTGTGGATTTCATCATACCCATAAATTCGGCCATTCGTATCTACAAAATCATTGGTTAGACATATACCTTACATTCATGAAAGTTGACCTTCATTGGTCCATGCAAGTTTTCTTTCACCTGAAATGTCTAACTATATACATTTCCTTCCTGATTTCCTGTTTATGTGCTATACTACATTACTTATTGCATTTTCCTACGCAAGATCCTTATGTTTTATTTACTATCTGGCAAATTTTCTACAATTTGACTTTTCAAAGTAATTGCGCCATATTCTACTACTTTATAATAATTTCTACATTGCATTCTTGCAATTCATAATATCATTCATATGTTTCCACAGGTCTCTGAAAATAAACTCACATCAATATTGTCTTACTATCTTCCATTACATATATATATGCATTTTTATATGCCACGCAACATGCATATTTAACTAACGTTGTGTCTTACCTTGGTTGGAGAAAAATGTATTATCTTCTCCATTCCTATCCAAATGACCTGTTTCATGGGTCATTCAATACTTCTACAACATCCTACTTAATTTGACTCATTACTTGGGTTATTCTATATTCTTACATCTCCACCATTTGACCCATTCAAGGTCATTTCTACAATTTCTATAATTTCACCCATTTGCCCCTTATAGTCATTCGACATTCTCATGTTATCAAGGATGAGCCGACTAATGAGTAAGTGGAGGGAGTTACATATGGATTTATATATTTAATTCTTACCTTTAATTTATATAGGTTTGATCCATAATTACCTACGGATGCAAATCTTTCATTTCTGCCTTTCATTCATGCATGCATTCTATATGCCATGCTATAGGCTTATTCTAGACTAATTTACTACACTACGCATTTAGTTTATTCATGCATACGTTGGTCAGTGAAAGACGTATTCTCCCTTTTTCCCATAAGGGTATTTCCACCATTTTGACCCATCATGGTCATTCTACCATTCTACCACTTGACCTAAGCACTAGTTTGTTATTAAAACTAAACAAAAATATTATTTAACTAAACCTTAGACTTCATCTTCTTCCCCAAATCATAACCCTAACCCTAGATTTCCAGACCTTCAATTTGTAATGGTTAGACCCCGAATCAAGAGGGATTTTAAAGAACATGATTAAAGAAACAAAATGGCACTAAAAATAGACGTTTACAATAAGTATTTCGAGCGGAAACAAGGCTTCAAGAACACGACTAACTTTCACGAATTGGAAGCTTTTTGGACGTTTTTTCTTGGGGATTTTTAGTTGGTTTTGAAGAGCAAGAGTGCAAAAAACTAATGCTACGTTTGGTATTTATAATGGTCTTGTAAAAGTGGCGTTTTTGCAAGCTAAATAAATTCCGGCGTTACCACTTTAAAACCGATTATAAATCGCTTCAAAACGCATGTTTTTGACTTAATAATGAAAGGAATTCAATGGATTTGAAGGAAGAAACGTAACACCAATAATTATTGTGAGTTAAAACGTCTAAAAATCAAAAATAAACCTCGCCGGAGAACAAATCCGGCCACCAGAAATGCGGCCGGCCAGCAGGGGCCTAGAGTGTCTTTTTTTTTCCTTATAAAACTTTGGAAATGTTACAGGATCAGTCCCTCAAGTTAGTTTGGTTAGTTTGGTGATTGATTTTCTTATAAAAACTTAACCAAAGTTAAGTAATTCTAACCAAAAACTTTTTAAAACTTTTAAAATATATTTTTTTTTCCATCTTTTATAAACTTGACATAATATCATCAAGTTTTTATCCCTTTCCTTCGTAAAACTTAGGCGTTTTCCAACGTCCCTCGACACGTTTATTTGAAGTTTTTATAATAAAACGTATATAACTAAGATTTAACAAATAATGCAACTTAAGTTTTATTTGAAATTCCAAAAGATCGTAATATGAGGACTAAAATGAAATTACGATAAAATTAGAAAACGCGCAAATGTTACACGAGCCCTTAAAAGATGGTTTATTGTTTCAGCATTTGTTAATTAGTTCCGGAGAGTTCCGATTACCTCTAGTGGGTCTTGAATGGCCAAGAAAGTTCTGGAATCTTAGTGTAACAACTTGAAATTTAGGCGGCACGTGACATAGGGTCACACTTATAGACTTCACTGAACTATCTTGATTTCCACCAATCTGGCACTGCCACATCACTTCACTAAAACACAATTTTGGAGGTTGTACTTCACTGATTCTTTGGTTTATTTTTAATAAACAGTATATTTAAAAACAATAAGTTATTTTTCATTTAAACAAAAAAAACCCATCATACCATGGTAGAACGGTAAAATTACCTTAGGCCCAACGGTAAGATTTCAAATCACAAATTTTTACTCTATAAAAACCCCACAGCTTCTAAACCAAAAAAAAAAAAAAAACAAAAAAATCTATAGAAACCCCATCACTTCTCATATCATTTCAAAAATGACTCGTTGGAATGAAGAGGAGGAGATTGCATTAGTCATAGTGTAAAAGGAGGTCCGAAACCACTGTCGTCCTGGGAGAACTTCGTATTGGAACAACATGTTGGCGGAATTCAACCCACTAGTCGGTGTGAATAACCACAACACTGATTCGCCCGCACGAAAGTGGATGGATCTCAACAACAAGTGTGACCGATGGAACACCATCTTTACAGCCACCATGGAGGAGCACCTTAATCTTGTCGAGGATATGGCAATCGAGCTCACACAAGTCGACTATGTGGCTAGATACATTAACAGTTTCGACCAAGTTTCGGCATGACTATTGTTACGCTAGGTTAAATAATTATGTTTTTCCTAGTTTAATCTTGTGTTTATGTAGTATAATATTTGTATTTTGTTTAATGTTAAGGTTTAATTTCTAGTTTAATGCATATTTTATTGTTTACTTAATTTTTTTATTGTTGGATTTGGGTTGGGGAGGGGGGGGGGGGTTTACATGGAAAGAAAATTCAAAACCAAAAACCAACTGTTTCATAACCGTGTTTCATTCATGACCCTACTACCCTGACCACTGGCGGTGGTCTTGCCGTGAGGGTAGTGAGGTACCCATGTCATTTACGGGTAGTGCTCCATCACCCTAATCCATTCTATTGTCTTATTTGGTTATAATAGGGAAATGGATGAATACTTGTTCCCAAATACCCGTACCTGTATCCATACTATGCCTATACCGATTTTGGGTATTCAATATTGGTATCGGTACCCAGTTTTATTAATTTCGGTATTTGCTTGGGTACGGGTACCGAAGTTTATATTCTAATAAATTTGATACTATGAATTACTTCGTATTATGGTATTTTTGGTACTAGTATCAATTTTACCTATTTGACACCCGTATCATATTTGTACTCGTACCAATTTTACTACTGTAATTTGGTACCCGTATAGTATTGATACTCATGTGGATTTTACTTGGTACCAGTACGAGTGCTCAAAACATAAAAATAACAAAGTGGTACCAAAATGGTACCGTGCCAAAATACCAGTACCTATACCTATACCCGTACCAATATATTTGGTACCCACTTTTGTTCAAATTTAGTACCGGTATTTTCAATACCGGTACGGGTAAGGATATAGTACTGATCTCATCCCTATTATGTAGTATGTATGTTCTCTATCTTCTAAACCACAACACCACTATCCCCCACCATCAACCCTACCTAAACCACTAAACCACCGCACCACCATCTCTCACCACCGCCCTCAGCTAAACCACCACCCCTTACCACCACTTCCATCTAACCACTAAAACACATTACCACCATCTCTCCCCACCGGTAGTCACCTAAATCATCAAACCGCTTTATTACTATCCCCCACCACTACCATCCAACTATAAAAATTAAAACGAAGATATATAGATTAACACTAGAAGTCAAACGGAAGATTGAATCGGATTCGTATCGGGATCAGAGTGGTGGGCATGTGACAGGTGTGACTTGGTGTTGGGGAGATGGTAATGGAATGGTGGTGGCTGGTCATATCGATGACGGTTGATTGTGTTAGCAGGTTGTCCAGTGCGTCAAAGGTAATGGATTTTAGGGGTTAGGGTTTTGGGATCAAAGAGAGAGAAAGGGGCAGCTTAATGTAGGTAGGTGCTGATGGTGTTGAAGGTGGTTGCAGTGGCTAATGAGTGTTTTACAGCGGCAAATGGTGATTAGGGGTTAAGTGGGGGTTGAAAATGATGATACTAAGATGGTGTAGCGGTAGTGAAGTGCGATGGAGGTGGGTTTAAAGATGGTGGTAGTGGGTGGTGGTGGTGATGTGATGCAACGGTGATGGAGTGGTAGTGGTGTAGCTGTGTAGGTGAAAGAGAGAATATGTAGGTAAAAAGAAGAAGAGAGTGTTTATTTTTCTTAATTTATTTTTATAAGTATCGAGTGCATTATAGAGTTGTACATTAGGGGTAAATGATAGAAATGCCATTTTGCTTATCAGAAAATGTAACAAAGATAGTCAATTTGACTGAAATAGGTGTAACTAGAAAAATCAGGTGTTAAGATAGGTAAACATTTTATAAGTAGTTAAAATCTATATCTACATCTATACTATATTATAAAGCATCTTCTAAGGACTTCTTAAATTTTAAAAGGTATAATTTTAGTTGCTTATGATACAACACACAATGCATAAATAACTACTTTTAAGGGGCAAATATGTATTTAGAACACCACATTTAATCAGAAGAAAGTCAAAATTCAATAGATGTTTATGAAACCTCATTACATTCAATTTTATAATTACTTTAAACATATTAAACAGAAAACATATAAAAACGAATTCATAATGCTAAATTTTTTATTATAATCTTTTGTATAGAATTAGGTGTTTTATAAAAGTTAAAGTTATATGAACTTGATCATACTATAAAGAAATTGAGAAATCAATAGTGAAAGTTGTGTTTTTAACCATGAGGATTCAACAACCAAGGAAGAAAGATTTTATTTAATTTAGCCATCCAATTATCTATCTCTATGCGGGCTTATGTTTCCTAAACCCTAGATTTGACTCTATATATTGATGTATTGTACTTGTAATTCCTTATAGCGCCCCAAATAATAGAGGAATCATTATACAATTTACACATTTTTCGTAGGTTACCGTTTTAGCAAAGTCTGGTTGTGCATCCCACTATCTTACTAATTATTTTCAAAAGATGAGAATGCAGAGAGAAAATTGATGAATACATATAGTTTAATGCAATTATTCTTTACTTGAGATGAGAATACTTATATCATCTTATTACAAGTATTCTTTATTTAATATATTTTGGATGTATTTTACATCACAATGAATTGACATATTTTGATATAATTTTTAGGTCCGCCTCAACGCGCGAGTTACTCACTAGTAAAAAAACACATAGATTCAAATATAATTAACTCAATAAAACGTTTTAGAATAGAAGTATTTAAAGATATGCTTTTGAGTTATTTGACCGATGCATTTAACTTAGAGAAAATTGCAGTTTTCGTCCCTGTGGTTTGCCTAAACTAACAGGTTCAACCCAGCCTTAACACTCTGAGTCCCTGTGGTTTGGTTTGCTAACACTTTACGTCCCTCAAGCTAACGTCCGTCTCTCTGCCGTTACATCACCCTCACGTGCAGCTCACGTGAGGGGTAATATGGTCATTTCAACTCGAAAATGGAGGGCATTTTGGTCATTTCACCCGTAGATTAAAAAAATATATATCTAAACCAAAATATCTGTGTAATTAACTTTCCCTCGCTATTTAATCCCCTGATCATCAACCCTAACTTCACATTCAATCGTTCTTCATCAAACAATCACTCTCAACCTTCAATCCAAACAACAATGGTGATGTGCAGGTGTGGAGCAACAACAGACCTCAGAATTTCATGGACGAATGAGAATCCAGGACGTAGGTACCATCGTTGCACTGCAGGTTGTGGTTTCGTTGACTGGATGGACCCCCTACTTGTATAAACCCGATTGTGTTGATACCTGCTCTGTTGGCCACCATACGAAACCATGAAGACAATGTCAGAAGAACGTGTGCCATGAAATCAGAAGCTGAGCGAGTGTTGCAGAAAACACAGATTGAAAACAAGATGCTGAAAGTCGCTCTAGGGTTTGTTTTGATGTTTTCTGTGATGTATTATCTTATGAAGTAGGTCTAGGGTATGTGAAGGTGTAGGGTATGTGCAGGTCTAGGGTTTGTTATGATCTTGGATGTTTTTTGGTGGTTGTGCAGTGATGGTTTAAGTTTAAGGTTTGGTTGATGTTTTTTGTAATCAACCTCATTAAAAGTCATGTTTTGATGTAGATGAAGAATGAATATTACGTAATGAATATTTTGGTAATGAAATGAATATAATGGATGAATGAATGTTAATGTTATTGTTATTGTGGATGAATGTTGTAAGACCCTAACCCGTAATCACGCGATCAACGCCTAATCATACGGGTTTTGACCTTACGTAAAACCACTCCCGATTAAAACTTTTAAAATTATGAGAAACATAAACCGTTGTGATCAAATACATATTCGATTCCCAAAAATTTATACATTTTAATAGTTAAAACATATACTAAGATTTTGCGTTTTATCGAGAGTTCCTTGAATTTTAATGCGGAAGCTTGATGAGTGCTCGGGTGTGTTCGGTTCTTCTCGCGACTCGATCCTTGCTCCGGGATTTCCATCAAAGGTGTACCTAGCACCATTACATAGATAATGGTTAGTTGTGTTGATAATAACACCTTTTAAATAGTTAACACATTGATACGCGTCAAAACGGAACGAACGGGTTTGGTTGGGTGAAGGAGGTGATCTCCTGATGATGGAGTCAACCAACACACACAAGTGTGTGTGTGTGTTTTGTTTTTTTTATCTAGTTTTATTAATAAAACTAGTTTTGCCACTTTGGCAACTATAGTCCCTCCAATAATCCCCGAATGTCATATTCTTATGAAACTAGTTATTCAAGCTAGTTTTCTTATATTATTAGCTCGTTTATAAGATTAATAACATTAACTAGATTATTTCTATATTAGAACATAATTTGTGTTCTTTCTTTGTTCGATCCTTGTTTTATTAATTTTGCTAATCATGTCTAATGGCATAATTAGGCGAATGAATGGTTTTGGGGCGTTACAAATGTATGTTAATATTATTGTGAATGAGTCATATGGTTAGTGAACATGTCAAATGCAGTTATTGATGATGTTGGATCATTCACTGTTAATGGGTCAGTTTGATCATAGGTTATGGATGAATGAATGTTAATGGGTCAGTTTGTTTAATGTTATGGATGATGTTTAATGGATGATGGTTTGTGCAGGTTGTTAATGGGTCAGGGTATGTTGGTCATTCACTGCAGGTTGAATGGGTCAGGGTATTTTGGTTGATAATGGGTCAGGGTATTTTGGTTTGACCAGGTTGTTAATGGGTCAGGGTATTTTGGTTTGAGCAGGTTGATAATGGGTCAGGGTATTTTGGTTTGAGCAGGTTGTTAATGGGTCAGGGTATTTTGGTTTGAGAAGGTTGTTAATGGGTCAGGGTCAGGGTCAGGGTTTGTGCAGCTTATGTTAATGGTTTGTGCAGGGTCATGATGTTAGTGAATCAGTCATGGTTAAGGTAGTGAAGGGTCATAATGTCAAATGGGTCAAGGTTAGTGAACATGTCAATGCAGTTTGTTAGTCAATGCAGTCATGGTTAAGGTAGTGCAGGGTCATAATGTCAAATGGGTCAAGGTTAATGAACATGTCAATGCAGTTTGTTAGTCAATGCAGTTATGGTTAAGGTAGTGCAGGGTCATAATGTCAAATGGGTCAAGGTTAGTGAATCACTCATGGGTCACTTGTCAAGGTTAGTCAATGCAGTCATGGTTAAGGTAGTCAATGCAGGGTCATAATGTCAAATGGGTCAAGGTTAGTCAATGCAGTTTGTATATGGTTGTCAAATGGGTCACTTGTGCATCTTGAATGATCATGGTTAGTTTCATGAATGGTTTGACTTATTTAAGTCAAATGGGTCAGTATGATCATAGGTTTGTTTCATGTATGCTTTGAGTAATTTAAGTCAAATGGGTCAAGTATGCAAATTGACCTGTATAACGGTCAGTATGATCATCAATTGATTGTCATTTCTAACGGCCATATTGCCCTGTTTAATGGTTATATTCACTATAAATAGAGAACAAAAAAGCGCCAAATGACCATACAATCCAATTAATATGATGGATCCAAAAAACACAAAAAAGAAAAGACTAAAAACCAAACACACTCAACATGAACATGCTGCTATTGATCAAGATCCAAAGGAAGAAGATGTTGTTCATGATCAAGATCAACAACCACAAGATGCTGCTAATGATGAACATGATCATGAAGATGCTACTGATGATGAACAACCAAAACATGCTGCTGATGATGAAGACCCACTGATTCATAATCCAGAAGATGCTGCTGATGATGACTAGTACCATGACCTGTATGAAGATGAAGGAAATACAGAAAAGGAAGAGGAAGAAGCTAATCCATACGACGATTATGATCCTGAGGTTTTGGAAAGAGCCTGGGATTATGCAAGCTCTGATGATGACTGGTACCATGACCCGTATGAAGATGAGCGTCGATCTGATTCATTCTCTGATGATGATCGTCACTGGAAGTGAAACATGTAACAAATGGAAGTGATGAACATCCAAAACATGATGCTGATGTAACAAGTTACTATGAATGAAATGTATGCAATGTTTAACTAACAAAATCATTTTCATTTCATTGAAATTCAAATTCATTACAATGTTGAATGCATACACATATATTAACCAAATAAGAACAAAGTATAACAGAAAGAACACAACATCATATTTATTACAATCATGAATGACAACAGTTTCAGTTCATGAACATCAATCCAGTTTCACTTCTTTCACTTCCTGTGTTTCCTATGTTTCAGCCACAAATCTGCTAATTGGAGGAACATCACTCCATATTTGATTTCGTAGATGGTAATTTGACCTGCAATTGCACGTGGGAAATCTCGAATTGCAGTAAAACATGGGATTACAAATTAGGGTTTTGAAGTGGATTTGGGGAAGAAGAAGAATGCTTCTTCAAATTATAACGTTCAAATTTCAGAGATGAAATGACCAGAGTGGCCTCCATTTTCGAGTTGAAATGACCATATTACCCCTCACGTGAGCTGCACGTGAGGGTGATGTAACGGCAGAGAGACGGATGTTAGCTTGAGGGATGTAAAGTGTTAGCAAACCAAACCACAGGGACTCATGGTGTTAAGGCTGGGTTGAACCTGTTAGTTTAGGCAAACCACAGGGACGAAAACTGCAATTTTCTCATTTAACTTATATTATTCAGTGTTGCTTGTATGAATTTGTATTATTAATCATCATATTACCTATCTAAAGCTGTGTTAATTACATTACATAATATTAATAATCAAACTTATTTAAATAGTTAGGTTTCAATTTTCTTATTTTGGCCACTTTTTTTTTTTTTTTTTTTTTTTTTTTTTTTGCTTTTTTTTTGTTAACTTTTTTTTCCCTATTTTGACCACCAAATTTTTTGTTAAGTTTTTTTTCCTCATTTTGGCCACACCATGTTTTTTTTACTTTTTGTTTAAGTTTTTTTTCCCATTTTGGCCACCAACTTTTTTATTAAGTTTTTTCTTTTCATTTTGGCCCCCGACATAATGCGTTTTTTCCCGATTTCGCACGGGTTCGGTTTTTGTTCGTTTATTATCTATATATTTAACGACCACAGAATGAATAGCTGCTTCACTCTAACGTACGCAGCCGGCCACCGACCACATCTACCGTGCGCCATCTCCACCATGTGCCGCGGACCGCGGGAGATTCCTGGTATTCTCCGCGTAGCCGCTGCCACTTTTGTATTTTCTCATTGTCCAAGGTTAGTCTCTATGCCTTTGTCGGTTACCAAAGGCGAATGGTGGCGACGGTTGGTGATGTGGATGCTTGGTGGCTCACCGACATCGATCTGTTTCACCCACTGTTGTCTGTATCTCGCACCAGATCTGTGGTGTGGTTATAACCACCACTTAAACCGTAGGTTCCATATGTGTGTCAGCCGCTTCTGTGGTGATGATAACTTTTGTTGCCGCCTGAAAATACCCGGAGGTTATGTGATGGTTGGAGTTGGTATGTAATCATGTGAATGTGGTCTTACTCTATTCTCCTGAAGTATTTTTTTTCCTCTTTTTAGGTCACACTTATATTTTACCCACTTTATAATAAATGGATCCATTTGTAGTCTTGAGTTGTATTTTAAAGTTTATAGGAGTGGATGAAGAGAAGAATAAGGTAGGTGGAGAATTTGAAAGAAGATACACACACAATAGGTCTGTGTGTTGTGTTTGTTTTGTACAAAAGAAGGGAAATAAATGTACAAAATATAGGCCAACTCAAACTGAGGGTGTTTGGCAACAAGGTTGCAACTCAGGATGTTTGGCACTCTCTATTTCTATATGAGGTTCTCTCAATATAAAATGAACTTTTAGATCGCTTATAAAATAGAAAATCTTATGGTATTAAAACTTCTATTGGTTAATAATTGTGTATACATTTTCCATACAGATTCATTAAAAATTACACGATTATCTTTTCACGACACATCAAAAGGCGCGCAACGCGCGCCCTGTTAATAAATGCGCACCCTGTTAATAAACCTAGTTTTTATTAATTCACTAGTGATGAAATAAGTTGTTACCAAAATATACACTAGAATTTTTATGTCTAACTTGTTATTTGTTTTTCAGAACTTCTCTCACCTTTTTCTACTTTTTTCTACTGTTGACGATATAAATAAACAACATGCTACTTTGCATCCAGATGTGATGATTGAGTAGACATGTTTTGGGTTAATTGGTTGTTGAATTGTTTAATTGATATGAAGCCACGTGTTGACTTATAGGCCTCTCACCACAAAACTTTTTTTTTTAGTTTCCGCAACGTCGCACCTCCTAAACAATATTTATATTATAGCTGATTACCTCCGAAAGATCCCGGGGTTGAAAAATCTAATATAACTTAATAAAAAATGATAAAAGAAAATCTGGTTAAAGCATCATTAAGATACGGACCTTGAACGGTTTTATCTGCTTGTACACAGGAATCACCGTGCGTCTTCTGATATTCATCCATCACCTAATCAACATGTGCATAACAAATTTATTGTATGGCCAATTAAAGAGCATATAAAACCATTTAACTAGTGTTAAAACTTAAAATACAATCTATTATATACATGACATGACCTTTTTTAAGACGACCTGTATTAGAAAGCCTGTAATTTTTCACATTGTAATAATTATATAGCAATCAAAATCAGTACCTTAGCTATCCATTGTGTTGATAACTTAACGTTTATATAGCCAGGGCCAGCCATAGAGTACGATTCTATCATGCCAGACGCTGGAAGATTTCGCATGATCGCCTACATGTTATAAAGAGCATATAAAACCATTTAACTGGTGTTAAAACTTAAAATACAATCTATTATATACATGACATGACCGTGAAATAAAGCTCAAGTTTCGTCAAGGCGTGGCTAACCAGCAAAGACAACATCGCATATGAGATGCAAATTAACAACAACAACTAAATTGAAAGAACAAACAAGACCATATCGTTAACTTAAGCGAAATCTGAGTTCAAATCACGGATACCGGCGTATGAGAGAAATTCTGGTTCCGTCTGTTTCCCTTAATCACAACATCAACACACCCACAATTAATAAAAAATAAAATCAAAATAAAGTTTATTAATTCAAATAAAAGTCAACATGGAACAACATACCTAAGCGACTTGATTAAAGATCCACAAGAACCAACACGATTGTCAATTAATGATTACCAAACCAAGCCCTCTCTAATAGATCCCAAATTTAGAACTCTCGAAAATTGAAAGATAATTAAAGAACAAAGTTGCAAATAACATTCAACCGTTTACAATCAATCACTAAAACAAATAGCAAAAAAAACATCAAATGCTTAGATTGCTAGATCCGAACAAATAATAAAACTATGTTAAATAATTCTACAATAATAATTTATTATTATTATTATTAAATCCAAATGAACAAGATGTTTTTATAATAAGAAAAAATATCGTATGAAAAGATAAAAGATTTTCAAACTTAAAATATATAAAAGGAGCATTGATGAATGAATAATTTGTGATATCAATCTGTTTTTTTTTAAATCTCACAAGAAGCCATGTGGCACATTAGGGGTGGGGGGAGGCCGCCAATGAATGTCAACATCAAGGGTCCGTTTGATACAGGATAATTGGATAAACAAATGAATATAATGTATGAGTTAATGAAATTAATAAAGGAATGAAATGTATCTTACCATTCCATTGTCTCGTTTGGTTATAATATGGAAATGAAATTAATCATTGACTTTGTGTTGTTTATTAGGCAAGAAAAGACGTAGGAATAAAATTGAAGGTAAGTGGTGGTGGCAGTGGGGTGGTCGGTAGTGAGTAGCAATGGTGTTGGTGGGTGGCGAGGTGGTGGTGGGCGGGAGTGGTCAATGGTGGAGGTGGGGCTTGGTCCCTTACAAAGATTTATTCCATTCCGTCTCATATTTCTGCATACCAAATACTATCTAAAATTAAAATTTACACTTGAGATAGACAATTTGTCTTGAATAATTTGAGTATATATGCGTGTTCAAAATCGTAATTCGTAAACAAAATTTGTTTAAACTTATAATCCCAAATACTCCTCAAGCGTAACTCGAATGTAAACCACAAACCCTTTTCTTTCACCGACGCAAATGATAACTGTTCTCTAATTAGTTACTATTACCAGTCTTTAGTGTTTGCCACTACTAGAAAGTTGACCTTATATTCTTGGTAAATTATGTACCCACTTAAAGTTTTCAGACGAATTATCGACGATACCCACTTTTACCAAACATCCAACGACATTCATTCATTAATTAGGAAATGAACATGTTTGTTTGTGATCATTCGTTAATTTTAGGTAACAAATACAAACAAACGTTCGTGTTCTTGAATATAAACGGACATCTAAGAACATAAACAAACACAAAGAAGTGTTTATGGATAAACACGAACACAAACAAACGTATATTAAAAGATATGTAATTAATATTTAATAAATATTTTACTAGTGTGGATTTTGTGGTATTGAACTAATATATAAAAATAAAAACCCTAATGAACTATTGAACACATAGGAAGAAAGGAACATAAATGAACACGTTATCAAACATTCGCAAACATAAATGTATGAACACGGCCTATGTTCATATTCAATCATTTATCTTAGATAACGAAATTTCTTGTTTAAACATTATACATAGATTACAACTGCCATTGCAAAATCATTAACTTAGCTAGCCGATCTTAACAGTGGATAACGGTATTGGATTGACGACCCGTCTAGATTGATCTTCCTTTTCGAGGGAAGAACCGTGATCATTGTTTTGTGCAATTTGACCCAATTTGGGTGTACATGCCAACATTTAGGTTGGATTTTTGCCTGTGATTACGTGTAATGCATGATTGCTGGTCACATAAGGGTCAAACTTAGTAAATTCAAATAAATTCCTTATGTTTTGTTTTGTTTGGTTTGAACAATTTATAATTTCATTTTCAGTATTGTATGACATTAATATTCAAACTTTAAAAGTGTCATCTGCGTATGAATAATCATCATTATGTGGCATCCTTACAAAGCAATTGTTGGAAATATTGTCTTTAGAAGACTAATAATGATGTTAAAAATTAACTAAGTTTTTGTTTTGTTTATGTAATTCTAAGAAAACTAATATAAATAACAATGTTTTGGTTTTGTTTATTTTGATAATAAATAAGTGTTTAGAATGAATTTATGTTAAGTGTTAAAAAAAATCTTAAGTAATTAAATGTTTAAAGAAATTATTAAATAATCTATGTTAAATGTTTAAAAATAAATAGGAGTGCCTCACATTTACATGACCATTACATACCTTAATTTAATTTAGTGTAGGGATGAGTTTCGTATCATATTGTACAGAACCGATCTCGATACCGATTTTTGCAAAAAAATGGTACCGATACCGAATATATACGGCATGACACCGATATCAAAAATATACGATACGGTATGATACTGGTAATGTGTGACACCCGGCAAACTCAGGTTAGTAACGTTGACTAAACTAGTAAGTCTACCCTAGCGAGTCATACTTATTACATACTTAACTAAATCAGTCGGGTCGTTATGATGATTCTAGGGAGTCATCGGGAGTCGTTACGATGATCCGCGGGATCATCGGGAGTCGGTCCATAACCATAGATACAAGGGTTGGTGATTCGTGGAATCACCAGGTTTAGCACACACACGCAAGTCTCGAGTCCCGGGAATTGGTGAACGGATGTAAATGTGTTAGTTATCATGCATTACGTATTTATAATCATTACGTGACTTGTTGGTATGTTAATACGTGTTTATATGTGTTAAAATAGCGTTTAACGCGCCGAAAACCCAACCTGGAGGATTTCAGGCGATTAGGAATCAGAGGGGATGCCTAATCGCCTGTATATAGGCGATTGGGAGGTTCTATCAGGCGATTGGGACCTAATCGCCTGATGTATCATGCGATTAGGCCCCCAATCGCATGAAATGGATTGCTAATCGCCTATACAGCAGAGTCCGGGTCAAAACACCTATAAATAGAACCCTTAACTCCCCAAACACCCTTAGAACAACCCTAACTGACCCCAAGCCACCCACACACCTTGAAACACCTCTGGAACTCATTTTGCTACAAAAATCACCATCTCCAAGCCTACACACCTTTCTTTAACAAAATCCAAGGTGTGTTCTTCATCTCTAACCTTTGTAAAATTGTTATTTTGGTTCCCCAAAGGTCCAGACCTTGTTTTACTAAGTTGGTGTCTCTAAAACCCTTTTAAAAGAGTTCTAAAACAAGTCTACACCATAATGCTTGTTATATGTGAAGTTTACATGCATATGTTGGTCTTCTTGGTGTTGTTAACATGATTGTTTCCATGAAATGATTGTACTTCTGTTATGTAGAGGTTATTAGGATGATTATCTAAGAGTTTGAGCTATTGTTGTTGTGTTTTGAAGAAAATGTGCACTTTGACCCGTTTGGATGTTCTTGAAGATTTAGGATGATTATGGTATGATTATTGATGCAATGTTTTTAGAAATCATACTAGGAAGGTGTTAAATCGGAGGCTTGATGATTTGCAAGCTTGTAGAGGTTGAAATCTGATAGTTTCCATTTAAGGAAAGATAAGGTTGGTTGGTGAAACCTAGTACTTTGCCATTTTAGGAAATAATTGCATAGAACATGGTAGATCAGTAATATATTGGGGGTTTTTGTTTGGAATGGGTTGGTAAATGGTTTAGGTTTGATATTGGGTGTTTTTGCATGTTTCGGATCTGATTTGGAGGGTTAAACGCGCGAAAATCCGTCACACAGCTGCAACAGGCGATTAGGAATCCTAATCGCCTGATGCAGAGGGCGATAGGCATGAATGAGGGCGATTGGGCCCCTAATCGCCAGTTGACTGAGGCTACTCACATGTTGACTTTCCTAATCGCGTGTACTGCTGTTTTAAGCGTATTTTGGCATCCCGAAGCATGATTTGACCCTTAGGAACATGATAGGAACCCCGGGACATGCCATATGACTTGGTAATACGTGTTCGGACTCAACTGTACGTTAAACATACGTTATGCTAGACTAGGTGAACTCTTGCGCGTGCTAAGTGTTTAACTTCATATGTTGCATGATACTTTGCATTTAGCTAACACATGGAATGTCGGGTCACCAATGGGATGTCGAGTCTTGTCTGGCACAGTCGGTTTATCAGTCAAAGGTGTTTTCAAGCGTCTATGGTTATGGTATGGACATTCGGGGACTAGTTAACCTGCGGGTTATTAGTCCGGATACTTATACATATCTTATGATAGGTCGCCGCTATTTGGGGCTATCATAGCATAATTACTTAACTGTTTTCAAGTAACGCAACCTAAGGTGAGTGTCACAGCCCCGCTTTTACCGTTTTATTTCCAGGGGGAGAAACATGCTACTTACTTATTTATGAAAGGTCATGTTATACTATGGTTACATTACAATTACTATACGGCTTTTTCGGAAAGTCCTAGGGGAAACCATGAATGTGCGGGAAGCACAACGAGG
Organism: Ambrosia artemisiifolia; assembly: GCA_032199755.1. Taxonomy (NCBI): domain Eukaryota; kingdom Viridiplantae; phylum Streptophyta; class Magnoliopsida; order Asterales; family Asteraceae; genus Ambrosia; species Ambrosia artemisiifolia. Next base: position 13,883,608 of record CM063518.1, on the reverse strand, counting down.
GAAATGTGGATAGATCTATTGGGCCTCACAAACCCCACTCGTCGGCGGGGATGCCGGGCGGGTGCATATTGTCTCTACCTACCGGGTTACCGAGGCATCGGTAACCCAAACAGTCTGGGCTGAACTTATCTATTGGACACGTTTAGTAATGGGTTCCCAACCGTAGTAGTAAAAACAACTTAACGTCTAGCTAACGTTCTTATAACCTAGTAGTAACGGATATGATCTTTGGAACTTTTAAAACTTGTCTATTAAAGAAAACCTGTGAACTCACCAGCATTATATGTTGACATCTTTTTGGCATGTTTTCTCAGATCGCTAAGGTAGCAGTCACTGGAATAGGCGCACGGAGTCAAACACAACGTCTAATATTTTGAAACGTATAAACAATGTTTTGTAAACTGTAATATGCCTTTTGGTTGTAAACAAGAAATGCTTCCGCTACTGGTTTACGGCTCAAAGCATGATATTTTGGGTTATATATTTATATATGAATGCATGGTTGTTGAATGTTTGTTGTGATCGTTGACTGAGATCCTGGTGTGTCACGCGCCTCGCGGTAAAACCCCGCACGTGGAATTTGAGGGTGTGACATAATGTAAGATGAAATAATGGTTCCAACCGATACCGATACCGAAAATACTGATACCGAAAATCTCCAAAACTTGATACTGAATCGGTAACGAAAATATGGTTCAGTATCGGTATTCTCTACCGAAATGCATATCCCTAATTTAGTGAGTAAAAGGGGACATATGTTATAAAGGACGAGGAAGAAAAACATACTCATGTTGTCCAAGACAATATGCCACAAGCTAATTAACGATCTTAACACACAAAATGTTGATGAAATTCCGGAATGAATTATGCAATTTGACTTGCATATGTTGAAGCAACTCAAGAAATGGGTAATTGTGGATTAGATGATCTTTTTGCAAGTATTTGTAGTTTAGTTGCAAGTGATTAGTCACTAGTACATATATAGCTAACATCAGTATTTGTAATTTAATTTGGAGCAAATATATCATTTCCTCTTATTAAAAAAAAAGCTTATCTTTAGCAATTTCAGTTCTTATCTTGAGTGACTAGACTACTATTAGAACTTTGATGGTGATGCCCATTATTCTAAATTAAAACTCTTTGTTTTTTTCATTGGGAAGAACCATGAAACAACGCTAAGGTTGTTGTCATGTGACCTGTAAGAAGACACAGGCACAGGTTGTGGAAAAAACTTATTGCAGAAGTGTATGGTAATGATGCGTTTTTCTTCTCCCTAGCGACCCGCATGAACACAAATAAAGTGATCTTGATTTGAAACCCTTAGGGACTTAAAAATGCATATTCCATCAGTAGTTGAATTCGTTGTCTTCTTCTATCTTTATATATATTTGAAGATCATTCTATTGAGCGCTAGACGTACATCCAGAAGCTTAATTTCTAAGGACGTGTGTAGTGGGGCGGTTTGCCGGCGCTTTAGCCCCTATAACGCCGGGGAACACCGCCCCCCCCGGCGCTATAGGGCGTTTTAGGGTGGGTTGGGTTGGGAGCATAGCGGCGTTTTGATGTTTGAAATTGTGAGTTGTTGTTGTTGACCGTTTGACAACGGTAATAACATTTAATTTTTTTTTTTTTTTTTTTTTTTTTTTAAACAAAATCTCTATATATATATAACATACCACACCACAAACCATTCACCCCACAACACAAACCATTCATCCTACAACACAAACCATTCCAACCAAAACCAAACCAATGGCAGCCTGGACGAACCAAGACCAACTCGAGTTGGTGAGGGCGTGGGTCAACACCAGGGAACGTGAGCTGTCCCGTACATCAGACCTCGCATCCGATGGGAAGTAGTAGTTCTCACGACGAGGGGATGGCATGCTCCAGAGGCGCTCCTCCTCCTCAATTTCCCTGAGGGCTTCCAAGTCCTCAGGGGTTGGCTCCCCATATTCACGGGGTGGGGTGGTCTGGTGGTGGTGGGTGGGGGTATTCTGGGGGGTGGGGGTAGGTTGGTGGTAGGGGGTGGGGGTATTCTGGGGGGTGGGGATAGGGTGGTGGTAGGGGGTAGGAGGAGGAGGGGTTAAGGTTGGTGGTGCCGACAACATCAGTCGGTCCAGCTGATAAGTAGCCATGGTATACTCCGCGGCCCAAACCAATTCTTCATCCGTCCAGGGATCATCCTTCCATGGATCATCCTCTTCAGGATTAGTTGGTGGTGCCACAGCATGAGGAGGAGGGGGATTTAGCCAGTGTTGAGGAGGAGGAGGAGGAAGAGGAGGTTGTGGAGGAGGATGAGTTGGCAGTCGCCGGGACCGGCCCCGTCCCCGGACCCGTCGAGTGAACTGCCGGACATTAGAAGGTCCGGAAGCTCCTGCTTGAAAACCGCCAGTGTTATTCATTGTGTTTGATGAGGAAAGGATGAGGAAGATGGAAGAGGTGTGATTGAAATGGTGGTAGGGAGGGGGGTATTTATAGGTGTGACTGAGGGTTGGTGGTGGGGGGGAAAGTTTGAAATTCAAACTTTGAAATTTAAACGTTTGGGGGGAAACCGTTTGAAATTCAAACGGTTTGGAACAGTAACCGTTTGAAATTCAAATTTTTTTTTAAAATATTTGTTTTTAAAATTAAATATTATTTTATTAATTTAATAAACTTTCAGTTTAAATTTTTAATTTTTAATATTATTTTTATATTTAACGAAATATTATTAAGTATTTAAAATTCTTTATTTAAATAAAAAACAATAATTAACCAATCATTACCAATCATTTATAACCCCCCTCATAACCCCTTTCCCACTACACACTCTTTTTCCACAACCCCAACATAACCCCACTTCTATTACTTTTTAATATTTTATACCACAACCCCAACATAACCCCTTAACCACTACACATGCCCTAACAACTAAAGTAAATAACATGACAACTGGAAGGTTGGTGTTACCACTTATAATTTGCACATGTCATGCCCCATTCATTCCATCATTTTGTCTAAGGTACCCCATTTGCGTGTCAGCAAATGAAAGAAGACAAAAGAAATAGCCAAACATGCATAAATGTCGAAAGAGTAATAATGTTCAATAGATTGAGAGGCTACTATGTCTTTACTTTCTTCATATTTGACTGCAAAATCTGATATATTGTACCTGCACATGCGATATATATCTTATTTCCAAGATGGCTCCCACTATTTGCACAAGAGAAATTTTTATCTACACAACCCTCTACGGGCCGTATAGGGCTTTACGGCCCGTATACAACATTTTTGAGCTCTCTACGGCCCGTAGAGCCCTATACGGGCCGTAGGCAATCATCACAATGATTGAATGCTTGTCAATCATTGGTAATGATTGCCTACGGGCCGTAGAGGCCTCTACGGCCCGTATAAGGCTCAAAACTTATTTTAGCAGAATGCAGGGAAGGATAAGTTTGATTTGTGTGACATACGGCCCGTATAGGCCTTTACGGGCCGTAGAAGACTAAAACTACTTAACAGTAGCTGCACAAGGTTCGATCTTGCGGACATTATCACACAAACACACAAGTCGTCTCGATATAAACCATAAACCAATATAAACACAAAGTCGTCTCGATATAAACGATAAACCAATATAAACACAAACGTTTATATAACCAAACGATAAAACTAAAAGTTAAAACATTCAAACAAGCGTAGCAAAATAAAAATTGTTTCGTACGAACATTTCATCAGAAAATCACATATCAAAATAACTGTCATCAGGCGTCGGCTGCGTCTGCGGCTGCGAGGTCCCGGGCTGCTGCGAGGTCCCGGGCTGCTGCGAGGAGGTACCGGACTCATGCTGGGTGTACATATCCGGTGGGGGACGAGTCGGCATGCCCATGTGGCGGTACATATCCTGCTGGCCAGCAATCAGCCAGCGCATCGCATCATCCTGCCGACCACGCCACGCACGCATCTCTACCTCCTGCTGCTGACGCCAGATGTCCTGCTGCACACGCCAGATGTCCTGCTGCTGACGCCACACACGCATCTCGGCAGCCTCCTCGGCAGCCGCACGTACGTCCGCCCTAACATCAGGAGGCAACCTGAGAGAGTGATAAACGCGCGCCGGTATCTGCACGTCCTCAGGCTGCTGCTCAGGCATCTCGACGTCCCTCAGACCGCCCCCCTGCTCCTCAGCAACGTACCGTAACCCGACCTCCACAGCACCACCTGCAATGGATAACAATAAATAATTAATAAATAATAATAATAATCTAGGATTTTATAAAAAAAATTGGACAGAGTTTCCCCTGTTTTCGTGCAAACCAGACAACACAAGTTGTCTACAAGTTTCCCAAGTAACAATAATAATAATAATAATAATAATAATAATAATAATAATAATAATAATAATAATAAAAATAATAATAATACCGTCAAGGCCCTGATGCACCAACGGCTCATGCACAAACGGCTCCTTATCCGGACCAATCAGGTAGTAGTAGACGGGCTCATCATCCGTCGCCGGGACCTTCATCGTACAACCCATAGCATTCATCGTTGATTGGCTTAGTATGCTGAAACAAATAACATAATAATAATAATAATAATAATAATAATAATAATAATAATAATAATAATAATAATAATAATAATAATAATAATAATAACAACATTAATAACCGAAATACCTGGCCGGGAGTGACGGGTACCTATTTCGGTTAACATAACCGAAATACTTCTCGGCGTCGCAGCGCTCGGCAATCTTGCTGATGAGCCCCCCGCATGCGATGCCTCCCTTCAACGGCTTATGGGGGAAGGCGGCAAAGTACTCGGCCATGACCCGATGCAAGGCAATCGGCCTGCCAGTGAGTATGCAATACAGGTACATCAGGTCCGTCTTCGTCACCCGCTCGTTACTATTCTCCCGTGCCGTTAGGGAATAAGTAATGCAACGGTGAATGTAACGAATGACGGGGTGACGAATGTTAGATGCCCTGTCTGTCCTCTCCCTGCACAGCATAATAATAGTAATAATAATTAGAACAAAGATATTAAAAAATAATAATAATGATGATGATAATAATAAATAATAATAATAATAATACTTCTGGCCAGGGTTCCCGAACACTGGACCGCCAATGGTGGGCCACCACGCGTAGATATCGTCATCAGCGACAGTAGTCACACCCCTAGTGTAGACATCCTGAACATTAACATTAACATTAACATTTCGAATAAGAACAAAAACAAAAATAATAAGAATAAAAAATAAATAGTATTAATACCTCTGTAAGGTCGTCGGGAGTGTACCACCCGAGGTGTGTAGCCCACTCATCTACAGAATAACCATACTCCTTGCCGAGTATGGAAAACTCGATATCCTTCGGTCGTCGGGAGTGTACCACCCTCTACGGCCCGTAGAGCCCTATACGGGCCGTAGAGGGTTGTGAAAATTAACTTTTTCTTCTTGTGTAAATAACATGCCTCTTCCAAGATTTATTTAATCCTATTTTGTCTTCTAAAGCTTTTTTTTTTCTTAAATATCTATGTATCAACAAGTTACTTTTTTTTTTTTCTTTTGAATGAATGGATGATGATGCTATGTATTGAAATATGTCTAGTCAGTGGAGCTCAAATGTGGTCATCATTTAGAAATTAGGGTTTTTAAGCTAGTTCTAAGCGATTTACGACCCATGAGCTATTTAAACTATTTAAACAGCCCATGAGTGTTCTCCACAGTTCTAATCCACTGGTCTGTTGTCTTCCGTTCATGATAAGAATAAGAACTCACTTTTCAACAAATTTATATCAGAATAACCGTGAAAAGAAAGCCCAAACAAAATGGCCTATTTTGATTGTTCTGGAAAACGTTAAATACTACAAGTTACTTAGATAAAAATCAAATTAGTGACATTATACCTTTGGCCACATCACACCGCCATTTGGAAGGTTGACATATCATCATCCAGGTTCGCTAGTCTCAATAGCGGATCACCTACTTTCAAAACTGGTTTTTAAAAAAAACTCTTTGGAATAATAAAAACTCAACCTAATAAATTGTATTAATTGTAAGAATGTTGTACAAAACTAGGTTTCCATAAGGCTTTGGTTATTGGCAACCGCCTCCTCATCCCCCCTCCCCACCCCAAATATTTACACACCCTTTGTCCACCTATACGCCGCGTTGACCTATACGCAATGTATATGTCTATACGTGGCGTATAGGTTCAATTATTGGGACCTATACACGACGTATAGGTCAAAATGATTGGCTACTAACTGGTCTTGAGAATTCGTGACATTGGCTCTCTATACGTCGCATGTAGGCTATGCGCAGCGTATACATAGCAAATGATTGGCACTTAATAAAGTTAATTTGAAACCTTATACACCGCGTATAGTGGAAGGGTGTGCAACCAATTTCGGAGGCGCGTTATTTCCATCACCTTCCATAAAAGGTATTTATACCTACTATATATTTACAAAATATACCCTAGCTCTAGTATAATATGATTACATTGTGTCTAATAGGAAAGCACTACATGGTGTGTATTTGATTGTAATTGGTAGCTCAATGTAGAGCCCTTTGTTAGCTCAATGTAGATCCCTTTGTTAAATATAATTTGTAATATGTGTAATCTTAATTGGTGGCTCTAGCAAGTTGCTAGAGGCCATTTTTACAAATAACATCCCTTGCGTTAAAAAAAAAACATTATTTAGCCATTTAGGATCTTGTGTTGTATAAGAATTCAAGATGACATCATATTTGGAGGCTAAAAAGTTGACGAATACATGCATGTGCATGTCCCATTTCATGTCTAGCTACCTCGTTAAATCCTTGATATTCATCCAAGAATGCAATACAATCTGTACCCCATGTTGCAGGTGTTGTACTCCTGATCAACAACAATCCGATCGAGAAATAATAATAATAAAAAAAAGGTGAATGAAAAAAGAAAAAGGTGAACTGACAGCACTCACTCGTGTAGCAAAATGTTCCTTTATTCTGTCTGTGTGCCATGGGGAACTGATTTGATTGATTATGACTAAATATTGAGGTAAAGTAGGAACCTGATTGAACGTGTGGTTGGCTCCATTGTGGGTCAAGGATGGTCAACGGGGAATAGGATGACGTCTCAACAACAGGATGCTTAGTGTTAGAAGAAACCAACAACAAAACATCAAATTTGCTTTTCTCTTTAATTAAGTACTGTTGATTCATGGAAATCTAGTAAGCACTTGTATGATTTGTTATATACCCTTTTGTGTAGATCTTGTATTTTGGTAAGGGTTGTATTATTTAAACCCCCCACCCTTCTATTTTAACCCCCTCAAAGCGCCTCGCTTAGGCCAAAGCGAGGCGCTTTGAGCTAACTTCGAGACCGTCAGTACGAGAATCAGAAAAAGCTGATTTTCAAATTCCAAGCGCCTCGCTTAGGCCTAAGCGAGGCGCTTGGAATAATTTATTTTGGTAGTTGTTTTGATGTTTTGAGTTGGTTTTTTTATTTTTTTTTAATTTAATAATTATAAAAAGTTAAAAAAATTTAAAAAACAAAGTAATAACCCTAATCATTGTAAATGACTTAAACTTTACATCATCAACCAACTTCAAAATTTCAACTTCCCGTTCAGGTGCTTAATACTAGATTGATGATACCTTGTTCCACCCAAATCAAGGGATCTGCTTGGAGTCTAAAGCTTCGTGTGTCTGCTTGTTCCACCCAAATCCATGGTACCTTGAAGACTAGATTCGGTGCAGTCGACGAACATCATTCAAAATTTCAACTTCCCGTTCAGGTGCTTAAGTCCACCTTGAAGACTTGATTCGGTGCAATCAGACTCTGAATGCGGTATGCGCGTTAAATTTCATTAAACGCGGCTCGCTCAAGGTGCAGTCGACGAACATCATTCAAAATTTCAACTTCCCTTTCAGGTGCTTAAGTCCACCTTGAAGACTGGATTCGGTGCAATCAGACTCCGAATGCGGTATGCGCGTTAAATTTCATTAAATGCGGCAATCAAGGGATCCGCTTGGAGTCTAAAGCTTCGTGTGTCATCCTTGTGTTTTCAAGACACACGCAAGTCCTCGTCTGATCCACAAAACAAAACATCATTCAAAATTTCAACTTCCCTTTCAGGTGCTTAATTCCACCTTGAAGACTGGATTCGGTGCAATCAGACTCCGAATGCGGTATGCGCGTTAAATTTCATTAAATGCGGCAATCAAGGGATCCGCTTGGAGTCTAAAGCTTCGTGTGTCATCCTTGTGTTTTCAAGACACAGGCAAGTCCTCGTCTGATCCACAAAACAAAACAATAATCTTGAAGTTTTTTTAATATAGCCATTTTCCCCTGGGTTTACCAGGAATGGGTTGAAAGTGTGTGTTGCACCGGCTTGAGATATGAGTTTGATTAGCTTAAATCTCTCTGAACCATGGTATCCACTTTTCAGGCTGTCTTCATCGTTGACCGCTATCTCTCGGATAACAACTGAAAAAGTTGTAATTACAAGAAGATGATCAAAGATGCTACAACATAACTTGCACCGGCTTGAGATATGAGTTTGATTAGCTTAAATCTCTCTGATCCATGGTATCCACTTTTCAGGCTGTCTTCATCGTTGACCGCTATCTCTCGGATAACAACTGAAAAAGTTGTAATTACAAGAAGATGATCAAAGATGCTACAACATAACTTGCACCGGCTTGAGATATGAGTTTGATTAGCTTAAATCTCTCTGATCCATGGTATCCACTTTTCAGGCTGTCTTCATCGTTGACCGCTATCTCTCGGATAACAACTGAAAAAGTTGTAATTACAAGAAGATGATCAAAGATGCTACAACATAACTTGCACCGGCTTGAGATATGAGTTTGATTAGCTTAAATCTCTCTGATCCATGGTATCCACATTTCAGGCTGTCTTCATCGTTGACCGCTATCTCTCGGATAACAACTGAAAAAGTTGTAATTACAAGAAGATGATCAAAGATGCTACAACATAACTTGCACCGGCTTGAGATATGAGTTTGATTAGCTTAAATCTCTCTGATCCATGGTATCCACTTTTCAGGTTGTCTTCATCGTTCATCGGTCAAAGTCTGTTAGCAATGATAACGAAATGATCGTTATCTCTCGGATAACAACTGAAAAAGTTAGAAGAAGGTGATGAGATAGATGAAAACAACATAACTTGCACCGGCTTGAGATATGAGTTTGATTAGCTTAAATCTCTCTGATCCATGGTATCCACTTTTCAGGTTGTCTTCATCGTTGATCGGTCAAAGTCTGTTAGCAATGATAACGAAATGATCGTTATCTCTCGGATAACAACTGAAAAGGTGTCTTCAATGATTCTAAAAAACTTGAAAGTAATTACAAGAAGATGATTTTACTGTCTAGTTCTTTTGGCCACAGGTACTGTCTAGTGGTTGGAACAAGGTATGGATATGGAGAACATGGGAACAGACTGTCTAGTTCTTTTGATCATCTTTGAAAAGATTCCATAAGTAAAATTCAGTTGTTAAAAGTATCAAGACTATGAAATTAGTAAAACAACTTTACAGTTGTTTATCGGAGAGATAATTGTCAACGATGAAGGCAGCCTGATAAAGGCTGAACACGAGTGTAATCAAACAAGGTGCTATGAAAACCACCAACGATCAATTATAATATAGTCTGGAAGTCAAACATATCAATTAAACATGCAAAAGTTATGTTTTGAAAAAAAATGGGTATCGAATGTTTAGTCGGAGGACCACTTACAATGATTCATCAAAGTTGTACAAAGCTGGATGTTTTTACTGGAAAACCAAAACGAGCAATAAACGAAGCGAAACGGAGAGATATAATTTTCTTGGCTTGGAAACAACTTAAAAGAAGCAAAAATGAATTAAAATTATTTTTTGGTGATTAACAGATAATTTTAAAGAATTAAAAGAAAATCAAGTTTTTAAAATAAAAGGCCAAAGCGCCTCGCTTTGGTCAAAGCGAGGAGCTTGTGGTCTAATCAAACCATTCAAGCGCCTAGCTTTGGCCAAAGCTAGGCACCCAAGCGCCTCGCTTTGACCAAAGCTAGGCGCTTTGGCCTTTTATTTTAAAAACTTGATTTTCTTTTAATTCTTTAAAATTATCTGTTAATCACCAAAAAATAATTTTAATTCATTTTTGCTTCTTTTAAGTTGTTTCCAAGCCAAGAAAATTATATCTCTCCGTTTCGCTTCGTTTATTGCTCGTTTTGGTTTTCCAGTAAAAACATCCAGCTTTGTACAACTTTGATGAATCATTGTAAGTGGTCCTCCGACTAAACATTCGACACAACAATTGTTTTTAATTCATTTTTAAGTGTTTTTAATTACTTTTCGAGAAATGATAATTTTCAAATATTGCAGAGGTGTTACCAAGCATGTCAAGAAATGATAATTTTCAAATATTGCAAGTCCAAATCATTGTACGATGTCTTTTTTCAGAGGACCTCGACTCTTGAGATGTTGCAGGAGTTTGAAAAGTTTGAACTCAAGGTGTTACCAAGCATGTCAAGAAATGATAATTTTCAAATATTGCAAGTCCAAATCATTGTACGATGTCTTTTTTCAGAGGACCTCGACTCTTGAGATGTTGCAGGAGTTTGAAAAGTTTGAACTAAAATTTGAACTGTTATTTGGAATGTTCCTGTTTTCATATATTGCAGATCAAGGTGTTACCAAGCATGTCAAGAAATGATAATTTTCAAATATTGCAAAGCCAAATCATTGTACAATGTCTTTTTCAGAGGACCTCGACTCTTGAGATGTTGCAGGTGTTTGAAAAGTTTGAACTAAAATAATAATAATGTAAATAATAATAATAATATGAATAGTGACCCTCTGGCAAACCTGCGTAAAGGACAGTGAGATTGATAACTGGACAGGTTAGCCAGGTGTTTGTCAAAAAGGTAGAGCACACCACTAGAGCAAAAAGTTGTGTGTATGAATAGTGACCCTCTGGCAAACTGGACAGGTTAGCCAGGTGTTTGTCAAAAAGGTAGAGCACACCACTAGAGCAAAAAGTTGTGTGTATGAATAGTGACCCTCTGGCAAACTGGACAGGTTAGCCAGGTGTTTGTCAAAAAGGTAGAGCACACCACTAGAGCAAAAATTTGTGTGTATGAATAGTGACCCTCTGGCAAACTGGACAGGTTAGCCAGGTGTTTGTCAAAAAGGTAGAGCACACCACTAGAGCAAAAAGTTGTGTGTATGAATAGTGACCCTCTGGCAAACCTGCTTAAAGGACAGTGAGATTGATAACTGGACATGTTAGCCAGGTGTTTGTCAAAAAGGTAGGCCACACCACTAGAGCAAAAAGTTGTGTGTAAGTTTTATTTAGCGTAAAAAGTTCATTGTACATATACCTCCTTATCTAAAAACAAATCACATCATTTGAATGAATAGTGACCCTCTGGCACACAACTTTCTTCAACCAAATCATTTCTTCAAGTTCATTTCACCAAAAAAAGCAAAACCCAAGAAAACAAAGATGAAACCGATTAATGTTCTAGTGGTGTGCCAGAGGGTCACTATTCATACGCAGGTTTGCCAGAGGGTCACTACTCATACAAATGATGTGATTTGTTTTTAGATAAGGAGGTATATGTACAATGATTGTAACACCCCAAAATTTCTAAACCATATTTTATGATAATATAAGCACATGGTGCTTTAACTGAACCACACGAAATGCTACTTATACGAGATTCTTAACATTAGGAAATAATCTTGTTAACCTTGTTAGTTAAACAAGGCTAAAACCCATTGTAAGAAGTTAATTTAGTTAGTGGGTTTAATTAAATCAACTTGTGTGAAACTTGAGGGACCAAGTATGTCATAAAGCCATAGTTGGCTAATGGACTTAATAAAACAAAGAAGATCAACATATGCAGGAGGCATATGTCGATCATTACACACACACTAAACACACACATGAGACCAACTCAAGAACAAGCCCAAATCAAGGTGGAATCAAAGGGCTTTTCAATGCATTAGCCCTAAAATGAATCATCCATCCATAATACACACCAAGGTAACCTTTTATTTGGCTAATTTTGGTGGTTTGTTCATACTTGATTGTGATGAAAATCATGGGTTGTTATAATTCGTGAAATTGATGGTTTATAATGGTTCACCTTGGGTTAGGGGACCATAAACACACTTAATTTGGTTAAATCAATGTGATACTTTGCTTTAACAAAAAGGGTTTGTATTGAAGCTTGAATATGTAGAAGTGGGTTTAGTCATAAAGATGGGAACCCCTTCTAAGAAGATAGGTGGTATCACCAAATGTATGTTTTATATGTCAATCTCTAATTAGAGGGTTAATTTACATACTATACATGTTAATCTTGGTAAAGGATGGATCCATGAGGTCCCCAAGCCTTAAAATCAAAGTTAGGAAAATCACGCCTACCAAGTGTTTGATAAAATGCCTCAATGAAACTCGATCTCACTTGGGCATAGATAACTTGGTGAAAACATGTATGTTGGTAAAACATGACCAATAATGCTTATAAACATGTAAAGACTAGGTTCTAACAACCTAAGTGATCATCCACCTCTTAGGTGCAAATACAAGAGACTTTGGATAGCCAAGGAATATCGGATTGAGGTAAAGAGGAAGCACGCATAAGGTAAGTCACTCGATGACTTAATTCTTAATATGTCTCTAGTATGTTCATACGCATAGTTATACCTTTGTATATATTTTTGGGAACCAGACATTTAAATGTCACAACAGAAGCATAAATAGGATACACGATTCATAGAAGATGGCCTTAGAGGAAGGTTATTAATATCCCAAGTAGACTATCGGGTCAATTGGGTAAAATTCTAGTTAGACAATAGCTTAGGCTAAGAGTCAACACTAAGCCGGTAACGAATTCGTGCTAGTTGCTTGAGTGTATTCATGGACTCAATGTTATCTACCTCAAGCTAGTCTAGAAGAAAAAGGGCATGAGCCAAGGTAAGTCATATCTATGACTTGTTATAAATAAATACATGTATGCTTAATCATGGATGATAACTTTAGTTGTGTCAATAGTAAAAGATGTCTTTGGTGGTTTCCAAGGGATAGAAAAGATTGAATGAAAACCCATGTCGCAAGTCATAGAGGCCGAGCAAACGAGACCAAGAGACATGGCACATGTGGCCATGGACACAAGGCACCGCAAAACACGGCATAAATGACTTGGGCATGAAGTTCTCTAGTCAAGTTAGAGGATCCTTCATCTACTGACCAGAGGATCCTTCATCTAATGATCAGAGGATCTTTCATCTGGTGAGCAGAGGATCCTTCATCTAATGATCAGAGGATCTTTCATCTGGTGAGCAGAGGATCCTTCATCTACTGACCAGAGGATCCTTCATCTAATGATCAATACGCCAAATCACCCAAAATTCATATTTTTCATATTTTGCACACGAATTCGATTATTCTAACATATTAATGGGTTATTTCCTCGTGTTTAACCCTCAGGTACTCTATTATACTGAATGGATGATGATTAAGAATTGAACAAAGATCCGAACGCACAAGACTCGTCTGCTTCCGCAACTTTTGAACTAAAAGGGCTATAAACTTAGTTTTTGAAGGTGTCGTTGAAAACGTTTTCGCCATTAATTCATCGTATGTATGTTTAAACCATGAGATACATGTGCAAATATTTTGACAAAAACTCGTTGAGCTCTTAATGACTCAATCTCAAACTTTCAAATTAAGTTTATTAATTCGTAAATCCTCTCATAATACCCCTTTAATCGGGAAGGGTCTTACAATGATGAAAGAAGTTATCAATCTCACTTCTATTGTTTCGGGTTCCCTTTCATCGTTGACACATATCTCTCTGAGATGATAAAGGTAGATCATGGAAAGTTCAACTCAAGAAGTAAGATTGATACCTTCTCTATGGAAGTTGCTAAAATAGTTAAACAAAAGCTGAAATTGAACAGTTATTTGGAATGTTTCTGATCATTACAGTAAAATTCATTAGCCGGCGTTTGTCAAAACGAACAACTAAAATAAACTTTTCATGCAAGCAAGTAAAATTCAGTTGTTGGACAGTGAGATTGATAACTGGACAGGTTAGCCAGACGTTTGTCAAACGAACAATTAAAATAAACTTTTCATGCAAGCAAGTAAAATTCAGTTGTTGGACAGTGAGATTGATAACTGGACAGGTTAGCCAGACGTTTGTCAAACGAACAATTAAAATAAACTTTTCATGCAAGCAAGTAAAATTCAGTTGTTGGACAGTGAGATTGATAACTGGACAGGTTAGCCAGACGTTTGTCAAACGAACAATTAAAATATACTTTTCATACAAGCAAGTAAAATTCAGGAAAAAGCTGACATTTTGTTCCTTGTTGCAGAAAGAAATCAACAGTCGGATCGACGATTTTGTTTACCCTCCCATTGACATAAAAAATGTTTTTTTGAAAAACGTCTGACTTAAAAAAAAAATGTTAAACCTTAATCTCAAAAGACCAAAAAAAAAAAAAAAAAAAAAATATTCGAAGCGCCTCGCTTAGGCCTAAGCGAGGCGCTTTGGGTCAAAAATCAGCTTTTTCTGACCTCGTACCGAGGTAGTTAAAAAGCAAAGAAAGCGCCTCGCTTAGGCCTAAGCGAGGCGCTTTCAAGGGGGTGAAAATAGAAGTGGGGGGGGTGGAAATAGACCATGCCTTTCGTAATCCATAAATCATGCTTCAATTCTAGTTATATATACAAATTAATTGGTGAAGAAAGTTATATGCTTATTTTTTCTGTGTAAATCCTATACATCTTTGCCTTAAGAAAATTTATTAACTTCACGTGAGATGATGAAGATTTTTATTAGTCTCGTCAGGAGATCGAGTTAGATCTAGTGACAAACCTTATGTATGGAACTAGTTACATATGTAATATGTTCTCTACATAGATATATATAGTGCAACCTATTGCTTGTACCAGAGCACCGATAAAACCCATGCTGTCGGGTAGGTGAACTAGAGTATGGTTCATATTGGCCGATGCTTAAGACTCGTTACTCTGGGTAAGCAAACACGCAATCGTCACTATGTTGTCGGGATGTATTTAGTTATGCTTAACATGTGGTAGTTCATGACTACGTTGCCTAAATAACTATAGGTGGAGACTTGTACGAGCTCTAGTTTACAAGATTTAGAACTTAAGTTGCCCATATGACAAGGTTACCCCATCATTTCTAATACAACTATGACACTACTAAACAATTAGAATCCTCGATGACCAGAGCTCATTCCGCCGGTAATTACCGACGTATTTCCAATGGAACACCCCAGAAAATATTAAACATTTTTAAAAACATTGTCCTGTTTCAAAATTTTGTCAAAATTTTGTCAGTGAGAGGAAGTTGACGACAGACACTCCGTCGGTAGTCCGTTGGTAATATGGTGGATTTCTAATAAGATTCCGACATATTTTTTTCAAGCGATTGTCGGTGTAAACCTAGGTTTCCGTCAGTAATCCCTACCTATTCCGTTAGTAATCTCCCGTTATTCTGAAGGTAATTGAGGCTTGGATTTCTGATGTTTTCTCACCCATACTTTTGTGGTGGTTATCAGACAGAGCTGATCACTATCGACGAACATTAGGTCACTATTGTCTATAATGATATTCCAATAATCCAATCTGAGCCTCAATGTCAACCCAACCTTTTTAAACCCTAACTTATAATGTTTGTTGGTTTTCGCCCCCCCCCCCCCCCCCCCCCCCGCGCCAAACCTCCTTATTCTATATCCCTGGTGTTTGATGAAAATGTTGGAATTGGTGCTCAATCCCAAAATTAAAACACAACCAAATTAGGCTTGGATCGAATATTATGTATAGTTAGCGATAGATTTGCGGTCAGAAGAATAGGATTAATAAAACCCAACTCTTCACATTTTTTGTTTTCACTACCACCCTAGTCCACATTGTTTTCTCTCACGATACGCATCATCGCCGCCGCTGCTAAAAAAGTGGTCATTTTACTACAAAGTTTTCCTACAAAGATAAATGCTTCACTATAGCGACAAATACTTAGGAAATTTTGTAGGAAATGCATTCCAAATTTCGCACATCATATTTTCGTAGAAAATACGTTGAAAATTGCGTAGTAAATGTGTAGTAAATTGTTTCCGACAAGGTTTTTTCCAACATCAAGATTTCGTTGCAAATGCGTCGCAAAATCCTAAGTATTTATCGCTATTGTGTGAGTTTGATTACTCAAGTTTCAATTATAGGCGGCAGAGGCCTTTAGACTAGAGAAATATAAGTCAGATTATATAAAAAAATGAGAAAGTTTAATTTATGATTGAAATTGGGTGCGTAAATAAACGCTTAAATTAATATATTCACATATTTTTACAATGAAAAGTGAACAAAGTAAATATTGTCAAATTTGCAGAGTTCGTCAAAGCCGAAATCCGAACTCCAACAACGATCCAAAACTAGGAACAAAGTGAACAAACAGCGCGCTAGTGGTTGTTTTGCCTCATGATCTGGTTCGTTGAGATGAATTGATTCCGCCCATTAATCTCAGGGTCCTTGGATTAGCTCCTTATCATTTATTAAATATAAACTCTAATAAAAAAAAAGTTGTAAAGTCACACGGGCGGTCCATGATAGACCACCAATATTGGCCATGATTGTTGTAAGCATCGTCCCGCGGCCAGTGCGATGATCAAATTCATCGCGAACACGACAACTATCACAAGCGCGACAGCTATCGCTAGCCGTGGGCCAACGGTAATTTAAGCGTTTAAATCACCAAAAAATAATAATTTACCTTATATATATACATAAGGGTGTTTTAGTGCGAGAAGAAACGTAAATCTTACTAACCTAAATCTTACTTTTTATTAGTAATTGTTCATATATTTTTGAAGTTAAAACTTTTTTTATATCATTGTTTATGTTATATATACAAAAACTTATTAAATTAATGCAATCAAATGTTTTTTTTAATGTTTAAACATTTTTTCTACACATGTGTTATATTATGCGTAGTTAATCTTCTCACACAAAATTTGTACATGTGTAAGTTATATAAATTAATAAAATTGCTTCACTTATTTGTTTTATTTTCAAGGTAAATAAATGAATAAACAACACATTTCAACAATTTTCTTATGTTCTTATTTTTTTAAAAGTGATAAAAATAATTATTAATCTTCTTCTCACACTTCTCGCATTAAAACCTCTTCTGAAATGAATCATCCCCCATATACATATATATACATATACATATAGGATTAGGTTCCAATGAAAACCTACCTTTCGTGAAAGAACCGTAAGAACCCCGACGTAAAATGTGAATTTCAAATTTTTTTTTACACGCCGATGTAAAAATGGGTAACTCCAACGTAAAAAAAAAGTACGATAGGTTTACAACGGTGTAAAGATCTGGGCCAACCATTTTTTGACTAATTCCAAAAGGGAATATTCTCTTTTATATTTTATTCTCTTTTAATTCTCAACCACATATTCTTTCTTGATTAAAATAAGTTTGTGGTTAAAAAATGAGTTCTTTAGTTCTTTCACGAAATGACGGTTCTCGTTTTACCCTTTCCCTATATATATATATATATATATATATATATATATGTATTCACCACATTCTTCCCATACCATTTTCAATATATTTTCAACTCCCAAATATTTTCGACTTCAAATTTAACAATGGTGCTTTGGTCCGAAGAGGGGGTGGTCGGAGCAGTCAGGCTCCACAATAAGCTAAAGTTTTAGCCGAGTTTGGTGTCCTAGTCGGAGGAACATAGCGCATTTGTGATTCAATCTCACAAAAGTATAACGATCTCAAAGGAAAGTGTAAAACCTTCTATTTAAAAAAAAGTCAAGAAACTATATTGACGAAGACCCGAAACAAAAGAAGACATGCTCATAGCCCTTACTCAAATCGAGTACGTTTAAGAAGAATTCGGCTAAAATTTTCCACATGTTTCACTAACCAATGATGGTGTGATACCACCCACCCTACAACTTTAATGCTTTCTCTTGCGTACTATTGTTGCCAAAACGGATTTTAGTTAAAATATTTATTTCTAAATGGTTCTCTGTAGTACCTCACATTATATTAATACATATCAGATTACACTTAAAGAACTCTAATATGTAATATGGATGCTCAATTGTCTTCCTCACATATATTTTACAACAAACTACAGAATTTCATAACTTACAACTGGAATATGGTTTTGGATTCTAATCTAAGAACTAATTAACTAGATCAAGGGACGCATGGACACATACACACACATACATACAGTATACATACAGTATACATACACTTAATACAAAAAATACTTCTTGGATCAAGAAGATGATCTCAGAAGAAATATACTGAGCTCTTGCCCATTATTATGACCATTAGAATTAGATAATCGTCCATCATGCTCTGGATTTATCATGTGAAATGACTCTGAGTTCGGTGATCCAATGATTCGCCGGAAACTTGCTCGGAGGTACATGATCCCTTCGCTACTATGGTCGTTTTCGGGCGGCAAAACCCCGGCTCCAGTGGACACAGATTGCATACGGGTAAGAGTAGCTGAGTCTGCAGCTGTCATCTTACGTCTAGTGGCATAACCAACTTTACGACCGTTGCAGTACATAGACCACACTGGTACTTCGAATATGCAACCGCCAGTGTTAACTGGCGGTTGCTGGCGGTGTGCACGGTCTTCCTCCACTAGAGCAATGCGGAGGAGACCGTGTTGCATCTCTTTTGCTAAGTAAGATGTGGGGACAGCGAATTCTAATAGTAGGAGAGGCTGTGAGAATGATGACAACGCGGTGGTGGTAGTCATTTTTCTTGATGGTGTTCGACGGTGGTGGTGGTGGTGGTTGTCGTCCTGGAGACAGAAACTTACTCGACCATTTCTTTGCCCGAAGAATGTACCTTTTACGGTGGTGGATGACGCTGACAACGAACGATTCTACAAGATTAAATGTTCACAAATATTAATCTTTGTTGTATATGTCACCAGTAATTTTATACTGAAAAAAAAAAAGAAAAGAAAAATCAAGTCTGGGGTTTTTGGAAGCAGTCTCTCTATCTTTTGCGATAGAGGGAAAGTTTACCCCATTTGTATAATTGTTTGTTATTTTATTCTTAGACGTTTACATTGGTAGATGATGAGAACGACGAAGAAGGTGAATCAGTGTCACTTGAAAAGGTCGGGGAAGAAGAAGAAGAATCTGGAGAAAAGTTTGTGTCCTCAGATTCAAATCCAGCACCACAACATGCTGGGACAATGCAGTCTAGCAGGGAGCGTAGAGAACGGCGCAGTCCAACCTCCCTGCTGCTGCAGTCCACGGCAGTTGCGGTGGTGATTAGATGCATTCCGATAGGACCTCTATCCCTTCCCAAATCTATCATAGTCCTCATTTTGCAAGCTATAGAATGTGAATGTGTAGGTGTACTGATTGATATCTAGATGCTAGCTAGAGAACTCACTATATATAGATACTTAGAACGTGGGAGGGTAGACCTAGGGTTTAATTATGAGGTAAAGTGTGGTCCACTGTTATAGGAGGTGATTAGGGTACAGGTGTCCATTCTCACTATAACTCAAAAACACTTTCAAAAATAATTATCAGATTGAGTAAAAATAATGTAACATGTATGATTCATATATATATATATGTATTAGTATGCACAATTCGTTCATCTACAGTTTCCTTTTCTTTCTATGTTTTCGTGTTAAACCTTTGATTACAGTTCATGTTCATCTTAATTATACTAAGATTAATAGGTGTGTATGACTATTTACGAGGCAGGATAACAAGTTTCGGGTTGAATAAGTAAATATTAACACACAATTTAAATTTATTTACGTCAAAACACATTAGCTATAACCTGAACATACATGAAATTGTGGAATTTGAACACAACCATTTTAACTTTTTGTTAAAGGTTAACTATATATCAGCTTATTTCTATAATTTATCTATATATAATGTATATATATTCAAGGTAACGATGATAAAGAGAATCAATTGCTAATTGAGAAGTATAAGAACTATTTTGCACCATTATTTTTCTAAGCATTTTTTTTTACTAATCACCAATTTTCCAGGGTTTTTTTTTATTTTAGTCAAACATACGTGTACATTATCAAACATATAAATATATATGATAGTTATCTTTCAATTTTAAGCACGTATATACATATATTTACATAAAAACTTGTTAAGAACCATTCTTTCTTTATATACGTAGATGTAAAATCTTTTTAACAACTTTCTACATATATGTACATTCTGAAGTTCTAATAACAAAAACTGCCAATTACAAGTGATACGTAGGTAAACGGGCCACAAGTTGCGCCGCTACTTATGTATCTCAGAGCACTCACTAGGATGCATATTGGGGAGACACCTCATACGTCTTATGTATCGCAGAGCACTCACTAGGATGTATATTGGGGAGACACCTCATACCACTACAAGAAAATGTGCTTTTAGGGACCATTTTTTTAGACATTTAGGGACGACAAGTCGTCTCTATAGGTCCAACCAGCTTTTACAAATGACGTATACGTCTTATGTATCTCAGAGCACTCACATTGGAGCCTCTATATTTTATATGATATTGTGGAAACAACTAAAACAACACTACATTGGATTCTCTTAAAATAGAGCAAAATTTATAAAAACCTAAATGTACCTCTATATTTAGAGCCTCATATCTAACCTCTATATTTGGTTGAGTGTATAAAAAATAATAAAATTAGTGTTTGTGAGTAAAGATAAGATGGAAATGGAGAGATGGATGTGGGAAGTATTTGAAAAACAAACAGAGAAAATATTAAGTTGATTTGTTACTTTTTAACTAGCTACAGCCTACACATCGTTTTCCATGTGCCTAACAAGTAGGGAACAATTGACGGTGAAGCACATTAATTGAAAGTTTTGTACCGAGCAATATGTTTTTTAAAGCTAACAAAATTATAGAATATAATATTTTTATCAACTATCAATCTGTCATGCTTACACTGTTTATCTACCATGCTTAAACTCCTTATGTGACTTCAAGTCTTCAACTAATATTCTTTACCACCGGTGTCTACCCCCTTTCTCAATTCAAGGTCCAGCCTTTTGTAAATTGTAGTAAACTTTCTGTATGTATAAATGGAGATCGTTACTACAACAATTAATTCATGTGTGTAGGAAACTCATGTTTCTTCACACGTCGCGTACTCATTTATAAGTATGCAATTGCATATACGGTCTCCTTAGAACCCTTTTCAAGGTTTTCTCATGTTTGAATTAAGTAGTATGACATATTTGATTTGTGTTTTCATAACGATGGTGGTTGAATGCTTTGTATTAGTTTGAATACATTACTTATAAATAATTATTATAAACTTTTGAAAAGGAAAATTATGTGTAAAGGGAAGAAAGGAATGAAGAATAATAATTGTGAATTGGACATTGAGGGGGTGAAAGGGGACCACACATGTTTGTGGATTGTGGAATGTAGCCAACCATGATTGATCCTTTATGATGTATAAAAGTTCATTACTATGCATAATGTCTTCTAGTTTCTGTTTTGATACAAATCTACTATGCCTATCTAAGGATATAGCGGTCTTAATAACCGCACTCTGTATGCAACCGTTACACAAGGGAAGGGAAATAACTCGGATTTAATATCATCAACATTGAAGGCCTACTTCCGAGGCATGAGGTTTTAACAAATTATACATTATGTATTAAAACTTGTATCTTACTATGGATTAGGGAATATTTCAACTCTAGAAAAAAGTCACCTTTAGGCAGAAGAAATGTTGGCTCAACACTAATTAAGACCAACCAAGCATGCACATAGTGATGAGTGAATATGGTACTTTTAGGAAAAGCATGAACATGTTGAATGATTGGTCTTTTGGACCCCCACCCACCCTTCAAATTTTACCTTTGTGGGGTTAGATTGTTATGAAAGAAAGATAGGTTGATTTTACAATAGAAAGAGCTTCCAACTTTTAATCCCACCTATTTCTAATGGTTCTAATTCATACAAATCTATATGCATTAATTCAAGTGATTATATATATATGATTATGGTTTTGAATACACCATTAGCAATTATTGTAGGGATCCCATTATTATATACATATTAAACAATTGTGATGTTTGCTTTATTTAAGTGGGTCCATGCCACCACTAAGCACATATATTTGAAAGTTAGATGATGAATTTGCTTTATCTTGAATGCCACCAAGTTAAGTGTATACTAATGAATGCCTTTAAGTATTAAATTTGAATGCTTTTGTAGTCAACAATCATGGGTTTGTTTAGGAAAGCAATTAAGTAGTAGTTGATTGCAATGATGGGATGAGTCATTAGTGAATATAAGAGAGGCATTTGATTTCGTGTTGGTGCCTTTTTCTCAACAAGAAAATATAAATGATTTGTTATTTCAAAAGTGGTGGAGGCATGCTTGTGTCACACAACATACCTAGCTAGCTAGAATGTTGGTATTAGATAAAGACAATTTAAGATGTGTAGATTTTTTTAATTACATGTGATATTAAATACTTTGGTTGGTTGTATATACTTTATTAAAGTTTGAGGCAAAATGGCAATAAAAATCTTATATTTTTAATAATTAAAGGCTCTTATATTATTTTCTTTAAGGATTATGTTATTATTTCAACAAGATATCTTTTACAGCATGCTCAAATAATATTACATTAAAATATATATACACACAAATGGGGGACCTAAGGGATGAAGGGGCACAAGCCCCATATAGTCTAAGGTACGCCAATCTCATCGCGCCACGTCATTTCAATTTCTAACTAGCTAAAGTAGCTTAAACATCGAAAACGCCTAGCCAAAACAAGCTTAAATATTTTTTTTTTAAATGGAAGAAAGAGAGAGAGGTGTGGAAGAGAGAGAACAACCCAAACCGAATGTTCCACCACAAGCTCCATTTGAAAGCCGATTTCCCAAGCCCCTTGGCAAGGAACCGAGAGGCTTCACAAGCCTAACACCCAAACCGATGGTGCCCCGTACTGCCTAAAGATGTCATGCTTTGACTCTTATTTTTATGTTATCGATTAAATACTCGTATAAAAATGAAGAAATAAGTTCAATAATGCAATTTAAAAGGAAACTAGTAAATACACCCGCGCGCGTTGCGGCGCGGGTACAGTGCAAACATTAAACGGATTAGTCAAAGCGTTATGTGACGTGTGGGCAATGCACGTATCGACTAAGCGCGGGAACGTTGCAAACACCGAACGGATTAGTTAAAGCGTTATGTTGACAACAACCCATTTCTTTTCCCGATTCCGGCAATGGCACTACTTCCGGCCGGCAACAATGAGCCTGACGATTCAGCAGCCGGCCAGCAGAGACAGAGACATGAATCGAACTTTTGAGAGCATTCGGGAAAAGAGACACAGGAAAAAATAATGAGGCCAACCAAAGTTGACCAACTAAAGACCAAAAAAACAAAAATAATCCACTACTCCAACTCCATATTTGCAGTTCATTCATCTAGAATGGCGTCAAGTTCAAATCCAAGACAACCGCCTCTTCACCTCCTTAACCGCCACAGCTTTCACCGGAATATTTATACTCTTTTCCTGCTGATTATCACGGTGGCGCCTCAGGTGATCACCCAACGCCTGCCCAAGCTCAAACTCCAATCCACATATGGAACATTCATGCGTTTTCGCCTTTGCAGTCGACTCGTCTATTGTTTTAATATTCCTGTGACTTGTTCAGTGGCCTCCTAGCATTTGAAATGATTAAAACTGGTCCATCGCCTATTCCGACGTCGAGGTATCCAAACGGTTCAAAAATTATAATTTGCCTTATAAAGCTTTTTTGAAAGGGCGGAGGCTCATCTTGTTTGGCTTCGCAGATGAAGCCACGACCACCAACAAAAGCCAATCAGAGGAACTATAACCACCGCAGAAGGTCGTAACGCCACCGGCAACAACAACGCAGGCAACCTATATTTCCCTCTCTCTATAAGAGTCAACTGACGGGTTGGAAACGGCCGGCAACAACATCAACAACGATAACCGCAAAACGCGGCCGGTAACAACCAGATTCAGAGAGAGAAGGGGAGATAGAAAGCCACTAACTTTATGCTTGATAGAGGGAAGCGAGCGATCGGCCGGAGAAGGATGTGCAAGTTGTATACATGGAGCTTGTCGGTGACACTGTAGCCACCGACGTTGTGTTTTTGTATGTATGTATATAAATTGTCGCACCACTGTTATCAAGTAATTTTTCATTCACCTTTCAAAAAAAAAAAAGTAATTTTTCATTCATGAATCAATCTTTTGTTAAATTCCATTTTTTTAAATAAAAAAACAAACTTTGTAATTTTAATTGACATATTCATAAGAGGAAACAAATTGGCTAAAAGTTAATAATATAAAATCAATGTATAACCAAAAGTAAAATGAATGAATTAAAAATAATCGATTTTGAATAACTTATTTATATAAGGAACCTAACTAAACTAAGAAAATAAATTAAAAACAAAGAAAAGAATAAAGGGAAAAAAAAACGCTTACGTAAAAGAAAAGGAATAGAAATAAACAAAAGAATAATAATAAAATTAAAGAGTAAGAAGACTAAATTCTAAAGTGAACAAATTATAAGAAATGAACATGGTCTCGGAAGGTTTTTATTTTTTTAGTAGGCAAACTTTAATAAACTACCCACTCGGTTAGCAATAAACTGACTCGGAAACAAAACACGTAATTACAAGTACGGAAATGGGTTTTTAATCCAGTCGGTTCACCTAACTTTACACTTATGAATAAGACTAGAATACGATAATAAAACGTAGAAATGGTCGAATCAAGTAACCATCTTGCTTACCATCTAGATGACCGAACACCACCTTTATTACGATTTCTCCAAATGATCCACCAAGCCGTAAAAACCATGGCCTTAATCACAATCTTCTTCATTTTAGATAGGGAAGCCGAATCTAACCCAGAAACAATTAAATGCGGAAGCGTAGAAATCGGAAACTTAGTGTCTGACAATCGGCCAGTGCTACTTCATAGTCTAGAAGCGACTATACATTCCCCAAAAATATGATTCGTAGACTCCACCCATAATGAGCAAACCAGACACAATATCGACTGAATTTCACATCCTTTTCTACTTAAATTGAGTCTAGTAGGAAGACGATCTAATAACAATATCCACACATGACTATTAACTTTCCTCGGGATAAACTTACTCTATATAGTAGCATGAGGCCCTCTGGAAGATAGATGCTATCAATACATCTTCTAATAGACTTTACCGAGAATTGACCATCAAGATCCAACCCCTACACTCACTTATCATCTGAATCAACACTAGCAGTGTTAACCAACACCACTTCAATATCACTTAGTTGTGAAGCTTCTGAACAGGTCCAAACCAACTCCGTTAATTTCACTCGGTCACTAACAAAACAATCATTGTGGATTTCTAGGTTAAATACTCTTGGAAATTGAGTACATAACGGAGCACATTCCAACCAAATATCTTTCCAAAATAATGTGCTCTTCCCATTCCCATCTTTCTTACTAATAAAAGAAATAGGAATCACGTCATCCTCATTCAAACGATTAACACATTAGATAATTTTAGACCACACTCCTTTCCCTCTAATTGTAGTAGACATCCCACAATCATCAATTTTATCACCACAAATATTTTTTACAACACGAACCCATAAAGAATCTGGACTATTAACTGTGCTCCAACGCCATTGGTAAAGTAAAGCCTTATTAAAGTTCAACAATTACCAATTCCTAACCCACCCTTACTTTTTATCAGCAAGCACCAATTCCCATTTAACCTAGTGAATTTTTTTTTTATTATCCTCATCCCCCCCCCCCCCCAAGAATCTAGCCCTTATTGACTTTGATTTCTTTCTAACCAACACCGGTAAATGAAATAGAGACAAATAATAATTACCTATGGAACCAAGCACATATGATATATGAGAACCGACCTCCCTATAATAGGAAAGAAGATTGGTTTTCCATTTGGAAAGTCTACTTTTAAATTTATCAATAATCGGCCTCCAACCCCGCATATTACTCATATTGGCTCCAATTTGGATCCCTAAGTAGATAAACGGAACTTTCTCATATTTGCACCCCACAGTATTAGCAAATAAATCAACTAATTCCCTTTGATCAACACCAACTCAGAATAGACTGGATTTGTGAAACTTTAGTTGTGGACCAGAAACTATATAGAAACAGTTAAGAGCCATCACCATATTCCGGATATTACCGATCGACCACTCCCCCAAAATAATAACATCATCGGCATAAAAAAGATGAGATAAAGAGAAATTATCTCTACTGATTCTGGAAAAAGGGTTGCATGAACAATATCTTCAATGGTTACACGTCTAACCCTTCCATGAAATAATAAAAAGAAAAGAAGATAAATGATCCCCTTGATGAAGACCTCTCTCCAACTAGAACTCATGAGAAGGACTTCAATTTATCAAGACGGATGCCCTGGCCTGACAAACAAGCACTAATCTAAGAACACCACTTACTTCCAAACATAAGAAATTAAAGAGAGAATAGTTAATAAATACTCTCAATTTAAAGAATCATATGCAGTTTCAAAATCCAAATTTAACATCTTTTTTATTTCTCGTTTTGTGCCAATCAACAATCTCATTTATCATGAGAAGGCCATCAAGAATTTATCTCCCTTTGATAAAGACACGTTGCTCTGCGCTAACCACCGAACTAATAACCCGAGCAACTTGACTAGCCAATAATTTTGCAATCATCTTATATTGTGAATTAATTAAACTAATCGTCCTAAAATCTGAAACAAATAAAGGGCTTGTCATCTTAGGTATCAATGTAATAAACGAGGAGTTACATCCCTTAGGAATATAACCAATCCTGAAAAAAAAACACCAAACAAACTTCAATATATCAACTTTCAAACTCTCCCAGATTCTTTTCACAAAACCAAATGTGAAACCATGTAGACTCAAAGATTTTTAATTACTACAAGCCCAAATAACATCTCTAACCTCAAAAGGTTTTTTGACGGTGTGAGTAATAACTCGTGGCTCGAAAGTCGCTAGAAGAAGGCTCAAGAAAAGACTTACTTGAAATTCGTTCGAATGATTTTCGAGTTAAGCCTAATTGCTCGTAATGAGGTTGTTAATTGCTAAAATAAAAAATTTGTTTTAATTATATATATATATATATATATATATATATATATATATATAGTTTCGCTAACTATCAATCCAGGTACACAATTCTAAGACCAACTCCACGTACCTTGAATTCCATGATATCCTCTACAAGTTTAGCATGGGCTCACCTTATCCTATTGAGTATTGACCCTTTTAATGATTCACGAATCACATTGATCCCTTGGTAATATTATTCAGAAACCACATTACTTAAGCCTGATTTTCGAGGGATTGTCACCGACAGATAACTGTCGGTACCCACTTTTGGTTTTCCAACGGATTTTCTCATTCGCTTTGTAGTGCTCGTTGGTTATATCTTCCCTTTTCCATTATCTCATCAACCAACACACCCTTTTTGACAGCCCTAGTTGAAAACCGTCTAGAATCAGGACACCTCCTACCCTCCACAAACCACATCTATCTCTCATTCTAGTAATGTTTGATCTTCATAGAAACACCCACACCCTCTCTTCTACATTTCCAAAAGCTGTTGACAATAAGCGATCTATATCCGTTCCCACGTTCATGACTACTAAGCTCGATTTTAACATTGTTGAGCCTGAGCTTCACTTGTTGACCATCATTCTATGTGTTTCCTGGCTTTCGAGTTATGTCTAATTCCATCTTATTCAAATATCGATTTGATTCATTGATCCACGAGCAACTTAAGCTTTCAAATTAGTAAAAGATATTTAGCCGAGCTAGCTCATTTAAAGTTCGAGCCAAACTCGAGATAACCTTGGTTCGAATTGTGAACAACCCTAATTCTTACACTAGAGCACACATTATGTGGGTCTTGTTGGAATAAATATACGTAACGTTTGTATATTTATCGATAGCCATTATAATCATTTATATTATGATGATCAATTATTAATATTATCCAAAGCCTAATAACAAATATGTCTTTGATGGGCGGACTATCATTAGATGGGCCTTATTAGGGTGTCCCCTGGGTATGTATAAATAGAGAGGTTATTATAAGATTAGGGTTGATACACACAATCATAACATAAATAACACCAATAGCCGACTCCTATCTCTCTCTCAATGTGTTCATAACTTAAGAACACATAAACCATCAGAACTGCATACCCTAAAGGGAACCCAATCAAGATGATGGTGTCTTCCATTACTGAGGTTCCTGAACGGTTAAGCAAATCAGGTACACATGATTAAATCTTATGTTCATACCTTATGTTCTTATGAATATAATCAACATGTGGTATCAAAGCATATATGTTGATTATATCAATTGTATCATATAATTTATTTTTCTGGAATCAAAAGTATGTTGTGACGGCGGCGTTTGTTTAATACCGAAATCATTAATTTTTCATTGCCATAAAGTAAATGGTGTATGTTTCAATTTCATATACATAGTCATAATTTGTCACACCCTCAAAATCCACTTGCGGAGTTTTACCGCGAGGCGCATGACAAACCAGGATCCAAGTCAACGATCACAATAAACAAGTCTAAATGAACATATGCAATTTCAAAAACATAGTTTAAAATTTCCAAATAACAGCGGAAGCTTATTCTCAAAACATAACCAAAAGAAATCCAAAATATTCAATGTTTGAAAACCATGCAACCCTAACTAGACGCCGTGCAGGCGCATGCGCCCTAGTCCCGTAGTGCTACCTTAGCGACCTGAGAAAACATGTAAGAGTTACGTCAGCACAAAAATGCTGGTGAGTTCACATGTTTGTAAATTAAGTACCAAGTTCAACCTGTCCATACTATATCAAATTGTAAACCAAAGTACGCTAGCTAGGCGTATGTTTTGTTACTACTACGATTGGAAAACCATTACTAACTCGCAAACCAGATGTTGTGCCCGAATAGTAAACCTGTTCCTGTTTGAGACAATATGCACTCGCCCGGCCCTCCAAGCCGACGAGCGGGGTTGGTCACTCCCAATAGATCTATTCACATTTCCCCGTTGTGCTAACCCGCACATTCATGGTTTCCCCCGGGACTTCCAAAGATCGTATAGTAAACCATAGAAACCCATAGTATGACAGTTGTTACCAAAACATAAGTTTAACACATGTTTTCTCCCCCAAAAAGTGAAACCAGTAAAAAGTGGGGCCGTGAACTCACCTTAGGTTGCGTTACTTCGTAATATGAATAAAATCAGCAAGCTATGCTAGCCCCGTAAAGCGGCGACCTAACATATGACAGTTACAAGTACTTAGACTAATAACCCGTAGGTTAGTTAGTCCCTAGATGTCCAGACCATAACCAAGTTCGTTTGAAAACACTGTGACTGTTATACTAACCCAATGTACAAGACTCGACATCCCATTGGTGACCCGAGACTCCCCGTGTTATACTCGCACCCTCAAACACACAATCATGCAATCACACTTAACGTACGTTAAAGTCCAACAAGTTCTAGCACATAGTTCAATTATCACATAAATAAGTCCGAGCACATGTTACTAAGTTATTAGGTACGATACGGGGTTCCTAGCATGTGCCTAGGTGTTAAATCGGGTCCCGGAATGCTAAAATACACTTACAGCAGCAGTACAGGCGATTAGGAAAAGTCAACTAGCAATTACGTAGGTCAACAGGCAATTGTGAGGGCTAATCGCCTATACCATAGGCGATTAGGGTCATGTGGTATGCAAATCAGGAGTTATTAGGCGATTAGGGTCATAAGGCATGCAATTCAGGACTTAACTTGCAATTAGGATCACAATTGCATGCAACGAAGGCAATTAGCCCCTAATCACCTATGCTATAGGCGATTAGGGTGCCTTAGCAGGCGATTAGCCTCCTAATCTCCTATAGCATAGGCGATTAGGGTTCATAATCACCTTCAGCACAGCTGTTCCGGTTTTTCGCGCGTTTAACACTCCAAATCAAATCCAGAACGTGTGGAAACATCAAATATCAATCAAACAACCATATCAAACATATTTCAATCAAAATCCTTCGTTTAACCTCGTTCTACCAGCCCTGAATGCAACCATGTTTCCCAAAAACAATACACGTAGCATGAAACATCACATTAACATGCATAACCGTAACCCTAATGAACAATTACTCAGATTTCATCAACATGCTATCATTATCGATCTGTAACTACCTTAATATTATGTTAACAATCCTTCTTGAATCACAAAAACCCTATCTTTTAATTATAATTACACATACAACATGCATAATAGCTAGAATCCAATTAACAACGATTATTAACGAATTTCAGAAGCCACATACGTTTATAAACAGGTCTGGACCATTAGGGATTCAATAAAAACATTATTAAAGGTTGCATGAATGAAAACCACACCTTAGTTTTATGATAGATTGATGTAATAGGCTTGAAAACGTGTTGTTTGATCCAAAATCGTGTTCCAGAGGTTGTGTGTGTGTTGGGACGGCTAGGGTTGTTATAATGAAGTTTAGGAGGTCAAGTGTTGTATTTATAGTCGTTTTTAGTCGCCAGGTACGTTGCAGGCGATTATGCAGCTTTTGCAGGCGATTAGGGCTGCTAATCGCCTTCCCTATAGGCGATTAGCCCACTACTCGCCTATAACAACTCCTCAGTCGCCTAACATGTATAGCTAATCGCCTCCCTATAGGCGATTAGCCCTCCCTAATCGCCTATAGGGGTTGGTTCCATGTATGTTGCGCGTTAAACCCCGTTTTAACATATGTTAACACATTTTCACATACCGACAAGTCACATAATGATTGTAAACACGTAATACTTGCAAACAAACACATTCACACTCGTTCACCAATTCCCGGGACTCGAGACTTGTATGTTCCCTATGCTTTGACGATTCTACGAATCGTCACCCCTTGTACACTTGGTTAAGGACTGACATCTAATGATTCTCTAGACTGACATCTAACGATCCTCTAGACTAAATTAACAGTTCCCCAACCATAACACGACTCAACTAACCCAGTTAAGTATGATATACGCGTGACTCGCTAAGGTAGACTTTAATCTAGACAACGTTGTTAACCTGAATTTGCCGGGTGTCACATAATTAATGCACTGAATTGCTTTTCTTATTTGCTCTTCATGATCCATGATTATTTTATTAAGGAAAATCAGTTAATAAAGATTCATGTGCATCCGTTGATCTTATAAAATCTTAAATTAATTATTATAAGTTTTATAATTTTTTATTCTTGGGATAAAGATTATAATGTTTATGTTAATTTTTTCGGTTGATGTTCTTCAAGAATTGTTATGATTTTGGTTTAAAAATGGATTGAAATTCTGTTTCCGATAATTTAGGACATAACTTTATCTCCAAGGAATTTTCAAAATCAATTATAATTAAGTCAAAGATTTTGAAATCTTATGATATTTTTGGAGATAGTCATCATTTAAAATTGGCTACGAATCTTGTAATCAAGAATCTCAACAGGTTCCTCCACAATCCGAAGACGATCATCAACCTTGATCTCTTCCAGTGGAACAATAAGAGACTCGTCAGCCAGACACTTCTTTAAGTTGGACACATGGAAGACGTTATGTACGTTGCCGAGCTCCGTCGGTAAATCAAGACGATATGCCACCGGTCCAATCCGTTCCAGGATCGTAAATGGTCCGACATACCGAGGGTTGAGTTTGCCACGCTTCCCAAAGCGTATGACGCCCTTCCACGGTGACACTTTCAGAAGTACTTTGTCACCAACTTGGAATTCCAATGGCTTGTGACGCTGATCGGCATAACTCTTTTGCCGATCCCGTGCCGCTGCCAACCGGTTACGAATCTGTACGATCTTTTCCGAAGTTTCGTACACTAGCTCAGGCCCAGTGAGTTGACTCTCACCCACCTCAGCCCAACAAAGAGGAGACCGACATTTCCGCCCGTACAGTGCCTCGAACGGAGCTGCCTTGATGCTCGTGTGGTAACTGTTGTTGTAAGAGAATTCTACTAACGGTAGATGAGCTTCCCAACTTTTGCCAAAATCGATAACACATGCCCGAAGCATGTCTTCTAAGGTTTGAATCGTGCGTTCACTCTGACCGTCAGTCTGTGGGTGATAAGCTGTACTCATGTCTAGCTGGGTACCCAAAGCCTTGTGTAAAGACTTCCAGAAGTGAGAAGTAAAATGGGAGTCACGATCCGAAATAATAGTAACCGGCACCCCGTGCTTAGAAACAACTTCCTTCAGATAAAGACGAGCCAAACGATCCATGGTGTCGGTCTCCTTAATAGCGAGAAAATGGGCTGATTTCGTCAACCGATCAACAATCACCCATATCTTATCATTCCCGCTCGGTGACTTAGGTAGTTGCGTGACAAAATCCATCGTAATCCGTTCCCATTTCCACTCTGGAATTTCAGGTTGTTGCAAGAGACCCGACGGTTTCTGGTATTCCACCTTGACCTTAGCACAGGTCAAGCATTTGCTTACGTATGAGGCTATATCCGACCTCATGTTTGGCCACCAGTAGAGCACCTTTAGATCTTGGTACATCTTATCCGAACCAGGATGAATGGAATACCGGGACTTGTGAGCCTCATCTAAGACAAGCTCCCGAAGTCCCCCGAATAAAGGAACCCATATGCGTTCTGCGAAGTAGTGCAGGCCATCAGGCCTTCTCTCGAGGTGCTTGTCGGCACCGTGCATAGTCTCAGCTTTAAGGTTTTCCTCCTTCAAAGCCTCTAACTGGGCAGAACGGAGTTGGTCAGGTAGAGAGGAATGAATGGTGAGCTGCAATGCCCGAACGCGGCGAGGGTTTGGTGATTCCTTCCTACTCAAGGCGTCTGCTACCACATTCGCCTTGCCAGGATGGTACTTAATGGCGCAATCATAGTCGTTCAGGAGTTCAACCCAACGACGCTGTCGTATGTTCAGATGTTGTTGGTCGAAAATATGTTGGAGACTCTTGTGATCGGTGTAGATGGTGCATTTGGTACCGTACAAGTAATGTCTCCAAATTTTCAACGCGAATACCACTGCACCCAACTCCAAGTCATGGGTGGTGTAGTTCCTCTCGTGCACCTTGAGTTGACGAGAAGCATACGCAATCACTTTCTCGCGTTGCATCAACACGCAACCGAGACCACGAATAGAAGCATCACAGTAAACAACGAAATCGTCAGTGCCTTCAAGCAAGGACATAATAGGAGCAGAACAAAGTTTAGACTTCAGTTCTTGGAATGCTGACTCTTGTGGTTCACCCCAGTCGAATTTTCTAGCCTTCTGAGTAAGAGTGGTGAGGGGTTGAGCGATCTTCGAGAACCCCTTAATGAAACGACGATAATAGCCCGCAAGGCCTAGGAATTGCCGCACCTCAGTTGGCGTCTTTGGTGCTTCCCAGTCCTTGATCGCTTCGATCTTAGCTGGATCGACATGAATTCCTAGTTCATTAACCACATGTCCTAGGAATTGAACTTCGCGTAACCAAAAGTCACACTTTGAGAACTTAGCATAAAGTTGTTCCCGTCGCAAAAGTTCCAAAACCAAACGCAGGTGTTCCTCATGTTCGGTCTTGTTCTTGGAGTAAATCAGGATGTCATCAATAAACACGATGACGAACTTGTCAAGATACGGTTTGCAAACGCGGTTCATCAAATCCATGAAAACCGCCGGTGCGTTTGTGAGACCGAAAGGCATGACCAAGAACTCAAAATGGCCATAACGTGTACGAAAGGCAGTCTTTGCAACGTCAGTTTCCCTTACGCGCAACTGGTGATAACCGGACCTCAAATCAATCTTAGAGTAGTAACTAGAACCCTGGAGTTGGTCGAATAGATCATCAATACGTGGAAGAGGATAACGGTTCTTGATGGTCACTTTGTTCAATTCTCTGTAATCCACACACAATCGAAAACTCCCATCCTTCTTTTTGACGAACAGAATCGGGGCTCCCCAAGGGGAAGAACTTGGTCTGATGAAACCCTTGTCCAAGAGTTCCTGCAACTGACTGGACAATTCCTGCATCTCGGGAGGTGCAAGACGGTAGGGGGCCCGAGCAATAGGAGCAGCCCCCGGTACAAGATCAATACTGAACTCAACCTGACGATGGGGAGGAAGACCAGATAAATCATCGGGAAAAACATCAGGAAACTCGCGTACAACAGGAATATCGTCGATCTTCTTCTCGTCGGTAGAGGAAACAGATAAAAGTGCCAAAATGGCCGAATAACCCTTCCGAAGATACTTAAGGGCTTTCATGCTGGAGATGAGACTTAGCGGAGCACCGCCCTTGATACCGTACACAGAAAGGAATTCTCCATCAGGGAGAGGAATCCGAATAACCTTGTCGTAACAAACGATCTCAGCGCGATACAAAGACAACCAATCCATGCCTACAACAACGTCAAAACTACCCAAAGGTACCGGCATAAGGTCGATGGGGAAAGACAAACCCGACAACTCTAGTTGACACTCCCGAAGGATACAAGTAGCTTCAATCTTTTTACCGTCAGCCAACTCAATTACATACATAGCCTCTAATGGTACGGGTACTACATCTAGCAGTCGACTAACTTCTAGAGATATAAAATTTTTATCGGCACCGGAATCAAATAAAACACTAACAGAGCGATTATTGAGAAGGAACGTACTGGTAACTGTGTCAGGATCCTGCCTAGCCTCTGCGGCTCCAATAACGAAGGCACGTGCATTTCTGCCACCGCCCCCGTTGTTTCCGTTACCATTTCTGTCCCTCACATCCCCGCCCTGCTTCAGTTTCGGGCACTCCTTCTTGTAATGCCCAGTCTCCCCACAGTTATAGCAACCCTGTCTCCCCGTAGTTCCTTGAGTAGTAGGAGCCGGGGTAGTAGTTGGGGCCTGGGTCGATGGAAGTGTCGCCCGACAGTCTTTAGCAAAATGCCCCAGTCGCTGACAGCGATGGCAACGGTTACGGTCGCAGTCCCCCTGATGATGACGCCCACATTTGTTGCACTTAGGTAATTTCCCCGCATAACCACCCGGTTTGGTACCAGAAGAAGAAGAAGAAACCCCGCTATCAAACCTCTTACCCTGTTGTGTTGGTGCTGGCACAGATCCTTTCCCCTCATTATCCCATTTACGCTTGTTATTCTCCGGGGCCTTGACAGTCGAACCCTTAGCAGGCAAAATATCCTCATTCACCTTCAAATTTGTCATCCTGTGAGCCGATCGGACCACCTCTGAGTATGTAGGAAGATTCCCCGCAGCCACCAACCCTGCGATCTCTGGTACTAGCCCCGAGATATAGTGTTCAATCCTCCTGTATTCTGGCACATGCAGATCAGGACACAGCACTGCCAACTCATTACGCCTTACCGTATACTTTTCAATCTCTGACTCGGTCATCTTGAGGTTCCACACCTCATGCTCTAGCTTCTGAATTTCTTCTCTTGGACAGTACTCTCGCTTCAGTAGTTGAACAAAATTTTCCCAAGGCATAGCATAAGCCTCCCGTATACCCATATTCTGGGTGATATTGTTCCACCAGGTAAAAGCAACATCCTGGAATAACGCAGCAGAATACTTGACTCGATCCTCTGGGAGACAGTTACACATCAGAAACACTGACTCCACCTTTTCCAGCCACCTGAGCAGCTCACCGCACCCTCAGTGCTAGAGAATTCCTGGGGCTTACAGTCCCGGAACATCTTGTAGGTACACATAGGTGGGGGTGGGTTAACATGACCACCTGAAATGAAACACATAAGAAACCACGGAAGATGTAAACAGAGTTCACCAATGAGGCAAAAATTGATAAATCAACTTACCACCACCATTGTGCCCTAACTGAAAGGCAGCTTGCAGCAAGTTGTTCAGATCTTCTTGTGTTAGGTTTACACCTCCACGACCACCACCACCACCACGCCCACCAGCGCGGCCACCTCCACGTCCTCCTCGTACTCCAGACATGATTCTGACAAAAAGGACGAGAAAATTTAGTTTCACAGCTAATGATAACCACTAGCGCTCACAAGATCAAAGCTAGATCCAACCCAGGACTATCCATTCAAACCCAGAGCTCACTAGGGTTTTCATGCATTTCGGTTTATGATTTCGTGTGCACCCGAAATGATAAACCGCTCTACATGGTCCTCCAAGTGTTCTCCTAGTTCAAAGTTCAAATCACCGGACATAGACTCTTAGCTATACACCGTAATGCTACGGTAGTTTATGGCAAGTGTTTCTATTGGAGTATGAAAGGAAGATGTCCGAGCCTTGGACAAATCTCAAGAGTACACGATTTACCCCAATATACCACACTGCCTAGAAAGCAAGTAACCCGACATAAGAGAGAACGGATGATGTAACACAAAAGGGTCAGATGATTTAGAGACACCGCGACAAGCCCATACGTAACCCACCATAACGTTTAGTACTATGTGATCGTCTAGTGTGTGCGACTCGGCTATAGACTAGACTCTACATGCAGTCCTAGTTCACTATAACCTGGCTCTGATACCAATCTGTCACACCCTCAAAATCCACTTGCGGAGTTTTACCGCGAGGCGCATGACAAACCAGGATCCAAGTCAACGATCACAATAAACAAGTCTAAATGAACATATGCAATTTCAAAAACATAGTTTAAAATTTCCAAATAACAGCGGAAGCTTATTCTCAAAACATAACCAAAAGAAATCCAAAATATTCAATGTTTGAAAACCATGCAACCATAACTAGACGCCGTGCAGGCGCGTGCGCCCTAGTCCCGTAGTGCTACCTTAGCGACCTGAGAAAACATGTAAGAGTTACGTCAGCACAAAAGTGCTGGTGAGTTCACAGGTTTGTAAATTAAGTACCAAGTTCAACCTGTCCATACTATATCAAATTGTAAACCAAAGTACGCTAGCTAGGCGTATGTTTTGTTACTACTACGATTGGAAAACCATTACTAACTCGCAAACCAGATGTTGTGCCCGAATAGTAAACCTGTTCCTGTTTGAGACAATATGCACTCGCCCGGCCCTCCAAGCCGACGAGCGGGGTTGGTCACTCCCAATAGATCTATTCACATTTCCCCGTTGTGCTAACCCGCACATTCATGGTTTCCCCCGGGACTTCCAAAGATCGTATAGTAAACCATAGAAACCCATAGTATGACAGTTGTTACCAAAACATAAGTTTAACACATGTTTTCTCCCCCAAAAAGTGAAACCAGTTAAAAGTGGGGCCGTGAACTCACCTTAGGTTGCGTTACTTCGTAATATGAATAAAATCAGCAAGCTATGCTAGCCCCGTAAAGCGGCGACCTAACATATGACAGTTACAAGTACTTAGACTAATAACCCGTAGGTTAGTTAGTCCCTAGATGTCCAGACCATAACCAAGTTCGTTTGAAAACACTGTGACTGTTATACTAACCCAATGTACAAGACTCGACATCCCATTGGTGACCCGAGACTCCCCGTGTTATACTCGCACCCTCAAACACACAATCATGCAATCACACTTAACGTACGTTAAAGTCCAACAAGTTCTAGCACATAGTTCAATTATCCCATAAATAAGTCCGAGCACATGTTACTAAGTTATTAGGTATGATACGGGGTTCCTAGCATGTTCCTAGGTGTTAAATCGGGTCCCGGAATGCTAAAATACACTTACAGCAGCAGTACAGGCGATTAGGAAAAGTCAACTAGCAATTACGTAGGTCAACAGGCAATGGTGAGGGCTAATCACCTATACCATAGGCGATTAGGGTCATGTGGTATGCAAATCAGGAGTTATTAGGCGATTAGGGTCATAAGACATGCAATTCAGGACTTAACTAGCAATTAGGATCACAATTGCATGCAACGAAGGCAATTAGCCCCCAATCACCTATGCTATAGGCGATTAGGGTGCCTTAGCAGGCGATTAGCCTCCTAATCGCCTATAGCATAGGCGATTAGGGTTCATAATCGCCTTCAGCACAGCTGTTCCGGTTTTTCTCGCGTTTAACCCTCCAAATCAAATCCAGAACGTGTGGAAACATCAAATATCAATCAAACAACCATATCAAACATATTTCAATCAAAATCCTTCGTTTAACCTCATTCTACCAGCCCTGAATGCAACCATGTTTCCCAAAAACAATACACGTAGCATGAAACATCACATTAACATGCATAACCGTAACCCTAATGAACAATTACTCAGATTTCATCAACATGCTATCATTATCGATCTGTAACTACCTTAATATTATGTTAACAATCCTTCTTGAATCACAAAAACCCTATCTTTTAATTATAATTACACATACAACATGCATAATAGCTAGAATCCAATTAACAACGATTATTAACGAATTTCAGAAGCCACATACGTTTATAAACAGGTCTGGACCATTAGGGATTCAATAAAAACATTATTAAAGGTTGCATGAATGAAAACCACACCTTAGTTTTATGATAGATTGATGTAATAGGCTTGAAAACGTGTAGTTTGATCCAAAATCGTGTTCCAGAGGTTGTGTGTGTGTTGGGACGAGTTGTGGGACGGCTAGGGTTGTTATAATGAAGTTTAGGAGGTCAAGTGTTGTATTTATAGTCGTTTTTAGTCGCCAGGTACGTTGCAGGCGATTATGCAGCTTTTGCAGGCGATTAGGGCTGCTAATCGCCTTCCCTATAGGCGATTAGCCCACTACTCGCCTATAACAACTCCTCAGTCGCCTAACATGTATAGCTAATCGCCTCCCTATAGGCGATTAGCCCTCCCTAATCGCCTATAGGGGTTGGTTCCATGTATTTTGCGCGTTAAACCCCGTTTTAACATATGTTAACACATTTTCACATACCGACAAGTCACATAATGATTGTAAACACGTAATACTTGCAAACAAACACATTCACACTCGTTCACCAATTCCCGGGACTCGAGACTTGTATGTTCCCTATGCTTTGACGATTCTACGAATCGTCACCCCTTGTACACTTGGTTAAGGACTGACATCTAATGATTCTCTAGACTGACATCTAACGATCCTCTAGACTAAATTAACAGTTCCCGAACCATAACACGACTCAACTAACCCAGTTAAGTATGATATACGCGTGACTCGCTAAGGTAGACTTTAATCTAGACAACGTTGTTAACCTGAATTTGCCGGGTGTCACATAATTAATGCACTGAATTGCTTTTCTTATTTGCTCTTCATGATCCATGATTATTTTATTAAGGAAAATCAGTTAATAAAGATTCATGTGCATCCGTTGATCTTATAAAATCTTAAATTAATTATTATAAGTTTTATATTTTTTTATTCTTGGGATAAAGATTATAATGTTTATGTTAATTTTTTCGGTTGATGTTCTTCAAGAATTATTATGATTTTGGTTTAAAATTGGATTGAAATTCTGTTTCCGATAATTTAGGACATAACTTTATCTCCAAGGAATTTTCAAAATCAATTATAATTAAGTCAAAGATTTTGAAATCTTATGATATTTTTGGAGATAGTCATCATTTAAAATTGGAAATAGATATTATGTAAATCCCTAAAATTTCGAACCAATTTATTATTATAATTATCTGTTTTCGATATTAATAATTGTTTTCGGTTTTAAGAATTAATGAATTTAGGTTCTCGGATTATCAGTTCATTCCCGAATTCAGGTTCTTGAATTTTTCCTAAGTTCTCGGTTTTAAAGCTTTGGATCAGGTTCACGGACAAAAGTTCTCTGTCAAGGTCTTCATCTTCGAAAACCATAATGTTTTTCGAGAACCCATAATGTTTCCAAGAACCCATCTTATTTATCGAGAACTATCATGTATTCAAGAACCAATATTTTTTCGAGAACTATTAACGAATCCGAGAACTGTTAAAGTTATCCAAAAACATAAGTTATTCGAGTACTCATGATTTATTCGAGATCTCATAAGTCTTCCGGGAACTCATCACTTTCGAGAACTCATTAAGTCTTCGAGAACTCATAATTTCGATACCCCTTATGTTATTCGAGATCTCATAAGTTTTTCGAGAACTCATTATTTTTCCGAGAACCCCTTATGCTATTCGAGAACTCATATAATTTTTTTTTGAGAACTCAATTCTTTGAGATCCCATTATTTCGAGAACTCTTCTTTCTGGGAACTCATAAGATTACTGAGAACCCATTATTTTTCGGGATCTATAATAAAATTTACAGTTTTGATAAAACCTAATGTATCAAGTTTATTTAAAACATTATAAAACCTTGTTTAACTTGCAATAACATTTTGAGGTGTCAATTCTGCCCAAAGGTGATGTGTCACATTAGTTCGTTATAAAGATCTCGTTAAACATTGTAGCTCGTTCACATAAGTGCTATAAGGTTTCACTTCTGCCCAAAGGTGATGTGTAACAGATTATGTTGGTGAACTGAGCGTATTGCGTTAGGACTTTGAATGTCTCGCTTCTGCCCAAAGGTGATGGGTTACATTCACTGTCGGCAATTCAATACTTAAATAAATAGCGTATAGCCAAAGCTAGAGCATGTTATTTAAGTAGCTTATGTTGGTGTTATGATATTATCACATCTTCATATCAAAATTGATCATCACAATTAATGATCCTTCATTAACATAATGATTATAACTTTAAGTATGCCTTACATCAATACCCATAACTCGAAACTAATCTCACATTCTTCTATAAATTACTATCTCAACTAAGTAATCCACTCTAATTATCAAAACTAAGAAGAGTTTGCTTAAACTTTGTTCTTATCAAGTTACCTCTTAAGACTTGACATTCCTGAGCTCTATCTGATAAAGTATTACAGAATAACATATGAGCATAAGAAGTGGAATAAAAATGTCTCTTATGGTAATTAAGAACTTCTTTTACTGATTCCTATCAGTTGAGCTATTAACGATTATGAGATTCCTAAGACTAATGTATTATCTATGGAAATGAAAGAATATAACGAATTCCTAAGAAGCATGAAATAAATAAATCTAACTCTATTGTTAAATGGGATCTGTGAATACATCTTAACATTGAATAACATGACCCATAAAGCTAAGGGGTTACACATGAAAATCAATAAATTTCTAGTGCGTAATAACTTTTCCACCAGTACGATTAGATGCATTATGAATCAACAGTAACACTCAGAAATATCAAAATAAAAAATGAGTGTGTTGATAGCAAATTACGTACAGGAAAAGGAACGCATTAAACTAGAAAAGTTGATGTTATTCACCTTATTACCATTAAACCTAAAAGAGGAAGAATAATTACCATAGAGATGATAATTATAAGGTCTGGAAACAAATACAAGTACTACTTTCAGCTATAAGTTTCTCTAAAGGGAAAGTCTTAGTAATCAAAATTGTGCCATTAAGCATAGGCATAAGCAATGAGATTACCCATAAGTAAAGAGAACAGCTGGCTAAGATATGTAGTGCCTAATTAAAGATATTTAACTCCACAAATGCTAATGAATTCCAGTTAACACATGATGGTTGAGTCTATTTTTATACGTTTCCTTACCATAATTTAACAAATACTTAAGATGAGAGTTGGTGGCAAAATTAAGGGTCTATTAACCATTAATAACTAAGCTTAGTGTTGAAGCTTTATGATACCTTACGATATTCTTGAAATTACTCAGAATTTAGTATCAATACTAAAAGCTACAATTTTAACAGTTACAAGGTTTTAATGACCAACCCAAAGCCACTATTAAGTTAAACTCTCATATTGTTTGTTGTCATTATCTGAATAGAAACCTTATGAAATAAAACTAGATGATCCAATAATGTTTTCACAACTTTGTTATCATGAAAATGAGAATTTAACAAAGGAAAATGAGACCCATGTAATTCATCCACTAAGACCAAAATTTCATGAGAAATCATGACCAGGTCACTAAAGGATGCTTGGCTATCAAATCTCATTCTCAGTGACTTTAAAGCATGTGTTAAACGCCCTAAACATTAAATGGCGAAAGGAATAAATGGGTTTCCATCGTAAGTCATAACTAATTGACATCAGTGGAGCTTAGATAAATATCTAATTGTATCTATTCCGTTTCCTACAGACCAAAAGTATTAAAGAAATCAATTCATATATACTTAATAAGATTCCCTCTAAGTATGTTCTTAAAA
Organism: Ambrosia artemisiifolia; assembly: GCA_032199755.1. Classification (NCBI taxonomy): domain Eukaryota; kingdom Viridiplantae; phylum Streptophyta; class Magnoliopsida; order Asterales; family Asteraceae; genus Ambrosia; species Ambrosia artemisiifolia. Next base: position 13,841,354 of record CM063518.1, on the reverse strand, counting down.
TTTCTTATGAAATCTGGACGATAAGGGAAATCAAGAATAAAATATATGAAATACTCTCGTTCACACGCATCGTTAAAACTTATTATGTGAAGGTACTAAGAGACCTAAAAGATTATTGGGAGCATAAGATGTCTTACTTATGACTTGCAAAAGTTACAGAGGTGGGGGGAACGACAATTTGATCTATCCTCAAATTACACCTCTTACACTGGACAACGCTCCATCACAACTTGTCTCCTTAGCACTTAACGTACTCCTAACAAAGTTTTGTGGATGCTTAAATATGGTCGAACTTAGATTTCTTACTAAAGTAATCCTCATCAAGAGAAACGACAATAAACATCATTAGGTTGTTTTCTCTATTAAAATCTATGGATCTTCCAAATGTTAGACCTTAAGCATGCTGAATTCATTAAGATCTCTAAGGTAAGTGGGAGCAGTAAAGTACTTATTATGACTTTTCGGAAGTACAAGATGCGGGGAAGAGACTCATTAAAATTCGAGACTCATTAAGTTTAACTCCAAATTTAACTTCTATTATTCCTCGTGTACACCTTACTGCACCAACTCTTACACACTTAGAAACTAATGTTGCTCCTTATATACCTGAAAATAAAAACACTTAACTAAAGTTAAGTTTGTATCATAATAAACCCAATGTTCAACTCAGGAGGTCATCTGGGTCTAAAAGCCCATTAAATTTGATGATTATGTAACCTGCCTGACTAACACAAAAATGGATGTTTGGAAGGTTTACCGATCCTACCTCTTCTAATTAAATCATTAGTATCAATCAATCTTCATTAGAATAACGTTTGGGATTTGGTTGAATAACCTAAAGGTATTCATAATTTAACCAGATCCGAATAGGAACGTTGTAAGATAAGATTGATTGTAAAAGATTATACTCAAGAAGGGATTAGATTATCAAAAAATCTTCTTATCTGCATTTCAAAAGATTTCTTTGATGATAATTACCGTCCTCATAGCTCATAATAACTAAGAGCCACATTAGATGAACATTAAGATAACTTTCCATAACGATGACCTACATGTTCATTAAGCAACCTGAAAGTTCTAAACTGAAGGGTAAGAACACTTAGTCTGTAAGTCAATAAGATCCATGTATGGGTTGATGCAAGCATAAAATGTGTTGGAATCATAACGAAATTCTCTTCATCAAGAACTAAGTGGATTAAAGAACCTACCTCAAGATGAGTGGAAGCAACTAATGAAAACTTGTCCTTACATAGATGACGTTTCTATTGACAAGTATATGTTACCTAAGTCAAAGCATTTTGCATGCATAATTTTGACATCATGAATATCGGGGATTCTTCTTACGTGATAGGAATCCAAATATACCGAGATAGACCCAACGGGATATTAGTTTCATCCCATAAGTTTTACTCTAAGCGGGTCCTTAAGTATGTAACATACAACATTGCTTTCTTTTAGAGGATAATAGGATAATTTGAGATTATCACCTTATGCTTCATTAACTAGAAGACTGATGTAAATTTAAGTCTATGCTTGTTTATGATATTGTTTGTATTGCTTGATACTAGACTTGTCTAGATTGATGAAAAGCATCTAATGGAACATTACAATATCTTTAAGAAACAAGAAACTATAATCAAAATAAGAAGTGAGAATCTAAAGTGATTGACTACTCTTACTCTAACTTTGTTATATTCAAAGGAAATCAAGTGTCAATTTCGGGGTATATTATAACGTTAGCAGACATAACTATCTTATGGCGGAGTCATAAGGAACTGTAACAACATCCTAAGTTATCATGACATAATGTGTTGCTGATCACAACAGAATGGTCATTAAATGTTGTTGGTAAATTTATCAGATGACTCATAACTTATTAACTCCATGTAAATACTAAGTTGAAGACTTACTGTGATAAAGTCAGCTGCCCTAATTTCTCGAACAGTAACAGTTTGAGATGAGCTGCATTAGAGTTCGATACAAAATTATTATTCGCTTATGATTAAGAAGAAATAGAGGAAATCAGAATTTTGTATCGAATGCATTCATGATATGCTTATAGATACAATAGCTAAAGGTCTATCACCCATAAGTCTCACTAACGGGCCAACTAAGAGAAAGGGTATTACTAATGACCATGTAAAACTGCATATCGTACTATGAATGACTTATGACTAATGGCTAATGATTAATTTTCCTCATTATGATATGTTTGTCTATTAGTATGCTAAGCTAGCATAATGGCATAAAGACAATAATATAACAAATCAACTAAGGTGCATAACGTTAATTGACCCTAATGTTAAGTTTTAAATTTGGATGTAGTATGATTAATGGGGGTCCTAAGTCGAATAAAGACTTAACGGTTGTGTTTCTCTGCTACATTTTGGGTTTAGAACTAAAATGAGTATTAATCTCTGTAGACTTACGTAATACTCATAATAAATGATTACTCGGCTAAGTGGGAGAATGTTGGAATAAATATACGTAACGTATGTATAAAAGAGAGGTTATCATAAGATTAGGGTTGACACACACAATCATAACAAAAATAACACCATTAGCCGTATCCTATCTCTCTCTCAATGTGTTCATAACTTAAGAACACATAAACCATCAGAACTGCATACCCTAAAGGGAACCCAATCAAGATGATGGTGTCTTCCATTACTGAGGTTCCTGAACGGTTAAGCAAATCAGGTACACATGATTAAATCTTATGTTCATACCTTATGTTCTTATGAATATAATCAACAGGTCGCTTTCCACAATTTTTTTATATTAATCTTCTGAATTTTGATTTCAAAAAACTTCAAATCTAATGAAGAAACTAAACTATGATTATATCTTCATAAATGGTAAGAATGAATAACCTCAACTTTATGATTATTGTTCTATTTTCAAAAATAACAATCAAGCCAAACACTCACCCGAACAACTCGACTAGCCAACAATTTCGCAATGATCTTATATTGCGAATTAATTAAACTAATCGCCCTAAAATCTGAAACAAATAAAGGGCTTGTCACCTTAGGTATCAATGTAATAAATGAAGAATTACGTCCCTTAGACTGTCCGTTGTCGGCCGCGAGCAAGCCCCGGCGCGAGCGAGGTTTCAGCCCGGTTTTCACCCCCAACCACAACAGCCTCACACGAGCATAGGCAAACAGCCACGACGCGAGCACACACGACGATGCTCACGTGAGTTAACGGGAGAAAGTGAGCTTTGGTCGCTCGCGAACAACCCCGGTGCTCACCCCAGCCACAACGGGGTCAAGTGAGCACACGCGATAGGGTTACTTGAGAGTGAAGTCAGTGGCTCGCGCCTGCTCGCTCGCGGCCAACAACGTACAGTCCTAGGAATATAACTAGTCCTGAAAAAATCACCAACAAATGTGATATCATCCGGACCAAAAGATTTTTTACTACAAGCCCAAATAGCATCTCTAACCTCCGAAAATAACTCATGACTCAAAAAACTTATGACTTGGAAGTCGCTAGAAGAAGGCTCGAGAAAAAACTTACTTTACCACAAACATAAAAGAAAGTCGTCGTTCCAAAAACAATATCACTTTAACAATATAGTTACCTATTAATGCTTACAAACTAAAAATCCCAAAATTTTTATAAAAAGCCTTTTAATATATTTAGTTGTTAAAAAAATTATAATTCACAAAATCAGTTGAATCAACTTTAATGCATGCTTCTCGCATGACCTATCGCAACATTTTATCCTTCATCCAAATCACTCACCCTTGATAATCTTTTTTACATCACCATATTTATTTAGTTTATACAATTAGATTACTAGCTACAAATTAATTGTTTTTTAAAGGAATACACTAATAAATTAAAACTGAAAGGGGCCACAAACTTGTTCGTGAGCTCAACCGTAAACGGACACAGAAAGATCCACACGATGTGAGCATTCAAGGCTTGCTCGTCCGTGAATGCCACATCCGCATTTGTGACCACAAGTGGGAAAAAAACGTTGTATTACAAAGTTCTATATAAGTTTGTCTTTTTAAAAATAATACAGAGCAAGATTTTTTTTTTTTTTTTTTGAACGGCCAACTGAATATCACCTGAACTGCCAGTAATTGTAATTGTATAAATTTAACTTAGACGAGTTATGACTCATCCAAATGTATTTAGAAAACTAAATTTATTCGTTTTCAATAGATTAAATTTTATCACTTTCAATGATGTTACAATTTAATAAATAACCATGCGTACAACCTAAAGCCCATTCGCTCTCTTTTTGGGCCATAATTTTTATTATTATTTTTTCATTGTTTGTTCATCTATTTCAACCGTTTAAATGATTTCAAAATTAGTGATATAGACGTGGGAATTATTTAAATGTTCTTTTTGAGATTAACATTATTATATATATAATAGACCTTAGGATTTAAATAGTGTAGTTTTAGGTTTTTTCATTTTTGTCACATTTTTTTTTTTGCTTTTTTGTTAACTTTTTTTTTCTCATTTTGACCACCAAATTTTTTTTAAGTTTTTTTTCCCTCATTTTGGCCACACAATGTTTTTTTTACTTTTTGTTAAAGTTTTTTTCCCCGTTTTGGCCACCAACTTTTTTATTATGTTTTTTTTCCACGTTTTGGCCACCAACTTTTTTATTAAGTTTTTTTTTTTTTCATTTTGGCCCTACATTTTTTTTTGCTTTTTTGGTTAACTTTTTTTTTTCTCATTTTAACCACCAAATTTTTTGCTAAGTTTTTTTTTCTCATTTTGGCCACACAATGTTTTTTTTTTACTTTTTGTTTAAGTTTTTTTTCCTGTTTTGGCCACCAACTTTTTTATTAAGTTAATTTTTTGTTGTTTTGGCCCCCGACATAATGCGTTTTTTACTCGATTTCGCACGGGTTCGGTTTTTGTCCGTTTATCATCTATATATTTAACGACCACGAAATGAATAGCTGCTTCACTCTAACGTACACAGCCGGCCACCGACCCCATCTACCGTGCGCCATCTCCACCATGTTCCGCGGACCGCGGAAGATTCCTGGTATTCTTCGCGTAGCTGCTGCCACTTTTGTATTTTCTCATTGTCTAAGGTTAGTCTCTATGCCTTTGTCGGTTACCAAAATCCGTATTAACGCGTCATGTGAAAAAACGCGCAACGCGCGTATTAATACACCTAGTTATACAATAATACGATAACTTACTATTATAATTATACCTATCCGCTTTTAGTAACAAAGTATCTTATTGTTAAATGTAACAGTTGACTAATACCCGGGTCAGGTATTGGACACCTTTAGACCGGATTTAGGGGCTGTTTGGTAGTCTCTTAATGATGCTCTTAACCATTCAGCGCTGAATGATTCAGCATTCAGCGCGTTTGTTTCAGTTTCCGAATGGAATGGTTAAGTCTGAATCATTAAGATCTGGGATGTTGCTGAACCATTAAGCACTGAACTATTAAGCACTGAACTAGGTTGAACCTTAATGAGACTCCCCTACCAACGTGGGACAAGAAAACTAACCATTAGCCTTTCCCAGGCCTGAAGGGAACTGCAACATTATGGGTTTTGACGCCGCAAGGCCATCCTCCGACTATTAAATTTAGTATCATATAAATAACCATATACGCATACAAACATATATATAGAGAGAACGAGAGATTAGAAAGAAAAGATGTAATGAGATATTTGGAGGAGAATTGAGTAAACTACGAAGTCATCACGGCCATCCACCTCTACCTTTCACTGTCGTCGCCACCCACCACCGTCGCTATCGCCACATATCACCACCCACCATCACTGCCACTGACCACCACCCACCAGCGCCACTAACCACCGATTTTATTCCTTCGTCTTTTCCTAAATATCCAACAACACAAAGTATGTTTTTGTTTTATTCCACGTGGCAACCAAACAAGACATGGAATGGTAATGATCCATTCCATTATCTTGCCCATTCCATTACCTCGTCTATTCTATTCCCTCATCCATTCCATTACCCCATACCAAACAGAACCTTAATTATTTTTTTATGTTAATCTTCATTTTGTTTAGTTATGATCTTTTGATTGTTTTCGTTAATTTGATCGTTTATGTAATTGAGCGGTTCCAAAAAGATAAAAACACATAAACGACATTTGTAACGTTTTCCTGTCATCAATTTATTTATTTTGGTTTTTTACTCGACCCATTTGCCCGGTCAATTTTGACCCGACCCATAGTTTGCTCCCCACATAAAATACTTGTATTCGTCACTGGATGGGCCGAACCTCAATTGGGCCTAATCCCAAGTTTTGAGCATGATTTGAATATACGTCATCAATTTGTAGTCTAGCATTCATTACACTATACTTACATTTTTTACGGTCATCTTTACCTTATTAACCTTGAGCGACTAACGTGTTGGACTCAAGTCACTCAACCACAATGACAATACCGTAATCACTATAATTAAAATAAATTAAATTTAAAATAATATGATAATATCTTTGCAAAGAAGGAAAATAACTTAGCCGCGTTATTTGCATCATACATGACGTGGTCCGATTTACTTGCAATGCAAGGAGAGAAAAACTATATATTTAATTGATTTTAATAATTAAGCGTCTCTAAAGGTTAATAAAGATTTAGCGAACACCTGTTACTTCTGTTTCGTTTGAACATAGGTCTATGGATATATGCCCAAGCCAAGAAAAAAAGGTTTAGTTTATGGTTATGACCAAATACACGGTGAAAGAAAAATAGGAAGTCGTAGGAATGGTATCAAACAAACTCCGATTGAACTCATTCAAGCGGCATTGGAACCGTCTCATCGAACCCTAGGATGTTAGTTTTTAGGTCTTCGTTTTTTGGGGTTTTAGCTTGTATATAATTTTTAGAATATACGTTATATCATTTTGTTTTTTGTGTAGCATTGTGTCTTCTTATTTTCATCATTGTGTCATTTTTTCAACTCATTGTGTCTTTAGCATTATTTTATATTTTTCAGCACTGTGTTATATTTTGTGGCTCATTGTGTCATATTTCATGATCTATTATGTTTTTCGTATCCTTCTCACGCTTCTCATTTTTGTTACACTGTGTAGAACTAGGGGGAAAGCCCGCGCGTTGCCGCGGGTTAGTATGTTTTTTTGATGCACATTGTGTGACAGGTTCAACGTAATTTACTTTTAATACCAATTAATAAGACAACTAATACATATAAAGTAAAAATGTATCACTAAGTTACGTTGTAAACATGACGAAAGCCGTCTTCCCCCTACTAAGTTACTTATAATACCAATTAACAAGACTTTTATTAATATAATGGTCAACAATTAGTTAGCCCCAAGCTACAAAAGACACCAGATTACATCCACCCAAAATGAGTACAATTTCTATAGGAGCACCAATACAAATTGTATAAGACTCCAAGATTACATCCACACATACATGTAGATCAAAAGAACACCAATGCAACCATGTCATTGTTCCTGCCTTTTCTTGGTTACGGATCCACAGAAACGCCAGCACCTTTACCCCTTTTACCATCCTTCTTCCATTTCGTCGATCCCGGCGATGTTAATGAAGCTTTAAAATATCCTTTACCCAAAGAAGAAATAAAGAGGAAGCTTTTATGCACTCGCATCAGCCCCGTAGTGTTTTTAACATTGCAACCAGTGATCTCCCAACACCCTCAAAATTGATTACGTACACATAACACGCCAGCACCGGTTCGGACCGAAGAAACTAAAAACGTGCAGCCTCTCTTTACAGTTTACAAGCATCAGGCCCCTCCCCTATCCACTGCTGCAATTGCATTTTGCAGCAAATCCATGTTCTAAAGCATTCCTTTGCTGAAATATATCAAATGACTATTTCTCTGTATCAAAATACATCAAAGCTGACATACAATAAAAAAACAAAACAATAATAATATGCCTGAAAAAAAGCCACAAAATTACCAAAAAAGGCCACACTAAGATGATAAATATTCATAAAATAATTAAATAACTGGATAGGCGGGTATACTATTATACCTCCCCACTCGGCTTCTACCGACCACGATTTATAGCATTGGATTTGTCCTTTACAACTTGTCCCATATCTACCTTTCGAAGCGGTTTCTTCATGGGTCAAAGGGCATAAACTGTGTTTTCATTTTAAATCAGAATTTATAATCATTTCCTCTCACTTAGGTAAGCATATCTGCATAAAGAAAGCAAGTCATCACGTGCAAAGTAGACTGGTAATGTAAAAAAGCCAAACCTCATTATGGTCAACTCCTCAACTTCATCATACCATCTTTGTGTACAACCAGAAAATGCAAACATATCCATTTCATATATGGGATGAGTAAGTGAAGTACCAAAAAAATGTTTTATGACCACATACAACCATCATAGGCGGCATAAGACATTATCGATACGACTGAGGCCTCGGAAAACCATCAGATAGAATCAAACATAAGAAATCAAAAAGCTTAAACAAATGAAGAAAAAATAGAAGCAAGAAGCGACTCAAAAAACCATCAGAAACAATCAAAATCAAAAACCTAAAAAGAAATTAAGCAATTAAGCAAATAAAAATAAAACTATTAAAGCAGGTCACCCAGGTGCACATGATGGTTGTTCACCTAAAAGTGAATAGGTGTGGCTCTTTAGTAGAAGCAGCCTCTCTATCCCGCAGCCTCTCCAAATAGTCAACTGATGCTATTCCATAACTAAAATTCTAAAACCAATATAGACCTCATATTGGAATTAGTTTCAACTCCAGCAATATCATAACCTTAAAATACAAAACATATTCTAACTAAATCCACATAAAAACAATAGAATTGTAGTCAGCGTACCTCATACAGAGAGTTGACCTTATTGGATTCAGCCATGGAACAACTCGGTCGATCAGATTTGGGGCATTAGGTAACTGGATGTTCCAATTGCTGATTGTCCAAGACTGAAAATCTGCATAGTTACTATGGACACAATTGATTTGTGATATTAATTAATTGGGTCATTTTGTTAATTTTGGAATTGGATCATGGCCCGAATGAAAATGTAATATTACTTTGGGCACAATCTTGATATGGATATGCCACTAAACAACGCTTATATTTATCACTATTTGTGTCATATAGACTGTAAGCCAAAATATTATATAGTATCATTCTAGTTTAAGCATCATCTTCCTTATGGTGAACTCTGATAACATATTTAAACATCACCTAGCATCTAGACTGGCTATTTTTCATTATGACATTATAACATAAGTATCTGTTTCTTTGCACATCAAGAAAAAAATAGCATTTAGTGAAGACACCTATTTTGGGAGCCATCTTCGTTGTCGTGGACCAAAATATATAATATTTAGGAATTTTTGGATACATTGCACCATCGTTAGTGCTATTGATGGATGGACTAATGAATATTCTAAGCTGCTCGATAGGATAAAACGCACTAAGGTTAAATAAGAACAATTCTCTCTATTTATGTAGTTTGGGTTGGGCAGGGTAGCGGGTCATTTTTAAAATGGTCATTTTAGTCCGAGTGAGGTCAGGTTGTTCTAAAAAATGGTTATTCTGGTCCATTTCAATTCGGATTTGCGTAAAAACAGAAAACGGGTACGGGGTAATACCGGGTGTTTAAGGAAAAAAAATCAATTTTGTTATGGACATAACATCTTTTTAAGAAATAACAATAGTAAAAGAACAAATAAATAAATAAACACACAAGAGCATGAAGGAGCTGAAGTGACAATGTCGTTAACCAAGTGGCTATTTGCTCTTGTTTGTAACATACCAGAGACATACCAAATTACTCACTTAAACATATATCTTAAACTTTTTAATCTACTTAAATCAATCGCTATAGTTTATATACTAAAGATATATACACCAACACACAAGACATTTCTGTAAACAAAACAATTTATTGGATTCTTTTTGCGAAAAAATGAGATTTATTCGCATATGAATTATCAGAAGTGTTACCTTTCCACGAGCAACGTAAGTTAGTTCAGTTCCATCTGGTAATCCTCCTTCCTGAAAAACAGCCCAATGCCATGAATGATTCCGGGAAAAAAAAATCACATCAGTAGTTTCCTGCAAACTTAGAAAACATAAGATATGCCATCCAGTTTATGTTAGAAGTGATACGTTCGAAATGTAACATTAAGCCGTAAAACTTAATACGGTCGATCGAATATTTACCTCCATCCACAAGCAATGGAAACATTGATTGTTAAACTAATGAGATCAAATACACAATTGAGTTCACATAATACGACAAACAATCATAATAGATCTAAAAAACACAAACACCCAAAAGCTTTGTAAAACTGTAAATTTGAACCAAAAATTTTGCAAGTACTCAACCATCTGAACACCCGATATAATCAGTCTATCCGAAAAATGCCCTAATTAATGAAAAAAATATCATTAATAATCACATTGTTCATCCAAACTGCGGACACTCCTGGATTCTACTCAATCACCATGTCCACCAATAAAAACGGAAACCTGCAACAAGAACAACAAAAACATAAACCCAAATCACAAATTAAACAACACATAAACCCTAAATCAATCAAATCACAAACATGTGGGGCAAAATCTCGAAACTAAATACAAAAAGGGGTAACCGGTATTACCGAGTTCAATTAGTGCATCATCAGTGAGCTGGTATCAATGGCGGGTGAAGCACAAGTGGGAATGAAACGGGTCTTCAACTGGGTTGAAAAAACAGGAGATTTGTGGGTTTTGGAATAGAGAGTCGACTAATATCCTGAGACGATGACTGAATTGAAAACAAAAAACGGTTAAAAATGATTAATTGAGGAAATTAATGTGATAAATGAGTATTCAGCATGATGTTATGATTGAATTGGGAAAACGAAAAATCAAGGTTTCTTGATTGCATTCAAGAGCTGGTTAATGGGATGAAACCGAAGATCCTAAAGAAATTAAGGTTGGAATAAGATGCATTAGTAAGTTGTACAACTGCCATATAAGTTTGTAAAGCAAGGGTATAAAAGGAAGAAATAGGGTAAAAGTTATGAGATTACACTTATGGCCCTTGATATGCCATCTTAAATTTACATGAAGTGACTATTTTAGCCATCTCTCCTCCTTTATAATGTATTATAGATTATAGATAGATAACTTGACTCATAGTATAAAATATAGTTTTTGGTTCATGGTTACAACTTTAATTATTAGCAACTAATGGAAATAAAAATTTTACAAAGATAACAAATGAAGTTTTGGTTAAGCTATGCGGGAACTACAAATTATCAAAAGTGAATTACATACTCGACACTCGTATAAGCTAATCCAAATTCATAATTAACAAGTAACAAATGTTAATGGGGAAATTGATTTCAATGTGTTAAAATTGTATAAAGATATCAACTTTATTACATTTAGACAATGAATCAGTCAGCTTATAGACAATTTTCAAGACTTTTTGTAGTTTGGTCGGCTTAGAAGTTTAGTGAAATGTTAACATTTGTAAAAATTGATAATGTGTTAGTCAACTTAGGCATAATTCACCAAAAATATTGGAATTAATCAGTGTTGAAGAAATAAAAGCTGATATTCCATAGTTGATTGTGAAAACTTAACCTTTCAAAGCTAATGATCAAAAGTTGATAACATGTTAATCAAATCAAAGTAGGGATGGCAATCAAACCCGAACCCGATGGGTAAACCCGAAACCCGACACATTTGGGACGGGTCTGGGGTCGGATAATCGGGTATGGGTCCGGGTATGGGATTAGTTTTTAATTTTTTCGCGGGTTTGGGACGGGTTTGGGATTTGATGATATACCCGTTTACCCGACCCGATTACCCGATAAAGGATACCCGTTTACCCGATTAGATACCCACTATAATTTCTAATATATCTTTTTAAATATATATGCATAATATATCTAATTGTCCATCTACAATGTCATCTTGTGTTAAAATTACCAAAAATTAGTGTATACTATTTGTTATCTATGTCTTTGATTATTTTCATATGATTTAAATATTTTATATTTATACATTGTAATCATTTACATGTATATTTAATATTACTAAATGTAATTGGTTAACAGTTACCTAATAGATGCCCATCGGGTTTTTGGTGTGATATACTTAATGAGTAAGTTTTAAAAATTAATGGGTTTACCCGAAACCCGCGGGTATACCCGATACCCGATGGGTATTTACCCGACACAAACCCGACGGGTTTTGGGCCGGGTTTGGGACAAGGATACCTAATCGGGTATGGGGTTGGGATTACCTAAACCCGTCCTAAACCCGACCCATTGCCATCCCTAAATCAAAGCAAAGATTAGGGTGGTGGGTCCACCCCCAAGGACAACTACCAACACTTGAAAGAAAGTCTCCAAGAGATAAAATATGGATGTTTGACACACCTTAATTGTCCCAAAGCCCTGTTATAATGTGAATTAAATCGATTTAGTCAATGTTTGTTTGGTTTTAAAATAACAAAGTGAGCCTAAACATGACCTAAGATGTGACCTAACTAATTTTCACGCTAAATTTTGAAAGAAGTCTAAACATCTCACTGAAAGGGCATGTATATAGTAACAATATCATAATATTTGCCGTTTCATCAATAGGGACGATAAATGGGAAAGATGAGAAGGATACAAAAAACATTATAAATCACGAAAAATAACACTGTAGTTCACAAAATATAACACAATGTCAAGAAATATAAAACAATGCTCATGAAAAAAGACACAATGACGTTAATAAGAAAAAGACAATGTCACATAAAAGACACAACGATCTAACACAAATTCTAAAAAAAACGAAAACAAAAACTAAGATCGTAGGGTTCGATGAGACAGTTCAGATGCCATTTAAATGAGTTCAATCAGAATCCGTTTCATACTCTTCTTATGAATTCTTATTTTTATTTCAGTGTGTATCTATCTAATCATAACCCTTAGTTAGTATGTATAGATACGTTGAATTCGGTCTCAAGGTTGACTATTCATCATTTAGGCAATTAACATACAAATACTTATAGTTTCTTTCTCTTTTGCTTAAACTTCTTTTTACCGAAAACTAAAGCGTCTTAATTATCCCGTAACAAAATTAACCCTAAGCATCTATTTGACATTAATTAAAACTAGTATTAACTATTAAGCCCCTCGTATTGCTGCGGAGGGCATAAAACCATACCCAATAGCATCAATGATACATTGTTGCTAGCGATCAACAACACCAAAAAACTCATAAGGAAATAAAAAACAAAAAAAGATAAAACTTAGTGAAACGTAGACGTAAAAACGGTGAACCATGCATGACCGTTGCGGCGTGATAATGCGCAAAAATTAGACTGAAACTTAAAACACAACGTGACGGTTTGACGGGAAAAATAGAGGTAAAAATGTTGAACTACATACACATGTTGTGGCTTTTCAACTTGAAAAAATTGGATTAAAACGTAAAGCTAAAAATCTTTTTAAGATGCGTGCGGTAAAGTTTAAAGTAAAAAAGTGTAAGAATTAAATGTAAAAGACGAAAACTATTAGGGTTAAGATAAAAAATAAATGAAAAAAACAAAGTATGGTACAACTACAAAGCATGGTATACAACATTTTCATACACAAAACACTTGTTAAGCATGATGTAAAACACCAAGAAGCACAAAGCATTTATAAATTAATACTATATGTAATTTACTCACGAAAACGATAATCAACATATCCAATTTTTCCACAATAAAATGACAGAAAAAAAAAAACATAACTTTTCAAAAAATCTTTAAAGAATTATAGGTTCTACATCTCTTAAAGATATTTCGACTTTACAATTACAGGTAAATCATTTGCAAGTCCACGTACACATAATTGATAATATGTAGAGATAAAGTTTCAAATCACGAATAGAAGTTAAGAAAAAGACATAAAAACGTATTACTTAGTTGTCATTACCCATGTCGTTTAATCGTTTAAAGATCAGTTCATTAGTTATATAAAACAAGCCACATATGTGTTTTCCATCTCTAATGAAACCAAAACGACAAACAGAGAACCAAATGTACACACAAACCAATGAAACATGAAAGTTCAGAAAGTGACCTGCATTGACATGACACTCCTTTATTTTATTTTATTTTATTTTTACCCATAAACTACTTTAGATCCTTCACGCCTCTTCTTCATCACCTACACTACAAATTGACCACTCTTGTACATCATACTTCAACCCATACATAAATACATTGCTTCGAACACTTGTACATTCACATACAATGATACAAGGCCATTTTATATACTTATAAAGAAAATAAAATTAAAAGATAACATGTAAAAATCGACATCTTACATTGTTTTAATTATATGGATACACACTTTTGTTTTCAAATAAGCTCCTTTTAAAAGAGAGTGATGCGATAAACACCACCCTTGATAGTAGACACGAGCCTCACATCATATAGGACGTATGATGTTACACAAGCCATTTTACATGACCTTATACGACCAAAATCACCATATGTCTATTTTCGCCATATCATTTGGCTCAAATGAAGGTCTCTAGATAGAATGTGTATTAGTCTTCATTAAACATTGACCTTAAAATAAGATGTTCCATTAAGCGACTCTAGACTGTTTATTAAAAAAATTATACTAAAATACGTAAAACACTATTCATAAACAATCCAAACACCCATGTATCATACATAAAACGGTCTTGAAACACGTTCATAAACAATCCTAAACACCCCTGTATCATACGTAAAGCGGTCTTGAAACACATCCAACAATATCAAACACCCATGTATACACATCCGTATACTATAAACTTTCATATAAAAAGTAACACAATATTTACATGTACACATTTCATGTATCTACTTCTATACATTTCATATATTATCTATCACCATTTTTCTTTTCCCTAACTTCAAAAAGAAATACATATTTATATAAATATGTATGTAAATCAACACAAAACCTAATACCAACTTTATATGTCATCTTTTTTCACAACTACACTATATGCCCATACGTATATTCACCTTTCTATAACAGTATAACATAGAACTTGAACCCATATCAAATTACCATATTGCCTTTGACATCTTCCATCCCTCAGATCATCAAAATGGTGCCCGCCGAGGTATGCCCTTTCTCCTACTCGAATTCCGGTGGTTGAATAGTGGTGGCGTCCCAGGAGACATGGTGGCGGCCGATTCATCACCCGATGATGAACATGACATGTCAAAATGGCCATTTCGACCATAAAGATTGTACTGAAAGATATGGCTGTCGATAAGCTGATTGAACAAATGCGATCTTCTCCCTTTTTTCGGTGTCAGCGGCTCGTCTGGCTCGTAACCATCCCGGCCATGCTTCAGCCGATGGGTGAAGCTCAGTTCCCGATCACCACGCCTCATGCCACCAAGCTAACCATAGAACAATCGCGAATCAGTAAAATTTGGAACCACCTAAAAGTCGACGAATGTCTGAATGTGATTTAGTAGGGTTATCATAAGGTTCTCTTCTGTATCAATTAGAACTAAGAGGTTCGACTCATGATTTTGTTTAAAACAAAACGTACATTTTATATAAAAAAATCCAATAAATTTAAATCAACTTTCTTAACCGGTTATAACTAAAAGGTTTAACTCATGTTTTTTCCTTAAAGTACAAAGAAATGTTGAGTGAGTTTTATAAGAAAAAACTGAAAGTTTAATGCTTTTTATATGCAAAAAATTGTTGAGTGACTTTAGTGTGAAAAATCAGAAAGTTTAGTGTTTTTTTAATGATATTTCACCATTATATATCAACCAATTTTGGTGATAAGTGGTCAGTGGACCCTCTTTGACCCCAGTTGGTTCAGCCCTTGACCATTACAGAACCAAAAAAACCGAATCGATTCAAAAGGTGCAAAAAACAGGAAGAGGGTTTATACCTTGCAACCAAGGGAACAAAACCGAAAAGCATCAACTAGGCTCCGGCCACAAATCTCACAATGGTTAGTGACTCCTTTGCCCGGCCTAGGCTGGGGTCGTTCATTCAAGAACACGATCTTCGCGCTATTGATAATGTAGGTTTGCACACAAGTAATGTCCAAAAATCTTTGAATCTCATTCACCCTAACCACGTTATGGTATGAAGATCTCCTTATCTAATCAATCACAACAAAAAACCCAAAAAAAAAAATATCACATTACACGTCTAAACTAACAAACCAATATTCAGTCAAACATTTCATCAAACACATAACAGGCATTAAGTTCTGTAATCAATTTACCTGAACAACACGATGATCTTTGTGATGACTCAAACAATAAGAACAGAGCGAGTCACCACAACAATCCAAACAATACATATTACATTCACTTTTATTAGCATCTCCATGAAAACGACAAGAACCAAAGTAATCAGCTCTCAACATTGGTATCAACCATGGCGGACCAAATTCTTGATGCTCCATTTTATCAATTGGACTCACCTAACCACATAAAACCCATGTTAGCAATCAAATAAAAGTTGGAAAAATCATATTTAATTATAAAAAAAAACAAAGCTTTGATCTTTGGATGTACTCTGTTTCAAAATTTAAGAAACTTTCAATTACCATGTCTTTCTTGAAATGGAACTTGAAAGCTTCAATCTTTAACCTGTTTTCAGATACCCAATAAAATTAAAGTAATACCCATTAATTAATTAACGTTAATTGATTGAAAAAAACCTGCATTTAATGATGAAAAGCCATAGAAGAAAAACAGAGCAAAAACAGAGGATTTTAAAAATATGAATAATACCTATAAAAATTGATGGAGAAGATGATTCTGGTGTGTGTGTGTGTGTGTATGTGTGTGTAAATGAGAGGCAGACGGTGAAGACTGAAAAGAAGAGGAAAGACTGGGGAAGCTCGAAAGGGATTGAAAGGAAAATGTAAGGCGGTCATGTATGACTATATATATTTTCATATTTATTAATTTTTATATATAATTATTGATTGATTGATTGTTTGTTTTATAAATTAAAAGGCTATTATAAGTTTGTGACTTTTGGATTAGGTTCACTTTGCACCCTCCACTATTTGCAATAACATAGTGGTGGATTTGGTTAAATGTATGTATGATGATGATAAAGTTATGGTGAAAGTGACCTTTATAGTTTCTTAACATTTTAAAGGAAATGAGTTATCATGTTGGTTCTATGTCTAGAGGGAATCCATAAAGTGGTGAACCGCTTACTATTTGTTAGAAAAAGATAGACTTTGTGATTCGTGAAATATTAAGTGCTCGTTTTAAAAATGTTAAATGGTTTATTCTTTATAATAAGTTAGATAAATTATGTTTTGTTCTATTTATTTAAAATTATATGTTGGTTGAAAAATAATATGTTTTGAAGATATTGATTGTAAAGATGATAATTTCAGAATTATGCTAGCTAAGATGGTATAAACTCAAGATGAGTGACCTCCACTCGGATAACTAAAAACAATATTGGTAATATTATTGCATGTGCACTTGTTAATTCTAGGTTTAAATTCATTAGTAAACTAATCATTTCCAAAAGAAATTGAATGCATGATTATTGTACATTTACATATATAATAAGTTTATTGATGATATTAATGGTGATTGTATAGAGTACGGAGTTAAATATAGCAAGAGGGTCATAGGTAAATATACTTGAACACAACATAGGGGGGTATATGAATGACCTAGACACTAAAAGGATCTAAATGAAAATTAGAGAGTTAATTATGGAAAGATGACGTGGGCATGATCGACGGATAAGAACTAAGAAAGAACATTCGATATTGAATGACGACCATGCGATCATAAATGCTTTTTTCCGGTAACCTAATTTTTGAGGATTCGGTCAAGTGGGCCCACTCAATCTGGACCGTCCGATTAGAATCACATTCGGCCGCCTGTACCTAGTCATCGTGTAATGCTCTCTCATCGCCAAAACAAAATAATCTTATATTAAGATTTCTTTTCTTTATATATCTATATATAGTATATTATATAAAGAGGGGAAAGTTAATTTGAGAACACCTATATTTCATGCGAACCGTGAGAACGGTATCTAAAACCACTCAAATTCAAAATTTCTTTTTACACTTATCTTTATTACTAAAATACAATCTCAAAAACACAATTTACGCATAAAAATTCAAACGTATATGAAAATAAATTGTTTTTACACATGTGTAAATTTACTGTTTATACATGTGTAAACTGTTTCATTTACACATGTGTAAAAAGTTAATTTAAAAGTGTTTTTGCAAGAAAAGATGAATTATTTGGAAAGAAAATTCATTTATTAATGTTGTATTTTGATTATAATGAGGTTTATATTAAAAAAATTTGATTTTGATTGATTTTCTTACTTGTTCTCACGGTTCTCACAATATTTAGCGTTCTCAAAATAACCCTCCCCTATATAAAGATATGTTATTATCATAAGAAAAAGCTAATGACACAATAAATCAAAAGGGGAGAAAGAAAGATAAGAACGTACACTAGCATTTTTTTTATAAGAGAATGATCAAAAGAATGTGCTAAATATCTGAAATATTGTGTGTGTAATTCGTGTAATCCAGAAATGAGTATGGTCATATAAAAGAGTAAATATTTTAAGTGTAATAGATTTATTTAAGTAAATAAAAACGTGATACCATGATGAAATTAACATATTGATATTAAGACAAAATTATAGTAATACAAATTATATGAAATAAATAAATATATCTATATCGTATGTTTGGCAAGGAGCTTTTAAGAGCTTTTAGGAGCTTCAAGCTTCAAACTTTTAAGAAAAAGCTCCTACTCAATAAAAAGCCTTGTTTGGTTGAAGGAACTGGAAGCTTTTAGGTTGGAGAAAAAACTCTACAGTGAAAAGCTACTAGTACTAGCGTTTAAGAAAAAGCTCCTACTAGCTACAAGCTTTTAATGAGTAAATGACACAAATACCCATTCTATTTTAAATATAAAATAAAAACTTTCCTTACAAGCTTTTAATTATGCCCATTTTGGTCATTTTATACATTTTATTAAAAGCTCCAGCCACTCTGCCAAACACCAAAATATATTTAAAAAGCTTCCAGCTTCTAGCTACCAGCTTCCAGCTACCAGCCACCAGCTAGTTTTGCCAAACATACAATATAACGACTGGTTAGGGACATATGACAAAATAGTGAGACTATCACCACCCTTAAATTCCTATCAAAAATTTTAGGTTATAAAGAACCTAATATTTATTAATTTATATATTTTTTATTTTTATCTTTATCTTTTTTATTACTTAACTATATAATAAATAAAAAAAATTATAATTATCTTATTTCTCTCTCATATAAAATAATATTATTAAATCCTAATTCACGTTTATCTCTTATTTATTTAATACTTGTTTTCTAAACTAATTCTTTATATATTTTTGTTTTATTAAAAACTATTTAATATTTTATTGATAAAAAACTACATCTTCAAGACAACCGCCTCAATCATGGTCTACAATAGTTGCTGCTGCTTTTACACATCACCTAAACATACTTTCTCTCTTGAATATACATTTTCATTCTTATTTATGGTAATTTTTATGCTACATCGTAATATATATTTTGTCTCAATATTATATTTGTCTATTCCAAGGAGATATCAAGATATAACTTAGTAAATAAATAAATAAAAGAGTTTACCTGTGTAACTTGATACCATGGTACATTTATTAAAAGAAATGGATGAGTAAAAGTTATAGAGTAATGACCACGTGCGGTAGTATAAAAGGGCAGACTAAGGAAATTTTGTTTCATGGATTGTTTTTTTGTCTATGTTTGGATATCTATTAGAGGGATGGGCCACATTACGGCAGGGGTAATCGGTTTGATTGCCTTACGGTAAGAATGTCGTCACCAATATGGACGGGTGATGTGCCATCAATTACATATATAAAACATGCATAAATAGTTTCATAATAGGGTAAAATTGAGCTTAAATTGATAATTATAGATACTTAATCGTTCCTATTTATGTTTTTAGGAAATTGGAGCTTCAACCTAGAAATAGATGATTTTCGGGTAAAAATAGCTAAAACTGGAGATTCCTGAGAACATGAGACCCGAAGCATGTTCCACATATGTGTAAAGACCTTCTTGGGGCTTAAAAATGACAAAACTGACCCGGGTTGACCAACCACGCCCATGCTCACTTGCACGGATGTCCCGCACGCTAGAAGACAACGCAGCCAACTTGGGAGACAAGAAAAGCAGCAGAGTCAGCTGGCACGCCCATTCCCACCCTTTGGCACGCCTATGCATGACCACAAGTAAAGACAAGACAGATTCTGCAGCAATAGAACGTACGTGGAGCATGTGTACAGCCGTGCACCACCATATGGCACGCCCGTGCAAGGTCTGGAAACTCTATAAATAGCAAGTTCACCTCAATCATTTGGCATTCCTTCTTGTGCCTTCTTGGGTAGACTTCCAAGCTTCTTCCAGAGATCTTGGGGTCTTGTGGGAGGCCTTAGGGCCATCCTAACATCCCCCCCAAAGATAGGCCTCGTCCTACCTTGATTATCTTGGCCGAGAATAGAATCGTAGGAGTAGTTACATGCAATAAAACATCGAGGGTCGTGAGAATCACATTAGATACATAGGATCAAGGAGGTGGAAGCCTTGTATATGAGTTGGAAGCATCCATGTTCTTATGATGATCACCATTTATGGTTGTATCCATCTATTATTCTTCGAACCCATTTCGATATGTAGACTTTTATTATTAGTAGTAGTTTATATTTAGTTATTCGGTGTGTTTATCTTCTTAACTAATTCTTGTTTGTTTATCTTTGTGACAGGTTCAAGTAGTGATTAACTTGATAAACCTTTAAAATTAACCCTAACTTAAATAAAAAACTTAACTATTATGGGGTTTGTAAGACTTCTGGTAGTCCCGAATTATATCCAAGGCAAGAAAACTAGTAGTGAGACAGATCCTTCGGGCTTCTAATATCCAAATCGGGTTCTAAGCAATGGCTTCTGAAGTGGACCATATCCGAGTAACATGTTACTGGTTCTTACCAGATGTATTAGTGATTTTCTTGGTAAAGGGAGGATTCCCTATGGGTGCACGGGTGATCTTCAATTGCACACCCTTAGGATTATGGTCCACCTTTGTTAAGGATCTTATTCTTCGTGGGAGGTTATGTGTTGGGTTTGTTAAGTCACTTGATTGCTAAACCAAACTTAAATTTATCTGATCAATAAATTATTAAGTTGCCACTTTTAAGATAAATAAAACAAGAATACTTTATCTAGTTCCCGTTAGTAGAAAACCGTTAACTTTTTAGAGGATACGCCGTCACTCATGTTGACTATAAGAGAGATCCTTGAGTACAAAGTTTTTAACTTCTTAGAGGATACGCTGTGGCTCATGCTGACTATAAGAGAGATTATTCGGTACGGAAAGCGAGAGCTAAGTGAGGTGGAAGGGATTCCCGACATGAATTAAGCCTTTACATTAACTTAAGAGATAAATTAGAGGACCTAGTGCTTAAACGAGTGGTTTGGCGGTGGTTTGGGAAGTTCCTAAAAAGAAGAACTCAAACTTTCCAAAAACCTGCACGGTAGTGTGAGTTGGATAACCGCGTTGTCAACAGGAGAACATCGGCTTACGGGTCAATAGTCCGAAGACACCATTATGGGGACTCGTACACTCCCCCTGTGCATGACCCATCGAGTTGCTAGAACGTCATCCCTTGTTTATTTCTTTTCTTATCCCCAACTCTGAAGGGATTGTTCACCCATGTCCTCCTCACTGATAATTAAACTTAATACTACTATTATAATAAAATTGACTACTTATACTGAGGGTCCCCGAGATGTGCTTGTTTACTATCCATACTATTTTTATCTTTTTATTTTAAAATCCAAAACCTTTTTCAAAAACTATTTTTTTCTTTTAGAACCCCTCCGTTTTATTTTCTTTTTCAAAACCCGATTAATGAATGTTATGAAAGGTTGAGTAGAGAAAGTGTGTTCTCTGGGATACGATACTCAATATTTACCCTAGAAACCTATACTATACACGTCAGGTTCTCTGCCTATGTGTTGGTTTTAGTTTCTAAGTAATTATCGTTTACTTATAAATTTAAAACTTGTTTAACGGTTTAGTAAAAATTAATCTTTTTCCCAAAACCAATGTTTTGAAAGTAACACATCAAGTTTTTGACACCGAGAAAAATGATATCTTTTCTGATTACTAAAACCAGACACATCAACTGTCGTGTGGTTTAAAGGAAATGACTACAAGGTGTCATGTGAGACATTCCCTTCCTCAACCCAAATGTAACTGTTGAACGATAAATTTTCTGTAAAAATGTTTTTATTTAATTAAAACCTTTATATTTTAAACCAACTTAAAACATTTCTCCTCTACTCTAATTCACACTCACAAAGTCAAAAACTATACTCATTTTAGCAATGTATAGAATATGATTGGTTATTCAAGCAAAAATAAAAAATCCCGAGCGACCGGTTCGAACAAACAAGGTGGTGGTTCAATCAAACAAGGTGGAGATTCGAACACACGAAGGGGCGGTACTAACCCACGAGGGGACTATTCGAACCCACGATGGGACGTTTTGGTGTTAACGTTTATTAACCACACCCACCCGCACAACCACTAAATTTTTATAGCCAACAATACCTACATAATATATTCACCACCTAGGCTTTCACAATCTCTATGGTTCGACTCGATTTCTCTCAAGATGCTTTTCATAACGTCAAGTTGTTAGGAGCGTATAGGATCCCACCAGCTCAACGGTCCCCCGTGAAACGATGCATCAAGAACCCCCCATTTTATGAAGACGTTGATGATGACGTGCTTGTGCAAGAAACGCAATTTGAACCAAATTTAGATGAAATAAACGTGCAAGGTGACGAGTTTCAAGAAAAGGATGTAATTGAAGTTAAAGGGAAGAAAATGGGGAAGTTTACAATCGAGCCGATCGAGTTGATTGGACACTTGGGGAAGAGGTATCTTTAGCTTAATTATACGTTCACGTGTCGGTCGATCGGGAAAAACGAAATCAACAAAAAAAAGATAGTATGTGGAAAGACGTTCTTAAACACATCGATGATTTAGGGGTGGAAGTGAGCAAACGATTGATCAACTAAACACAAAATGGAGGAATATGTTGACAAAAATGAATTGGTTCAACGGTTTTTTCATACAAGTGGTACAATTTATATTTATTTTTAGTTAATTTTCATTATACTATTTTAATTTGATTTTAGTTGTATTTATTTAATTAAATTCTTTATATTATTTTTATATAACCCTATAGGATCGTATACATAAAAGTGGGGGCAATGATTTGGATGTTATGGAAAAGGCGCTTGAAGATTACCGAGATAAATACAAACATGATTTTAAGTACGTTGCTCCGGCGGAGATTGTTATAGAACATGAGAAATGGAGCAAGATCCAGTTGTAGAAAATCATCGAATTATGCCATCCAAAGATTGAAGGACAACCGATATGCTGATGTCGGACTTGAATGAAGAAATCAATCCAACGCAATCAAAGAAAAGGGGTAAACAACCTGTCGGGTCATCTAACCAAAGTGCATTGGCTGACCATTTAGACTCGTACACGTCAAAGAATGAAGCAGCATGTTTCAAGCGTTGCCGCGTTGGTGCATGCTAAACAACAAAATCTTCTAGAAACTACAGCATTGATTAAGGATCAAGGCAAAGTGTCGCCCAATTGACAATGGGCATAGACTTTAAGACGTATAATCGGCCACACGATCATCTTGAGTACGAGGTACAAAAGATCGCTATAGCCCGCAAACGAGAACTTACGGAAAAATATAATTAGCCAAAGTATCATTTAAAGGATATTTAGTTTTTTTTAATTGTCATATTTCTTTTTTAGTTTGAATTTTCGTATTTTAATTCTTTAGTTTCTGTTGTGTAACTTTTAATTTTAATTACATTTAATTGTTTAAATATTTTATATTTAAAAAGAAAAACATAAAGTTCTAGGATAAATAGGGTATGTTAGTGTTTTGTGGTTTTAGGGTACTTGAGGGTTGATTTGACGTGACACTGCAGGATTGGATGGGACTATGGTACTACCCTAGAGTACCCCTTCCACCTAATCTTTAAATTATATTAACTTGAAATTAAAAGTTTTGAATCGGTACCCGTGCCACTATTACCAGTTGTATTGGATCAGATTGGGTTCATGCTGTTCAGTTTGGATCTCTTAGGAGTTGGAGATTTGGTGATATGGTTTACTAGCGGACTTGTTTGTACCATCCTTAGTGCGGGTCTTTTGGTTTTTGGTCGAAAGGTATAAAATCTAAAACACCATATGGTTGCTTATTTTTTAAATTGTCTCATTAACTAGTAATTAGGTCGCTGTTTTGGGAAAATATATGTTTTAGTGATTTGTCACGCTTCTGCATTCTGAATATATAAATAATTGTTATTTAATTCATATGAATATAAAGTTGAGATTATAAATCAATTAAAATGAATACCCATATTCCTAACAGGACCATGTTTGAGAATCGATAAAGGGGCGGGGAATATGTGCATGTAATGGTTAGATATTGATGAACGATTTTTCTTGCGGACAAGCAAAACATAAGTGCGGGGATATGATGGGTTTGTAAAAGTTCAAGGTTTAATTGGTTTAATTGTGCGTATTTGTGTTTGATATACTCTTGAAATGCACTACTTTGATATGGTTTGAATTTTATAGGCCTTGACATGTTTATGGTGCATTTGGGAGGCTTTCCGGAGTATTAGAATTGAATACGGACAAACCGGGAGTGAGAAAAGAGAAAATTGAGCTGAACACTACGCCAAAAACAGTCAAAACTTTATTTGGGTATATCTTGGGCTAGAAAATGAGTTACGAGAATGAAAACATATGAATCTCTACTTTTTCATCAAAAGGAATCCATAGATGAGGTTTTTAAAAACAAAAAAATGGAATTGCGTCAGTAGGAAGCTCCTAGTCGTGTCAAGCAGTAAGAAATTGCGTCAGCAGAATTCTGCAATTTCTAGTGGGTGTCGGTAACGCGTTCATCTGCACTAAATCGAGGATTTTGTATTCTTTGACCCATTGAATTGCCTTTAACCCGGGGGTTACAATCCAAATTCGCATAAAACACTCGTAAGGCCCCCAAATCAGTATCTCCATCATTGTCATTCAAGTCCCATCATTCCAAATTAGTCTTATTGACCCAATTCAAGTTTCAAACTCAAGGACAGAATATTCAAGTCGAAGAATTCAAGATTGGAAGTTGTTTTCCATGACCATGAGTAGTTAATCCATTATCAATCATTCCTGGGTGTAAGGTTGTAAGTTTTCTAGGTTTTCTTATTCATTGAGAAATTGGTTACTTAATATCATTGAGATTCTCACTTTCAAACAATTAGGGCTGCAAACGAACACGCACAAGGCCTTGTTCGTGTTCGTTTGTTAAAGAAATTATGTGTTCATGAATAGTTCATGAACACTTGCTGAACGAGATTTTCTGTTCGTGCTCGTTTGTTAAGAAAACACTTGCGTTCGTGTTCCTTTGTTAATTTTGTTCATGAATGCACACAAACACAAACGAAAAACAAGTGTTCATGAACACAAATAAACACAAACGAATACAAAGAAGTGTTCATGAACGGAAACAAACACAAATGGATATATATTAACTTTTGAATAAGATCGAATTCACATGCATTAAGACATTAGCTAGAACCATCGAAATATAACTTAATTATCCAAAATACTTAGTACCTAACATAATATAGGTAACCATAATAAAGTAGTGTCTCAAAAAATTAAGTTCGCATCGTAGGTGAATGGAGGAGGGCGTCGAAGGTGCATGGTGGAGGGCATCGAAGGTGGAAGGGGTCGACGTTGGAGGTGGAAACATATAATGAGTGTGGATACTAAAAGTATGTTTATTGATCTCATATTGTCACACCCCGCCTAGGCGGAAACACAGAATGTAACCTCGAAAGGTTTTCAAGCACTAGAGTCACGCAAGCATCAAATTCATAAATTCAGATATATTAAAAGACGACGATGTTTAACAATTCAAAAGAAAATATTGTTTTAAAAACCGAAACTTCAATAATATTTGTGCTAAAATTATTTAAACAAAAGATCGGTTCAGATTCCATGATGCCAGTGCGCAACTCTCCAAGTTCCATGCTCCATGTTTAATTGCCTGAAAAACATGCAAATAAAATATGTCAACAATAAAGTTGGTGAGATCACGGGTTTTGTGGTATATGCAAACCATGGTAGACTAGACCATTGCCTAGCTAAGATAATGATCGTTATACGACTGACATGAGCCCGTAACCAAACCTTGACGTGTTGTGCCTCGCCCATTGTACAATAAAGACAATGAATACATGTGAAATACAAGAACTCTTTTGATAACTGCAATCCGGTTAGATGAACTAACCAAGAGTGGGGGTGTCAACCCAATAGATCTATTCTGGTGTTCCATGGCTAAGTCCATAGCTAATGGTGACAGTATGACATATGACACGAGGGCTTTATGAGTACTCTAAACCTTATGTCTCATGTTCACATAATAGTTAAAATGTAACTGAAGTTGTACGCATGTTTTCCCCCCAAAAGAATGAAAACTGTAAAATGGAGCCGTGAGAACTCACCTGGTGACTGATGATGAGGTCTAGTGAAGCAGAAAAATGGGATAACCACTGTCCCGACAAATGGTTCCCTATGATTATCAAGGACATAGAAAGTTGTACCTTCTTGTAATTTACCATACAAGTTATTTACCCGACTTCTGGACCCTTGTGTCTTGTACATGTAGGCCATTACTCCTTTATGAATAGTGATTTTGTTTTTTTATTTTTGTGAATTTTTTTTCATGTAGTGGTTATTTAATATTTCATTCCTTTCGTCTTGTAGTGAGTTTGTATGCATTTTACACCAGTAAGTTGTATAATTTCGTGTTTTCGTTTGCCTTTGTCTATGTTTTATAACATGAGAAGGGTGAGAACGATATAAAAACACATTAGATCATGAAATATGACATAGTGAGCAACAAAATATAATACAATGTCGAAAAATAAAACACAGTGTTGAAGAAAATGACACAATAAATTGCAAAAATGACACAATGATGAAAACGACGCAATGCTACATAAAAACACAATGATATAACATAAATTTTAAAAACTACAAGCTAAAAATCTAAAAAGTGAAAACATAAAAAGTAAGATCATAGGGTTCGATGAGGCAGTTCCAATACCGCTTGGATGAGTTCAATCGGGGTCCGTTTGATACAATTTCTGCGACTTCCTATTTTTTTCACTGCATATTATATCCTAACCCTACAAACAATCTTAATATTTATTGTTTATGCATTCTCGTAGAATATGTGTATGAATAATATAAAAAGATACGGGAGAGGCAATTGTAAAAAGGACTTTAACATACAATGAATAAGAATGACTCAGAGCACGACATGTGGCACTAACCAAAAGGGTATTATTGTCTATTTTAAGTTTCACCTCCATTTTTTAAACGTCTATAACTTTTTTATATTACGTTGTTTTTTTAAACACACCATTAAAACAAGCGTTTTATCCTCTTTCATTTACATACCCCATTGCTATAGTTTTTCTTTTAAATTGTTGGGTTGATCACTTGCGTCTTTTATATGATAAAAGACACAAGTTATACCTGATAAAAGACACAAGTTATAAATGATAGAAGACGCAAGTTATATCTGATAAAAGACACAAGTTATACCTGATAAAAAGATGCAAGTTATACCTGATAAAAAGACGCAAATTATACCTGATAAAAAGATACAAGTTATACCTGATAAAAAGAGGCAAATTACTATAAAAGACGCAAGTTATCAACGTAGCATTTTTTTTGTTTTTATGGTGTATTTTTTTTAAAAATAATATCGTATGAAAAAGTTAAGAACATATAAAAATTGAGGTGGAACTTGAAAAAAGTCAACAATTGTAGGCTTTACTGATTTTACCCTCTCCCATTCTTCTTTTAAAAGATCCAACATATATTTTTCTCTTTTTATCGTTTATTGTATCAGTAAATCAAAGGCTCAAAATCAGTGGCGAAGCTTGGAGGTTGGTGGGGGACATACTCATTTTTTTCGATCGGTAGGGACCGGAAGATCAAATCAGTGGGGCCAGACCCAATTTATATAAAAATTACTTACGAAAATCGTAAAATCCCACCACTACACCAAAAAACGACAGGGACTAAGGCACCCCTGGCCCTCACAAACCTTCGCCCCGCTCAAAATTCCTCTTATCATTTTCATGTTTATTTGGATTTATTTAAAATATCAAATTCAGGCTAAAATGCAAGTGGTAGGCATTTTCACATTTTCTCAAAATCTAATAAATAACTTCAACCAAGATTTATGAACAAAGTTTGAGAAATAAATGGTCTAAAACTGTAATTTATTCAGAATCAGGGGAGTGGATTTTGAGGAGGGGATCGGTGGATGCCAGATGGCACTTCCCCGTCGGGAAACACCCCCCCCCCCCCCGACTGTGTTTCGGTGCCAAGGGAGAGATCCCTCCGTCCTCCCCGTCCCATTCTCCAATAAATATTTGACCGTTTGAAAATTTTTGTGAACTTTGAGACTTGAACGTTGGCAAAAATAAAAAAATAAAAAAATAAAAAAATAAAAAAAATAATTTTCTATATATTAAATAACTTTCACTCCAAAAACATAAACCACACAATGAAACCATCCTTTCCACCTCTATATTTTATAAAACCAAACAATCTTTCCATCTTTTTCGCCTCTATATTTTTATACAATCATAAGTTCATCGTCATCTGAGGAAAATGCGGTAATTTTTTCGTGGGCGCGATGGTGGAGACGGCAAAAATTCTTTTGGAATTTGTAGAAGACAATGACGACGAAGACACTTCGGTACCACGAACAACGAGCGCTGCACTTAATAGAGATCGTCAGGGTATATTATTATTGTGTAGAAATCTTGATTGAAAGTAGAATCTTGATTTTGTCAGTCGTTTGTTTTAAGAGATGGTTCAACCACTTTTGTTTATAGAATCTTGATTTTGTCAGTCATTTGTTTTAAGAATCTCATATATTCTATTTATAGGTGCAGAAATCTTGATTCAAAATATGTGGTCGTGTTTTGACTTTATTTGTCCAAAGTCTCTTATTTATCCGTACAATCAAGGTACACACCAAAGTGGTGATGTACAACACTTGCTGAATTTTAGTTGATATTACGGAGGGTTGGAGTTCATTTTCAAAAAATGAGATAAAACGAGTTATTTCTTTGTATTTGTTCTGTTCCTACATTAAATATTCAATTGATTTTAACTCGTGTAATTAAAAAAGCTTTTAGATAATATGCTTAATAAAACGAGTTTGAGCTTAACTCGAATTCTATGTCTAGCTTAGACGAACTATTATAATCAATATTGTATCAACATTTAAAAAAAGGCGACAAGTTTTTTTACTTCTCTTTCAACTACAACCTTACCGCTGTTATATCTTAACTGTTAAAACAATATGATCATTGTTCAAAAATCGCTTACTAGACTATGCATTAAAATGTCCCTTTTTATTTGATTCCGAATATATAAACACACACATGTTTGGAGAGTGTCCAACACAAAATTAATATTAAGTAGAGAACTACGAGAACCGCGTAAGCACTTGTACGGGATAATCATATAAAGTGTTTGCGAGAGATATAAGCAACTAAAAATCATTAAATATATCACATTTGCTACTATATAATACAACTCATGTGGACATAATGGAAAATTCACTCAAAATTAAGATGCTCTCTAATATGGGGGGCACTTCATGGTATTTACCCTAGCCCCGATCACTCCTGGGGTGTCACGTCAAAAAGGACCCAAAGTACCCTAAAACCACCAAATCACTACGACATTCTAAGGTACTTTGCCCTTCTTTTTTTTTCATT
Source organism: Ambrosia artemisiifolia (assembly GCA_032199755.1). NCBI lineage: Eukaryota > Viridiplantae > Streptophyta > Magnoliopsida > Asterales > Asteraceae > Ambrosia > Ambrosia artemisiifolia. Next base: position 13,811,384 of record CM063518.1, on the reverse strand, counting down.
TTTCATTTTAATAAAACAATTATTTAAACCTTAACAAAACAACACATCAATTTACCATTAGGAAAAATAACCATGTTAGTAAATGACAAATAGGCAATTTATTAAGGAGGGATGAATGTGCCAAAAGATGAAACTGAGAGGGATGAATGTGTCAACTTCCCAAAGTTGTACACTAATTAGAGAAAAGGAAGGTTGGGGTCGATCCGTCGATATGTGTCTCTGTCAATCATCCGGAGAAAACCAACCACCCTTCCCCAAGCTTCTTGATGCAATATAGCCCAACCCTAGCTCAGTGGTTCGGGGAAATGATGAAAGACTCTTGGCCACTTGGTCAGGAGTTCGATTCCTGATCCACCGGGTTTTACCGGCTCTTTATCGTCGTGCCCTCAGGCGGGTAAAGGGTCGGACTTTCCTCGAAAATGGTGGCTTGATGGGTGTTAGCTACCCAGCGCATTCTAGGGCGGGCACCTGAGACGTGTATTCACCTAGGCGCGTATGGGCGCTTTCCCGATGTTGGGTGCCCAGATAGCGAAGCAAGTGAGGCTTCGGGAACCAAAGCCGGGAAGGACATACGTAAAAGGGAAATCTCTAAGGGATGTCATTACATTGATTTATGACTAAATGATTCCATTAAGTTATGTGACGAACCTTATGTGAAAATGAGTGATAAATTCAAATCATGAGAATAACTAACTTTGGTAAAATCCGCATAAAAAGACATGTAAAACCGAAGCATAAATGACCTGCTAGGTCACAGAAGCGAAGGTATTGTTAGCGGATAAAAATCCATAATAATGGATTAGTGAGAATTAAAAGATGGAAAGATCACCACCCGTGGCCGTTGGGCCATGATTGGTAAATAGAATGGAAGCAGGTCATTTATGATCTATAGCGCCATAAATTGCAGATTCGGCATGTAAAACCAAAGTATAATTACCCTACGGGGTCATAGTAACGGAGGTATTGCCCATATCAATCACAGTTGTGGCTATGGTATAGAGGAATGGAAACCGAATAGAGAATATGGGAAATTGAGCTAGAATATGCAATATCTCATAACAGGTCGGTTTAAGTCAAGGGCTCAAACGAATGAATGATTTAGATAATTGCTAACCCGGGTATGGATTGTGAATTCAGGGCTTGAAATATTGGGAAGAATGCCCCAACTAAGACCAAATGTGAGTTTGGGTTAAGCTGGGAAAAACATAGTGAAAAACTACAAATTTGGTTAAGTATAAAAAAAGGTAGACCTGAGGCTCTGCGCAAGGCATGGGGATGTTTTCGCGGTACGTGGGGAGTCTTGAAAATTCATTTGAAAAAACTTGGGTTCTCCGCGTACCTCGAAGAACTCCCAGAACTAGAAAAATGTTTTTTCCATATCATTTCCCAACTCGTTAACTTAAATATTAACCGTTTTTCTTGGGTTTTCGATTATGTAAAATCTAATGGTGCCGGATGGAAGGTCAAGCTTAAGAAGTAACCGAACACACTATCGTTTGCTTACACATTTTTGCATTTTTGTTTATAAACATATGGTTGTAAATGTTGACTAAGATTTTGTAAAAGCTTCATAAAGTTGGCTATATTTTACTAGAATAACTGGTTATGTTATGAAAAGTTTTTATAAGTAATGTTATGGTTTAAAAAACATAAATGTCTTACTTTAGATCTTTATTATGTCAATAATCGGGAAGGGTTATACAGAAATCAATAAGTATTCATCATAAAACTAGGTAGTTTGAAAGGTTTAGCTATTGATCATAATCATAGACAAAACAAGTTCAAAAACAGTAAGCAACATGTTTGAAACAAGTTTAGAATGTTGAGTATTAAACACTAGCATAAACCGAATAAGCCACAAATCGATGCTCTTCAGTCTCAAACTTTAGCTCTAAAGTTAGTTTCTTTTATCCCAAATTGTCCAGAAAACTCCCAATAGACGGCTGGAAGTGAGTTATGTGATTAGGTTCGATAAAAGTGTTTATATAGGTTTCCAAAACCTACTTGCCGGCTTATCCTCTCTGTGTGCGTTTCGTCGTGGAAAGATTAACCAATGTCCCTCGTGTGGCGCGAGGGACAAAATAGTCATGGTCGTTTTTCGAATTTGGTGCGTGTCGCAGAAGGAAGTCTTATGTTATTTGCGTGATGCGAAGACCGTATTTTCTTGATTTTCTCTTTTAATCTCCTGATTTCTCTCGTGTGCTCACACTACAAAAAAATGGGGTGTTTACCCACATATAATTTACCTACACATGTAAATGTGTGGGTAAATACCTACACATGATCATATATATGTGTGGGTATTGTTGCTAATATATTTTCATATTGACTAACATTTAATATGTGTAGGTAATACGCTTTAGCTACACTTTGGAGTTAGGGTGAAATATTCCCCCCCCCCCCCCAAAACTAACATCAATTAAATATTAAATACCTACACATATAGTAAAATTTTGTTATGTGTAGGTAAATTATCTACACATATATAAACAACTAATATATGTGTAATTAGATGATTATGTTTACCAACATATAATAATTTTAAATAAATATATAGATCAACTTAGTAAAATTTATTTTATTTATTGAAAATGACGTGACAAAATAAATACGTGCACATGTTAAAAAAAAATATACAATTTGTGTAGATATTACATAATTATGCCTTAATGGACCATTTGGGGCCTTAAAGGATCACAATATAGTAGATCATAAATGTCATAATCGACCATATTGGGCCTTAACCAATCACAATGGACAACAGGAGATCACACATGTCTTAATAGACTACATTGGGCCTTAACAAATCACAATGGCCAATAGTAGATCATAAATGTCTTAATGGACCATATTGGGCCATAACGAATCACATTGGGTAATTATATATCATATATTTCTTGATGAACCCTATTGGGACTTAATGAAATACAACGGACAATAGTTGATCATAAATGTCTTAATGGACTATGTTGGGCCTTAATGAACCACAATGCATAGTAGTAAATCTTATATGTCTTAATAAACCTTATTTGGCCTTAAGGATCACAATGGACAATAGTTGATCATATATGTCTTAATGGACCATATTGAGTCTTGATGGATCATAATTAAGGATTTGCATTTTGGTACTAGGTACCGAATATACCGGTATTGAACCATAACGGGCTATATGTCAACTGAGGCTTAATTACACTGTTGTACTTTTTAGTTAAGTTGATGATTCACTTTGAATGAATATTCACATAATGCCTAGTAACATGGGTGGGTCGGGTTGGGCGATGTAATAAGGCAAGATTGATTCAGGTAAAAACAAGTTATTTTAATAAATGGGCATTATTGGTCGAGTCCGAACGAGCCATTTAAAAAAAATGGTAATTATGGTTTGAGTTAAAACGAGTCTAAAATAAATTTAATAATCTTTAAAATGAAATACATAAAATTCGCTCACTACAAAAAAATACCTCCTAAAATTAAATTTAATATCTTTTCTAATCAATTAAAAGTCACCTCCAAAATTTTTATCATCCCCCTTCCCCAAAAGTTCAAATTCCCGCTTCTTACAGCCTAAAACTCACCCCCACAAAGCCACAAACATCAATTGGACTCCAACCCTAAGCCGCATCCATCCCCTGAAGCCTAATTGGAGCTGTGGTCTGCCATCGAAACACAACAACTTTCGCATCTAATTTCTTCCCCCTCTGAGGTAATCCCTCAATTATTTGACCTAAATCTGTCAATTTTAAAGTTGTAAATTGTATAGGGTTCCTAACTTATGCATTCGTGTGTTTTCTTCTTAATTCTTTATATTATATATACTAGTACTAGTATTAATCAGTTTAGGCTCATGTTCGTAAGATGTAATTATTGTCAATTTACAAAACTAATTATAGGACCAATTATATGTAATTAATTTTGTTTCAAGGGTACTTCTAACTATATGACCATATTTTGCAATGCTCATCACCTGCTTGTATTAATTGTAGAATTTCTTCTTCTATATTATAAATAATACTAACATATGATATGTGAATTATAATTTGAATAATTCTTGGTGAACTTTACTTTACGAGGACTTACTGCTTTCTTTATTGGTATAAGTTCATTTGTTTATGTACAAAAAAAAAACTGCTTCTGACATGTTCTGCTTTACAAAAATTATTGTTTACTTGCTAGATTATATCCTGTGTTTGGTTTAATTATTAAGGAACTTATTTTACCGGTTTGGTTTATTTAATAAAAATCTGCTCTACATTAACAGAATTGTCGTAAAATTACAGGTTAAATCATTACTGTAGCCGCACAGGATGGTGCTACTTTGCTAGTGACATGTTTATTGTGACCTGTTGGTGATCTTTTATTCTTGTTTTAGAATAAACTTTGCTTTATTATCTATTTTATTTACTTTTTTGACCTGGTTATGCATTGAAATTGGTATATGTATGTTAAGATATTGTTTTTCTGCTTTTTATATATCAATTTGAGCCTACAACTAGGATTTCGTTGAAGATAAACCAATTTTGAAGCTTGTTGATATGGCATAAGAGGTTTTCTTTTGAAGCAATTCGTTTTCATAGTTGGAGTTCATCTTTCGAACACATGTATTCATAATCGCTGGAGGTACGTGCTTAGATTTAGAACAAAATTCATGTCATCTAAGTCTAAATATATCTACCCGCACACACACATGTATTGTTTTTGTGAACTGAGTAATAGACTGTCTGTGAGAGTTAAGTAATCCACTATTTAGTTTGGTGGATTGCTAACATAATTTGTATTGAAAGCTAAGAGCTTATGCATAAAAAGCATTCATAACTATATGCAAGCAAATCAAAATGGTGCATTTTTCTGTGTATCTTATGCGGAAGTTCAGTTTGTTCAAGCCATATTACTGACTGCATAACTGCAAAGAACACTGTTAAATATTTATTTAGCTTCTGAATGTGAGTGTTTTTAGTTTTGTCATATACTTGCCTAACATTATCAAAATCAACTATTTGTGTGAATTTTGTTACCTATACAGCAAAAGCTTAATAGTTACTATCAATTAGTAACAAGGAATACAAGTTAATACTTTGATAACATGATCAAAATCACCTATTTTCATTATTTTTGTTACTCGTAAAGTAAAAGCTTTTGGAATCACAAATTGATGGTTCAACAGGTATCATATATCTTTTAGAATGATTTTAATTTTTTTTTTCCAGGTAATTAAGCAAATGAGTGATGGATGCACAAAGCTTTTTTTTTAATCCATTCCAACACATTGAGATGATAAAAACTAATGTGTAGGTCTTCTTGTGATGTAAGTTTTTATTAATCGTCTAAATATGAAATTACCAATTTTATCCCATGCCTCATCTACCAAGTATAGTTGGACAATTCAAGGTGATACATCAAAATCTCTGATGAAAACATCAATGAGTGAAGTAGTTGTAGACTAGTACTTTCTATAAAATTGTTAGTGACTTTTAAATAGTATCTTCTGTTTCAATACTCACAAGTCTACACATCATGATACTTGTCCTTTTTTTTTGGCTAAAAGGAAGAAGTCATGAAGCTAACCAGCATACTGTGAAATCAATGATTCAATGAACGACAATTCGATTATTGGGAATGTACTTAAACATAACTCTATTTGTCCGCATGGGTGGGTACGAGGTCCAATTATTGCTGATAACACAATGGGTACCACTAAAGAAACAAAGCGTCCTACTTATGACGGGCTAGTTGATGCACTTCAAACAGTGACATGTGAATGCACAATTATGGAACAAGCACTGACTGAGAATAATATCATGCCTTCTTCATCAAGCACATCGTGATAATTTAATGGTGATACGCTAGCGGGTGCTGAAAACATTGGTGGCTAAAGTTGTTTAAGTATTTTGTTTGATTGTTTGAATGATGATGTTTTTATTAAGAATGTTAATTAGGTCGCCTATGTTTCTTTAATTGTTTTTGTACATGTTTGTATACATTTAAAAATAATTATTTATATATATCATGGTTATTGTCTACACATTAAACTATTTTTACCAACACATCAATATTTTATTTCTACATATGTTAAGATCAATAACTACACATAATAATACTTTACCAACACATATATTTATGACACGTGTCATAACTGTAGTCCACGTCAGCTGCCATGTCAGACGCCATCCAAACAAATTGTTACACTTCTAACCACACATATAAATTAGTTTTATCCACACATATATGTGTAGCTATAGCTTGCTATGTACCTACACATAGCTGATGTGTGGGTAATGATCTATATCCACAGTGATGAGTCTACACATCATGACACTTAATTTATGTGTAGGTAAAAGCAACTACCAACACATTATAGGCTTTTTCCCACACATACTATATGTGGGCAAATAGCCAAATTTCTTGTAGTGTCATTTCTTCATTATTTTTTCTCGTTTTCCGATCCTTTAGCACCCGAACACATGTAAAAATGATAAATACATGCATAAAATCCAAAAACACTAACTAAAAGACTTAAAAGTGAATCAAAACACAAAGGAAAATAGATGTGTTTTGCAATACATCAGCTAAGTCCCCTGCCGCATCGTGCAAGCACTCTACTAGTGTGTGTGTGTGTGTGTATTACTGACTTGTTTATCGATAATTATATAAATAAGATAAAGTATTACGTAATATATAGGTATATTAGATCACATCGCATCATATCGTATTATATCATATTACAATTATTAATCTACTAGTGAGCATATCATATTATATTTATTGTTTGTTACAAATCACAAGCCTTGGTAGCATAGAAGATTGTGTCCGGAATCATTTATTAAATCACTTCCAATTCAGATATGATCTCCTCTCAAGCTTGAAGCTCTGTTTAAACTTTTAGCGACTCAGTTTTAAGTAGCCGAGGGAGAACTCAACTCGCTTATGCCCTAACATATTAACTTAGTTATTTCAACTATACTTGTATCTTGTACTATCCTGTCATTTATTACATCATTTTATAATCATCCCAAACCCATCCTTAACTCAATTCTTGTACTTAGATTAGGTACTATTTCTAAATTATTGGTCATAGTCTCTTCAAATGTAAGATGATATACCAAACTTACACTACATGTAAGTTTGATAAGTTGCTTTCTTGGTTTTTGAGTCGAACCTCATGTTTACCTATATGATGGACTATTTCTTACGATGAACTTAAGTTCCGGTTCTATCAAGTGGTAGGTGATAGCATGGCCAGGTTTAGCTTGTATCAGTTCTATCCCCTTTTGGCTCTATCTTAGCAATGAAATATAAAGTTGTTTCGCAACTAAACTTGTTTAGATCAAGAATGCTATGTCATATGGACCATTGTTGTAGAGAAGCCTAAGATAATTAGGTTTTGAGAGGATGATTTGTGGGTACAAACTCATTGCCTACGTTAATATGTAAGAAATTGATTATTGGAGAGAAGTATAAGAAATTGGTGGGTTACTTCCTCAATCGGCATTTTTTTAACTTGAAAACTAGTGTGAACTTAGATAACCTTAGCAGCTAGATAAATGTTTATGATGGTATACTTATGTATATTCTACTATGTTTCACGATACATATTTATGGATCTTTTACTATATATTATTCTTTGAATACCTGTTATGTTACTGCAATGTGGTTATATTTCAAGTCTAGTTTGTTTTTCTGTTGTTTGTTTTGAGCCAAGGGTCTCTCTAGAAGCAGCATCTCTGTCCATATGGTTAGAAGTAAGGTTTGCCTACATCACACCCTCTCCGGACCCTATGAATAGCTTTGCCATTTATAGGACCTGCTGGGTACAGTTGTTGTTGTTATTGTTGTTGATAAAGGACAAAGTTCAACTCTCGATGTTGTGACTTGTGAGCACAACCACGTGACCCAGCCTTTCGGCTTCCTACACGTAATCACATATATTAATATACATTATAATCCCTAATAAAACCAAAGAAAAATTACTTTTCAAAAATATTAGTTAAAAGTTACTCCAAACAAAACCAACTTTTTGGCATAAAAACAAAACTGCTTCGTCACCTCATTTTGTATATATGCCCATGATTAAATACTTGGAGATTGTCCCAGAGAATTTTTGACACATTTTGGGCTTAGAAAAATGTGGGGCTTTATGAAATTTAAATAAATTTGAACTTTCAATTACCAAACATCAAAATGGTTTAATTTAGTCATTCATCAAATTTGAACTTTCAATTGTTACAAAAGACGACCAATTATGTATCATTTGTGCATGCTTATTTAGTCATTCATCACATTAGTCACGAGTTTCTTTGACTTTTAAAATGTACTAGGGTTTAGCCGGCGCGCGTTGCGGCGCACTAAACCGAATCATTCTAGTTTTAGCATGTAGATATGTGCTTTGATTATTTGTAAATTACTACTAACAAACACGGTGTCGGAAATAAAATATATTGAGACATAGAGAAACTTAGTCACAACGTAATGACATAGTATTTTCTTATAAATTGTATATTAAAATTATAAGAGAAACAAAATATTCTCAAAATAATGATAGAAAAATATATGCTATTTAAATTTTAAAATATAAATAGTAAGATTTCTTCTTCCATCACATATTTCTTAACAAAGTGTTGTATTTATATATGAATTAAATAAAATTAGGTTCATATAAAATGTTTTTTGATTTATTTATTATATGGTGACTTTATTTTCCTGATAGCACACATGACTCATCATGTATGTTATACACTCTCTGGATACACATTTCTACTTCTATATATTATATATCTCTACTTCTATTTTCTTATCTAAATTTGGGAGTTGCATGGGAAAGTAAACATAAGAGTTTTATTTTTTTGGTGTGTTCGAATCCGATCTAAAGATGTATACCATAATGGACCTTTGGGCGGCGGGTTTTTCTTCGAATTGGTAGCTTGATGGACTTGGCTGTCCAGTGGGTAACTATTTATCAGTCCCAACCCATTGACAGTTCAGGTGATATTTAGTTGGTCGTTAAAAAAATATAGTAAACGCGAATTTATAAAGTTCAGTGTTATAATTATGAAAATTAAATACATTTGTTTTGCCGTAAAGTTTTAACAATAACTATTATTATTTACTTGAATAAATATTTACTTTGTTACGTGTTTACGATTTCATATTCAATTTTATTTTAATCAAATGATGATTTTCTTTTTTTATTGAATGGTATTGTAAACCATAAAAAAAATTAACGGGTGAGTTTTTCATTTATGAGAGACACAGGGATCAAACGTTTAGCTAGTAATATTAAATAATTACTATCCCTTTGTAACAAATTCCTTTAGTCAACACATGGCATTCAAGTAATTAGTTAAAAAATGAAGGGTAATTTACTGACTGTAGCAGTAACTTGTGTAGTATTATATTACAATTCTATCCCTATTGTTTATAACAAATTCCTTTAATCAATACATGGCATTCAAGTAATTAAATAAAAAGTGAAGGGTAATTTACGTACTGTAGCAGTAAGTTGTGTTTTAATATATATAATAATAATAATAATAATAATAATAATAATAGTAATTTGTCTTTTTAAGTGAATTTTTATACCCATAATAAGCTTAAAAGATATTATATAACTTTCACTATACATTTCCGTAATTTTGTGTGTGTAATTTCAAGAACGAAATGAAAATCATTAAAAGATGGTGAAATTAAAAATAAATAAATAAACAAAATCGGTACTGGAACTGGGACCAGAAAAAAACATGAACCGGATATTGATAGGAACAATTCCATACCTGGACCTACCCGTCGGTTATTCTTTGGTTTCAAATCCTATGATTAGAAATCGGTTCAACCTGGTTGTACCCTTCCCGGGTCGGTCAAAACCTAATAAAAATATTGGTACCAAATTCGAATCGATCACTTCCCTTTCCAAAATCGGTTCGAACCAATACTCAGTTATTGACTTGTTGACTGGAACTGGAACCGGTTCCAACCCAGCCTTTGAGTATGTGCTCAATCAAGAGTTTGACCAAAATTCTCAAAAGCTTCACTCGACACTGATGTAACATAGTTTAATACCATAACATAAAAAATAACGCTCATAACCTAGCCGAAGTTTAATCGAGGCCGAAAATATTGACCAGTTCAAGTTGGATGATATCTTGGCACACAAAGCACAACCTAACCAATTTAACTAAGGGGCTGTTTGACAAGTGTTGAACTAGTAAAAGGTCTGAATGCGTAAGAGACTCTGTACCAGTAAAGTGCTGAATCATTAAGCGCTATTTAGTTGTATCTCTAAATGACTATGTTGAATGAACCATTAAGCGGCGGGAAGGAGAGGAGGCAGCTGCGGCAAAGGAGAGCGAGGAGGCGGTGGCAAATTGGCAGGGAGGAGAGGATATGGTTTCATTAAGAGGTTCATTCAGCATGTTCCTGTTGCTGAATCATTCAGAGTTTAATGGTTTCATTAAAAGGTTTTTTTGGCAACCAAACACCCTTAATGGAACCATTAAGTGGTGAACCAAACAGCCTTTAAGTTGGCTAAGCATTTACACATATACCCCTTAAACTACTAACAGCTCCAGTTAGACCCTTTACCTAATTGTACCTTAACAATTTGGTCTCCAACACACTAACTCAAAAGCATATATAGGCATAGGCATGCTTATCAATATACTATAAAGGTTCTTATCTTATAACTTCCAACTGAACCATACCATATTACAGACTACTTAAAACTGTTTAAAAACAAACTAAAAAGCCCAGACTTTATTAGTACTCTTTAACGCATATATATCTATAGACGATTTAGAAACTGAAACTCGATCCACGGAAAAAAAAAACCGAAAACTTCTCTGTATTTTTGCACGAAGACTAGCAGGCGGGATTCAAACTGCGACAGTAAACCTAGAGGACTTGAAGTCGGAAAAAAGACCGACGTTAGCCAACAAAAACAAAAGAAGTACGCCAATAACACCAAGAACACCAAGAGCCAGGCGTCCCAGTTGTTGCCACCGCTTCTTGTTTTTGTTAATAAGTGGCGGAGGGACGGGCTTTGGTTTCAACTGCTTTGAGAAGAAATGAGCTGGCGGTTTTTGGGATTTTTTCTTGTTAGCAACAGTTTCAATCTCTTTAGTTGTAGCCTCATTTGAACCTTCTGACCCACAGACTTCTTCTCCGTTGGTGCACCCGTCTCCACCACCTGTCTTCTTTTCCTTCTTTCTTAATCGCTTTTCTCTCTCCTGCACAAAATCATATCGTTGTCTTTATAGTTAACATCCTGCTAAGGTTTAATGGAACTTACAGCAGTGTGGCATGAGATTTATCATCAAATACGTATATTTAGTTAGTATCTGGTTTATGAAAATTTAGGCAATGTATCTAACAAATATACAAATGCGCGTACCTAATAAGTCACCCAATTAGTTGAGAATGATCTGGGTTGTGTTCTATCTTTATACAGGTCAAACAAATACAATTAAAAATATAGCGTAAAAGAAAAATGGTTGAAAAATGCACAAGTTTCCTGACCCATTTAGCCTCGCCTTTTATAACGATGCAAAAATGGAAGAATTTCTAATTTACCTACTAAAGTCCTTGAAGTGAATCTTCTAAATATATCAAAAATTACGATTTTAAGTTTCAATAGGTATGCGGACCAATTCACTCCCAGATGTCATTAGATTTGTACCCAGATAGAACCTTTTGCAACTACAATACAGACTACAGTGTAAACAGATAATATTTCATACGATTTTAAGTTTCAATAGGTATGTGGAGCAATTCACTCCCAGTTGTCATTAGACTTATAACGATGCAAAAATGGAAGAATTTCTAATTTACCTACTAAAGTCCTTGATCTGATCCAGTGGCGGACCCAGACTTTTTTCTAATGGGGTCCCCTTTTTTCGGTGTTAAGATTTTTCGCCACCCAACGTTAAAACTTTTGGGTCGGTCACAGTTTGGGTCGGGCGAAGAACATAATAAAATACAATATGATAATAAAAATATATGATCATTACTCGTTAGAAAAAAAAAACACAATAAAAATACATTGCCATTTGAAATGAAACAAAAAACAATACAGATTTTATGGAACTCAAAAGATAGAAGCAAACCGCCAAATTTTATGGAACTCAAAAAATGAAAAACAGATTTTCTAAAAACAAAACAGTTTAATTTGGTCTTACACTACCTTTATGGCTTTATATGACAACATTTCCTTGGCGTCAACTAATTATAGAACTCCACCAATATTATATGTGCGCAATGTTGAAGAACTAATCATCATTTATGTATCTCATAAATAATGATGACGTGTGTGGCTTTTGTGCGTTTTTTTTTTGGTTGATGTGCGTGGCTGCTGAGACGTGTTTGTTTTGTAATGTTTGATTTTGTTTAAAAACCCTAAGGGAATTATAAGACTTGAACCACCAACATTCATCTTGATAAGGGGGTCCATCTTATTACTCTTATGGGGTCCTTGAAAATTTTAACATACTGGCTCTACTAAACTTTTTAAAATCATTGTGATCCGGGGACCCCGACCCACTCTATGTGGGTCAGCCCCTGATCTGATCCATGACCCAACTAATCAAATGGATGGATCATGACCATCACAACCCATTTAGTTTTCTATTTTTCCTATTTTGCTGATTTTTTTGCTCATTTAAGAAAATATTGTTTACATATAGTAAGAAAAAAATAATAAGTTTTATCGTTACCAATATACATGATGTAAACGTAACTTGTTTTTACAAATTTGCCGTTACAAAAAAGACTGTCTTGTTTAAAACTGGGGTGGCAAACCAACCCAATCAAACTTGTAAGCCATTAAATTATTCCTAAAATAGTATGTCCACCATTCACTACCAATTGCTCTTATGCCTACGTCCTAACAGAATATTTTGCTACCATAGACTTCAATTCTTCAATGACCGAGTAGATATGATTATGACTACTACACGACGTAAAAATCATAATGACCCACTACAATGCAACTTATGCATATTAAGTAAATCAGAAAATGCCAAAATAAAATAATACAAAATTGATTAAAACATACCTTCTCTTTTTGCTCAGCTTCCTTGCGGGCTCGCAGCTCAGCCCTGAGTTGGGCCTTCTCAGCATTTCGTTTCTTCCTCTCGAGTGCCTCAACTGACTTGGACTTCTCCTCCAGGCGGCGTTGCTCTTTCAGTTTGGCAGCAATCTCTTCTTTCTTCAATTCCTCAGCCTTCCTGACCAGCTCAATCTCCTCTTTTGTCAGGATATTCTCTGCCAGTACAGGAACCACTACCAACCCAGCCTCTTTTTCCATGTCACCACTTCCCAAGTTTGTCGGTTTTGCAACACATTTGTTTTTCAATTCCTGGTTCTTCTGACCTGATACTTTCTCAATTGACTTACAGGTATCATGATTATCTGTGTTCTTACTTTCGATGGATAAAACATCCTTTCCTTGTTCAACAGGTAAAACCACCGACATGCGTTTAACATCACCTGGAACTGAAACCGGACTCTTATCAACTTTTACATTCACATTAGTGGTCAGCACAGGCGTCACTTCATCATGAACAAGTGGGGGCCCATCCAACGCTTTCTGTTTCCTGCTTGCAATCATAATGCACCTACTGACGTATTCTTGCCTGAATTTGTCATTGGTGTTCCACTGTTCCATAAATGTCTCCACCTATAATATATGACGTATCGGAAAGTTAAATATATGCTTACGTATGTAGCCCAAATTAAGCTACCAATGTATGCCATAAACAAAAATAACAATAATTAAATAACCTGATTAGCACATAAACGATGAAGTGCATCTTTATCTCCTTTTGATAAAAAAGTCTTTGCTGCTGTGAGATCTTCCTTAAACTGGCGGAAATTTTTGTTCTGCACGTGTAAGTATCCATACTTTATTAACACAATTACGCGCATTTAATAAGAATTTTTAAATGTATTGCAAGTTAACAAGAATTTTATTAATATATTGCAAATTAACAAGAATATTAAAATGTATTGAACTCAAGAGTGATCACACGTGCTCATAATGATCATCTCGCAGGATGTATCATGACTCATTAAATGTATACACGTGCTAAAATTGTCGGTTGCGTGTATGAGCAGCATTCATAATTTGTCACTTCTGATTGCAGGTTCATAAAAATTAAATATGTATCAAACCGTACATGCTCATAATCATTATATGAGAAAATCTACATTGCATATTAAATGTACGATGAGTAATCAATTTGTCGGTTGTGTGTGTGACCAGCATTCACAATTCGTTACTTCTCTGATTACAGGTTAATAAAATTAAAATGTATCAAAATCACACATGCTCATAGTCACTATTACGGTAATCAACGAATCCTACATTACAACTGACCGTGGTCAACTACATTAATCTATTCCTCATTAACATCATCTTTAAAAATGTTTATGTGGCGTTTGGCTTGCATACAGGACACTATGAATATGGGTGTTTTTAAATAGGGTGGAATGGGAATGAAGATCGATGTCTAAATTCACCCCTTTTGGCAAGAGGTGTATATGGCATGAGGTATTGAGTTTGACGTTTTTTAAGGGCCCGCACTACATAACTAAATTTGCAAAATCATCTAAGGTGTACATGTAAATCAAATTACCTAAAATCATGCTCGTATCTAGGTGTGAGTTCAGCAAAAATCCATTAGTAAATTCATTTCACATCATTCTAAAAGTGTTCGTATTTGATAGTTAAATACTTGAAAAAGGAACTATTAATCATATCAACAAGTAATATAATGGATGACGAACGAGAACTACTATATAAAAATCGATAGATGTGGATAAGTTCAACTCGAATCCTATTGAAATTTAATACATATGTCTTTATACTCTGTTTTATTTTATGGTCTCTGATTTTGGTGATCCTAACTATTTACTTGTAAATTAAACAACGACTAAGAGAGGTTATTCATACATGTTGTAACACAAAAATTCTAGGGGGCTTTGATAAGTTCAACTCTAATCCTATTGAAATTTTATACATATATGTCTTTATACAATTATACTTTGTTTTTTTTATGGTCTCTAATTTTGGTGATCCTAACCATTTACTCGTAAATTAAACGACTAAGAGGGGTTATTCATACATGTTGTAACATAAAATCTAGGGGGCTTTGATAAGTTCGACTTGAATCCTATTGAAATTCTATACATGTCTTTATACTTTGTTTTTGTTTTATGGTCTGTAATTTTGGTGATCCTGACCATTTACTCGTAAACTAAACAACGACTAATATAGGTTGGTTATTCCTACATGCACATCATCTACTGATCAGTTTTACGGTTGAATGATTAAATGCATGTTTGCATATGATAACATGCTTTAATTTTATAATGTGCATCTATTAATTATGTTTGCTTAGTTACCATATTATAATATCAACTTATAGTCGTTATATTAGTACAACTCCCCTAGCACAGAACATTAAGCAAGCATGTGAATAAAAACAACACTAAATGTGGTATCTAAGAAGGTAGAGCCCATGGCATAATATGAGTATGAAATGCTTTTCACATACAAGTCGGATAGGGCACACAACATTACAGAGGTTTAAGCCACAGATAATGTGATTATTCAGAATGTTAAAACTATGTATAGACAATTGCCATGAATGTCCCCACATGGCTACAAAATTAAAACATATTCTTGTTCACTACAGATTTATATAATGCAAAAGGTCACAAGTTACAACAAACCTTGTCATATGATAGTTTCTTCAAATTATTTAAATGAGCATATGCTTTTTGGCGAACAACATCTGCAGCTCTGAACTGACGTTGAAATTGTTTTTCCTCGTAAGTTGTCTGCTCGTATTTTATCGCAATTGTTTCAAGAACGTCTTCAACTTTTGAAACCTCACGTTTCAAGGACCCCAGTTCCATCCTTAAAGTCTGTATATAACAAAAACTCAGATCAATTACAAAAACTAAGCCAAACAAAAATGATGATATGAATGGTGAAAAGTCAGATTATAAGGATTATAAGGTGGCATTTGCTTTAAAATATACTTTTTTAAGGAATCAATGGTCGAAGAGAAATTCAGTATGTAGGAAACTGGAACGCATAGGACGTAATCAAGCCACATGCTTGGTTGACATGGAATGGTATTGCTATTCATTAATAAAAGTATTCAAATATGTTGAGTAATTAAATAACATTAAGAGATGCCCTACCTTCATACGCTCCTCATTCTGATCTTTCATATCTATAGCATGTCGAATTTCCTCGGGGGTTCCCATATTTGAGGCTAGTTCATCTCTAAGAGACTTAAGCCGTCTAATATCACGAATGAACGCTTTCTCATCTGTTAAACGAATTGTTTCATGCTGTATCATATACTCCACACCAAATATCTGCTTCAAAAAACATGCACTCAAAACCCTTTTTTAGAATATGTTGCAATTTTATGATTAAAAAAAACAGGGTTGCTTTCATATTCAAAGAAAAGGCTTGAATCATACCCTCGCATCAATATCTTCAACAGCCATTGCATTCTTCCACCTGTTGATGACAGCCTGGACAGATTCTATTTCCTGTCTCTTTGCTCTAACTACCCGCCTTGCTGCAATCTCATCCAGTTTCACACGATCATATTCCTCGCTATAGGCTTTCAACAATTCCTGTAGAAGAAAAAGTCAAGAAAAATAGCATTAATCATGCTTATGATCCATAACAAAATCTGTAATAAACAGTTCCAAAATCCTTTCTTTCTCACCCTTTTTTCGAAAACCGTAACTCGGATTGAATCTCGAATGCCTGTCTTCTCCTTAAGTAGCTCTTGTGCCCTTCTAATCTGATCCCTAAATTTTTCATCCTCAAATCTAGGAATCTTTACCAAGAAGTTATATTCTAAAACCTCAACTTCTTCATTCTGTACATCAATCACTTCACCCTCTACAGAGGATTTGGGAATCTCATCACTTTGAATGCCATTCATATCTTCTACTTCTTCATTCTGTATACTAGGAGTTGTCTCGTGACGCCCAATTGACCCAAACTCGATCACAGCTCCATGCTTCACAATTGTATCACAAAAACTTAATGTGGGCTGATCTCCAACTGAAGCATCCTTAACTTCAGATTCTTTTTCTTTGTCAGGGAAATCGACACTTTTTATCCCGGTTTCACAATCCATATCTTCAGCGGATTTATTCACAGGAACGATATCATGTACAAGTTCAACATGAGCATCATTAACTTCACTTCCTTTTTCTTCATCATCAGAGACAACAACATTTTCAACTGAAGTAGATCTAATCTCTGTAACTGGATGAGGTACATCTTCAGCATCCTTAACTTCACTTTCTTTTCCATCATCATAAGCGACATCTACATTTTCAATCCCAGTTCCACAGTCCATAACTTCAGCAGATATGTTATCTTTACCCAAATGATACTCAGTCTCAACCTTCTTCTCAGTTACTGTCAAGTCATCAGGATTAGAAAGTGAACCATTGTCCTTCTCAACTAGCAACTTGCGGCTATTGCATGCGGTGTTTGTAGTTTCAACAGCACTTGCCTCAGGTTGCAAGCCTTCTTGAGGTTTATCAACGCAATTGCTGACTGCATATTGTGAAGATGCATTCTCGAGAATTACAGTCTCAAGGTTAGTTTCCACTTCCGATAATACTTCAGCCTCATTGGCAGATTCTGCTGTGTTATCCTCCAGGTTCAACTCATCTTGAACATTGTCAATAACCACTCTCTGAGATTCCTGAATCTCATCTTCTACTTTGACCTGCTCCTTAATCTCTTCGGTGTTCACCTCCGTTTCTACAGATTCTGAAACTTTGAGTAGTTTTTCAGAACTTTCATCCGCCTCTGTTACATAAATCTGAGTCTCTTCCATCTCCAAGATCCTATCAAACTTTTCAACTTGCCCATTGGCCAGAGCATCCACTTCCTCAGGCAACACAAAACCAGAATCTGGATTCTCTTCTGATTCTATGCCCGACCCAATTTCTGTTCCTTCATCTTTCTTGTTCTCAGCTTTTATCACGCTGTAGACGTGATTTAATTCAACTTCTACATTGACCTCTGAAGGAATAGCTACTAACTCCTGATGATCTTCTGACTTTCCATCTAACTCCACAACAACGGTATTAGATTCTACTTTGTCGGTATGCTTAGCACTAGGCTCTGACTCATTAACCGATACTGGACACTCTTGCTTGTCAACTAAACTGCTAATAAAATCCGACCCATCAACTGACACTTTACATTCTTGCCCCTTGATTGGGCCTCCACAAGATTCTGGCTCATCAGCTGTAACTTGACTTCCCATATCTTCATATGGCTTAGCAGACACATCATCTGTTGCTTGACCTTTCCATTCATCGATTGGACTTCCAGATGAATCCAATCCGTCAGCTGTTACCTGAAATTCCAGATCTTCAGATGCCTTAACCGACCCATCAACTGTTACTCGGCATTCTGCCTTGTCAATCACATTGATAACAGGCTCTAGCCCATCATTAACCATCACCCCATTATCTGTATTGCTAATTGCAATGGATGCAGACAGAGACTGGGTAACTGTCACATCAGACGGCTTAACAGCAAACTCTAACTCAGAAACAGTCACTTGAGAGCTCTCTTCAGTGTTCAAAGTTGAGTCGGTAAGCCCGGAAGCAGTATCATTCGTTTTGGCATTGTCCACTTCTTCAACGCTCTTAACATCTGCCTCTCGTTCCCCTGAGAACTTGTCAAGATGTCCATTTGCATCCTGAGCAATGCCATCAGTCAGATTGATAACAGACCCTAGCCCAACATTAACCATCACTCGATTATCTGCATCGCTGATTGCAATCGGTGCAGAGAGGGACTCATCTGTCCCGTTGATTACATCAGGCGTAGCCACAGACTGAGTAACCGTCAAATCAGACGCCTTAACAGCAGCCCCTAACTCATAACCAGTCACTTGAACGCTTTCTACGGTATTCAAAGTTGACTCAGTAAGCCCCGAACCAGTATCATCCATTTCTTCAGCACTCTTAACATCCACCTCTTGCTCTCCCGAGACTTTATCAAGACGACCATTAACATCCTGAGAAATACCATTACCCACCATAACCACAGGAAGGTCAACAGCAGATCCATTCTCGACATTCACATCAGGTGCAGCAACAGACTGAATAACTGTCACATCAGACGGCTTAACAGCAGACTCTAACTCAGAACCAGTCACTTGAGAGCTTTCCACTGCGTTCATAGTTGACCCGGTAAGCCCAGAACCAGTATCATGAACTTCTTCAGCAGCATCCACCTCTCCTTCCCCCGAGACCTTGTCAAGACAACCATCAACACCCTTACCAATGCCATTAGTCACCATAACCACAGGAGGATCATCAGCAGATCCATTCTCATCATTCACAACATCTTCAACAGCTTTTACCTCCACAACACTTACTGCCACACGCCCATTAACAACGCCAGCACTCTCCAACACCAACGGATCAACAGTAAGGTCAAAAGCGGATCCATCCTCAACCAACCCTTCCTTCTTAAATTGCTCAACTTCACCATCAACATTACCACCTCCTGCATCACCAAACTCACCAACACTACCATTACCACCAACATTACAATCAACAGTAACAACACCACCGACTGCCTTCAAACCAGTAACATCCAATTCGGCATCGTCCACTTCTTCGCCACTCTTAACATCCACCTCTTCCTCCCCCAATCCCTTATCAACACAACCATTACCACCCTGACCAATGCCATCACTCACCATAACCACATGATCCTCAACAGCCGGTCCATTTTCGACATTCACATCGTCTTCAACATCATTTATCTCCACAACACTTACTGCCACACGCCCATTAACAACGCCAGCACTCTCCAACACCAACGGATCAACATCAACACTTCCATTCACAAGCACATTACCATTACCACCGACATTACAGTCCACGTCAGCACCAGTCGTCATCTCGAAACGATCGCGAATCCTAACAATTCAAATATCACACGATCAAACATAACAATAATAAAATAACCACAATTACGATCACTAACTACAATTCAAGCATATAAATAAACAAAAACAGTAAAAACAATGCATAACCTGTAAGAGATTCGGATTCGGATCCGGTATGGTCCAGATAGGAAAAAAACAAATCGAACATAAACCGAATTAGCAGTAAAAGCTAGTGTGGGTTTAAAAGCTGTATAATTATTAGGGTTTATTATATAATAATAATAATAATGCAGAATAATATTCAAACGAGTACACAGGTCAATCTGAGAGAAAAAAATGAGGGCGGGAGATCTCTCTCTCTCTCTCTAAATTTTCTCTCTCTAGAATTTTACACACAAAAACACACTCAGTTTGATGAAACGGAACAGCTGGCGGGGAAAAAGGGTAACCTTTTTGGCACTCTTTGTTCACGTCTTAATCTTCTATTTATATATATGATTTATAAAATTTAATTTAATAAATAAATTTAATTCAACTGTTTTTTTTATATTATTAATTGTTTTTCTTTATTTTTTGGAATAATGAGAACTTTCCTTATAAAACTATTGTGTTAGACAGTTATGGTCCCTGGCTGTTTTGCAATTTTTATGTATGAATACACGTCTGAAATGAATAAAGGTTAGCTATTTTTAATTATGTGAGCTTAATGAACACACATCTAAAACGAATAATGGTTATTAGTAGTATGTATTTGTGTGTGTCAGTCACATTAAGGTTGTTGTGTAGTTTCTTGTGTTGATAAAAGAGAATATTATTCGTTGCTGAGAATTATGATTGGTTTGTAAAGAAAGAAAGAATTTTGGTTTTGCTGGCCGGTTTTTTTACGGTAAGTGATGTAAGTTTTTAAGTGTGTTGTGGGTCATGGGAAAAATTAGTTGATTTAAAGAATAGAGGTGTGATTAGGATTTTTATGTTTTAAGAAATGAAAAAGCATGATCAACTTATTATAATAGAAATTGATAAACAGTAAGTAATGTAGAGGTCTAATAAGTTGAGTTTAGACCATTTTATTTGTGTTATTGAAGTATAAATGTGAAAATGTGAAACAAAACTTGCAACTCATGTGCTTTTAACATGATGTTGTGAGTAAAAAAATTGTGTTATATATATTTGAATCTTACAGGTGAGTGACAACATATTTAAATCATATAGTTTCATATGATGACATGATAAGCTCAAAACAGATTATAGTTTAGCAATTTAAAGTTGGTTTAAACTTTTACTGTTAATTAAGTTTGAATGATTTTTTGGTACTGTAACTTGGTGTTAATTTAATCTTGAAGTTTACATTATTCTAGAAGTTTAATCGATGATCCAGTAATAGGATGAAAATGAAATAACGTGCTAGAACAACTTGTGAAAGTAGCTTGTGAATGAAGGGTGCAATGTGTAAGAATCACAAAACTTGAATGAAACAAATATTCTTTGTTTCTTTAGGAGGTACATTCCATAAAAGGGTAAATATAATTTGTGTAGTTATGGTAGGATAACATTTACACTTCAACCTAAGGAAGAAACGTATTTTTACTTTGACTACAAAGTTTAAGAATTATTTTAAACTGCATTAATATTATTATTGGGTATAATTTAAAGTTAACTATTAAATAACAAGTCTGTTAAATCTCGAATTAAAGACTATCAATATTTAAAGAATTATATACATTAAAAAAGTTGCTATAAAATTAGCATAAAGTTCTTTTAACTAATTTAAATCATATACATAAACATATACATATGCATTTACATATATAAATGATTATAGTATTTTTAATACTTTTTTTGGAATAAAACGTATATTTTTTTAAATATACATATTAAAGTAAAATTTATAATTTAACATTGAACTTAATATCTTACAAAACACAAATTAATAACATACAACAAACACAAGTTGACGCATTTAGAAAGTTTAGTCCGTACTTGATTTGCTATATAATAGTGAGAATCTTTCAACTATTAATTTTGCTTTAATATCCTTGCAATATTTAATTATATGATATATTTTACAATTTTCTTATATTTTACCATTTTTTTGCATTTGCATGTAGCCATGTATGTACTTTTTGCTTATTAAAATTACCAATGTTAATGACACTGTATATTTTTATGTTAAGTATGTAACAACTATACAAATTAAGTAAGCATTATCTATATATATAATAAAAGAAAGCAATTTTAATGACATGGCATTCAAGGAGGCATTCTCCTCTTTGAATGTGCCATGTGTCATGCTATGTGGCAAATTAAAAACAAACAAATAATAATATAAAACCTAATCTACTAAAATTAAATTGAGTTATTTTAGGGAAAAAGAATTTAAAAACAAATTTAATTTTTTCTCTCTTATGTTTCTTCTCATAATTTTTAAACGTAAATATCTTTTATATACGAGATTTTCTAAAGAAAAAAATTACATCAAATTAACGAGCGTTTTATTATCTTTCCAACGAGTACCATAGTGCTGTATAAAAAACGGAGAAAAAACGACTATTTTTGTGAGGTTTCGTTCATACGGGAAAAAAACAAAAAGTGTTCAGGTTATTCATTAATCATGTTTTTTCTTTTAAACCAGGTTCTTATCTACGATGTTGAAATTCAGCCCATTCGCCATGCTATCATTGAAATTTTACTCTTCTAAAGATGCATAGGTATACTTAATCAGAGAAGTATTAGTATTAGTATTATTAGAATTGTTATATTTTTCAACCCCGGGACGCTCCCGGGATAAAATCTATACATATAATAAACCAAAGCCATTTTAATGACATGGCACTCAAAGAGGCATTCTCCTCCTTGAGTGTGACATGTGTCATCCCATGTGACATTGAGATATTTTAGGAAAAAAATAATTTAAAAACAAAATTAGATTTTTCTCTCTTATGTTTCCTCCCATAATTTTTAAACGTTAATATCTTTTATATACGAGATTTTTTAAAGAAAAAAATTACACCAAATTAACGAGCGTTTTATTATCTTTCCAACGAGTACCATAGTACTATATAAAAAACGGAGAAAAAAAAATGACTATTTTTTGTTGAGTTTTGTTCAAACAGGAAAAAAACACAAAGTGTTTAGGTAAATCATTTATCATGTATAGGCAAGTCATTAATTATGTTCAAATCAGTAAATACGAATTCTATTTTCAACATGCGTTAGCATTGGGGGAGGGGCAGCGAAACCGACGAATAGTCTACCGGTGGGAGGAGAATAAGAATAATGGAGATCATTGTGAACCTGGTGGAAAGCTTTGGTGAAAACACCAAACCCGAATAACATACCAATCGCGATCACCACAAGTATCAAACATGCGCAAAACATGCATATCTTTCCACAACACATGATGTTTAAGGTTAGGCGTTAACATTGGAGATATATTTTTAATTGTTTTAGGTTAGCTGTTACCCGAAGCTTTCATGCATGTAACTGTAAAGAGCATCATTCTATTTCATATGTAAAATTAATATGGCATATTAGATTTTTCAACCCCGGGACGTTCCCGGGGTATAATCTAGTAATTTATAAATATACACACACTGTATAAGTAGAATAGATGGTTAAAAGTAAAGCTTTTAGCTTTTAGTAAAGAAATTAGTGTCTTGTCAAAATATATAATATCAAGAACAGAATGAATAAAATTGTCATTTAAAATCAAAAGTTAGTTTTGAGCAAGGATAATAAATTTGCTAAAAGGGTAAATCATATTTAGAAACGTTTCAAAGAAAATACTTTGCTTATTTTGATTTTAGATTGTAGGGGAGAGTTATCTTGATAACACTAAATAAAAAAATCAATTAAAATCAATTTTTTTAATACAAACCACATTATAATTAAAATACAACGTTAAAAAATGAATTTTCTTTCCAAATAATTCTTTTTTTTTTTTTTGAAAAAACACTTTAAAATTAACTTTTTACACATGTATAAATGAAACTGTTTGCACATGTATAAACAGTAAATTTACACTTGTGTAAAAACAATTTATTTTCGTACATATTTAAAAATTTTACGCGTAAATTGTGTTTTTTAGATTGTGCTTTAATAATAAAGTGTAAAAAGAAATTTTGAATTTGAATTGTTTTAAATAGCGTTATCGCAGTTCGCAGAAAATATATGTGTTCTCAAATTAACCTTCCCCTATATTGTAGATAGATAATTTAAAATCATAAGTGCCAAAAAAACCAAGTAATAACTAAATACTAAAGACAACTGCAACCATTAAAAAGGATAAGAGAGCATACCACAAACAACGTATTAGAAGGGGAGGGTTGGGGGTTATTAGGTAGCTTCTTAATGATCAATAAGATTAGTGGTTAAAGGTAATCTTAAGTTTGACTAGTTAAGAGGTAACATTTTAATGGTGACCTTTTAACCATTTAGACATAAGTTACCATTCAGACTTAAGAGGCTGCCCCTTAATGGGCTACCAAACAACCCTAAGTTTTATTTTTTTGTCTACGTGGTTTGGTCTAAAATGTCACTTTATTCTAAAATGTTTATTTTTTTCATTTGGGTCCCTAGAGTTCAAATTTTTAATCATTTTCGTTCTTCTCCCTAACGTCGTACAAGAATGGTCGTTAAGTCAGGCGTATTTTGGTCATTGTACATATTTATTTATTTTTTCTAGTTTAATCTGACAACCCCTTGATTAAATGAAAACAAAATACAGACATGCTCTCGCTGATCCCCTCTCACCCCCCCCCCCCCCACACACACATCCTCTACATCCCCATTACCACAAGTTTCTAGCCACCACATCACGACCTTCTATCCCCAAACAAACAGCGTGCTAACATGCACGACAAGTTAGTAGTGGTGATATGTCTGGATATGGTTTGAGATGAGTGTAAACTCTAAAACTCATCCGATCTTGTTTGAGATGGTTGTGCTCCTCTGTGTGTAAGAGAGGGGGGGATGGTGGTGAGTGATCGGTTTGATTAGGTTTGTGGACGGTAACATCAATGGGTTTTATTTAGGGTTTTGGTTTGGGGATTGTGGTGGTGGTGAATGGTGGGGATTATGGTGGTCGTGAATGGTAGGATGGTGGTGGTGAGCGATGGGGATGATGGTGGTGAACGATGCGGATTTCGGTTTTGCATTTTAGGATAACCAAAAAAACTGAACGGGACAGAATAATCCAAAATAATCTTTTTTTAATGTCGGATATATATTGATTTAGGAATTATTAATTTTATTCTTGAATGTTAAGTATTTATAAACAGAACATTACCATGCTTATTTATCTTTGAAATGATTTATCAATTGCCAACAAGAAATAATAAAATTTAACTTAAAAAAATAAATGAGTTTCAAAATATTATAAAAATAGTTTAGAAGATTAGGTTTATGTAAACAATATTAAGTTAAAGGTTAAATACATTAACATAAATGTAAACATGTAAACAATATTTTTAAATCTTGGATTATACTCTTTATTTTTTAATCTTATGCAATTTTGTTCCAAAAATCGAAAAACAATCTGAACGTTGCAAAAACAATTTATTTTTTTTTCTTTGAAACTGAACGGTTTTCAGGAAAAAAAAAACTAAAAACTTAGCTGAGTCATGCATACCCCTAATTTTTACGTCTAAATACCAACCAGATAATTTGAACTTTTAAACATTAACTTACACAACTTTTACGAGGGATAATCAACAATGCTAGAAGACTAAAAAGACGTGTTAATCGTAAACTTAAAATTATGATTTTTAAAATGAGCATAACAATTATGGGTTATTATATATCAAATACATAGTCTCCTAAAAATAATAAGAAGTTGTAGGAAGGTATCAAACGGACTCCGGTTGAACTCATTCTTACGGCATTGCAACCTTCTCATGAAACTCTACGATCGGGGATTTTAGGTTTTTGCTTTTAGAATTTTAGCTTGTATATTTTAGAATTTTTATTAGATCATTGTGTCTTTTTATTTGGAATTGTCTCTTTTTTCGTCATTGTATCTTATTTTGTGATTAATTATATCTTTTTCTTCGCATCATTTTATATTTATTTGGCATTGTGTAATATTTTGTGATCTTTTGTATTATATTTTGTGATCTTTTGTGTGTTTTGTATAGTCATTTATTTTATCTTATATAGAATAACCTAACCCTAACAATTATTAATAAGAATAACAAATCTAATTTATGACATACCAATTATTACTTTCATTTATTATAATTAAAAAATAAATTTAAAATATAGCCGATAAAAATAATATAATATATATTATCTTTAAAAGAATTATTATATTTGAAAGTTATTTTTTTAACAGCTAATGTTTATCTTAGAGGGTGTTTGGGATTGCGTTTTGAATCTGATTTTTAGATTATTGCATTTTGATAACACAGATAATCAGTTTTAAGTGTTTGGATTGCGTTTTGAAAACGCAGATAATCAGTTTTTTAGGCTACAAAAACGCAATAATCTATATGCAGCTCCACCCCTGCTTTTCCAAAACGCGTAATCTTTTTTGAATAATCAATCCCAAACGCCCCCTTACTATATTGTAGATTAAATGCATTGTTGTCTAGTTTTGAATATAAGAGCGTCTCTCTTAGAGGCATAAGCCTCTATCAAGTTGGTCATCCCACATTAGCATTTAATTTGTAATTATTTTCTATTTAACTAATAAACTTAATTGTCAAACCATTAATCGCTACATAACCACTAAACTAAACTATCAAACTATTAATGGCTACAATTATCATGAAATAATAATTATAAAACAAATACTAAAGTCAAATTAGTAAATACTAATAAATATTGTTCTAATAGGAAATAACACATATACTATTATTATATTTTTGGTTAGGCATCAACATCATGGTACTATAGTAGCACATAAATTTAGTCGATGTCAAATATAGGATGCGCGTGACTTGCGATGGGGTGCAAAATAGCCAAACAATACATAAAAGCACCAGCTGCCATCCTACCATGTGATGACGTAGGTTCAAACTCAACTCGTTACGTTTGTGTTTTTATTTCAAAGATTAAAGATTGGAGAAAGACTTGATGTTCTTAGTGATTCATGTTCAATTTCTACTATCCTCATTATTTTCTACAACGTCCAAGTGAAGAGTGAATACGGGCGGCGTCGGTTTGACTCGGATAGGATACGAGTTTTTACCTGTCGTACCATCGAGAGGGTGGAGGTCGAGTTTCCTAACTTGTTTGTGTTAGAAAGTGATAAAAGGGTTATGGTTAGCAATCGGTTGAGGTTTGTAGGGACAGGCCGCTTATTTCTTTGGAAATGAAGGAGATGTTTGAACACCATAGAGGAGCTTCAAGAGAGGAATGGTTTGGAGGCAATGTTGAATGGGGTCACTCTTAATGGGTCGGATGACAATTGGTTTTGGTATAATGGGAGCAAAAAGAGTTCTCAGTGGCCGAAATTGAGAAATGACCGGTCATATGGATCGATTGGAAATGGCGAGAGGTTTGGGTTTACTTGGAGCAAGTGGGTTCCCCTCAAATGCAATATTTTTATGTGGCGTCTCTTTATGGATCGGTTACCTACTAAAACAACATTGATAAGGAGAAATATCCAAATGGCTAACTCGGTTTGTGGTTTGTGCGAGATCGACGAAGAAACATCGGAGCACTTATTCACTTGTTGTGGCATTTCGGTCGGTGTTTGGAACGCTATATCTAGATGGTGTTGTATTCCGGACATTTACGCTTTCCATGTCAAAGATTTGGTGGATTTACATGACAGGTGCGGATCGACGGGAACTAAGAAGGTCGTGTTATAGGGGGTGATTATTATCGCGTGTTGGGTATAGTGAAAAGCTAGGAATGGTAAGATATTCGACAATAAGGAGTCGAAGGTGGTAGAGTTGGTGACGGATATCAAGACTTTGTCTTTTCTTTGGTATAAACATAGATTCAAACATGGTGTAGTGGATTGGGATAGATGGTCTAGATTTGATTTGATGTAATCGATTTTGGTTGTTTGGTTTTTGGCTTGCTATATCCGCCTTGGTAATAGCTTGTTGTTTGTTTGGTGTTAATGAAAGTTAATCTTCAAAAAAAACTTAAATCAGCTAATTTAATTTTATCTTTTTTTTTCTTTCTTGAATGTTATATAATATTTGATTTTCATAAAAAAGTGTTATTATGGATGCAACTTAATTTTCATTAGAACTTATATCATCATAATATATAAAAGGTAAAACAAAAACTTGCTTTATATATGAGTTTGTTTAAAATCTTAACTCTCACATGTTAATCTTATTATCAGAAAGAAAACAAAATATTTGTTAAATAAAATTTTGAAAAAAGCATCAGATAAACAAAATTAAATTAAACTCGAACAGAAAATTCAACCATTTCCATTCAACCTTTTAATTCATAGCGCAAAAATTTTGAAAAAAAAAAACATTAAAATAATCTAATTAAACTTCATATAGTTTTTGGGAAAACTAAAATCCGTATTTCTAACTGTTTAGCAAGAGTAAACTCCATTATAAACACAAAAACAAATACTTCCATGGAACTACAAGCAAGGCCATATATAACAATAAGTGAATGGTTTCTATTGATAACAGAAGTGTTTGATTAATAACGCTAGATTTTTTTAAACTAGTGTCAAACTTGCATATCTAATCATATTATAAATGAATTAAAATCACACTAAGACTTAAGACTTTTTTTTGTAAGAATGAGTGTTTTATGACTTTTTCTCAAATCAATTTGCACATTTGAGGTTTTCTTCTTTTCATGAATACAAAGTAGTAGTTTTTCATGTAGCCAATTAAAAGAATTTAAATTTAAAAAAATTGAAATCACCACTTGAAATAGTGAATCCAATTTAATATGGTCCGAGTACCATAATTATTGTTTTATTTTCTTTAATAATATATAATATAATTTCATAAAAAAATATTTATTCTGAGTACAACTTATTTTTTTATTCGTAATAGAGAAAAAGTTAAACAAAAAGTGCATTATGATTTCATGATTAGAAAGATTTAAGATTTAAAACATAATCATAATGCACTTTAAAGACAAACAAAATAAATAATTGTATATAAATCACAAGAATAAGACGAATAAATTTATATACCTGATGTTGCTCGCACCTGCAAGACAAAAATTAATTCATTAGGTTTAGAAATATATACCCAAAAAAAGCCTTAAATACAAGTATATTGGATCATATATATATAAGCTTAAATTTATTAATAATTTCAAACAAAATACAGCAAAACCCACATTATAATCATCTAATTTCATTTTAGATTAACATGCTACAAAATCAAAATCCATACAATATCTACAAAGTTTCAAAAGATATGAACACACCTTCAGGCCACAAGAATCAAACTATCTGAGAGCAAAGTTGGATCGAAACCCAAGCTGTATGTGTTGATCAAATGATTCAAACAAGCTTTAAAAATAATCAAGGCACAAATATGACATATGTAATTAATGGTAAAGGTCTAAAAAAACTTCATGAGAGTTTGTTGAGAGTAATGTTGGTTCATTGAATTAAGGTAGTAATACTACAAGATTTAATGCATATGATGTAATAATATATATTGAATGTGGGGCTAGTTCACCTGGTAGAGACATATGTCTTTTAGATTTTGGGGTGTGGCATCGGGGAAGCCTATGTGGCACCTTCCTCCTCAGGGAACACCGCCCTTTCAATGTGGGGCTAGCCCACCTGGTAGAGACATATGTCTCTTAGACTTTGGGGTGTGGCATCGGGGAAGCCTATGTGGCACCTTCCCATTCGGAGAACACCGCCCTCCCCCTCCCCCCCCCCTCCGGTGCCCTGGGTGCTCACTCCCCGTTCTCCCCGATCAATATAATATCATTATTTTTTTTTGTTTTTTTCCCTAGTAATATTATATATATATATATATAGTCTTTTTCCCTTTAAAAAGTATTAAAAAAGGAATGGTAAGGGGGGAGAAGGGGGAACCATTTCCCTGGTTTGGGGAGGGGAAGGGGAAATGACGTGGCGCTGATGTGGACAAGGGGGAAGGAAGGGTGAAGAGGGAGCACACCCCATAGCCTTAGATAGGAGGTTTAAGGTTCAATCCTTTGTAATGGTGTTGTAATTTATAATTATTGGTGTAATAGTATAAGAGATGTAATATTTGCCGTTCAAAAAAATGTAATAATATATTGGGATGGGGGTGGGTCTAATTGGCAAGTCATTGGAGTTAATGTGTTTTTTCATCTGAGGTCAAGGGTACAAGTTTCGTAAAATGCTAATTTTATGTAATTTAAACTGTTTAAGAAAATATAATGTATTGATTTGTTAAATTTATTTATTAAAGACACAACTTGCCAAAGCCAAGTTGCATCTATTGAGGTCAATTGGCAAAGTCGATATATTAACTGGTTGGGTCCAATAGGCTTGCATCCATTGAGGTCAATTGGCAAAGCCGATATATTAACTGGTTGGGTCCCATAAGCAGGTGTTTTTTCCATTGATGTTAAGGGTTCAATGAAAGCGAAAGACGAATATTATGTAATTTAAACCGTTCAAACAAATATTTGTTAAATTTACATTAAAGACACATCTGTAGACTTAGAGAATTAAAAAAAAATAACTATCTATATTTTTCGTTTCCTAGATGTCTCATATTTTCTTTCAAATCAAGTCATCAAAGTTTAAATAGTAATCTAAAGTGATAAAGAAATACATATAAAGATAATTGCTCCCCCTGAGGTCAATTGACAAAGCCAATACAATGACTGGTTGAGTCTAATTAGCAGATGTTGCTCCCTTAAGGTTAAGAGTTTAAGCCTCACGAAAGGCTGATTTTGCGTAAATTAAATCGTTCAAAAAAATAATAAATTAACTTGTTAAAATAAATTTACATTTAACGATGCAACTTGTAGTGGACCCATAGAATTTTTTTAAAAAAAAATAACTATTTATATTTTTCGTTTTTCAGAATGTCTAATATTTTTTTGTTCAACTCAAGTCATCAAAGTTCCGATAGTAATCTAAAGAGATCAAGAAATACATATAAGCTACTTATCATAAGACTAAAGGGTGTGGGTCGGGAAAGTGCTCGGGAAAGATGAGCTGGAGGCTTCCCCGAAGGGGAACACCCCCCCCCCCCTTGACCTTCGGTGTGCTCGGGATCGTTCTCCCGTTCTCCCCGTCCCAAAATCCAAGCATATTAATATTATATATATATTTTTTTGTCTTTTTATGTTTGAAAAATTATTATAAAAAGGAAAGGGGAATGAGGAAGAAGGGGAAACCTTTTCCCCTAGAAGAGGGAGGAGAAGAGGAAGATGATGTGGACAAGGGGAAGGAAGGGGAACCACACCCCATAGTCATGGTCCCTCTTCAACTCATGTTAGGAACTAAAAAAACAAACTTATAACGATAACTATCATAAATTGGTTAGTTTGATTTGGGCTTCCCTTTTGATTTTATTTCGTGTGTCTCTAGAGTTTCTATATACGGGTTGTGATTTTTCCTTTGATTGTTGGGTTAAAGTTTATTAGGTTTTATGGTTCGGGATGGTGCTTGTGTCAAAATATTTGAGTTTTAGTTTTTTTTGTTGTATTATAACTAGTTTCTTACTGGTCGGAGTTTGTTCATTTTAGTAAAAGTTTGGCAAGTAAAAAAAACATAGTATAAAGATAAACTTCAAAGTTCTATTAATCTTGTTAGTTTTTAAATTAAACTAGGTTTACTACCGCGCGCGTTGCAGCGCGCTAAACTGCCATCGAGCTTTTTTACGCCCATTAACACCACTTTCAAAGTGATCCATATAGTTTGCCTACTTTGAATGACTTGGTTACAAAAGACACTTGGCCTAGACATAGTTACAAAAAGTCCAAAGGAGTTGTGCGCAAAAAGCTTTTGTTTTTCACGATCTTCTCAATTCGGATCCCCGTTGCTTTGATCTCATTGTCCTTGCATAGCATTCCATGAATTTATATCAATACCGGTACTTGCCGAATACAAACCTATAACGGAAAAGAAAAAATAGGGAAACATAAAAAAGGCATACAATAATTGCAATGGCATATATAGGAAAAAACAAACAAACCTGCATACAACTCAAAATAATTCAAGTTGATTGTAGTGGTAGATATAGGAAAAACCGAACGCTAGACCTCGTTAGAGAAAGTTGAACATAAGATTGTTAACTGAATATACAAACAATTAGGTAATAGAAAAATATGAAAACATGGTTAGATTTCCCTTTTTTATTTGAAAGTGATTTCCAAAGCTAGTAACACGTTGATAGTTTCCAATGTGTTGCCATATGTTAAGCATGAAAGCATAGCATGTTTGCTCAAGGCTATTCAAGAAACTTAAAGTCAAATCATATTTAATAGGAATAATGTGAATGATACTAAATCCTCGAAGCATATTATTAAATTAGCATACACTTTGCCATGACATGCTCTGAATCTGCAATCATGGCTGGGCAACGCTTTGTTGTAGGTTCCATAAAGAAGAATTGCTTGGTTTAAGAAATCCACAGCTGAAAATCAAAAGTAAAGGTCAAAGGTTAAAGTTAAACCATTTCCATTCATCTTTCCGCGCATTACATAAAAATGACCTTTAACTGTTAACAACACGCCACTCATTATCATCTCAAGGAGGAAGCCTCGCAACTTTTGCCAGGTTTCCATTACTCAAGTGGCATCAATAGGCTGTCTTAGTTGTACCCATGCAACAAAAAATGTTTTTTATTAATTTTAGAAAAAAAAAATTCACATGTCAATAGTAATATAACATACCTAAGATAAATTATCAAGATTTAGCGCAAAGGCCTCCAATTTATATGTAATGAATTCCAGACATTTGAGATCAAAGTAAAAAACTAACACTACAAAAGCAATAACAACTATTTCCCCCAAAACTAAGGTGATTGAGCACCAACTCATTCGGAATACTCAAAATAAACATAATCACAGTGAATAATAACACAAAAGTCAATAACAACTATTTCCCCCCTAAACTAATGTAATTGAGCATCGACTCAATCAGAATACTCAAAATAGATATAATCACAGTGAAATCAGGGAACTCAAATCAGAATGGCCAACGTCCCTTACACCTCTTTGTGTAAGGGTGCTTGTGCGTGACCTATGACAGATAGCCCATATGGCTATGGAGTCTAATCTTTTCTAGCTGCACATTACCAAGACGTCTTTGGGGTTGCTTTGACCTATTTGAACCGCCTTTTTTTATCCTTTTCCACATGCACATGACGATCTTTCATTCCCACCAGATTCATCAAATTAGTTTATCCCCTTTTTTTCAAGATACTTGTTATAAATCAATTCGAAAGTAATTCAATACCTTCTTATTGAGCTTCTTCCCATGTAAATCTAATTATTTATATGTGTGTGAGAGAGATCTATTCACACTTGGCACCCGTTAATCCTATACATATTGCTGTCAATTCTAACAAAAATAATAATAATAATAATAATAATAATAATAATAATAATAATAATAAAATAGCTCACTCATTATTGCATTGCTGAATCAGGTTGCACTTAGGTATCCAAGAATCCTAACATAATGTAAGACCTTTGAACATCAAATACCTTTGTAGCGACCTTGGAAGCATCACGTTTGTGAATGGCATTATCTTGAGGCGACCGCGATTACATCTACTACTAATACGAAAATGATGCAACAAAATTTTTAGCTACAGATAAGACTATGTGACTTCTTTAATATATTTTTATAGTGAAAACATATTTTAAAAGTTTCTCCATGTTTCATTTCATTTTAATGTAATATCTTAAAGATAACTACATATATATAATATCCCTTCATAATTCAAATTTTGGTCACATGATATAACAAAGATTTTATTTTATCTTTTAGATGTAAAAGTCGGGACTCTTAACACACATCACATATGTCTTCCACATCTGCATAATTATGAATCATATTATGGTGAAAGACAACTTCATTTAGGGTGGAGGAAAATATTATTACAAAATAGAGGGGTGTACCTTTTTCTCTTCTTCCTGCAGATAACCCTAAACCAATGAGAACACAAAAACTTGAGGTCACCAATTAACCGATTCATACCCTAGCAATCAACTAAAGATTCAAAACCCTATTATATATGTGGAAGCAAGGTGAGTTAAACCCTACATAAAAAACAACAAAAATGATTATACAATTTTAAAACCGAATATGAAACATATACATATAGAGAAGCCTAAGTGAATAAGCAAAAACCCCAAATATTGAAATAATAAAACAATTCATAAAACCGTAAGTGTGAATGTATTATCTGAGATACTCTCTAGCCCAAAAACGGCAATGATCCAAACAAATAGATTGGGAAAAGTTGGAAGACGTTAGTTACCACTACGAATCCATTATCTGATATAGTCGTTTGCCCGTAGATATAGAAAAGGGCTTACCAGAATAGTCATCGGAACACCGATTCAAGTCTCTAAGGTTGTTGTTGTACCACCGCGTGGTTGCTTGTTCCACCAAAAGATTTGCCTTTTGAAGCTTCTTAAAGTTTCACCATATCACGCTTCTCCACATTCGGTCGTTTCCACACGGAGGTCACCGGAAAGCAGAACCATCCAATAAATATATCTCTCTTTCTATCGATGTGTTCTGCAGGCGTGAGACGTGGATGCGCATTATGTAGACAGGTAATGATGGTGCGTTGTAGAGACGACACGTGGTGAGGAAGGGGATAAACCATCAACAATACCCATGGCTGAACATTTAATCACAAATATGCCATCATATACTATTCATCTAACTCTTTATTAATACATAGTATAATTTATTAAAGTTGAATGACATGACATTTATTTGCTATGTGGATTAACTACTTATTAATTAGTTTTTTTTTTATTTTTAAATGTAACAAGGTTTGATTTTTATAATAATAATACAAATAATAATAATAATAATAATAATAATAATAATAATAATAATAATAATAATAATAATAATTTTATTATTTTCATACTACTTATGTGATTTTTCAATTATAACTCAAAACTTTTCATTGCAATTTAAGCCCTTAAGTTTCTTAACTTTTAATTCAAAGCTTTTTATTTTTTTGCAGCTTAATCCCGACAGTTTTAACTTTTAACTTTGGTCCTCATACTTTTCATCTATCATAAGTTTTTCTTTTGAGTTATCATTCTAAACTTTGCGACTTAACATTCCACAACGTGCATGTTGAGTTCAACGTTAGTTTGTCTATTTTTTTATGTTCGACAGGGCCATCGGAACGCGTCTATGATACTAGTTTGATAGGTTCGTCGCAATGCCCAGGTCTCATCGACTTAGTCATTCTTTTCAATATTTTACGTTTCAGTCTAATTTCATCACATTAACATGCCGCCAAAGGCGTGCGTGATTCAACAATTTTACATCTGCTTTACTTTCGGTTTATTGTTTTCCTTTTTTATTTATTTTTTACAAGTTTTTTTTGTGTTGGTAGTCGATGACGATGGTGTGACATTGGTGCTAGTTAGCACGGTTTTACGTTCCAGGCGTAATTATTATTATTATTCTTATGATTTTAAGTTAATAAGAAATCCTTATATCATATTAGATGTTAGAAAGTATAAAAACATGTAAATATCATTAGTAAGATATATTAATATATATATATACACACACGATTAGGATCCTATGATAATAAGCTTGAGTTGAGAAAACCGTGAGAACTCTGAAATATTACATATTATATATATATATATATAATCAAAATCAATTTTTTTAATACAAACCACATTATAAATAAAATACATTAAAATTGATTTTTTTTCCAAATAATGCACTTTTTCTTGCGAAAACATTCTAAAATTAACTTTTTATACATGTGTAAATGAAACAATTTACACATGTATAAATAGTAAATTTACACATGTGTTAAAACAATTTATTTTCGTATACGTTTAAATTTTTACGAGTAAATTGTGTTTTTGAGATTGTATTTTGATAACAAACACAAGTGTAAAAATAAATTTTGAATTTAAACGGCTTTAAATAGCGTTCTCGCGGTTCGCACAAAATATATGTGTTCTCAAATTAACTTTCACACACACATATATATAGGCTAAGTATCCTGTGGAAACCCACTTGAGTTATGGAAACCCGTGGAAACCCTATGTAACAACATTGTTTTTTTTTAATTTTTTTAGAATACCTTGTGTACTTAATTTTATGAGTTCCGGCCAAAAAAATTCAAAAAAGCGCCAAATAGATTTTTTTTTTAAAAATTACGTAACAAACATGTTACATATGTAACAATGCTGACGTATGATAAAACCGAGTTTGTGTAACATATGTGTAACAAAAAAATCTACCTGACGCTTTTTTGGTTTTTGTTGACCGAAACTAATAAAATTGAATATAAAAGCTATTCTGAAAAAATCAGGAAAAAATAATGTTTTTACAACGGGTTTCCACAACTCAAGTGGGTTTCCAAAATGTAACAACCCGGACCTAGGGCCCAAAATTTTTCGCGATTAAAAATAAAATGATAACGAACTTAATATTAATAATAAGAAATATATAGATACGTGACTGAAAGTATTTTATAATTATTTTGTCGAGGGAATAATATTATACGAGTGTACGATACAAGACTAAACCGACAAGCGTTACGAATTTAAATACGAACCCAAAACCCGAATACTTATTTAAGAATATTATTATATGAAAAATACCCGTTACGCGAGACCAAACCGACACCCGATAACGAACCCGAACCCGACCTGACCCGTGTCCCTCGCTTACTCAACACACGGGGACACATGGCACCATCCCAAGGTGCCATGTGCCCCAACTAACACCATGACACACCCACACCCAACCTTACTATAAAAACCCCCCACCCCCTATCTTTTCTGCTGACAAAACCCACCGAAGAGAGAGAGAGAGAGAGAGGCAGCGGAGGAGGAAGGAGCTCCGACCACCTATCCCGGCGGGGCTCCGGCCAAGCAACACCCACAATCACCCCAACCTTCTAATCTGTTCAAAGAGAGCTAGAAGGAGAGAGAAACTGAGAGTTAGAGAGAGAGAGAGAGAGAGAGACCCGATTAAAGAGAAATAGAATCAGAGGAGAGAGAGAGACAGACAGAGAGGGAGGAAGGCGACGGTGACGGCGACAGTGATAGTGGTGGTATTGTCATGGCGAACAATGGCGGCAGATCTGGTGATGGTTGTTGAGGGCAACAGTGAAGGTTTTCGGGTAGGGTTTCTATATGACAGATTGTTGATGGCTCCATTAGGGTTTCGATTAGGTTCCGAGCAAATCAGGTATGAAATCAAAGATCCTTGGTCCTTGTTATAAGTTTAGTTATTATTATTGATATGTTGACGATGGTGGTTGATGATGGTGACTTAGGGTTCGGATCAGGAGTGAATGGTGGTGATGGTTGGATCAGTGGCGGTTATAACAGTGGTGGTGAGGGTTGGGTCAGTAGCGGTGTGATGGCTGTTGTGGTTATAAGGACAAAGGCAAGGGTTGAGCTTAGAAACATGGTTTGGGTAGGTTCATTTGTCAAAGGTGAAAAGTTATGGTGGTAGTTGTAGGTGCAGATGGTGGTCTCAGGTAGCATACAGAGACTGTGGAACCTGGGTTACAAGTTGTTGAACCGGTCAACAAAAGTCAACAGACTAGTCAACTTCGGAGTAGGAGGATCCGAGAGGTATCAAGCGAGAATCCGAACTGTTTTAATGTTTAGTATATTATTTAAGCGGATTAACACGTGTGGGACTTTGACGAGTTTATTAATTTAACCCGACCATACGAAACTAAAGAAACATGGAATGTATTTATATAGACCATATGAACTAATACGTATATGGAAATCGACGAATTGTTTACATGGATAGCATAGCTAAGTTAGTGATAGTAACATAAAAACATTAGACATTATATATCAATAACTTGGAGCAATTGACTATAATTTTGACAAGGACTAAGTTATAAGGATATGACTAGACACCTTGGATTTTAAAAGACGAACCATGGGGATATAAGACAAAGGACGCTTGGTGACTATACATACCTATACTTAGGACACTTGAACACTTGAAAGATAATATATAGAATTATGGACTATAGATTATTTAGCAAAACGTACATCGACGTTTGGACAATACATGAACCATATGGACTAGAAGTTGTGAAGACATTTGATATACACAAGGAAACTAAGCCGATGATATGAACACAATTAGATAAAATGGAACTATAACTTGATGATTAATATAAATTAGGCGATAACAACTAAAAGTCCTAAGATTTTCCCACACGTGTAACCGCGATGTTGGTTACACGTGCTAATACTTGTAAATATGATAGGATCTGGCATGTAACGGTTAGAAGAATTCAAGGCTTTGGAAAAATATATTATTGCGTGACATGACAGGTGAGTTTCGTGTACTTCCCCTTTTTCTGTTTTAAACGTTTTGGGGTGAACATATGCTTGTACGTGTAAACTGTTTTGTGTATAAACTTACTTGATGTGACAAGGGCTCCCGAAACCAGATGCACACTCATTAACCCAAGGGAATTGGGCCACTTAATATGTGGGTAGTACTACTTGGGGAATCCCCCACGCACAGTGGATCCGGAAACCCGGAAATCCCTCCACTGAGGTCTGCGGACCGTTGCGGCATATATTATGCCGTAGGGAATCCATATTGGGAGTAGATGGATTCAGTATTAGGATTGAGGTGTGATACTTGTACATCACTATATTCTGAACTGTGTAAACTTGTTTTCGAATTATTAAACCATTTTGAATTTACTTAACTACTTACACGAACTCACCGGCATATTTTGCTAACCCAAACTCTTTTAAGCATGTGTTCAGGTACTGCAGATGATTGGATGGCAACGCTAGGTATATGATAACTAGATGCGGATTAGAGATACACAGGATAGAGATTGGATTGACTAAGGGACTACACTGCTTCGACGACCACCGCGTTTCGTCCCTGCATAAATATTAGTTTTCTTATTTAAGTTGTGTATTTTATTTTTTTGGATTAGAAATTGTATACCATTTTAAATAATAGATATCGTTGCTTCTGTTGTGCAAGTCTGTTACCAAACTGTCATTTCGACCAGCCCCCACCGGGTCGGGTTGTTACACAAAATAACCAAACCCTATATATATATATATATATGATTAAGAATAAACATGGGTTATCAAAGTAAAGAAAGTGGAATGAGGAAATGATTGTATAGGCTTGTCGAGGTATTTGTAATTGTCTCACTGGATTAAACCATATCCCATTAGATGTTTTGTTTTTTTCTTTTCCTACTTTCCTTTTTTTTAAAGGGTTTTATTTAAGGGTGTAAATGATGCGTAACGGCTCAAGAGCTACTTGATATTAGATTGGTAAAAAGCTTGAACGGGCCAAGTGTCACACCACGCCAATGGCGGAAACACGTGGCGCAACGCTCGAAAGTATATCAAAGTCAAGATTAACACAAACTATATTTAATTAGAAAAGAATCAATTTATTAAGATGTCGAAACAGAGAATCACATTTCCAATATTACATAAAACGACGAACATTAAGTTTCAATGTGGGGTATTTCCGTTTGTTCCAACCCTTTGGTAACAAATGATGAAACCCCGACAAGTATCTGACATCCCGAATTCCACCGCACTAGCCCATATCTATTCAGCACTTAGTTACATGAAAGATATGTTTAAAAAGACGTCAATATATAAAATATTGGTGAGTTCACAGGTTTGAGTTTCTTAATATCAACATTTTCACAACCATCGACTCGACTCACTTTACCGTATAATTATTTTCCCATTAAATAATTATACTAGGATCTTCATATTTCATTTTTACAACATGTGCGAAACCTGCACAACTTGTGGCCTTTGTAAGGAGTAGCTAGCTCCTACAAACCATGATGATGAGCAATCCCTTGAGCCCCATAACCAAACCAAGACTAATAATAATGCCCCGCTCCAAGTCGTTTCTCGGAACCCAACGACTTAATTTCAGAATACGTGCACCCCTGGCATACGTCGATGCATAATCGCCGCTATCGATTAGGGGTGGGCCTTGTCAGGCACCAATAGTACTATCCAAATATTCCTTCGGTTTCATTTCCCTGAATTA
The DNA here is from genome assembly GCA_032199755.1 of Ambrosia artemisiifolia. NCBI lineage: Eukaryota > Viridiplantae > Streptophyta > Magnoliopsida > Asterales > Asteraceae > Ambrosia > Ambrosia artemisiifolia. Next base: position 13,771,271 of record CM063518.1, on the reverse strand, counting down.
ATGGTTACAGAAGAGAGGACTCAACCCCGAGTGGCGATCACTGCTCAAGTACTCATCATACCACTTATCACATTTTAATCCTTGAAAACCATTTCAACATGTGACAACATTTGACAAAACATATCTTTCCCCCACTTAAAAACAGTAAAATAGGGTCGTGAAACTCACCTGAAGTATAGCGTGCAATCAAATAGCAGAGAATAGCAGGTCTGTGGTCAAGCACCTACGAACGTCCTAGTGTGTAAGTCACTAAGTCTATAGCGTGTGTTTTTCCGGCAAGTTGTACACCCAACTCCCAACACCACCATTTACATATAATTCCCTGTTTAATTAAACATATGTCCTAGGTCCGTTGGTGATGGATTACCCTTGTTATAAGTTACATTTATACTTTCATGAAGATTAATTAACTTGTATAATATTATTCTCGACTCAACTTCACTTAACGTATAATTATTTTCCCATTAAATAATCATACTTAAGATCTCGTCATTCGATATAATATCTTTACCACTCGACACGACTCACTTTATCGTATATTTATTTTCTCATTCAAATAAATATACTAAGGTCTTGTCGTTCGATAATATGTTTTCTACGCTCGACTCGACTCACCATACCGTATATTTACTTTCCCATTAAGTAAATACACTAGGACCTCGTCGATTCGATATGTTCATATATATTTTTTTCTGCACTCGACTCGACTTACCTCCCCGTATATTTACTTTCCCATTAAATAAATATACTAAGATTTTCGTCGAGTCGAATATATATATATTTTCCTTGTTAAGTCCATACACTAGTTTAACGTTTAATCGTTAAATTATTTACGTTACTTTTCTCCCACGAATATTTTCTAACACTTAGGAAAGTGTTATGTATTTTTCACCCAAATCATATATTTTAAATCCTTAAAATATATTTATACTCATCTTGACGTAATGATACTTTTCTCGTCCATCCGTTTTTACGTCTTAGTTCGTTAACACGTCCAAGTCCGATTACTTAACTTATATAGTTAATTTTTCCCAAGTTTTCCAATATGTGTATTCTAGGAATGTTATTCACCTCTTTAATTTCCTACACATATTACTTGGAAGTTTTTAAATACCTTTGTATTTTTATTTCCAAGACTTGGTCACTTCTATATACAAAATGCTCCAACACTTTTATATTCCCATTTATATAATAGTGTTCATTTTTATATAAGTTTCCACCAAGCTTTTATTTTATCTAACATTTTTATAAAAAAAACCTTTGTTTTTATATATTTCCAAACTAGCTTTTATCTTGGAAGTGTCCCGGGGTTGAAATATCTAATATAACATAATAAAATATCTAATATGACAATGTAATTAATTATTTGCCAATACATGATTAATGAATAATAATAATAATTATTATTATTATTATTTTAAACAAATTTCTGCCATAAGTTATCATATCTATAATCTATAACTTATAATAAAAGAATTGAATATTGATGATGTGGCATTTAATGGAGGCCTCAACCGTTCTTTGAATGTGCCACGTGGCATGTTGAGGTGTGAGTTTTTAATTTATTTTTTAATTTTGTTTTCATCCATTCTCCTACACTTATCTAGAGTAAAGATCTTGTACAAAGTGTTTTTTTGGTAATAACTGTGAGAATCAAATGAGGTATTTTTTTTTTCAAATTTTTTTCCCATATTGTAAAACATGTATTATAGTATTGAAAACTAAAAAAAATTTTAAAAAAATTTGGTGTAGAGTAATTACGTGTAGAGTAATTACATAATTACTCTAGTGTAAATTAATATATTTACTTTAATGACTTAATTATACTAATTTTTTTTTAAAAAAATTTATTTTTTGTATTATTCATCTAGAAAGTATGTTTAAGCACATGGGAAAAAAAATTTCTAAAAAAAAATAAATTTTTTTACCCCATTTGATTCTCACAGTTCTTACCAAAAAAACATTTTGTATTTGATCTTTACTCCACTTATCTAACCCTAATCTCTTTAAGAATTTAAAAACAAATTTACATTTTTCTCTCTAATATTTCCTCCCATCATTTTTAAACATTAATATCTTTTATATACGATATTTTTTAAAGAAAAAAATTACACCACATGGTGTCACCTTATAGCAAGGTTATTTATTTATTTATTTAATTACAAGAGTAATAATTATTACTATTAGTATTAATATTATTAGAATGGTTATATTTTTCAACCTCGGGACACTCCCGGGATAAAAGCTAGTTCAAATATAAAAAAAAGAATCTCTGCCTATGAAGTTATGTTTATCGTTTGTGATTTATTAGTAGAGTAAAATATATTTGAAAACAAAACCCTACAAAAATAGTTGTTTTTTTATCCGTTTTTTATATAGCATATGGTACTCGTTGGAAAGATAATAAAACGCTCGTTAATTTGGTGTAATTTTTTTCTTTAAAAAATCTCGTATATAAAAGATATTAACATTTAAAAGTTTTGGAAGGAAACATTAGAGAGAAAATTTAATTTTGTTTTTAAATTCTTATCTTTTCCTAAAATAATTATAATATATATAGATTTATTAAAAAACTCAAAAATTAAAAAATCCTACATGATGCCATGTGGCACATTCAAGAAGGGGTTAAGGCCTTCATTGAATGCCACATCATCAAAGTTCAATTCTTTTATTATAAGTTATTATTATTATAGATGTTAGAAACTCTATATTTTTATAAAACTCCATTTTATAAAAATACCTTTTTATCAAGATACATATGTATATTTGCTAGTATTTACCAAATCCACCTTGGAAAGTTACCCTTTTACAGTTTTGACACTAAACTTTCCATAGTTATATTTTTAGATACAAGTTTCTAAAAATATCATTTCATGTCCCTCAACTATTAAAGTTTCCAAAATAATCCTTTAACTTTCGAAAGTTACATTTCCTTCCTAATCTTTCAAAAGTGACAATTTTCTACTAAACTACTAAACTTAGTTTTATCAACTTTGTCATTATAGATTATTAATATGATCCAACATTATCAATAGTCCATAATAACTTTATTAAGAACAATAATGTGTGTATTTGTGTGTATTGTGTCCATTTTGTCCAATTTGATCACTTTATGTCCAAATCTTATAATATGTAAACTTTATATTTTACATTTTCTCACAAGATCATCACAATATTAGGTCTTAGATGATCATTTCAAGATGATCTAAACCATTTTTAAATGTATTCAAGTTACATTTACAACCTTTGCTTTGATCATCATTTTAAACATGTGTATGTGCATTTTATAACTTACAAAAATAATATAACGTCACCATCTAAACCCACGACCCATATATTCTCTTTTAGAACATCCATTTTATTAAAAGAAAACCATTATATCTTTTGTTTAAAACCATGTTCCAAACCCTATGTACAACTTGCTTTAAAAACATGAAAGTATAAACTTTCAAGAACCAAAAGCAAGATCAAGAGACTTACTACTAGCACAAGGCTAGGGAAGAATAAAACACTTGATTTGAAATGGGGTTTAGTGTGTTCTTCCAAAATGGTTAAGCTCCTAGCTTGATAACACACTTTGATCTTAAGAAAATGGGTTGAATTATGCAAGAATGTGATGTTTGAAGCTTGAAAAATGATGAATGTATATATGTGTGTGTGCTACGGCCTAGAGGAAAAGAAGAATGAGTTTTTTTCTTTTTGTGTTGAAGCTCATGTCCTTAGAAATCTATCCAAGATCTTTTGAGATACAAAATATCCACTTTAGATTTCAAATCCCTCATATTAGGGAAGCTAGTACACAAAATAAATTTGGCTAGATATGTATGTGTGTTTGGCCGAGATTTATGAAGGATTTTAGAGGATTTTATAATTCTATCAAGGACATAATAATCTATCCTCAAATCTATATCAACACCTCATGATCTTTCCTAGATCTCATGTATAAAAAAATAGTTTTTTTGTTTGGAGCATGAGGGTTTAGGGCCGGTTCTGGTGTGGGTATGAGTGGGGTCCACAACACAAAATATTTGTTACAATATATGTTAAGTTTCATACTTTAACGTTCGGGTGTCGTTCGGGTATTAATCGGATTTTAATCACGCGCTATTTGGACATTAAAATAACCTCAAATAACCCTTAAACATAGCCTAGTTTAAGTGTTGATAAGTTATTTAGGCTTTGCTTGGGTGAAATTATAAATTATACTTGTATCGGGTGCGGTATGCGCACTTTATTCGTTACCGGGAGATTTATATGTAAAGTTTTCACTTATGGTTTTGGAGTTCCAAAACATATTATATTTTGTGAAAATACCCTTTATTTTATATCCTGGGTGTCCGGGATCCTTTTTGTGTATTTAATTTTTACCGGGTAATCACCAACGTCCGTTCCGGACAAGTTTATTCGCACGCGATTTCGCCATGCTTCAACATTAAACATGTGCATTCCTATGCATCTTATGGGGAATTTGCTATTCTCTAAGGCTAAATTAATCCAATTAATTTAAATACGCACTTAAACCGTTAATTACATATACTAATTACGTACGGAATCACATCGATTTTTGCCGGATGTTACACCAAGACTTAACAATCCCGAGCTCGAGCTTGAAAAATGACTCAAGCTTTTTATACAAAGACCGTTTAAAAGAGTCCAAACAAATTTTATATTATTGTTATTTAATTTATAGTATACCTACTATTTAACATTGGCGAGCCGAGCTCTAGCCCAGTTTTAGCTGGCTTAAGTAATCGAAGAGAGCTCGAGCCGAGCTTTTAGCTCCTTTAAAACTGTTCTAAAATTATTTTGAGCCGAACCGAGCTCGAGCTATTGGGTTTTACATTCGATCCGAGCTCGAGCTCAAAGTATTAGGCTCGAACCGAGCCAAGCTTCATAAAAGCATGACGAGCCGAGCTCGAGCTCAGTCAAGCTCAGACTCAGGCTCAACTCGTTTACACCCGTAGTTTTATTCAATTATTTCACTATATGGGTGTTAAAGGTGAGGGGTTTTAAATCAGTTTTGGTTATTCACACACCCTCTTAATATCCACATATTCTTTTGCACCTATATGCCACATATGAGCCTAAACGTGGCGTATGGGAACAAAGATTGATGTCTGGGAATGTTTTATGTTAAATATGTCAGACGGCTACCCCTATACGCCACGTATAGTGCTATACGTGGCATATAGAGGGGATGTGTTTTTATTAAGTTTTGGGTGAAATCCTACCCCTATACGTGGAAGATAGCACTATACGCCACTTGTAGGTGTTATTATTATTAAGTTTTGAATGTTGTCTATCCCGCTCTACGCACCATGTTTATCTCGTGGTCAACCAGCCACCCAACGAACTGCTTGACCCAGCGATTCGTTGATTGGATCATAGCATGTGTCCAAACATGCAGCCTCACAACTCGATAAACGCATTGAGGATGCTACGGCGGTCGCGGTAGAACTTACGGGATAGGTTGCGGCTCACGCTAGTTTGGCTGAGGGGGGACATCAGGTTTCACGTGCGCTAATAATCTGAATCTGCTCGGTCATAAAAGGTATCGGCTGCTGCAACGGCTAAGGTACAAAAATCTGTTCAGCCTCCTATATAAAACGAAGTTCGCCACCTGGAAACTTCTTCACAACCTCCATCCCAAAGAGCGTGCACGAATCCATCATCCGGTGGCCGATCTCAGGCGACAACTGTAAAATATGCGGATGATATCAGCCACAGGCCTGTGCAATGATCATGATGTAGGCGCTGCAGTGATAGTGCCCTGTAATTATCGTCAATACCGCCGCACAAAGTACTAATACCGGTAGAGGGTGCATGACCTGCGTGTAAGTAAACAAAATAGGTAAGTAGAATAGGTCTTGTTGTTTGACCCACTCGGTGCTCTTTCCACATGGAGCGATGGATGTGGCAATGCAACAGTGTTAGTATTAGTATCAGTAGAGAGGGTCTATTATGGATGAGACCCTTGCCTTAGTGTAGAAAGGATCATCACCAATCGTGGGCCACTAGACAAGTAACTCGTCCATCAGGACGGTTGTAACTACCTAGGTGTAAAGCGACGTGACCCTCTCCAGCTCATGGAACAAACCTAGAGACCATCTCAAAGCGCACCAGCGTCATCTGTTGTCGCGCACCAAAAAGATAAAACTCAACCTCTAGCGGCGGTGGGTGGTTCTGGTCGTCCACCAGCTCTGTATCTCCGGCTTGGGGCAGACTATACCTAATGGTTGAGTGAAACTCCATCACTAGCCCCAGATGTGTCGGATGTGCGACAAGGTCAAAAAATCGATCCCACGCTGTTTGGCCTTGGGAAATGATGACATCGTATCCTACACACCACGTATAGCACTATAGGTGACTTATAGGTGTGGAAATGATTGGTCATTTACAGCTGGTCACCCATACACCAAGTATAGCCCTATATGTGACGTATTGGGGTGTGTTACTAGCATCTCCCTTTAAATCCCTCATGTATATGTGACACAATTAAGCTCTACAGACTCCAATCCATACCATACCATCCAAGTTAAGACCTGGCGCTTCTTTTTTAATTAGACTTTATGAGAGGAATGCAACATTATAATAATTTATTGGATAGTATTAAATCATAATTATTCCACTTTTTCTATGAAATAACATTATATAGTTAATTACTTATCTCTTATTTCTTTAATATTCCTTGTTTTAATTGTTTCTTTTATTTTTTTCCTACATATTAGTAATTATTTAATATTTAATTGATCCAACCACGTGTCATACAAGGATTTACAACCTAATAATAAATATTTGAATTAATAAAATACAATCTAAGATGTTATAACACATGTAATACATAAGTTTCTAAGCTACTAATTAATAAGAAAAAAACAATGTAAAATGTTATAATAAGTAAATTACATATCAAAGTTCTTTTGTTTCAAAAACCATATCTTAACGATTGTATGCGTTAATCGATTACATTATTTTTATTCAATTGTGTAATACATATGTATTTATTCAGCATGTTTAATACACAGTTTTTTTAAAAGTTTTTTTTATTACTTTATGCATAAAATTATAATTTTACAATCCTTTAACCCTTGTAATAAACAAGTATATAACCTAGTATAATTATAAGATTAAAAGGTTGTATCTCGGGCTTTTAAATAACATTTCTAAAGTCTTACGATTTTAAAGTGCACGTTTAACATAACACACATTTTAGTTGTATAAAAGAAATGAAAGCATTTACAGTAAAACCTTTATAAATTAATACTTGATAAATTAATAGTCTCAGTTAAAATAATAATTTGTTCAATTCCAACTTGGGTCTAATAAAAGTTGGACTCTAGTCGATAAATTAATAAATAACAACTTTTTTAAAATCCCAATGTATATATATTGGTCATTTGATCCCAACGGAACTATAAATTAATACTTACTAAAAGATTCCAAATTCTAAAATTGTTTAGTGAACTTCAAATCTATATTGAGTTTATCTTTAAATCTCTCCGGTGCAATTAACATACATGGAGAAGAAATATATTGCCTTCAAATTTGTTTTTGTAATTTATTTTCTGATACCATGAACTAACTTGTGAATGTACAATGAACTTCACAAATTCACTTAATTTATAATTTATAAATGTATACATGATTTAGAAATTTAAAGATCATACAAGAAGCCTCTTAAAATTAATAAATTATTAATTATCGATATAGTAATATCTCGTTAAATTAATAAAATATCTCATTTCTAACATTATTAATTGTTTTTTTATAGCTGATTACTAAAAAAACATGTACATGTATCATGATGGACAATTATATAGAAGGTGAACAATAACTTCTTCGCCTCTAATCTCTAAATCTCTCTCTATAATTTACTTAAAATCCCGTATTTAAAACCATCTTGTATCAAATTCCGACTAATGTATCTATTTAATTAAATACTTATTATTTTTCTTTTTCTTTTTCCAATCACAAAATGTGACAAAAAAAAGGGATCATAAATGGAAAGAGTAGTGAGTCCTATAATAAGAAGTTCGTACTTAAATTTCATCTTATTTTTTATGAATGGGATGAGGTATCATATTATGAAAATTTCCTCCAATGGTCGAGATGGGCAATATTGTTGGTTAGGGTTGTGAACAACTTGCCTCCTTCAAGTCCACTCGTGTTTACAAGCTTTATCTTGTACAAATGCATTATTTATTTCATCCATATAATGGAGGTTCCTTTCACTCATTTGACGTCGATTTCGCTAGAGCCTATACTGCCCCATAAATTAAACTAGTACATGATGCGTTATTCATATCCCCCATAAATGGAGGTTTATTTCCCTCATTTGACTTTATTGTTGCTAAAGCCTATATTGCCCCCTAAAATCAATCTACATCGAAGCTCTCTACTCGATTAAAAAAAAAACAAAAAACAAAATTTATTGACCGGGTTTGGTTTATGTCATACTAAGAGCATCTACAATGGCGTAGTTTGCTCAAGGTCTAGAATTCCAAACCAATCAACCGGACAGGTTCACCATTGTAGCATATGGGTTGGGATTCCAAACCAAGGTTGGCTCGAAATACCGGATGGGTTCGGTTGGAAAACGGCGGGGCCACACACACACAATATTTTATTATTTGTTTTTGTGTAAAAGTGGGGTATGTTGCAGAAAAAAATGGGTTTTGATAGTTATGGTTTGGAATGATATGGCATGCCCTCACCATTCGATGCTCTGATCCCTAATATAGCTATATTAAAAGTTTCAACTTGAGTTTTTAAAAATTATAATATATATCTTATAAACAGTTTTCTACTTTTTTTTTTGAACGGTGGCTTTTATATGAGTGACCCAATGCCACACTGCCTAATCGACAGCCCTAGCCAAGGTCTGCCCCAAACTACGTTGTCTTAACTGTGTCCACGCTGGTGTATCAGACTTGGTTACAATGTTCCCCCGGAAACCGTACTGTCTCCACACGAATTTCCTCGTTGGAGTAATAGCCGGGTGAAAACCGCGGTGCGGCTTAGGATCGAACGCTCCTCGACGCGTTTGTCACCATCATTGCCCGGATGCCGTAGAAAATAACGAAAAGAGTGGAAATCGAACCTGAGTCACAAGGAACACCAAGTCTTTCCCCAACCACTCCACCACTAAGTCAGTAATAATTTTCATACTTAATATAACCTCTAAAAGACTGACTGGACCTCCGCCACTCACGGTGGTCCAATTTAATGTTGCATGCTCCCTCCTCAACCAGTCAACCCCTTGTTCTCATGATTTAACTTTCATATTTTTTTTTTCTTTTTGGTCTCTCGTTACAGTTGAACAATATGGAATTTTGGATAGTAGACATGTTTTGATAAATGATTGTTGGTCCGACTTGATTCGGGACCAAAACCAAGAACGTTCGTTGTCTTTTTAAAATCTTTTATTTCAAGTTAGAAATAATATTATTTCATTCGTATTTTTTAAACTATGAAAAATTAAGTTTGTATTGAGGCTTTTAGCATCCTGTTTGTGTAATGTTTTAAACAAAATGCTTATCAACTGTGATAAGGCATACAAGTAATCTCAGGCCTCAATATAAGTAATGTTTGGCCCCAAATATTATCAACAAATTTTTGGAGTGTTGGTCTTAGATAGAAGAAGAACTCGCAATTAACCGAAGCGTGTTAGAGTGCGGATAATCTAGTGATCGGTGACCTTATGTGAAGTCTCCATAGGGGTACTCAAAAACAAAGTTGTGAGCTCTTCCTAACAAACAATATTGATTGTTATGAAGGACCGAATACCAACAATTATTCCAACAATTACATATCCGAACGATAGCATAATAGCTTTTATGTGGTTTGTGATGGTGAGACAAGACGCATCCACAACGAGTCCCAGGAAAGTTTCGAACACCTTAAGAGAATTACATATCCTGTTTAGGATGTGAGGTAAATCTCATAAATGACGATGGATCAATTAATGGAGTGTTGTAATACTTAAGAGTTAAGACAAATCCCCGGCCACAACGCCAAACATGAATTATCTACATTCTGAAGCCTAGATATTCGGAAATTTGGATATACGAATTTTCAGATTCAGAATTGGGTAGGCTTTAAAAAATCGAATTATTTGAGATATTCTTTTAATTTTAAATAATAAACGTTGATTGGAATATTTATCTTCATCGCTAGTTTATACTTCAAAAGTTGAACTCTATTCCGAATTCATCGCTACTTTGATGATTGCCATCTTGACCACCTTTTCGTGGTTTTTTTTTACATATTTACCCAAACCTAAAATCAATAACATATTTCCTCTTTCAAAATCAATTGCATACTTCTCTTTGGGAAATAGGAAGGGGAAATATGTAATTGATTTTCTACATGTGTATGCTTTAGGAGGCTGAAATATGTAATTGACTATTTTTAAGTTGGATAAATATGTAATAAATGATATTAGCAGGGGGATATATCATATATGTAAATGACCCCCATTTCGTCATGGCATAGCCTTCACAAGCTCACAAGCATCCCCTCGTCATCGTAGGCTCGTTGCTGTGAATACATTGAATTCGACGTGATCATAAATCTATAAACGTCGACGATAGCATCATCAGCGGAATGGAGACAATAAATATGATAGTTGTTTGCGAATAACTTGTTTAAGATCAATTGATGCATGTAATTCAGGTGTGTTGCGTGAATAACTTGTTCGAGATCTATCGAGGCATGTCAATCAAGTGCGTTGCAAGCTTTGATTTGCAAATACAATCACGATTGCATATTAGGTTGATTTGTGTTACGTGCTTGTAATTTCAGTTATTGAAATCATATATATGAATTTTTTAGATATTCAAATTTGAACACCTATACACAAGTCGTGCACATGAGAGATGTCATAGCTCACAGTGAATGTATGACCACAAATAGTGTTATTGTATATTAGTCGCATTAGTTGTAGAATGAGAATATAGCTCTACAATTAAAGTGATCTATTTAAGTATTTACCACTTTAACGATTACCATTTTTGGGGCCACGTTATGGGGTTTTTTTGTTTGTAGGCCATTAAAAACCCTGCCATTTAGGCTTCTGAAAGACTAAAAGCAAATTTAACCATGAGCCTGGCCCAAAGACCATCCGGTTTAAAAAAAAATAGCCCATTTTAGTCACGGTTCATTTAAAAAGTCTTCACTCTTGATGAGTTTTGGGTTTTTTAACCATATGTTATACTTTAGAGGTGCACAAGATAACCGACTGAGGAGTAACCGGTTAACCGAAAAAATAAAAAATATACATAGGAAAAAGCAGTTAATTAACCTGCAAAATAAATTAGTAACCTAACCGGTTAAAGTGAATAACCGGAAAAAAAAGAGAGAGAAAACCGCTTAGTAACCAAACTGGTTAAAGCAAAAACTGAGAAAAAAACCGACGATTTGGTTAAAATGCTATACTTTTTTTTACAATTTTCTCATTTAAAGTTTTTTACCATTATTTCGTTTAACAGTTCGGTCTAAATTTTATGAGTTAACATGCTATAACATGCGTATGTAGTTCTACATTTTTTGCATCTAATTTTTCCTCTTTTAACAATCCTGTCGCCTCACGTAGATCCTAAGTTGACTTGGTTATTTATATAATACCGGTTTGCAACTTTTTTTTTATGTATTATGGCCTTATGGGTTTAAAATTAGCTTTAATGGGTCGTACCTACTTTTGTCTTTTTTTTATCTTTAGGTTTTTTAGTTATTGTTTTTTTATGTTTTATGTTTCTCATGCGTGAATCAACTTTTTTACGTCTATTTTCATTTATTTTTTAACGTCTATTTTTTCGTTCGATTTTTTATATATTAGGTTTTATGGGTTTTGAAGGTGTTGATGGTCAATAATGATGATGTGGTATTGGTGTTACTTGGCACGGTTTAACGCCCTCGTACTACAATGCGAAAACTTAATACTAGTTATATGCAGTTTATATACACAAAAATGAAGTAGAATTGAGGAGTTGGACTTGAATGATGTGTTATTTACCATTCCGCCACTGGACTTTCCCTCTTCGGATGGTTCGGAATCGGGTTGATAATGGAAAATATTACTTTGGGTTTAATTTACATTTTAACTTTATATATTTTTTAAAGAGTAAATTACCAAAACTGTCCCTGTGGTTTGGCCCAATATGCCACTTCAGTCCAAACTTTTAAAAATTGCTTAAACAGTCCCTGACTTTTGAAAAAATATGCTAAACAGTTCAAAGACTTAACCCAGTTAACTTTCTGTTGTTAAGTCAGGGGCAAATTGGTCAAGTCACCTATAAATTTGTCTTCTTCCCTCTTAACTTAACTGTAGAATAAACACTTCTCTTGTCACTGTTCAGCCATCCTATAATCGAACCGGGTTTGCTTAAAGATTCAGAAACTGATTGGATGTTATTATCATTACTATTATTATCATCAGATGAATGGTTTGGTCTGATGTGTAGCTTCTTAAGAAGGTTTTTCATGCTCTGTTTGCAAGATTGTTAATCATTCAACAAAGTCAATGCAAATCTCTTCATGGGTATGTTAAAAATTGAATCTTTAAAGCAAACTGATGAAAACTAATAAAGAGTTTGTTAAAAAGTATTGAATTTTTAACGATAACATATGCAGATTAATGGATGCTTTATTAAAAATCCATTTTTTTAATAAAGGTATGCTAAAGATTGAATTTTTAAGCATACAGATTAATAAAGGGCTTGATAGATTGATACAACCAACGAGGTTAATCGATAAAAATGGAATTTTTATTGGAGAAATTATTAATTAATGTTAATTGGTAAACTCACCTATAAATTCGTCGTTGCACTTCACACGGACCATCTTCCCCAACCAATCGTTCAACACCACCTCGATCATCTTCGTTGGTCTTTGATTGTCTCCTGCTGTTCGATTGGGTGTGTGGAGAATATTAATTTTTTGAAACCCTAATTCCTAATTTTGTGACTTTTTATATGCGTCACATACATACCAAATCTATGGCGGTGGAAAGCCTTTGGTTTCATGGATGTACAGAAAATAAAGAAGAAATCAGATTTTGCAAAAGTAATAAGACTTTGCCATTAAAATAGTGGGTTTTTACGGGTGAGGTGGGAAGAAGACAATGGGGGAAGAAGGCAAATTTATAGGTGACTTGACCAATCTGTCCCTGACTTAACGACAAAAAGTTAAATGGGTTAAGTCTTTGGACTGTTTTGGCCTATTTCTTCAAAAGTCAAGGACTGTTCAAGCAATTTTTAAAAGTTTGGACTGGAGTGACATATTGGATTAAACCACAGGGGCGTTTTAATAATTTACTCTTTTTTAAAAACTATGGTAAATTAGTCGATTAAATCGTATAAATAATTCACACAAGCACTAAGAATTAAATAAAATTGTTATAATACATCACCAATCACCAAACATTAATCTGCTAATTATACTGAAACAACAAATGAAACTTAAGTCAATTTAAAGAGAGAAAAGAAAGGTTTTAAGTGACTTTGGCTAAACAAATATTGAAACTTGGTTAAAGTTACCCCAAATTATGATGACATACATGTTCGGCATGTTACATTTTGTAAACAGAAGGGACGAAACTTTTGAATTTATATATTTTTGTGGATTAAAGTGGGATGAATTATTATATTCGTTGACGCTTTGCATGAATAAAATGTTGATAAATAAAGTTGTAACAATTAATGTAACATTTACATAAGAATAACAACACGTAAATGATTCCTAGAGTTTTTTCCCAAAATGGTGTACCTACAAACTTATTTACCAATCTAGTGTAGTTTAAAACATTTTTTTTTTTGACAAAATACTTTCATTCAAAACCGAGCACATCTAAAATCCGAGGCCACTCCAAACCGCTATCTACAACATATACAACGGATGATTGACTCAATATTTTAATAAATATAAATTCCTTTTATATTACGAAGTTTAACTTTTCCATATCATTGTTAACAAAATCAAATTAAGATTATTACAATTAATAACAATCAATATAATTGTATCATCAAAATATTTATAGTACATTTGAATTATTTAAAACCAACCCTTTCAAGCATTTAAAATCAATGTTTGACTATGTTAATTAAATTGTATTACACTTTTACAATTATTTTAAATCGGTTATTTTAAAAAATTAATAATAAACAATTTTATTCAAAAATTAAATACAATTATACAAACTTCAAAATGTAGCAAACGCAAAATCCTACCTATTTAAATAAAACTCAACAACGTAAACTTTTAAATAAACAATTTTATTAAAAATATAATTTCAATTATACAAATTGAAAATATTACCATACCAAAAATCGTAGGTATGTAAACAAAACTCAACAATTTAAACTTTTAACTTAATAATGGAAACATATAAAAATGCTAATTATATTTTCATCACTTTAACCGAAATTTAACTTAATAATGGAAACACTTAAATGTAAATTTCGTTAGTGGTCAATTTTTATATTATGTTTGTCATAATTTACTAATCTTTACTAAAAATAAAAAAACTTTACATTTTTAAGTTAAACCTCTATATATACATATTAGAGGGATCGTACCTAAAATCTATATACCATAAACTTGCAGCATTATGGATCCAAACAACATTACTTTTTTGAATGACATCACTTGGCGCATGAGTAAATATACCATCAAAGTTAAGGTGCTTAGGCTTTGGAGGCGAGCAAATCGAAAGATACCTGGAGAAATTCTTTCTCTTGATATGGTTATTATGGATGAACAGGTTATGTTTTTAACATTTTTTTTTTTGAATTTGTTTTTTTTGTACACATTTGTTTGTTTCGAAAATTGGTTGTTACTAAATTTATTTTTTTCGTTTTTAAACAGGGGTCGAAAATGCAAGCTATTGTATGGAGTAGATATATGAAGAAGCATGAAAAATTCTTACATGAAAATGAAACTTATTATATTTATAACTCACAACTTGCTGAAAACAAATCTACTAAACATTTTTCTAAAGATGACATGCTCTCTTTTACTTTTGAAACCAATATTTCAAAGTGTAGTAAGTTTGATGGAAGTCAATACGGTTTTAATTTTTCATCTTTTGAGTCACTTAAAGGTGGAAATCTGTCTGCAGAACAAAGAATTGGTTTGTTTTAATTATACTAACAATTGTATTTTAATATTTTTCTATATTAATTATGTATTCGTATAAAACTGTTTTAACTTCTTTTTAAGATTTCATTGGCTATGTTGAAGAATGGACTCCACCAGAACCAACAGAAACTAAAGCTGGGTTGAAAAGCAAGATGAACCTTGTGTTGATCGATCTAGAGTATGTATTTCATATCTACTATGAATATGTTGGTATAAAACCCTTTATAACTTTCCTTTTAACATACATTCTGTTTATATGTAGTGGCATCAAAATGACATGTTCTTTGTGGGAAGAGTATAGTGATCAGATGTTTGAATACATCAAGCAGAATGAAGATGAAGTTCATGTAATCCTTATTGTTCAATTTGGTAGCTTTAGCAATTATAAAGGTATGTTATATATTACTTTTTTTACAAATTCCGATTACATATTTTTGTATACCGGTATTTGTTTTACCTGTTTTAATATTTTTTTTACAAAGGCAATGTAAGTGTTCAAAATGCATTCTTTATCACTCGCCTCTTTATTAATGAAGACATTGAAGACATTCGTTCTTTCAAGAAAAGGTACCATAGTTATCTTTTTTTGTGTTTTATTTATATGTTTTCAGTTCTTTAAAGATATACAAATATTTTTTTTTTCAATTACAGTTATATTCAAAAGTTTGTCTCCAACGAATCATGTTCTGCTCAACGATCGCTGGGATCGTCTGGTAGCATGAACATGTCTGATGAATTTTTGAATAAAACACCTTTCAGCAGTATTCGTGAGCTTCCATTGATAACAGAGGTTCGTATAAAAATCAGTTTATTTTTTCCAAATACCTTTCTTTCCATATACATTTCAGGGTTTTTCGTCGCATTATTACTGTTGGTTTTGTAGGTTAACAAACAAGTCATTGTTGTTGGAACAATCAAGGGGGTGGATCCTAACGAAGATTGGTATTACCTTGGTTGCGAGTTCTGTAACCACAAGGTTGAGCCAACTTTAAGTTTACCTGATGATGAAGAGGTGAAGGACGTAACTTCATTTAAACAAGTTTTGGTTTGCACGAATAAAGGTTGTCCCAAACAGATTGTCTCTGCTGATCCAGTGTAAGACTTCTATTTGATATACATAACTTATAATTGTATGATATTATTTATTTATTTTTTACGTTTTAGTATTCATGTTTACGTTATTAATTTTTTTAGATATAGGGTTTATTTATTAGTTTTCGTGTTTTAGGTATAGGATTCCAATAAGGGTGCAGGATTGTACTGGAATAACATCGCTTACATTGTTTGATCGAGAAGCAAAAAAAATGTTGGGCATGTCAGCGATGCAGCTTCTTGAGAAAAGCAAACAGGTAACTTATTTTTATCAGTCTTTAACAATATATTTAATTCTACTTTGTATTACTTACTAGATTAATGCCCGCGTCTACACGCAGTTCACCAACGTGCTTCTATTCTTAACACTTTAATCAACGGATCTTAACAGCATAATAAGCAATTATTGGAACACTCTTTTTTCAACCTAAAAGCCAAGTTAAAATCTAACTAATGAAAAAAATTAATCTAATAACAAAACCAATAAATAAGTAAGCATAACTGATTAAGTTTTTATAGATAATATAAATCAAAATTACGACTTTTAATAAAGTTGTTAATAACCTGCATCATAAACTACCAAATACATACGAAGAAAAACTATTAAAAGTTCATATAAAACATACTAAACTTAATCACCTTCCTCATCATCATCATCATCATCCCTTTCAGAATCGGACTCCTCCTCTGCTTCCACCATTGCCGCTTCCTCTTCCAGATTCATGATTCTTAGGCGAATCATTTGTTCCAGGTTCAAACTGGCAGTGGTTCTACGGTTGTTAGACATGCGTACATTATCGAGTTCCACAAGCAAGTCATAGTCATTGCAGTTCTCAATCTGATCCCTTGACATCAACCGATATTCACCATCGGAAAACAGAATACTTGCAACATTAAGATTTTCAGCAAAAAACCAACTTTGGACATGAAATACCTCCATAAGTTCATCAAACTCATCCACTTCAAAGATTTCTTCCAACTTAGCAATCAATCTGCTCTCTTCATTGCTCGGCAACCTGATGGTTCTTCCAAACTCATACACTTCTCTTTTAAAGTCTTCATCCATTTGCATAATCGCCTTTCTTGAACCAAAAACTAATAACGTAGTGTCACTCATGTTCACAAAATACCTACGCTTGATTCTGCAGAACCTCCAACTGACAACCCTTACCATTGTTGAATTTTTTTTTTCCTTGGATTTGTGTGTGTTTAATTTAAAGAAAGTAAATATGTGATTTAGATTTAGTGATTATGATTATATAGAAACATTAAAACGCGTGTAAGGGAACCGAAGTGACAACTTCAATTTTCAACACTAATACTAATTAATATTTGATACCCTATTAATTGATGATCTTTTGAAAAGACTAATCGCTGCAGCCTATATACGAAATTGGCGGTTGTTATTTGAAGAAATTATATTTCGAATATTAAATATAAACTAAAAAAGTTAATGGTTATTGTTACCATATTAATTAGTATAACAGATTTGTTGTAATATATAAGATTTTTAATATATACGAAAGTTTACCTTAAATATAATTATTAAATTTGTATGATCTAGGTTTCCATTGAAGACAAAGTAACTCCTGTTGAGTTTTATGAATTTGAAGAGAAGAAGTTTGCTTTCAAAATTAAAGTAGGGCAATTCAACATTGATAAGAATCTTGATGGTTATGGTATACGTAAGCTTACAAATGATTCGGAAATTGTAGCTTCTCTTGAAGAACGGTTCCTTGACATTCAGGTTATGATTATCATTTAAATATTTCGTTATAATTACTGTTATGAATCGTTATTATTGTTGTTATTTACTTATTGTTTAAACCTTTGTTTTTTAGATCGATCAACCTGTGCTTGAAAATATTGATCTAGGTGAATCTTCAACACAGAATGCAGTGTCTGTGAAGGTTAGTAGTTTACTTGGTCAATCATGTTTTCATATTAGATTTGAATGTAGTTTATTCTAACAATTTCGACATGGCTTTTAATATTGTAGGATTCTGTTGGAGATAACACTACTCCAGAATCATCTTCTAGAGTTAGTTTGATTCGTGATGAAGCGGAAGTAAAGCGTAGCCTTGACAAAGTTTACGAAACGGAAGATGATGCAAGTGAATCAACAACTAAAGTCCTAAAGTCTGAAAAGTTGATTTCCCCTAACAAATCACCTGAGAACTCAGTCTTGATTCCTAAGGTTGAAAAATAGGATCAATTACCCGTTTTTTGAACATTGGTTTATTGTCAGGATTTTTTATTTCATGTGTGTTGACATTTTGTTTTCATTTTATGTTTGCTTTGCTTTTGAGACAATTTTGATCTAAATAAATTGCGTGTTTACATTTGATGTTTGTTTATTATATTGGTCAAAATTCTAAAAGGTTCAATTGTTCCTAATGTGCCAATTCCCAATATGCTTATGTTTTGCAATGACCATCAATAGAATCCAAGGACAGTCTTTATCGAAGGTTGTATTATATTTTAAGACACCCGGTATTGTCACATGTCCAACTTTATGTCGTATTGTCAACAGTTAAAAGCATGGTAGGCGTGAAGTTACTTATACTTATGCTGATGGGAAAGTCAACACTAAAACAAAAAATGTGGTGTATAAAGAAATATTTTGTGATATTTGAATAGAATGTGTATTTATTTCTTTTAAATCTTAATAAAATAGTTTCTGCTACATTTTTTTATATGTTTTACCCGTCAAAATAATTGTACATTGGTGAACCGCGTGTTAACGCGGGCAAAGATCTAGTTTATATAATACCGGTTTGCAACTTTTTTTTATGTATTATGGCCTTATGGGTTTAAAATTAGCTTTAATGGGTCGTACCTACTTTTGTCTTTTTTTTATCTTTAGGTTTTTTAGTTATTGTTTTTTTATGTTTTATGTTTCTCATGCGTGAATCAACTTTTTTACGTCTATTTTCATTTATTTTTTAACGTCTATTTTTTCGTTCGATTTTTTATATATTAGGTTTTATGGGTTTTGACGGTGTTGATGGTCAATAATGATGATGTGGTATTGGTGTTACTTGGCACGGTTTAACGCCCTCGTACTACAATGCGAAAACTTAATACTAGTTATATGCACTTTATATACACAAAAATGAAGTAGAATTGAGGAGTTGGACTTGAATGATGTGTTATTTACCATTCCGCCACTGGACTTTCCCTCTTCGGATGGTTCGGAATCGGGTTGATAATGGAAAATATTACTTTGGGTTTAATTTACATTTTAACTTTATATATTTTTTAAAGAGTAAATTACCAAAACTGTCCCTGTGGTTTGGCCCAATATGCCACTTCAGTCCAAACTTTTAAAAATTGCTTAAACAGTCCCTGACTTTTGAAAAAATATGCTAAACAGTTCAAAGACTTAACCCAGTTAACTTTCTGTTGTTAAGTCAGGGGCAAATTGGTCAAGTCACCTATAAATTTGTCTTCTTCCCTCTTAACTTAACTGTAGAATAAACACTTCTCTTGTCACTGTTCAGCCATCCTATAATCGAACCGGGTTTGCTTAAAGATTCAGAAACTGATTGGATGTTATTATCATTACTATTATTATCATCAGATGAATGGTTTGGTCTGATGTGTAGCTTCTTAAGAAGGTTTTTCATGCTCTGTTTGCAAGATTGTTAATCATTCAACAAAGTCAATGCAAATCTCTTCATGGGTATGTTAAAAATTGAATCTTTAAAGCAAACTGATGAAAACTAATAAAGAGTTTGTTAAAAAGTATTGAATTTTTAACGATAACATATGCAGATTAATGGATGCTTTATTAAAAATCCATTTTTTTAATAAAGGTATGCTAAAGATTGAATTTTTAAGCATACAGATTAATAAAGGGCTTGATAGATTGATACAACCAACGAGGTTAATCGATAAAAATGGAATTTTTATTGGAGAAATTATTAATTAATGTTAATTGGTAAACTCACCTATAAATTCGTCGTTGCACTTCACACGGACCATCTTCCCCAACCAATCGTTCAACACCACCTCGATCATCTTCGTTGGTCTTTGATTGTCTCCTGCTGTTCGATTGGGTGTGTGGAGAATATTAATTTTTTGAAACCCTAATTCCTAATTTTGTGACTTTTTATATGCGTCACATACATACCAAATCTATGGCGGTGGAAAGCCTTTGGTTTCATGGATGTACAGAAAATAAAGAAGAAATCAGATTTTGCAAAAGAAATAAGACTTTGCCATTAAAATAGTGGGTTTTTACGGGTGAGGTGGGAAGAAGACAATGGGGGAAGAAGGCAAATTTATAGGTGACTTGACCAATCTGTCCCTGACTTAACGACAAAAAGTTAAATGGGTTAAGTCTTTGGACTGTTTTGGCCTATTTCTTCAAAAGTCAAGGACTGTTCAAGCAATTTTTAAAAGTTTGGACTGGAGTGACATATTGGATTAAACCACAGGGGCGTTTTAATAATTTACTCTTTTTTAAAAACTATGGTAAATTAGTCGATTAAATCGTATAAATAATTCACACAAGCACTAAGAATTAAATAAAATTGTTATAATACATCACCAATCACCAAACATTAATCTGCTAATTATACTGAAACAACAAATGAAACTTAAGTCAATTTAAAGAGAGAAAAGAAAGGTTTTAAGTGACTTTGGCTAAACAAATATTGAAACTTGGTTAAAGTTACCCCAAATTATGATGACATACATGTTCGGCATGTTACATTTTGTAAACAGAAGGGACGAAACTTTTGAATTTATATATTTTTGTGGATTAAAGTGGGATGAATTATTATATTCGTTGACGCTTTGCATGAATAAAATGTTGATAAATAAAGTTGTAACAATTAATGTAACATTTACATAAGAATAGCAACACGTAAATGATTCCTAGAGTTTTTTCCCAAAATGGTGTACCTACAAACTTATTTACCAATCTAGTGTAGTTTAAAACATTTTTTTTTTTGAAAAAATACTTTCATTCAAAACCGAGCACATCTCAAATCCGAGGCCACTCCAAACCGCTATCTACAACATATACAACGGATGATTGACTCAATCCTTCCACTCAATCCTACTACATTTTGATCTATGACTTAACCACAAAAAAAGACATAGAGTTGATAGAAGCCACGACCTCGACAACCCTAGGCGCTTTTTTATTAAAGACCACATTGTTGCGTTCCTTCCAAATCGCCCAACACGAGACCATGACGATACCACGGACAATACTTTTACCTCTACCTGGGCCAGGGATCTCTTCTTGCCAAGAAAACATATCTTCTATTAAACCACACCTGTTGGGCCTCAATCGACACTAGCGCCACACTTTGATCCAGACGTCAACAGAGAATTTACAAGCCACAAAAACGTGATTAACCGTCTCCGCTTCGGAGCTGCAGAGGGGGCAGATGACTGACGGCAACGTGATCCTCCTTTTAACCAACTCCGAGCATGTAGGAACTCTTTCTTGATCAACCCTCCAACTGTGAATGTTGACTTTTAACGGGATCCAACTGATCCACCTCATACGAAGACCTGACTGAGCCACCGAATACTGTCTAAGAGACTTCTTAACGGCTGCAACTGAGAAGCCCCCCGAAGATTTATTGTCCCAACTCCCAAATCCATTTGTCAGAATTTCCGCTGATCCGAACGTTCGACAGCATGTGGAATAAATCCTCAATCTCCGAGATCCCTGCCACTGTATTTGCACCCAAGTGCCAATCAGCAGCCAAACTCGTCTGTCCTCCAACCATCTTAGTACGGCTGAACACAGATGCATTCTTGTCCTTCTCGATATAGAGGAGGTTCGGCCAACGTATCCACAAAGGGGTAGTACCATACCAAACATCTTTCCAAAAATTAATACACCTCCCATCGCCTAACTGACATGAAATTAAATTATCAATGGTCCTTCCTTCGAATCGAATACTGCCCATAGCATTAACAAGCGACTTCCAGACTCCTGGAAGCGCTTTATTAACCGGTAAAAAGACCCATTTGTTCCTGCCTCCATGGATACTTAAAATAGTCCTCCTCCACAACCCCTTGTAATCTGTTTTGAACCTCCACACCCATTTAACTAACAGAGCCGAATTGACGTCTGTAAGCTTGGAAATGCCCAAACCCCCAAACCGTTTGGGTCTCGTTACATTTTCCCACGAAACCCAATGAATACCTTTACCGTCACCATTACCCGTCCAAAGGAACTTTCGCATAATTTTCTCTATACTATCAACTACCTCGGAAAGGCGCTTTAAATATAGAGAGATAGTAAACCGAGAGGCTAGCAAGGACAGACTTGATCAAAGTAAGACGACCTCCGATTGACAAAACTTTGGCCTTCCAGGATAATAGTCTGTTACGAATTGTTTCAATGACCGGCTCCTAATGCGCCACCCAGTTCATATTCGCGCCGACCTTTATGCCTAAATATTGAAAAGGGAGATCACCCTCTTTACACCCCAATAAGAGAGCCATATTACTGACTTCCTCATGAGGAATACCCAGCCCAAACAGAGAAGATTTCTGGACATTAATTTTCATACCCGGACAGACCTTAAAGATACGTAACAATCTAGTAACCATAACAATGTTCCTTTCAGACCAAGAACCCAGCAATAACGCTTCATCGGCATAAAGCATGTGAGATAACGACACCCCTTGACTCGGCAAAGTCAAACCCTCAATCTCACCAAGGCTGCAAGCATTTGAAATCATCACCGCAAAAGCTTACATAACGAACAAAAATAGAAAAGGAGACAAAGGATCGCCTTGTCTGAGTCCTTTTTGACAACCAAACTCAAACGTAGGCGACCCGTTAACTAGAACCGCAGATCTAGCAGACCGGAGAATACCTCTAATCCAGAGACACCACTTATCCGGGAAACCCATTTGTTTCATAATATCAATAAGAAACTCCCAGTTCACGTTGTCGTAAGCCTTCTCGAAGTCAATCTTGAATAAAAAAGCCTTCTTACCACTTTTCTTAGCCCACCCTATCACCTCATTAAGAACGAGGGGCCCGTCCAAAATAAGCCTGTCCGAGAGGAACGCTGACTGAGATTCTGAAATCACGTCTCCCAGCAATAACTTTGGATATGGTTTTACTAATCACACCTACCAAATTAATAGGGCGGTAGTCCTTTAACCCCAAAGGAGTTTTAGACTTTGCCACTAATGTAATGTAAGACAAGCTAAATTCTTTCCTGATATACCCCGAATCATGAAACGATTCAAACAACTTGACGAAATCATCTTGCAAAAACTCCCAGAAATGCTTAATGAACCGGAAATTGAAACCATCCGGATCTGGAGCTTTATCGGACCCTCAGTCAAAAACGGCCTCCTTTATTTCTTCCTTGGAGAAGGGAGCTATCAAGGCAGAGATCTTATCAGTCGGCACTTGTTTAAACCCGTCAGACCTAAGGACCGGACGACTACCAAACTGCTCACGAAATAAATCTCGATAGTACCGAAGAACTTCTCTTTTAACCAAAGGAGGATGAGAGATCCATTCCCCATTAATCATAACCCCTGGAATACAATTGGCCGCTTTTCTCCCATTGATACACTGGTGGAAATAGGCGATATTGTCATCTCCCAAAGAGGCCCACTTCACCCGCGACTTTTGTTTCAAATCTTTGTTCTTCAGCAAATGAATCCTATCCATCTCTTTTTTACTCTCTTCCCATATCCACTCTTCCTCTTCATCTAAAACGCCTTCTTCAATTTTAGTTTGTAACCTCAAGACTTCGTTTTTAAGATCAACCAACTCCAAATCTTCCAGCGTAGACTTAGACCTCCACCAAGACATAAGCGCCCTCTTTACAGCCCCTAGCTTTTTATGAAGAGACAAATCAGAAGGACCATCCAGCGTTTCTTGTTTTAAAGCATTTGTTATCACATCTTCACAATCCTCCCTTTCTAGCCACGAGTCAAGCCATCTAAAAGGTTTAGCGCCATAATTAACATTAGATAAAGATAACACCAAAGGGCTGTGGTCGGACAAATCCTTCGACAGGGCCCTGAAACAAGCCCCTGGCCACCTGCTAAAAAAATCAAAACAAACCAACATTCGATCAATTTTGCTCATCTTGGCCGAATTACCCATTCCAGTCAAGTACGTGAATTTATTCCCCTGCATATAATACTCTTGTAAGTTAGCTTCATCAATAAAGTTGTTGAAATCTAACGCCGCCTTTTTATTAAACTTGGAATTCCTTCTTTCTTCCACCCAACGAACGGAATTAAAATCCCCTAAACACAACCACATACCCGTCTTACCCTGCATCAATCCTATCAACCGGTCCCATAGACGTCTTTTCTCACCGACCTTCTGAGGGGCATAGACATTTACAATGTTAACCACACTCCCATCTTCCACTAGAGAACCCGAAACCAATAGAAAATTGTCATCTTTTGCCGAATAATTTTTAACAAATTTCCTAGTATTCCACATACAAATCAAACCACCAGATTTCCCCTTAGCACCAACCACCTCAGAATCAAAACCACTGTTACCCCATATAGCCGAAAAATCAAACAAATGACCCTCCCCCAACATGGACTCTTGGATACCCATAAAATCGATCTTGTGCTTCGAAACTAACCCTTTCACCCATGATGTTTTACCCACCACCCCAATTCCTCTAACGTTCAAGGATAAATAATTCATCGCAAACCTAATTGTTGCCTTTCACCTTCAATAGAGTTAGAGACCAAGTTCTCGAACCCTTGTAGTTGGACGCCCAAACGATCGGCAAAATTGATGGTCGCTTCCAGCTCAACTCCTTCATTATTCACCATAGGAGCGACGGGAGTGAATGGGGATTCAGCTAAAATACCTGTGTCTTTACTGGACTCCAAGTCTTCATCGTACTCCTGTTGATCTCCCAAGGCACTAAATGGATTAGAAGTAAATACAGGATCCCCCCTTCTAGTCTTTTGAACGTTGTGATCCAACCCCATAATTATGGGCTCTAAATTAAATGGGTCATCTTCTAATTTGGGTCCTTTATTGGGCCGGTCATTGCTGTTGTAGTACGCCCCACCAAAGGACTGGTCCATCTCCACACTTTTAACTTTTTCTTTTTTACGTTTACAAACAATGCCTTCCTTCTTGACACTCCTATTTGGAAAGGAGTTAATGTTGCCAGCAATACCGTCCTTAATCTCCTCCGTGATCTTCTCCTCCTTTCCATTCGAAACATCCCTGCCATAAATATTCTCCGTAGTTTCCTCCGGAACATCCTCTTCTACCATAATTACCTCTGCCGGAATATCCTCAGGAGTATCCTCCGACATGGCAGCAACACCGGCATCTCGATCGTTAGACTCATGGCTCCTAACGGATTGAATATCAGCATCTTCGATGAATTCAAGTTGTATAAGTATGAGGAAAGATGCAAATCATACATTAGGTCTGCTTTTCAAAGCGTAAAGTAACTCGGGCCAATCATCGCAAGAAAAATGTATAGCCAATAACATGCGTTGTATATCGTTTTCAAACCATCATAAATTAAATGTGTAGGTAATGATTACATGTTCATTTGACTTGTGGTTAAACATACTCATGTTAGAAGATTGAAATATGAACTTTTTTTTAAGGCGGCATACACTTAAAAACAATATAATTGGCAAAATTAAGTTGGATGATGAAGTCAAGTTTTGGATTGATGTTTGGATAGGGGATACCTCCCTCGAGAATAGTTATCCCGATTTGTAGAAAATAGCAAAAAACAAGAGAGCATTGGAGGGGTATACGGTGGGAAATTGACCTGATTTGTGGGCTTGGAAACTGGATGATGAAGGCAGCTTTTCGGTGGCAAGTGCAAGGGAACAGTTATCGAACCCATTAATAGTTCGAATAGTATTTTGTTGGCCGTTAAAAAAACAAACATATTGAATTTTAAGATAAATTACATTTCTACACATATATTACGCTTTAGAATGCAGTATAGATAATTGGTCTTGTAATTTACTCTACAAAATAGGGGTGAGCAAATTAGCCGTCATAAGCGATAATCGAACCATAACCGACATAACCGAACCGATTTTAACCAATAACCGACATAACCAGTGGTTATGGTTATGAATTTATTTAATCGACCGAGTGTTTATGGTTATGAAGCTTTGGTTAACCGATATAACCGAAACCAAACCAGACTTCTAATGTTAAGCCTATGTAATAGGTTTATGTTTTACACTAACCATGTAGAGGTTTTGTACTAAAATAAAAATATGTTGGTAACAAAATGATCTTGATGTAAATGACCTTTATTTTGATAAAAAAAAAAAATAAACCTAGGCTTAAGTAAGATTTTTATTATCAGGAAATATCTTATTAACAAGGATCCCCTATCCGTAGTATAACCAAATAATGTAATCTTGATTGTCTTACAAAAATAAAAGCCCAAACCAAGGCCAACATCGTAGATTCCATTTTTTATTCTGTAGATCCACAATATTTTAATTTTTGAACTTAGCCGAAAGTTAGTTTTAGTTGAAGTCGTTAGTTAATAACCAAAATAACCATAACTAAACCGTAACCGAATTCATAACAGATTAACCATAACCAAAGTTTGGTTATGGTTATGGTCAAGGAAAACCCAGAACCGAAATAGCGGTAAAAGTTATGATTAATCGTAAAAACCGAACCAAACTGATCATGCACACCCCTACTAAAAAAAATATCTTAAATTAAATCAGTTTTTAAAACACAAAAAAGATGATGAAACTTGAAAATGAAAAAGAAATGAAAACCAAAACTTCTTCAACACACGTGTCATGTTGTAATTGGACACGATGACACCAACACACAATAATAAATGAAAATAAACTGAAATGAATTAAAGTTGGATACATCCTGTAATAATTATAAAAGCGTGCAGAGCTGCCGTGCATACCACCGGAATACAGGTAGCTGCTGCCCTACCACCACCACCTACGGCGGTCTTTATTTTATCAGGTACCAATCCATAGGCTTTTAGATCGATCCTTCGATCCATCCATCCTGGTTATATTAATTGTTTAATTGTTTTGTTTATTTATTTATGGTTATATTATTAGTTGTGGTAAAGGTGTAGTCTTTTTGGTTCTTTGCCTGTGTAATTGTGATATTTTAATTGTTGTTTGATTGTGATTGGGGCTTTAGTGTATGTAATTGGATTAGTTGGCATCTTAATAAGGATATTAAGATGTATGCCCTAATAAGTCTCCCATTTTGTGATTTAGAAGTTGACATAATGTATATACCTATCATTAATATTTGTTAGCAAGTTGATTTTCGCTGCTCATGAATCGAATATTCGAATCATCTCCCAACCGCGGCAGATCTAGAGATTTAGGTGAACAAAGATACTATATTACTACAATAAGTTGATGACATATACAATTAAAGAACACTACCTTCAAATAATTAAACTTTTGTTCATCACAAGTTGTGCCACATCGATAGCAAAATAGTTTAACAAATGTTTGTGCCATGTAAAGGATATTACGTTCGAGCAATTGAAGATTTGTAGCAGACTAGCGGCCATGTAAATAATAGTTGGTTTAAAAAAGTTTAAACTATGCAATTAAATAAGAGAATGTCTTTCAATTGGTGTTCGTGAAAGTTTTGGTGATGAACAAATGTTCAATGTAGCAAATAACGGAATGTCTTTCAGTTGTTGGTCACATGGTTGTTAAAAGCCATCACCTCTTGCGCTTAGGTTCATTTTCAGGTGAGGCGAGGCAATTTCGCTTTAAGTTGAGGAAACTGTGCTTTAATTCTCCGTGTGACGGTTTAGGACTTTAGGCGCAGATTCTAGCAAGATTCCCAAACTACGGAGAGTTTCCAGCCACATTCTCTAAATTACGGCTAGATTCAGGCCAAAATTCTACTTTTATCTAAGGAAAACTACTTTGATACACTAATATGCTATTATTTAAAAACTTTGATACTAATTAGATGATATTAAATATTATATAATAGCTTTTGTTTATTTTATTTGAAATTATACAAGTAGGAGAGACTTTTTTGGTCTCATTTAAGTTCAAAACTCATTACTTCTTAACTTCAGAGGGAAAAAGTAGTTCTGAAGCGCTTGATAACAGTGTAACACATGATGTCCAATTTCTTATAGGATGTTGTTATTTGATAACAGTTATCTGATAGCACTAATCTTTCTGTCTGTCTCCTTTCATGTATTTGACTTGTTTTATCTGTAATGGACAAATTGCAACATTTACCTAATCGTTTCTGTCTTTCACCCGCATTCTTATGAAGTTATGCTTGTATTTGCTGTAGGCCATAGATCCTACTTTCAGCTAGCAGGGTGAGATTCACTTTTTATCTACGTTTCTTCTTAAATTACTTATTTGTAGTCATGACAATGAAGAATGGTGAGCGTGCCGCAAACATTGCTCTAGCAGGTTTGAATATTTCTCTCCAATCAAACACCTCTAGTTATCAACTTTTTAAATACAAAAACTTATACTTCCATTCATATTTATCTTGTGTATTTCCAACGGGCTAGTTTGTTAAGAGATTATTTATCTATCTAGCCTTGTGGTGCAGGTCTAACGCTGGCGCCATTAGTTATAAAAGTAGATACAAATGTAAATGTCATATTGACTGCATGCCTCACGGTTTTCGTGGGTTGCTACCGTTCTGTCAAGCCGACACCTCCTACTGTAAGTATACCAGTTACTGTGCTAGGTAACATTATTTAAGAAGTTACCTAATGTTTTATGTTCTAAATTACGATGTCTTGAATTTTTTTTTCATCAGGAGACAATGTCTAATGAGCATGCAATGCGGTTTCCCTTAGTTGGCAGTGCAATGTTGTTGTCTTTGTTCTTGCTCTTTAAATTTCTATCAAAGGACTTGGTCAATGCAGTTCTGACAGGCTACTTTTTTATACTGGGGATCATCGCTCTTTCGTATGTTCTTTTTGTATGCATAATTCTTCTTTCTTTTTGTATGTTAGCATATAATAAATTAATTATTCACTAATTGTATATACTAACATTAGTTGAATTTCTATTAACACAGAGCAACACTCTTACCTGCAATTGCTCGGTTTCTACCAAACAAGTGGAATGATGATGTCATAACATGGCGTTTCCCGTATTTTCGCTGTATGCATTACTCCCTTTTTACTTCTGGCTGCAAGAAATGTTGAGCAACTCATAGGTTTCTTGCAGCCATTTGATTACATTTTTAATTTATTATGCTGTGATTTGCAGAATGATATGTTTTTTGAAACATTTGTAAACAGCTGTGGAGTTCGAGTTCACAAGGTCTCAAGTTGTTGCTGCTATTCCTGGTACATTTTTTTGTGCATGGTATGCTGCACAGAAGCATTGGCTGGCTAACAACATATTGGGTCTTGCATTTTGCATTCAGGTTTGTTTATCTAAATTCCAAAAAAAGTATTAGTTCTGAACATATGTTTAAGCTTTTATCATTTTTAATATTTTGCAGGGAATTGAAATGCTCTCTCTTGGCTCTTTCAAGACTGGTGCCATTCTGTTGGTAAGGGAATTCGGTTATTGTTAAAGATTTTTTTTTTTTTTTTTCGTTTGAGGATTCTTATGATGTCATGGAAACTGCAGTCAGGACTTTTTGTGTATGATATATTCTGGGTCTTCTTCACACCTGTGATGGTCAGCGTTGCTAAATCATTTGATGCACCTATCAAGGTAATATCAAAGCGCAAAACATACATGTTAGAATATATTAAGGTTAGCTTTCACTAGGGTTAGGCGCCCTTAGGCCCATTAATGTGAAGGTAAAAAAGATATCTAAATGAGATTGATTTTTTAAGTATGTTACGATCTACTGATAATCCGGTCTATATAGACAAAATACAAATGCCTAATCATAGTGGGCTAAGACTATCCTCATTCACAACCAACACAACCCAACTTTCAAATAAAAAACTAATTTCTCTCTTTCACACTTACACAACCCTATCCTACTCAAAATTTAACACACATTCACAACCTTAATCATCCTAAAAATATTTTTTTAAACGAACTCGGTTTTTAATAAAATTTATATCAGGATGTTCACAAAAAAAAAGTTAAGAAATACCGTGTATTTAGTTTTATTTTTAAGTTTAAATATAACGAGTTATTTGAGTTATTAAGTTAGTGGGTGTGTAGTTCGGTTGCAACCCTTGGTTGGTGCACCAACCAGGTTGTGAGGTTTTTAGCATTTTTTTTTTTGGGCTTTTTTCGGTGAACAACCATCTCATTTGCACACCAATGGGGTTAGTCTAAGCTAATGAACCTAACCCTGATGACTACCAAGCCTAATGATCGATAACTTAGTATATTCTACCAATTGATGTTTATAGTTATGACAGTTTTCTTCTTTTTGCAGCTTCTATTTCCATCTAGAATTGCCGCACGCCCCTTTTCCATGCTTGGTTTAGGGGATATTGTGATTCCAGGTCTGAAATTTACTAGTGATTTTTTACTATGGTATGGTAATTGTTTACTATGACTTTTTTTGAACTAATATTTGTTTATTTCCAGGAATTTTTGTAGCTTTGGCACTGCGATATGATGTGTCAAGAGGGAAAGAAAGCCACTACTTCAAAAGCGCTTTTCTGGGATATACAGCTGGTTTGGTCTGTACAATTGTTGTCATGAACTGGTTTCAAGCTGCACAGGTTGGTAATCCTTAACAAACATAAACAAAAAAACGAAAAAAACGAAATGTTAAATGGTACTATTAACGGTCACACTTTGTTGTTATAACGAAAACTCCACTTTATTGACAAATTGCATGTTTTAAATGGTTGGTTGTATATCTAATTCCGATTTCTTTTCAGCCGGCTCTGTTATACATTGTACCAGGAGTTATTGGGTTCTTGGCTGTTCATTGCCTATGGAATGGAGAGGTCAAACCGGTATGCCTTCACATCTACGTACCAAAATCCAATACATTTTTTTAGTTTTTTTGACATATATCTTGTGGGTTTTTAACGCCGAACAAGTTGGTAAGATGGGCAGGTTAGTGGTAGAGTAATGGGTCGTTTAATACGGGTTGTAGATCTGATATATATACTTGTGCAGTTACTGGAGTTTAATGAGTCAAAAGCAGCTAGTTCAGAAGAGGAAACAAGCAGCAAGAAATTGGAGTGAGTTGTGGAAAGGATATAGGATTTTTACATTAGGTTTTGCTCTAACTTATGTCATAGACATTTACAAGATTTTGCAATCATCCTTTTGAATATTAAATATTTCAATTTTCATAGACTTTTGAACTGCCTTGTTTCAATTCTGTTGCAATTTACCATATTTTACAATAAATAAACCATCGCCTACATTTGAACCTAGGACCTATCTCTAAGAGACATAAGCCTCTACCAAGTGGGCTACATCCACATTGTAGTTTTTACTTATTTTACCTAGTTAGCCATTTGACTACATTCTTTTAAAACATAACCATTTGAACGTTTAACATAGTATATGATTCCCTATAACGTTTATCTAATTAGAACACGACAGCTAAGCCAAAATACAAAAGTTGCTTCTACAAATATAGATACACCTAATACATCGAAACTCATTGACCATAGATAAAGAAAAACCGTTTGCACATCAAAAACAACAAAAACTAGAGCAAACATATAATAACAGATTCTAAATTGTAAACAAGCGTTACCTATTGGTTCTATAACTGATTCATAACTAGAAAGTTTCTCCGGCTTCATTACGGTATTTCTGAACAAAGTTCCTGGATAACGAGTGTCAACAAGGTTTTGATGATATTGATGTTGACGATATTGATGCTAGTGACAATATCCTTGACATGGAGCTGGAAAACGAAAACGTGAATTTTGTGGAAATGTTACATTGTTACATCATATGGTTGGCTTATTCAGCAAACCTGTACTCGACCGGAGGTGGTTTTCGTGTGGTGTAACTGGGTTCCTAAGAAGGTGGGGATGGTGGCATGGAGAGCTTTTCTTGATCGGTTACCAACGGCGGATGCTTTAGCTAGGAGGAACATTCATGTGGATAATCCGATTTGTCGTATGTGTGATGCAAATGTTGAGTCCGTTGATCATTTGTTTACGGGATGTGTAGTGGCCATGGAAGTTTGGAATGCGATCTGGGCATGGTGTCGAGTCCCAAACCTTTTTGCTTTTCATGCTCGGGATATTCTTATTTGTTACAAGACGGCTTTTTCCAACCCTCGGGTTAAGAAGGCGTTTTATGGTGTGATATTGACAGGATTTTGGAGTCTGTGGAAAGCGCGGAACGATCAAATTTTCAACAATAAGCCGGTTGTGGTTCGGCAAATCTTTGAGGAGGTGAAGATCATGAGCTACCTGTGGGTCTCCAATCGGGGAAAAATGTCGGACATGTCTTGGGATTCGTGGTCTAGATTTGATATAACTAGAATGGGGTAGTTTCGGATATTATATTTGTTGTATTTCGGATTATGTTCGCGGATTGTGTGTGCTAGCATCTTGTTAGCGTTTTGAATAAAAGTTTTGTTGGCCGTTCAAAAAAAAAAAAAAAAAAATTATGGTTGGCTTCTTCCTTGACTTTGGAATTTTCGCTATGGACTAGTATGGAGTGCCAAAAAAGTTTGGTAGGTGCCATTAAATTGTGAGTTTATTGGACATCCCATATGATTTTGTTGGTTTCGTCCTTGGTCGTGTAAATTTTGCTACAAAGTGTCCAGAAAGTGTAATTTGTGAGGAAGTATACTTTAGAAGTGTGATTTTCATTTTTAGGACATGTGTCAACATCTAATTGGATAAACTTTTGTAGAAAAGTGTTCCTTGATACAGAGTTTCGTAGATATGTTGAATCATTTTGTTAGTTCCATTTGTGTTTACGTAAATTCTCGTTAGAAAGTCCCTAGAAAACATATGATTTTTGTTTTCTTGACAAGTGTCAATTACGATTGGACAAACTTTTATATCACTCAATGAACATATGGTTAGATTATTTCACAGGAAGAACCGTTGATTATGTGCTATAAAGCTATTTAATCACCGTCAATTTCACACATCCTATTCTTATTCCATTTTCCTCCAAGTAGATGAACATTATAGAAATAAAGTCGTGATATGTTTGAATTGATATTGACAAGTTTTATATCGATCAAAAACTATAAAAACGAGTATAGATTACCGGTTCCGATAATACATTCACCCATGTTTATAAAAAATACCAAAAACCAATTTGAGAAAAAAAAATGATAATAAGGGGCTGTTTGGTAAGTATTGAACCAGTAAGTGCTGAATTAGGAAACAATATTTTTTAGTTAAATTATAGGAATATGGATGTAGAACCTCTTATTAGATGTTAACTAGGCCTTTCTTAGGTTCAGTGCTTTGGAAATATCTAATTACTTGTCACAATTGATAGTTTAATATCTAACAAGTATATTGAATTTCATAATGATTTTAAAATGGGCTAAAACTTTATTAACATAGTACACGGGTTAGGATCAAATACACAGTAAAAGAAAAATAGGAAGTCGTAGGAAGGGTATCAAACGGACTCCGATTGAACTCATTCAAGCGGCATTAGAACCGTCTTATCGAACCCTACGACGTTACTTTTCAGGTCTTCGTTTTTTGGGGTTTTAGCTTGTAGTTTTTAGAATATGCGTTATATCATTGTGTCTTTTTCTTATTTTCATCATTGTGTCATTTTTTCAATTCATTGTGTCTTTTTTCTTCGGCATTGTGTTATATTTTTTGGCACTGTGTTATATTTTGTGGCTCATTGTGTCATATTTCATGATCTATTGTGTTTTTTGTATCCTTCTCATTTTTGTTACACTGTGTAGAATAACTTGACCCCATAGTACACTACTTTATACTTGAATTGACCAAACAATTTAAGTAGTTGGTCGATGATGACCTAAGAATATTGTTTCTTTATTGATGGTGGAAAATTCTTTATAAGCGTGAGCATATAAATTAAAGAGAAAGAATAAAGATAGGTTTTATTAAAGGCCCAAATGCATTATTAGGTTTTGTAAAAGTTTAGTCATGAAAATATTTATGTGTTTTTCTTGCATTCTCTGCTCTAAAAGCACCTTAATAAATTTGTAATCATTAATAACTTTTGATACGTATGGTTTTATAAAGAATTATGTTTCGTTTATATATTTGTTAAAAAAAATTGAATATGATGGCAATACGGTTATAGTACTAGTAGGATGGTGACGGAGGTGCTGGTGGCAATAACCGTGATTATGGCCGTGACGTGGGATGAAAATATTCAAATTTAATTGATCATTGGATGCCTTTAAAATATGGAAGAAATGTTAAAAGATTGTGATTCTTGTTTCATGTATAACTGAAGGGATATGGTACCTAATCCTGGCGCAGATTGTAAACCTATCCCATAAAATGCATTAACTACAGGGAGGCCGCGGAAGCCCAATCCACGGATATCAACTTCATTCCAATAGCAACGTCAATCTCCGGACATTCGCGGAGCAAGGCCTGCGTGAGATAACATAATTACATAGTGTTATTCTTGTTACATGTATGGCAATGCATATTTCATTGATCATAATTACATATCTCTAAATCTCACATACCCTAATTTCGTCAATATTCATCGTCTTTATCATGTTTAATTTTATGTAGCAGTGGCTGGATGAACACATCAATCTCTCTTCAATAGTAGGTGTTTCCTTATGTAAACCTGAATCTTATGTTTTATTGTTTAGTTTAACATCAAAATTCGGGTTTCGCCCTAACCTGCTGAAGAAGGATTGGTGTGTCCGTTTCAATATGAGTGATGGATTGGTTTAAGGTAGTTTTCGGTTTCTCAAACATGGGTCATCGTAACACCCTACGTGGAGATACGTTATGGTACAATTGGTTTTCACAATGGCGGTCGTGTGGATGAGAAAATAAATTGTTGTGCTTATATATATATATATATTCTTATGTTTGTTTTAGTAGAGAGTTAGAAGTATGACTGGTGGACGCCTGAGTTAGCTGGTAAAAAATGAAATGCATGAAGTTATCATGATTAACTAATTAAGTTTATTAATATACAATATGATTTTGAATAGGACTTGCATTATCAAAAGTTGATCCATATTGTTGTGCTACCGTATTTCGTTTGTATATTATGATGTTATATAATATAGGGAAAATTACAAAATCGTTCTTTATGTTTATAACATTTTTCAGTGGTTGCCCTTCAATATTAAAATTGATGAGAATCGTCCTTTATGTTGTAAAATCTTGCATGTCTCGTCCTATAGCACTAATCTGGTTATTTTTTGTAGTTAAGTTTGGCAAAATGACAGTTATGCCCTCATCTTTCTCTAATAAGAGACCCGTTACCACCTCAACCATTTCCAACGTCTGAACCCCGGCCGTAGTTACAGTTCTCTCTCTCTCTCTCTCTCTCTCTCTCTCTCTCTTTCAATTGGTGCCCACCTCCATCATTGCTCTCCTCATTCTCTCTTCAATACATGTAACAACCATAACCACCCTCAACAATGCTAAAATCCGACAACCCTCATTTAACCTCTGAAACCATCAGATCCAAAAACCCGGTCACCTCAGATTCAAAACCCTCATATCTGCAACTGTCGATAATCAGATCTATTGATGTTATGGGGACGATGGTGGTGGGGATGCTGACATAGTCACACATGCGATGGTGACCGGTTAGAAGTTGGTGGTGATGGCTGAGGTCGGAGGTGGGTGGGAGGAGCGAATGAGTTTAAAAGAAAGGAGTCGTTGGGGGGGGGGGGGGGTGGGCAGTGAGGGGGATGGGTTAGTGTAACGCCCCAAAACCATTCGTTCGTTTAATTTTGCCATTAGGTGTAATTAGCAAAATTACAAAACGAGACTCGTACAAAGAAAGAACACGAATTATGTTCTAATATAATATAGAAATAATCTAGTTAATGTTATTAATCTTATAAACGAGCTAGTGATATAAGAAAACTAGCTT
The DNA here is from genome assembly GCA_032199755.1 of Ambrosia artemisiifolia. Classification (NCBI taxonomy): domain Eukaryota; kingdom Viridiplantae; phylum Streptophyta; class Magnoliopsida; order Asterales; family Asteraceae; genus Ambrosia; species Ambrosia artemisiifolia. Next base: position 13,735,094 of record CM063518.1, on the reverse strand, counting down.
GAATAGCTAGTTTCATAAGAAATGACATCTAGGGATTTTTGAAGGGACCATAGCTGCCAAAATGGCAAACTTGTGTATTAATAATAATAAAAAGTGAAGAACACACACTTGTGTGTGTGTATATCGACATTATCAGGAGAAACATTCTCCTTTCCTTCCAAACCCTAAACACTCAAATCATGCTTGAATCCAAGCCAAGTCAAGGGGCTTTTTGATGCTTTAGCAAGAAACGGATCATCTAAGGCTTAATAAACATCAAAGTATCTTTTTTGGTAGAAATTGATGTAATACTCGTTTTTTTATCATGGTGAAAATCTAGGGTGTTGTCAAAAACGTGAAATTCTAAGTTGTAGGAGGTTTCTCTAGCTTTAGGAAGCCTCAATCATACCTAATTTGGTTACGAACCACACTCTACATGTGTGTTTGATTTTAGACATATGATTATGTTAATGTGTAAAAATTTGGGGTTTTACCTCTAGGTTGAAACCCTATATGTTTAGTGATCTAGTTGACTCTTAAGAGTTGTTACTATGAGAAATTTAGACAAATCAGACAAACGCTTTAGTCGATCAAGTGTCTAATGACTTGACCACTTAATCGGTATGCATTTGTGTGGTCAAGTAGTGTCTTGTTTAGCACAAGACCTTAATGGGTTGATTCAAGTAGAAATGGACACAATCATTCAAAAACTAAGAACCGGACCATATGACATTGACCGGACGATGTTCCAAGTCAATCAAGTATCAAGTTAGTTTAAAATGTGATTTTATGTTTCGAGAGTCGTCCAATGCGTTTGCGACATGATTCCTAGGCTTTAAAGTCATCAAATAAGGTCAAGTAGCAGTGAACGGCCGTTAACTTAGAGTGAGTGGTCGTTCGGCCTTTACAAAAGACTCAGAAATGCTTGTGGCTAAGTGAACGGGCATTCGCATAGGCGAACGGCCGTTCGGTTGGACAGGCTGATTTTCAAAAATTCATATAAAATCATAGAAAATCATTAGGAGGTGTTCTTTATATGCCTGGAAAAGTCTTTGAACGAAGAACATTTCTTATTTGAAGGTCAAAGTCAGATTATGAGTTTTTGAGGGGGTAAAAGCGACCCGAACAGCTGCTGCGCAAAAAGTGTAGCAGTTTGTTCTCCTGATATGGGGTCGTTTGGCCTGGTTCGTTCCGTTTCGACGTGTAACGACTCTCATACTATTTTAAATGTATTATTGACAACCCACTAACCATTCTTTGTGTAATGGTGCTAGGTAAACATGTGATGGAAGTCCCGGAGCAAGGATCAAGTCGCGAGAAGAACCGAACACTCATCAAGCTTCCACAATAGATTCAAGAGACTCCCGTTAAAAATTGTGAAATCTTAGTATGTGTTTCAATAATTAAAATGTAAAAAGTTGTGGGAATGAGAAATGTATTTAATCTAAATGATTAATTTTTTCATAAACATCAAGGTTTTAATCGGGAGTGGTTTTAAGTAAGGTCTAAACTCGTGGATTTAAACGTTAATTGCGTGTTTACGGGTTAGGGTCCTACAGTTAGGGTGGTGGTGGAGATGGCTGAGGTCGGAGGTGGAGGAGATGGCTGAGGTCGTAGGTAGAGGTGGGTGAGGTTGGAGATGGGTTTGGGTGAGGTCGGAGGTGATGGAGATGGGTTTGGATGGAGGTGGAGGTGGAGGAGAGGGTTTGGGTGAGGAGGTCGGAGGTGGAGGTGGAGGAGATGGTTGGGTGAGGGTGGTTTTGTAATTTCACAAGAAGGTGACTTGATTTAACCAAGAAAACTAACCAGGTTAGCACTAAAGGACGATTCCTTCAAGATTTTACAATATAAAGGATGATTCTCATCAATTTTGAAGTTAAAGGATAACCACTGAAAAACGTTGTAAACATAAAGGACGATTTCTGTAATTTAACCTATAATATATCAAATATGTTTAAATACCACATCTCTTTTTTCGGGGACTTGTATGTTGCGTTTTTGTATTAAGGTTTTTTTTTTTAAAGTTATTTACGATTCCAATGGTAATATGTAATCGGTTATCTAAGATTTGCATTACCAATAACCATGCCATACTCTTTACGTTTTCATTCCTTCTTCTAGCTAGTCCCCCCCCCCCCCCACACACACACTTGCATCTTTGACAACATGGCCCAGCATGATAACGGGCACCATGAGGGGAAATGGTAGGGATCCCACACATTCCAGCCAATAGTTTTTTTTTACCATAATATTCTAGTTAAAGGATGAGTAAAACCATGATGTCTATGTGGTAGTAAAGTGACGCTTTACAACCCATTCCTTGTTAAACCACAACTGGTGGTCTTAAAAGAAATTAGCTATTACTTGCAAATAATGACGTTAACGATCTCAAACATTATCAAAACTTGATAAGAGAATAAAGAGAAAATTACAATTTTTGTCCTTTATAAACACCAAAATTATGGACTGGGTCCTTTAAAACTTTTAGTTTCAGTCTTTATCCTTTATATGAAAAGTTGCCACGATTTTTGTCCTTTACACTTAACCCAGTTAGTATAATCAGTTAAGTCACCCCACATGCAATGCATGTGAGGGTATAAACGTAATTTCACCCCCCGTTTTAATCCCTTATAAAATCTGATTTATTACTTCCATCTCCCCCAAATTTTACCCCCAAATCAATCAAAAACCCTAAAAAAATCGATCCTATCTCTTAACCTTCACTCTCCTCTTCTCTCTCTCTCTCTCTCTCTCTCTCTCTCTCTCACAAACACACAGTTATCTGTATCTCATATTCTGATGGAACTTCACCTGCCCTGGCTCCACAATTCGGTTCAGACATCTCACCACCGCTCCCCTCAACCGCATCACCGCCAGCCGGATCTCCTCTGTCGCCTTCTCCACCGTCAGACCTGCCTCTATTTCCTGCTTCCAATATACGTCATCGATACCGGAGACGGAGCGACTGTTGTTGCATGTGCTATAGGTTTTGCTGGATTGTTGTAAAGGATGTCAACAGAATATTAGGTTTGCTGTGAGAAGAGTGGTTTTGCTGGATTGTTGTACATTATTATTATCATCGTTGTTTAGATCTAGATTTATTCAAGGTTACAAGATCTTCATTTCATATTGCATACATTATTATAATGTTGTTTACGTTTATTGTTTTTACAACAAAGTTTTTTAATCTAACCTGACTCGACCCGAAACCTGGTTTGACCTTGACCCGTTCTGACCCAAAACGCGTTTTGACCAGGACCCGTTCTAACCCGAATCTATTTTTTAGGGTTATTGATTGATTTGGGTGTAAAATTTGGGGGAGATGGAAATAATAAATCAGATTTTATAAGGGATTAAAATGGGGGGTGAAATTACGTTTATACCCTCACATGCATTGCATGTGGGGTGAGTTAACTGATTATACTAACTGGGTTAAGTGTAAAGGACAAAAATCGTGGCAACTTTTCATATAAAGGACTGAAACTAAAAGTTTTAAAGGACCCAGTCCATAGTTTTGATGTTTATAAAGGACAAAAATTGTAATTTTCTCGAGAATAAATTATCTCAAGTTTTTTTTCTTTCTATTATTTATTTAAATCATAATGGGTTAGTTAAACGATGGGATAGGTTAAATCCCTAATGTCTATATGGCAGTGACATAACACTTTAATTTAAAGCTCAATTTCATATTAAATTCCCAACGGGTGGTCTTAATTGAAATTAGTTATTACTTACAAATAAGGATATTCACGATCACAACGTGAAATGTGTGTCGGGTATGTGGGTCGGGTTTTCTCTGGAAGCGGGCTGTCAGGCGGGCTAGGGGCTTCGTGCGTCCGGGGTGGGCCGGGCTGTGCCCCTGTCTTTGCCACCGGGGGGCCGCGTACGAAGTACCCAGCGTTATTTAGTTGACTGTTAAAAAAAAACAACGTGAAATGAAGAAATGATTCTAATGAAAAATCTGATTCCTAAAAACCAATTTTACGTGTAAAAAGAAATAAAAAGATTATTTGTAACATGAGAGACATGAAGATTCCAATCTAAGTTTATGCATTATTCATATGTATGTCTAGCAAAACGGGTAGGTTGGGTTGGGTGTTGGGTTAGAACAAGTTTGGATAAGAACAAATTGGAGTGTAAATGCATTCGGGTTCATAAAAGATTCGAGTGAAATTAAGTTCACTCAGAAATGTCAATTTGAAAATATATCAATTTTATTCAAATCATAGCTAATCGGACTAAAATTAGTTCGGGTTGAAATGCGTTTTTTATTAGAATTATCAAAATGGTTGAGGTTGAGGATTCGATTTCGGTCGAAGCCATATTTATCACATGTGGGAGTTGCACTTAGGGAGATCCTCAATTCAGGTGCGATGAGTAATCAGTACAGGCTGACCCAGGGTGTTAGCCAGAGTTCCACCTGTTGCCCCACTTGCCGTTAAAAAAAAAACTATATTGCCCCCAATATTTATCATCATGATAGCTAGTGTTCAACAAGTATTTCCCGCCACAATGGAAACCGTGGTGGAGGCCTGGCAATGGATAGTGGTGGTGGACTGGTGGCTATAATGCATATGAAGGGCCAAAATGATGTTAATGACTCCTGGTTTAGTAACATTAAACAAACTAAAATATTAAAGTAAACAGTAATATTATTTATTTATTTATAATTTTTAGTGTCACAGAAAAGTTAGAATAAATAATAAGTGACATGTTACTTTCGATAAGAGACTAATTAATAAAAAGTATGGGATGTCTTAGTCGTTATAGGTATTCAGTCGGTGTCATTTTCCACTTTTTTTTCCTGGTATTCGCTTCTACCGTTTTAAACAGTTTCATAATAAACTGAACCGTTGTCAATTGGATAGTGTTATATAAACCAATACCAGAGTCGTTTCTACAGTTTTCAATCAACTTATCTTTTTCGGTTAGTGTACCGATTTACAGCATTGTATATTTGCATAAACACAATAAGACTATGCGTTGTGGCTCAAGGTGAGCCAAATCTTTATCCTATCATAAAAGACAACTAGGCGCTGATGTGACATTGGCTAAAGTGTCACTGTCAATCCTGTTCATTTGACCCTGTTGTGGCTCACCTTGAGCGATAGCTTTATCCAGTTTTTTGTTTTTTGGTTTTTGTTTATAAGACATTGCATAAATATTAAAATAGCATTACATAAATATTAAAATAACATCACATAAATATTAAAAACGCGACTATTGTTGAAAGCGTGGTCTCATAGCTCTCCAAACCGCAACGCTCGGGTAGTTATCATTGTGCATGGCACGGTACTCATTACGGGCCTCCTCAATCGCCTCGTCTTTGTTAAAACCCGCATTGTTGTTCAACGCACTTACGAATAACCCCTCAAATACTGTGCACTTCGAGCGTAAAGCCATAAATTTTCCTGTTATCTCTTCCATGGAACGATAGTCGTTACGCATTTGTTGATGGAATCTAGTCATAACCGTGCTCCAAAAAGTTTTCGTTCACTGATGTATTCCTTCTTGAAATATGGTAATATAACTATTGACCAACACAAGTTCTTCCTCCAAAGTCCAACGTTGTGTTTGGATTGGGTTTTGTGGGGGCGGGATTGAGTTTTTGTTTGCCATTTGGGATCGGTCTTTAGGTAAAAATGTTAATGAAAAAATTATAAAGAATGCTATGTGTGAGGATAATATATATATACAAATTTTAAATTGTTGACCGTTGGTTACTAGCCAACAGCTATTTTTTTTAAACTATGCTCGCTAGCTCATGCGAGCCAGGTCGCTTGGGCTCACTCGTGGCCAGAGTCACGAAAGGGTGTTATGATTCACGTGGCTTTATTGGTGATCTGGCAATAGCTCGCTCACAAGCCATGAACACATCTTATAAGATAATGCGTAGAGGAGAAGTGAAAGGGGCGTTAAATGCCCCATTCGCACCCCACACCGCCGCTAAATATGATTTTGGCCTCCTGGGTGAAATATTTAGCGCCCAAATCGAGCGTGAATTTCTTGGAAAATGTGATGGCCAACGGAATAGAGGGAGCGGTCTGAATTTCTTCAGACCATTACTGTTGGTCTAATAAGCCAAACCTATACCGACCAATAGAGTAATTAATTAATAAAATAATATGGGGTGTCGCAGTCATACTCATACAAAGGTATGCAGTGGTGCGCTTTTTCTCTGCCTGATTATTATTATTATTATATTCATATTCAAGTGGCGCATCCCATTGTTTCTTCACACACAGTCATTGATCACACACAGTACTTATTCCAGAAGCAGAAGCTTCGTCGATGGCATAGCATATTCCTCCATAAAACCTCTCGATTGTTGAACAAATACACAGAACAAAATTATTATTATTATTATCATTATCATTATTCTTCATAGTCAGACAGAGAAACTGCGTAAAAACAGAGCAAACATTTATTCTGCAGAATCATGGAATCAGATTATGGACTACCTAGAGAACTATCTCATCTGCAACATGCTCGATCGCTTTACAAACCTCACCTTCCTCCTTGCCTTGAGGTTTTTGTTTTCCCTTCACTTATTATTATTATTATTAATATTATCATGATCTGATTTATATATGTGAATTAATATGTTTGTCATGTAGTTGTAATTGTTTCGTTTTGGTTGTCTCGTATGGAATTTTGAATCGGATTAATAATATTCAACGGTTTGACGGAATTATTTTCATGATTTGATTTACGTTTGGAAAATTAGGTAATGAAATGAGGATTTTGGATCGTATTAATATTCAACGGTTTTAGGTAATTATTTTGATAGTGTGATGGAATTTAAATGATATTCACAGTTTCATGCTGTTGATAGTACACTTGATTATGGAGGTTATTTGTTATGTTGATGTGTAATTACTAATTAGAATATTAGATTCATAGAGAGCATGAATTAGTTGATATGTTTGCATTTAGACCTATGTCTTATGAGTGGGCTCTTTGATAGGGGACGACTGTGCGAGTAGAGTTCGGTGATGCAACTACTCCTGTCGATGTCTCTGGTGCTAATGCTATCAGTCAGTCGTTTCCTCATACGTATGGTCAGCCTTTGGCTCATTTTCTTAGGGCTACATCTAATGTACGCGATGCGCAGATTATTACTAAGCATCCTGCAATCAGGTATGTATTTGTTTTAATGCTTATGGCTTTCTATTCTGTTTTATTGAAAAATTTGGAGTATTATGATCACTATATTGCTTTTGTGATCATAATTAGTGGATAATGATTTTATAAAAGTGGACCCGACACGAACTCATTATTGGTTGTATTGTTTTTGGACCTGACAAACTTTCCATTGTAGTACTGTATACCATATTTAGAAGGAGCTCATGTTGACTACTGTTTGTCAGGGTTGGATTGGTTTTCTGTGGTAGACAATCTCCTGGAGGACACAATGTTGTGTGGGGCTTACATGAAGCTCTTAAAGTTCATAACTCTAAAAATACTTTGCTTGGATTTCTGGGTAAGCCTTCTATTAGTTATCACTCTCTCTGTATATGTACATGCATGCACACATATACATATATGTTATTGTATACATGGCTTTTGGGGCTGTTTAGTTTTAACTTAATGGGTTGCATGGGTGTAGTGGCGTATCCAGGAACAATTTCTAGGGGGTTCCTTTCGTAGATTTCACTGATTTTTCAATTTTTTTACAGTAAAATTTTCAATTTTTTTTTTCCAAACCGAGGGGGTTCCTGGGAACCAGGAACCTCCCTGGATCCGCCCCTGCATGGGTGCATTCGTTAACCCAAACATCTATATCTTATTGCTTCTTTTCGGATTTCTATTCAATGTAAAAAGAGCCTTCATAATGTGTGAATATAACAAGCATTGTCAACCGACTTTTGGTAACCGAGAATTCTATTTCTTTCCTGAGATGATTTTATGGTTGTTTTCGGATGTGCTAAACGTAACTGATTATTTGATTAAGGTTGTAATAATGCAAGTTATAGCAGATATATTTTTAATCTGCTTTTTGGTCGGAAGTTTTAATTACCAGATAATGGCATAATGCCATAATGGTCATATTTCTAGTGTTTGGCAATTTCTTGTTTTCTGAGAAGTTAATTAATAAAATTTGACAAAAAGGAGTAGGTTTTGCAATACAAAAAGGGGTAGCGGCGCAACTTGTGGCCCGTTTACCTACGTATCACTTGTAATTGGCTGTCTTTGGTTTAATATGAAAATAATGGAAGGCAAATCCTGAAATACAAATAGAAGTCTCTCAAGTGAGGTTTATTGAAGAAATTTGGCACTGATAGTAAACTGATTGTCCAAAACTTTTAATAACCAGAAGAAGATTGTGTTTGCACGGGTGTAAAAAGATGACTATTGCACTTTTTAAATCTCCATAATCATATATTCTATTTTCCAAACCGCAAAGGCAACCACATTTTTATCTTATAATTGATGGTAAGGCAATTCTTTCATGGATGTAACTAGGTGGTTCTGAAGGCTTATTTGCTCAAAAAACACTTGAGATCACGGATGACGTTCTTGCAACCTACAGAAACCAAGGTACATACAAGCAACTATAACTTTATGAATGTTTTGTTCTTCTTTGATGTATATTATTTTTGGCTGTTTGATCCTTTAAAGGTGGTTATGATCTGTTGGGACGAACAAAAGATCAAATAAGAACACAGGAACAAGTCAATGCTGCAATGGGTGCATGTAAGGCTTTAAAGTTGGATGGCCTTGTCATTGTCGGAGGTATATAGTGCTTAGAGAGTTAGAGAGTTAGAGGTGGCAATATTGCTGGTTGGGTGTGCTGGGTAATGGGTCAAATTGGTTATATTTTGGCACATGTCCTAAATGGGTTGTGCCGATCGACAAAAACTTCTTTTATCCAATTTAAGTTCTGACCCAGCCTAGATCCAAACAAGGGGCACTCAGCTACTAGTCTGGTCTAGTAGTCTTTTTCATCTAATAGTTGTGAACCTTGTGTGAAGTGTTGTATACGTCAATTTGATTTTTTTAATAAATAATCAGTGTGTGAAACATTGTTACGGAAATTATATTACTTTCAACAATAATCTGAGGATTTTTATTTAATGATAAAGGAGGTTTATGTAATAAAATTACGCTTTCGGGCGGCTGTCAACCAATTTGACCTGTTTCTTTCGAAGCCAAATATTTATAGATAGACCTTTTTAGAAGTGAATGGGTTGCTATCTCTGCAATAATGATAGACCTACAACATCTTGTTTTTTATCTATTAATGATGCCTTCTGTTTTAAAAATTGAAGGGGTAACATCAAACACAGATGCTGCCCACCTTGCTGAGATTTTTTCCCAAGCACAATGCTCCACAAAGGTTGGTGAATTTTTCATAAACCAAAATGTGACTTTATAGTGGTAATTTTCTATTGAAGGTATTTACACTTTTGCAGGTGGTAGGCGTACCTGTTACATTGAATGGTGATCTCAAGAACCAATTTGTTGAAGCTAATGTTGGTTTTGATACTGTTTGTAAGGTGTGCATTCTATCATCTTGACAACTTCATATGAATTAAGATTTTAAAAAATATAGAGGGTCTACTTCTTATTTAAAAGCTTTAAGCATTTGCATTGATAGTAAAAAACATAGTCTGAAAATGTTCAAAGAACGCATATGCTACGGTTCTTTGTGGATATTATGTTTTTACTCTATGATGTAAACTGAAAATACTTTTTTTGAGTTTTCCTGAGCTTCTGAATGAAGAAAATCATTTTTTAATAAAACACCATTAAGATTTATTACCTAATTAATCAGTAAAAACTAGATATAGTTTTCAGATTAATTGACTCATTCTGTCTGAATGGAAATATCATCAACACCTTGCTTGCCTTTCATTTAGGTTGACTCTCAGCTCATCAGCAATCTTTGCACGGATGCTCTTTCAGCCGAGAAGGTAATCCACCTATTTTTGGTAGAAGAGGAAATTTCTACCCAGTTATTTATAAATGGGTTGATTTGGGCTATACATTATCTGCAGCGGGTCAAGCGGGTTAAGTTAATGGATTTAAGCAAAAAAGGAAACAGGCCAAACGGGTTGATAGTCATCCAAAATGTACCCAAATTCATAAAACCTCCTAAATCAGGTTATGAAAGAAGTTAAATTATTTTTACAATAAAACTTCTTACATTTTGCCCCATTGCCCAATCCATCCGCCCATACATTTTGACACCTCTCCATCTGGATAACCCATTGACTCTTAGCTTGTTTTCTAGCAAGATGAAGTGATCATGTATAATAAGAGTATTATTCATTTATTGACCTCATCATAAAATATCTAAATCAGTTTTTCCTTCCAGTATTATTATTTTGTTCGGCTAATGGGTCAGAAGACCTCTCATCTTGCACTGGAATGCACTCTGCAGTCACATCCCAACATGGTGCACATTCTTTCCTGTCATAACTAATTTAGCTTGCATATTTATTGAAATTCTTAACTTTCTATGTTTTCTTTTTAGGTCATTCTTGGTGAAGAAGTTGTTTCTTCAAAGCTAACCATCTTTGACATAACAAAACAAATTTGTGATGCCGTGCAAGCCAGGGCAGAAAAAGGTATATGTTTTTTTTCCTGTTATTGTAAACTTGGTGGTTCATCACTTCATTGTATCAAATATTCAAATTATATGCTTAAATCTGTTTATTTGGACAGAAAAGTACCATGGTGTCATCCTACTTCCAGAAGGACTTATAGAAAGCATTCCCGAAGTCAATGCATTGTTGCAGGTAACTTCCTAAGCCTAAAGTAGTAGACTGGCCAAGTAACATTTGTTGAATCAACTTAAAACCATGGTGGAAGTTTTTAGTAGCCCAAAAAGGTAAATGAAGTGTTCAGATTTCTCATTTTATATCCTTGAAGAATGAACAATTATAAACTCCATCACTTGAAATCGACTGTTACATTCTTATCTCTTAATTTTAAGATTTGTATATTCTATTTTGCCTGATGATGTGGCACTAATATCTTGTTTCCAGGAAATCCACAGATTTCTTCGACAAGGTATTCCCAATGATAAAATACCATCACAACTGTCACCTTGGGCATCTGCCTTATTTCAATTTTTGCCACCCTTTATCAGAGAAGAGGTATGTCTTTCATATTTTTATAGAGATATTGGCTTGACTTAATCTTGCACGTATCAAGTACAACCCACTTGTTTATATAAATGGGTAGATTTGGGTTATTTTTTATTTCTAACTTAAAAATAGCTAGCTTATAAGGAAACGTGTCAAATGCGTCAGGAGTAACCCCAAGTGTATTTATAACGCATAAAACCTTCTAAATCAATTTATTAAATAAACTAGACTACTACTGAAATAATTCAAGTTTTGTAATCATATTTGACAGTTCAATATGTTAAGAGCAAAAAGTGTTCAATGTAAATCCAAGCCAACCTATTTTGACCCGTACCCATTTTGACCCACCTGACCTGCCCATTTTGCCGCCTCTATGTGAAATTCAAGGAATATAGTTTCTCATATATGATCTTTGATACCACAGCTTCTCCTTTATCCTGCATCAGATGACTCAGCTCAGTTGTCTCAGGTATATGGTTTAACATCTTAGAAAAAGGTTGCCTGGTTACCCAAATATTGAAAATTGAAATTTAACTTTCAGATTGAAACAGAAAAGCTACTTGCTGTACTTGTAGATGCGGAAATGAGCAAGCGACTGGTATAATATGAACCATCTGTGAGCTTAATATTATTTATTTTTGTATGTCATTATTGGTTTTTAAGAACTCATTATCTATGCAATATGCTAAACAGAAAGAAGGGACATACAAAGGGAAGAAATTTACTGCCATCTGTCACTTTTTGGGCTATCAAGCTCGGGGTTCTCTGCCTTCAAAATTCGATTGTGACTATGCCTATGTATGTTTTCCACCGAACCCCGTTAAATTGCATAATTTATGTTGAAATTCAATATTCTTTAAGTAACCGTGAGGCAATAATTAATTAGGTTCTTGGACATATTTGTTACCATATTTTGGCGGCTGGTCTGAATGGTTATATGGCCACTGTGACTAATTTGAAGGATTCTTTAAACAAGTGGCGATGTGGTGCTGCTCCATTAACTGTATGTTTTCTTGCTTGTCTTAAGTTATGGGTTGAAAGATGTACGGGTTTGCTAATGGTTCACAACGGACCCGGATTGAAAGAAGTCATATGTTTGCATTGGTTGAAACGGGTCGGGTTGGGATGACCCACAAACAATTTTTTGTCCATCTTTATAAATTTCTTATAAAGAACTAATGTGTTAAATTTGATTGAAAAAACTATTATCTTCAATAATCTAACTCTATGGGCGAGTTTCAACCAGTTTGGCCCATTTCCCTTTTAGCTAATGATCACATTGAGATAAAAGACAACCGAATCAACCCATTCATGAGTAAATGGGTTGAATGTGTCTCCATGTGTCATCATCATTCTTGTATATTAAGGATACGTAAATCTTTTGGGACAAATTTGGAAATTTATAGGCTATGATGGCTGTAAAGGAATATGGTCGTGCTTCTGGTTCCATGATTATAGGAAAACCTGTTATTCATCCTGCTACAGTGGATTTAAGAAGCAAAGTATACGAGTAAGTCACTTTATATATTCATATCTGATTAATGATGCATATCTCATGCTTAAATTTTTTTAAGTTATTTACAAAAGTATCAAATCATTTTGACCTTTTATGATTCTATGTCTATACAATATAAACCATCCTATCCCACTATAAACGCTATACTTAATTTTGAGTAGATGGTTTTTTGAAATTTGAACCATTAAAATTAGCTGCAAACTAATCATTGTTACACCACCCATCCTTCCAAAATGTGGTTTATATTCAAATTAATATTGCTTCCTTCTCGGTTAAAAAACATGAACTGTGGTTACTTTGCCAATAAAGTCAACTATACACTCTGAAATGTCAACCAGGCGTTTTTATTTTATTTCAAATAACTTCTTATGAATCACTGTTACTTTTTTGTAGGGTTCTTAAACAAAATGCAACAAAATTCTTGATGGAAGATGTCTACAGAAACCCTGGTCCTCTTCAATTTGATGGCCCAGGTGCTGATTCTAGGACTGTTAGCTTGCATATTCAGGACCTGGATTATATGGGCCGTATAAAAGAACTAAACACATATCTTGACAAGGTAATTTCCGCCCATTCATATGAAAACGGGTCAATCCAGATGTACTTTATTGGTAACGCGTCACCCAAATAAAATAAAGATTCAAATGTCTAAAGAAAACAGGTCGAAAACCATTAGTGTATTCAAATGCTTACAGCTTCTTAAATCACTCTCACTTTAATTGATTTTATTATACTTTTTATGCAGGTACGAAGCATTGTGAAACCAGGTTGTTCTCAGGACATTCTGAAAGCCGCTCTAAGTGCCATGTCATCAGTGGCAGACGTTCTTTCTGTCATGGCGTCTCCTTCAAATGGCACGATATAAAAGAATGTAACTGTAACTTGAGTTTATATTTCAAAATTTGTATGATGAGCATCCCAATCTTTGATCATTTGAATAATTAGAAATAAGGGCATTTTTAGATGGAGAAATGCCTGCTATTTTGTAAAGTCTTTGCTGGGTTGTGCAAAGGTGTATAGTGGAATGATTTGCTGCTTTCCTAAAGTGCTTGTTACAAATGTATGATTACTATGTAGGTTAATGAGTGAGTCCATTTGAGCTGTATTTATTAACCATATACAGTAAATAAAAATAATTCTAAATAGAATATGTAAAAGAGGCAAAAATCGCATAGAGACTATTGTAGATGCATACAACCTTCAAAATCATACTTAAAGAGATTGGCATTGTAGAACATTTATTTTGAATCAAATGTAATATTAGGGTGATATTCTATGTTTAAAAAGTAAAGGAAAAAAAATACTAGTTCATATTTCAAACTATGAATGAGTTTTAGCTAAATCAAGATACAAGAACCGAGCTTTTAAAAGTACCAAAAAGCAAACTGAATATCTCAAGATCCAATTAGATTTCTTGGCTGAAAAATGATTCGGGAGATGAAGTGGTCATCACACCATCACTAAACTCATTTTATCACATTCAATTATCTTGTGTCATCTCAACTTTTCACATTTTATCACAACCATCACTGAACACATGGGGTGCTCATCACACCATCACTAGCCTCACTAAATCATTCCCCACCAATCCTAAAAAAACAAACTAATCACAACATTACACTCATCCCCAAACAAACCACTCAGCCTAAATCATTCTTTCACGGTCATAGTATACATCGCGAGCCGTTATGATTTTGTCCATCACCTACGAGGCGGGGAGGTGTATCACGGACATGACAATCGCGTACCACGGACCGCTCCATGTGACCTAACAAAATATACTTTAAGCGCCATAACAACTAATATAGTTTTTATTCAAGCCAAACTTTTACCCATAGTTGAACACTAGAGAAAGTATAGGGTCACATATAAAAATACAGAAAAGATCCCAAATTCAAATTCAAATAAACAACAACCGTTAGACAACAAAAGAGCGTCCTCCTAACGGCTATATATATACATAAACCAGACCCCTCTCATCATCTTCTTCATTCGATCTTTAACAAATTCTATAGAGAGAAACAAATCGAAATGGAGTCTACGAAAACAGCGATGGAGGCATTCGAAAAGCTCGAGAAAGTCGGCGAAGGAACCTACGGCAAAGTGTACCGAGCACGAGACAAATCCACCGGTAAAATCGTTGCTCTCAAGAAAACCAGACTTCACGAAGACGAAGAAGGCGTTCCGCCTACTACGCTTCGTGAGATCTCCATCTTACGAATGCTGTCACGTGATCCTCATGTTGTTAAGTATGTGTGCTATCTTCAATTCGTAATTTGTTAGGGTTTTTTGAATCTTTTTTTCGTTATTAGGGCTTATATTATCTGATTTTCAGATTCTGATTGTTTTAGTTTGATTTGTTTGATCTGTATTAGATAATTGTTCATTTAGGTTAAAATAATAGTCTAATTAAGGTTTTGATCGATGTATATGCCTTCAGTTGCTCATATATAAGGATCTGGTTAGGTTTTCGGTCGATGAATGTACTTCTAGTTCTTCATGTTTATGGATCATTCTAGTTTGATTTCTGTTATCTAGGGATGAGCTCGGTGCCATACTGGTACTGGTACCTACCGATCCCAAAAATAGCAAAAAATGTGTACCGCTACTGGGTACCGAAATTGAACAGGCACCGAATCATTTTTTTACCAACTTAGTACCCACTTTTTTCGGTTCGGTACTAGTCCGTACGGTATTTGAAGGTAAATCAACCTAAAACACCGGTAGCGAACCGGAAACACCGATCACGAAAAAACACAAAAGGCGAGTACCGAAATGGTATAAAAAACGGTTCGGTACTGTAAATTCGGTACCAGTTCGATTTCTGTACCTGATACCATTTGCTCATCGCTAGTGAATTACTCATTTAGGTCGAAATAATAGTCTAATTAAGGATTCAATCGATGAACATACTTCTAGTTTTTCATATTTACGGATTAGAAAATTACTTATTTAGGTCCAAATAGCAGTCTAATCAGGGTTTTGATCAATGAATTATGAATATACTTCTAATTGTTCATACATTTGAATCTAATTACAATCATGATGATCAAACAGGCTGATGGATGTGAAGCAAGGTGTGAATAAGAATGGGAACACTGTTCTGTACTTGGTGTTTGAGTACATGGAGACTGATTTAAAGAAGTTCATCAGATCCTATCGACAAACCGGTGATAACATTCCTCCTCACATTGTCAAGGTACAATTTCTGCATAAGTTAACTTATAAAAATTAAAAAAATGTTGTTTTGGAATAACATTGTTTCTTGTATTGGTTGCAGAGCTTGATGTACCAGCTTTGCAAGGGGGTTGCTTTCTGCCATGCTCATGGTATATTACACAGGTATTGTATTGTCCTACCTGGCTACCTGTTTTGAGAAATTGATATTTGGAAGGATCTTTATGTTTTTCTTGTATTGGTTTTGTTTGTTCATTTGTTTTAGGGATCTTAAACCGCACAATCTTTTGATGGATCGGAAGACGCTGATGCTTAAAATAGCAGATCTTGGACTTGCCAGAGCTTTTACTCTACCAATCAAGAAGTACACTCATGAGGTATCTTCAATGGATATTATTAGCTTATTAGGGTCATAAACTGTTGAAACTGATAACCCTACATACTGAAACAAGTCGGCCAGTTCGAGATTTATATGGTTTGGTTTGGCTGTTTTAACCTTTTTTATTAATGTTTTCTTTCATTTTTGAAATATGTAGTAAGCATCTTATCATTTTATAAGTTTTAATTAATAGAAACTATAACTACATTGAAAAGAACGGGACAAACTGCTCGCTAGCTATAACAAGCCTTGCTTGACCCACCCAACCTCAACATGGTCCGTTTTGTCTGTTGTCTATGAGAAAAAAACACGGGATAAACGCTAGCTGTAACAACACCCCTGAGTGATACATCCTTCTAATTATTTGTACCATTGCAGATTTTGACCCTTTGGTATAGGGCACCAGAAGTCCTTTTGGGCTCTACTCATTACTCAACAGCTGTTGACATGTGGTCTGTTGGCTGCATATTTGGTAGGAAAAGTTCATACCAGTTTATGAAATCATCTTTACTAGTTTCACCTAATGTAAATAACTGATCATATGTTTTGTTCTTATTTGGAATTTTGTAGCTGAATTAGTCACAAACACAGCCATATTTGCTGGAGATTCTGAGCTTCAACAGTTGCTACACATTTTCAGGTCCATAAATCGTAACGATTAGGATTTAAATCGATTTCTTGTTTCTTGAATTTGGCTGTAACACCAGTTGTTGATCAGGTTATTGGGTACACCTAATGAAGAGATATGGCCAGGAGTAAGTAAGCTTAAGGACTGGCATGAGTATCCCCAGTGGAAACCTAAGCAAATTTCAACTTCTGTACCAAATCTGGATGCAAATGGGCTCCATCTCATTTCGGTAAATAATAATTTCAATTGTTTTTTATATATGTATGTTTATTAGTTGAACCCTTTATATATGTAGTCTGATTGTTATTGTTATTGTTATGTTATTATTATTATTATTGAAAATATTTTTGTGCAGAAAATGTTGGAGTATGAACCATCAAGAAGGATTTCAGCTAAGAAAGCAATGGAACATCCATATTTTGATGATCTTGATAAGACTGGTCTTTGAGACGCCACGTCTGTTGCTTGTCTCGAGCAAATTTGACTAAAAAAATATGTGTTCTGAAATTAACTGTTGATTTGTGGCAAGGATTAGATTGTTCTTAACTGTATGTTTACGTACCAAGTATGAATGAATATGTTAACATGTAACCAGTTGGATACCTGCTAACATTTTAACACACATAGGCGCCACGACATCTGTTGCTACAAGAATCATGAGGGTGGCTACTTAGACTCGTGTAGCGGTGTCCATGGTGAGTTCCTGCGGGTTTGTAAGGTTGTAGGTGTCCTAAGAAAGCTTATTAGAAACAGTCCCGAGGACGAAACCTTGAGAACCAACAACTAATACTCGTGTAGCGGTGTCAATGGTGAGGTTCTGTTGCTTTTGCGTATCTAAATACAAATTATTTGGGATCACTTTTTGATCACGTGTGTCAATGCTGAGGTTCTGCCTTTGTTGAGTCTTGAAAACACGTGTTACACAAATGCTTTCCATTACAATTTTTTTCAAGCCATACACGTAACATTGGCAGGGGTGATTTAGACGTTTCACAAACAACCCATTATATCCAAGTGGTACCAAGATGGAAACTCGTTTCTGATTCATCGAGGCGGACACAAACACTAACACCAACATCCTTCATTTGCCGGCATTACAATTTCTCTATATTCTCCACTCACCAACTTCCACATGTCCCCTTTCTTTCCGTGGACGCATTTCACTAAACCCTTAACACCTATAGAAGGTGTTACATACACTAACACGCACCATTACACTCTCTGAAACTCCCCAATTATTATTCGTCTTACCTATGTTTCTTATTTAAATTTTTAGTAGTATTTATACGTTAAAAGTTATATTTAATATCATCAAAGCATGTAAACGACATGTAAACAAATTCTAAAATAATACTTCCCTAACTTTATAATAACCTTAGAAAGATTATAAAAAAATTTGGGCCGGTATTGCTATTTTTACTAGTAATTGCGTTTATGTGATATGTGAATTAAGAATGATATGGTTAGTTATGGGGCCAAGCCTGGTTAGAGTTATGGGGCCAGGCCAAGGTATGTTTAATGGGCCGAATCCAATTTATGTTTTTCGAGTCAAGAGTTGTTACCTTTTTATTCTGAACAGAGCGAGTTGTTACCTACGTAAAACTATCGTAGCATTCGGGTTTGTGTAAAAATGGGTCAAGCCCAAGTAGTGGTGACGGGCCAAGCCCACTGTGCCCAACCCATGTTGTTTGTTTATCACGTCTCGTGTCAAGTCCTGTATCGATTCATGTTTCGTATCAAACTACCAAGGATTCATACTTTCTATTCATGAAACATGAATGGTCCTTAAGAGAGAGGCTATTGTATAAAGCCTCCTTAACGTACAAAGTGTAAGAAGGATTCTCAGCCATTAGATTTAGGTGATGGCAAGATGGTAATTAACAATCCTAATCATATTTGGGTTAATCTAACCAAGGGTAAATTAGGAAACACGCGTTTAAATTTCTGTGAAATCGTAACAAACATAATCGATGCAAAAATTTTCAACGATTGAACCTGATTTTTCATCGTTTTCAACTCGATTAAACGTTCAGAATGATTAAACAATAAAAAACATTTGATTACAAACAAAATCATAACGTATTTGCAGAAATAGAAGAAAAACAGAGTATGATAATTCAATTGATAAAATTAATCGAATCATATTCAAAAATCACTATCAACACATGTATTATTCACATAAACGAACGATGTTGATAATAGAAGAAGAATTAAAGAAAAAAATGGGTTTCAAAAAAGTTCCAGACAATGAAGATCAGAAACTGTTAAACATAAAATCATAAAACGCACTTGGTTTTTTTATAAACGCATTTGGTTTTTTAAACACTATTTAAACTGGTTTTTACAAAAACGCACTTGGTTTTTGTAAAACGCACTTGGTTTTTGTAAAACGCATTTGGTTTTTGTAAAAAGCACTTGATTTTGGTAAAACGCATTTGGTTTTTGTAAAACGCACTTGTTTTTTTGTAAAACGCACTTGAGTTTGGTAAAACGCATTTGGTTTTTGTAAAACGCATTTGTTTTTGTAAAAAGCATTTAGTATAAATAAAACTCACCTTTACCTCATTTTTCCCTTTATATTCCTCTGTTTTCCTCCAACAAACAAACAGCCATATTCACACACAGTTTATGTAAGGTTTTTATGGATTGGTTATTTTTTTTCTTTTTTTCCTTTGTTTTGTGATTAGCGAGAGACACAGAGGTGTTGGCTTGGTTGTCTTCTCCAAAGATAGAAGGAAGTGACTAGATCTGAGCCACGATTGAGGTCGGTTTGAAGGAGAACAATGTGAAGGGTTTTGAAGGTGTCGGAGGTTATATGAGAGAGGAGAGAGGGAGCGGTGAGGCTTTGGTCCGGCGGTTGGGTCAGGCAGCGGCGGCGACGGTGGTGGTGGTGGTGGTGGTGGTTGTGGTGGTGGTGGTTGTGGTGGTGGCAGTGGTTAATGAACGATCTGAAAGAAACATTACCCTTTACCCTTTTAATCAACCAAAATTGAGTTAGTTAGAGTTAACTAGGGTTTACACTTGTCAAATTGTGGTGACTTCTTACACTTTGTATGTTAAGGATACTTTTGTACCCTATACTTTCTATGGTCCTTAAAGGTTAAATAAACACAATAAATGCCATGATCAATGTACATCACATGGAAACCTATATGAGAAATAAATCTTGAACAATTAACATGACTTCTCGAACATACTTTCTATACTTACAAAATTTTTGGCTCTCTAATTAAGCTTGAAATATTAATTATAAGGATAATGAACGACCAACCTAATAAGAATTCTAATGTCTTGCGACATCAACTACAAGATAGTAACTACAAGATAGTAAGTTGTTTCTTTCTTTGCACACATGGACAAGGGTGGAGTTAAGGGTCCCATGATTCCTCGAAACTAATTAAAATACATACAAATAAATAACAAATGGAATAAATAATTCTTCATTTCATGACTGTCAAATTATATTAAAGCAGGCAGACGAGCAATAAGCTGCGCCATCACACTTTTTTGAATCGCAAAACCCAATCTACTAAAAACAAACACTCTCCAAGTCTACTTAATAACTTTCTACGAATTTACATACGTTTCTTATTTTGGTTCAATTAATCATATTCTTAACATTTTAAACATCACAAAATAATGATGTTAATTCGGTATGAAAAATGCATTTAAACACACCAATTAAAACATCTCACAAACACAACAAAAAAACACCACAAAATCAACCACTTTCCATAACAATTTTCCAAACCATAAATGTAACATAACCAGGGTAAATTAGACATTTCACAAACAAACTAATAATATCCAGGTGGCATATAATAACAGCAAGACTCGTTCTCCTTATTTGACAAAGAAGCCGCGCAGATGTATGACTGCACCACCATCACCACCACCACCACCACCGTACGCCGGCGTTACTAACTTCCCTCTATTCTCCACTCACCACCTGCCACGTGTCCCCTCTCTTTCCATAGACGCATTTCACTAAACCCTTAATACCTATATTATATTATATAATATTATATATAAGGCTATTTGTGGGATTTACTGGGTGGGTATGGTTGTTGTTGTTGTTGTTGTTGTTTTTTGCTGTTACTTACACTAATTACACTCTCTGTAACACCACCCTAAATTGGAACAAACCCTTGTTTTATTTTCTTGTTTACGTATTCTTAGCACATAAAGGTAACATTTTGTGCTTCTTTTTAATAATGATAGTTTACATATCTTCATACCCTTTGAAATTTGTTGCCTGTTTAATGTTTTATATTTTTTAATTTGTAATTTGTAATTTGTAGTTTGTGTTTCTTTCATTTGCTGTAAAAGTTTGAGTCATTTGCTGTAATTTGTTTCTTCATGTAGTTATTTTTGTCATAAATCATTGTTTTTTTTTGTTTTTTTATTTAATTTTTTAATGTGCGCTTACTGGTAGCTTTTTGAGGGTTGGGAAACTAGGTTTTTTTTTGTGTGAAAGAAAGTAATAAATTAATAATTCAGAAAGGGGTTGCTGCGCAGCTTATTGCGCGTTTACCCGTCATCTTGCTGTAAATTTGCCATTTTATTATGGAATGATAATTTGAAGTAAAAAAATAATTTACCATTTTATTATTATTATTATTATTATTATTATTATTATTATTATTATTATTATTAAAAAAAATCATTTTTCTCAAAAAAAAATAAAAAATAATAGTTCATCCAATTGCTAGGATTATTGAGGGATATTAATGTTACAGGTCCTGTGTTAAAATAAGGTTAAATATGCAAGTGTGCATTTGGTGTTAGGAATAAGTAGTCTTTTTTTGAAATTACAATCAAAATGTTTAAAGCGCGTTTTTTTTTTTTTTTTTTTTTTTTTTGTAGATTTTTAATGGATCAAAGAGAGGTTGAGATGGAGGATGTTGGGAAGGTTATAGAAGATAAAGTTGTGGTTGAAGAGTGTGTGGAGAAGGAGCAAATAGGTTTAAAAGTAGGAGATAAACAGGAAGAGGATGTCGGTTTAGTCAACACAAACCCGAATGAAATTGGAATAAGTCAAGAAAATGTAAGCAAGGTAGATGAAGAGGAGATGCACCCAAGCGAAACCGAGCAGGAACTGTCTGTGGATGAGGTTTGTGACGGCACGACAGATGCTACAGAGATTGGCGATGATAAGATTAATGATAGTAAGGATGATGGTACATATATAGATGATGGTTCTATGAAGATGCCGGAGTGTAACAAGGAAGGAGATTTTATAGGAGATGAAAATCTTCAAGAACTTGTTACATCCAATGCCCCTGTGGAACATTCATCTAACAAAGCGGATGATCTTTGTGCGGAGACACTTAAGAATGAGCTAGAGGATGCAAAGGTAATTTTACATTAAAATTAAGAAGTTAATCCGGTATATCACTCAACCTTTTAGATATTCTAAGCTTGTGTTTTTTTGTATGTTACTGTTAGATGGATGAGGGCTATGAATCTGGGACTCAAGAGGATCAAGAAACGTTCGCGAAAGAGGTGGAAGCCGTCTATAAGGAAAAAGGTTTGGAATTTAAGCCTCCAAAGTTTTATGGGCAACCGTTAAATTGTCTCAAGTAAGTTACCCGGTTCCAGTTTTTCATATCATGGATTCACGCTTCTAAATTTTCGGTGAAGGCTAAGTTTTACTGCTGTGCTTTTTCTGATAGGTTATGGAGGTATGTTATCAAACTGGGTGGATATGACCGGGTATACACATTTTTCTCTGATAAGTTTCTTGATTTTCTACTATTAGCAATACGATAAATAATTTCTTTGGGAAAACTGAAATTATAACTTCGTAGGATTTAAAAACAGGTACTATGCAACATATTTTAGATTGACTTATTCAGTGTTATATTACTTATTCAGGTTACTGGATACAAATTATGGCGACAAGTAGGAGAAGCTTTCCATCCACCCAAGTAAGAACTTATGTTTATTCAATAGCATATATTGTTATAAACTAACGATCTTTTCTAGTCTTGTATTTTTTTTTTCTTTCAGCTGCTTTTAGCAGCAATTAAAGTGTCAATATTCCTAAGTAGTTAACTCGGTCGATATATCGGTGATATATCACCGATATCTCGGTTATCGGTCATCAACCGATATATTGGTACCGATATTTTGACCGACATTTTGTACCGATATTATCGGCGATATTGGCCGATATTTGACCGATATATCACCGATATTCCCGACATTGGTGTTTTTCTTCTTGGTTCTTCCATTTTTCTTACTTCTTATAGTTGTTATTACATTTTTATTACTGTTTTAAGTCTTAATTGTTAATAGTTAGTGTTAATTATTAGTGTTTTAAGTCTTAACAAGTTCCCACTTGCTACAATTGTTAGTGTTTTGCTAGTTGTAAAAGGTTAATTTGTTAATGGGAGGAGAGTATGTTGAATTGTTAATGTTAAATTGCTACATGTATGGATTTTGCATGATATAAAATTGCCGATATCCCACCGATATCTCAACGCGATAACCTCTATCTCAAATATCAGTCCTTCACAGATATCCGATATTTTACCGCATTAACTGCGAATATTCTCAAGCTCTATAGTCAAAGGACCAAATTATATTGGTCAATCCTCTAAATATGTGATTGAGTCATATTTTCAAAAGTCTCGTCTCTTATATTTGTAAAGATATGGTATATTATGTAATTGTCATGCTACTAATCCCGTATGGTATACATTTTTAAGGACATGCACATCTGTCTCCTGGACATTCCGCCAGTTCTATGAAAAGGTAATATTATTTTACACTTTTTAATAGAAAACCCGAGTTGAAGCAAGTGTTCACCTTGAAACTAGGCTGTCTTCAAGGTGGACATTTCATTAGTAGCTACTTTAATAGGTTAATATAGTTTAAGGACCCAGAAGCTGTATCTTGTTTTCACCTGTTGCGATAAAAAAAAATTTAAAATTATTTGTAGGCACTTCTTGAATACGAAAGGCACAAAATCCAGATTGGTGAGCTTAAATTCCCGCTTTCAACTGTCTTCCCGGAGACGCCACTTGTTGAAAATGAGGTTTGTTGCTATTGGATAAAATTTGAACTTTTATAGCATTTAATATCTCATGCTTTAATCTTAGTACTTTATGTGTTTGTGTATGAATATAAATTTATTGCACATAATTGGGAGCTAAAGATATGCGATTTTATAAATGGCTTCTGCAGGCAAATGGCCATCAGACCCCAGGATCAGGTAGAGCCCGGAGGGATGCTGCGGCTCGAGCCATGCAGGGTTGGCATGCTCAACGTCTTTTGGGTTTTGGTGAGGTTAGTGATACAATCGCTTGTGTAGATTCCTGAGCATTTTAACTCATTAACTCCAGAAGTGAAAAACATATTTTTCATATATAAATTATCGAAGAATCTTGTGATCAATATTTACATAAAGATGTTCCATTTGCTATATGACCAATGATGAATTGACTTTTACTATTGTTCTTTTAGGAAAAGAATTCCAACAATTCACCGAAGCGCGAAAAAAGTCTCAAAAGCATTGGTAAGGTTCTCCATTGAAGTATAAAGATTTTACAGTACCAAAATGTGGTCCTAATAGCGTAATTATCAAAATAGGGTCAATAAAACAAAAGAGACCAAGTGAAGTGGAGCATTCTGTGAAAGCTTTACGAACTGAAACATCTAGGCAGTTAAGGCTCAATTATCTTTTCTTTCAGTTATATATATACACAGTTACATGTACCTTTAATGGTTTCTCACTCACAATATAATTATGACAGAGTTGTCACCACAGTTGCTGATGTTGGTCCTCCTGCTAACTGGGTGAAAATAAACGTGCGAGAAACTGTAAGTTTTGTTCAAACCAAGGTTTAAAAAAAGAACGGAGTTGGGCCTCGAGGCGTTTTCCCTTCGCCTCACGAGGTGTATGCCTTAAGGTGAACCGAGGCGTATGCCTTAAGGTGAACCGAGGCGTAAGCCCGAGGCTGAATTAAAAAATAAATATAAAAATTATGTATCTTATTAATTGACACAGAAAGTCTAAAACATCAAAAACACACATAACCCCATGAGGCGCCCGTTTTCTTACTGCCTCGGCCCTTGACACAGAAAGTCCAAAACATAAAAAAAACACAAAAAAACATATAACCCCATGAGGCGCCCATGAGGTGCCTGTTTTCTTTACCGCCTCGGCCCTTTGAGGCGTACGTACAAAATAACCCCATGAGGTGCTGCCTCAGACACGTTTTCACACGTTTTCTTTGCGCCTCGCCTTGACCGTTTTTTAAACCTTGGTTTAAACCAATGACTTTTTTTACCTTACTCACATGTGCATCGACTTTTTTCAGTTACTAGATGTCTAAGTTGACTGTTTTTTTATGTTTCTGATGCACAGAAAGACTGCTTTGAGGTGTATGCACTAGTTCCAGGTCTTCTGCGAGAAGAGGTGATAAACTAACTTGCACTATTACTCTTTTTGTTTTTCCTCATTTAACAGTACCAATTTATGAATTTTTAAATTAACATTCGACAATTTATCCTTGTTATATGATAAATTTAGGTACGCGTACAGTCAGATCCTGCTGGACGCCTTGTCATCACAGGTCAGCCTGAGCAACTCGACAATCCATGGGGTGTTTCAGCTTTCAAAAAGGTTTGTCTATTAACTTGGCTTTTATGTTTGACACATCTTTGTGCAGTTAACTCCTTTAATGAAACAAAGTTGGTAATTGTCACACTAGTAGGTTATGGCTAACTGATGTTTGTTTTGGCCTTTATTACAGGTGATCAGCTTACCATCAAGAATCGATCCACTTCGTACATCAGCGATTGTGAGCCTACATGGACGGCTTTTGGTTCGTGTGCCGTTCGAGCAGCCAAACATCTAAATTTGTTTAATGGTTTTTCAAGTTTCAATAGTAATTAGGACATTGAAAGTGGTAGCATCAGGCAAATAATTATTACAGTATCTTTAAAAACGGTTTCTGTGTATGATGTTTACAGTAAGGTAGTTGAGGTTTTTAAGTTATGCATCGTTAGTGGCCTTTAAAGTTGAGGTTTGTACTTTTGTTGATGTGTTCTTATACCATTTGCATAGCCTCGCCTAGAGGTGAACATAAAAAAAACGGTTCCTGAACCGGAACCGGTGGAACTGAACCGACCCGTACACCTTAACAAAGTTGTTAGAATCAATAAAAGTTGAATTTTACGTAAAAGAAAAAAAACTAAAAATTTGTGTTTTTTATAAGTGCACGCAAGAATTGGTTCATGAACCGTAACCAAAACTGGTCTCCAAAACCGGTATTTCTAACCGGCGAAACCGGTGTAAAATCTAACCGGTCCCAAACCGAAACAGGTTCGGGAAGGAACCGGTAGGGATCCAAACCAGTTTGGAACCGGTTCGGTTCCTCCAAAAAAATTGTTTTGTGCACCCCTAGCCTCGCCCATGAACCTACTGTAGGGGGAGTCGAGGCCGCAAGCAGATGTGGACAGGAGAGAGTATGGGTCACCCACGAGCCGGCTTATAGGTAATCAAAATGTTAGTTGAATGATATGTGATGTGTGTATCTTAATTGATTCTAAATAGACAACTTTTTTTTTGACTGGAAGAGTAGGTCATATTAGTAATTCAGAACTCATTACAGTTCTAAATAAGGTGGACAACAATGGACCAATGTCCCCCTATGCGTCGAAGAATTCGCTCCCTTAGCTAGCGTATGGGTAGCAGAATTCGTAGACCTATTGTTATAAGAATTCGTCTATAACTAATCCAACTGGCGAAACAAAAGCTGCATTATTGTTAACAGCATTGACGACATTACGAGCATCAAACTCAACAATCACCCTATCGAGGTGGTTGATCTTTAACCAACTCAATGCTTCCCTGCAGCTCAGCGCCTCCGCCATAAAAGGGTCACCACCACCATGAAGAAGGACTGATCGGGCTACTACTATTCTCCCCAAAGAGTCCCTTATAATGCATTCGTGTCCCAGCGATCTACCCGAATCAAAGACCCCGGCGTCAATGTTACATTTTAACCAATCAGTTGGAGGCCGAGACCACGATCTCACCACCTTCCGTGCTGTGTTCGCTTCAGCTGTGGCACCATTAGCAGCCATCCATTCATTCAAAAAACCCAGCCCATGATTAAGCACCTGACTCGGAGGCCTGAATTTCTGGTTCCACACAAAGTTATTCCGTCTCGCCCAAATAGACCATCATACACATGAAACTTTTGCTTTCAAACTTGCATCCTTACCACTAATCCAAGTCCACCAAGCATCGAAAGAATTAATAGCAATATGCCACCCTTCTTCAAAAAACTCATCCCATATAGGGAACACAAAAGAGCACCCCGCATTAAAATCATCTACATTACCATCGTGACAAATAGGCACAACAAATCAACATTCACATACCTTTCTCTAAGACGAGTGAAAGTCGGTAACGATCAAACTAATATTAGCACAGTCAACAATATTCATTTACTTGGTTTTCACTTTAGTTACGTGTCACTTCATAAACTAATAAACTATACCCGATGCCAAACCGTGTAAACAATAAACAAAACAATAGTAAGGGGCTACGTCCAGTTATTAAATCGGGTTTGATGTATTTACGCCGTTAATAATAATAAAATAATAATAAACAAAAGACGTTACCGACACTGAAAATAAAGGAAACTTTAAACAAGATGAACAGATTAACGCCACGTGTAGGTCAGAGAATCAAAACAGACAAAACAATAAAATAAAAACGTAATCAATCACCCACCTTACTAAGTCATGCACCCGTGAAACCACCTTTCATCCGCCGCCTTCCAGCTTCCTTCTCCATTTCATGGATCTCCCTCACCACCCTAACAACAAAAACCACAACATTCACAACAACAACAACAACAACGCATCCCCATTCCCTAAAGCCTCCGATGCATTACCCCTCCCTCTCTACCTAACTAACGGAATATTCCTCACTCTCTTCTTCTCCGTCTCCTACTTCCTCCTTCTCCATTGCCCCCACAAACTCCAATCCCCCATTCCCCTTCACGCCGTTACCCTTACCCAACTCTTTTCCATAATATTATTAATCTCATCCTTCACTTACCTACTTAACTTTTTCGGCATTGGTTTCGTCCAATCCTTCATTGCCACGTCACGCCCTTACCACGACCACACCTTCCCTCTCCAACACGACGTCGTTCCTAAACCTAAACTTATGGATAATAATAATAATAATAGTTTTACATGTGAAAACGACGTCGTATTGGATAATAATAAACCTAATGGTTTTATAATATCTGAAGAAGACGAAGAGATAGTAAACTCAGTAGTTAATGGAACAGTTTCATCGTACTCGCTCGAAGAGATGGTCGGAGACTGTCGGAGAGCGGCGGCGATACGACGGGAGGCGGTGGAGAGGAAAACAGGGAGATCAGTATTAGGTTTACCTTTTATAGGGTTCGATTACGAGTCGATATTAGGGCAGTGTTGTGAAATGCCTATAGGATATGTGCAAATACCTGTAGGAATAGCTGGACCTTTGTTGTTGAATGGTGGGGAGTATATGGTGCCCATGGCTACAACTGAGGGGTGTTTGGTGGCGAGTACGAATCGAGGGTGTAAGGCGGTGTTTAGTTCGGGTGGGGCCACCGCGGTTTTGTTGAAGGATGGGATGACTAGAGCCCCGGTTGTAAGGTTTGGGACGGTTGCTAGGGCGGCCACGGTTAAGTTCTTTTTGGAAGATCGGGTTAATTTCGAGACTTTGAGTATTGTTTTTAATAAGTAAGGGCTCATTTTTAGTTGTGTTTCGGTTTTTTTGTATGTTTTCTGTTTGTGGTGGTAACTAGGTTGTTAGTTGTTATTAGATAGTACAACTTTTTGAAATGTGATAGGTCTTGTCAAAATATTGCCATATGCGGTTATGACATCGCATCACGTGATGCGTGCGTCACATGGTGTGGTCTGACTCTGATGTGGCGCATTATGTAGTTGACCGGTATTTGAACAAATTAGACCATCAATTCAACAAAGCTGACTAAAGATAATTAGTGTATCTTAATATTTTAGTGTTTACAGGTTGACAGGTTGAAAATAGTAGTTGTAAATATTTTTATAGTATTTTCTAATAAAGAATGCCTCACATATGTAATGCGTGCGCTTCACGCATTGCACACTACATGCTTTTTTAAATGAAGGCCACAAAAAACCTGCATTTCCTTTGGAGGTATATAATTTGGAATTCGATTATTCAAAACAGATTGATATTACTGAGTTAGGATCAAAAGGGTTGTATTTGAATTTTGATGTTGTAGCTATACTGAATTAGGGCTTGTTTAAGGTTCAATGGGCTATGGTTTTTCTTGAAATATTTTTCTTGCAAATCAGCATTGATTCCAAATTTGGACATGTAAAGGTTTGACAATAATGTATGTGGTCTCTCTGCTTTGTTTAATGACAGGAGTATATGATGTGAGACTTTATCTCATTGTGTGGTGTTACATGTTTCTAATTTAATTAGAGTTTGATAGCATTTCTGTTGTGTGTTTGATTTGTTTTCATACGGCTAGCTGATACTATATTTATGTACACCTAATTACAAGGAATGCCGTTGTTGATTAATTTTTGTGGTCTGTTAAATCAGATCGAGCAGATTCGCTAGGCTTCAGAGTATTCAATGCTCTATTGCTGGAAGAAATCTATATATCAGATTTAGTTGCAGCACTGGTGATGCCATGGGGATGAACATGGTGTCTAAGGGTGTCCAAAATGTTTTGGATTTTCTTCGTCTTGAGTTTCCAGACATGGATGTGATTGGTATATCTGGTGAGCCCCTAAATCCCTTTAACTTCTATTTTCAGGGATTAGAATTTGGAATTGGTATAATTCGCTTAGAAGACTGTGTTCCATATAGGTGACAAATCATGTTGTGACATATTTTTTCTTGATTGCATAGGAAACTTTTGCTCAGATAAAAAACCATCAGCTGTGAATTGGATTGAAGGGCGTGGAAAGTCAGTTGTTTGTGAGTCGGTTATTACTGAGGAGGTGGTGAGGAAGGTGCTAAAAACTACGGTGCCCGCACTTGTTGAGCTAAACATGCTTAAAAATCTTGCTGGTTCAGCTATTGCAGGTTCGCTTGGTGGCTTTAATGCTCATGCTGCTAATATTGTTTCAGCAATTTTCATAGCCACTGGCCAGGACCCAGCCCAAAACGTTGAGAGCTCTCACTGCATTACTATGATGGAGGCCGTAAATGGTGGAAAAGACCTGCACATCTCTGTTACCATGCCTGCCATCGAGGTACTTCACCATTTACCCCTTCTATTCTTATCTTCTTTTGCATACCCAATTTTTTTTTAAATATGTCATTAAATGGTCATGAATCATGATATGAGGGCTTGAAGTTTATTATCGTCTATTGGGAATCAGGGATCATGGATTTTTTAGGAATAGATAATGTCATTACTCATTAGATGTAAATAAGTTGCAATGTTTGGTTGGGCTTAGACGCTCAGTTTGGCTCAAATACAAGATTTTAGTCTAAACATGTTCACTTGATAATTCTCTGATAGGAATGATAGGATCCTGAATTTTAGTTAGAATTGGCAAAATGGGAAGGTGGGGCAACGGGTCAAAATTGGGTCCTAACTAAACCATGTCCCATTCATATTGGGTCGGGTGGGTCGGCCCTGAAACCCTTATGTGCTAGTTTCACTATTTTTTTTATTTTTTTTTTGTAAAAAAAAGTTGTCATATATGATTAAAAAAATTGTGTTGCTCTAATTGTAATCAATGTTCTCGAATAAAATGATTTGGAGGTATTGTTTATTGAAAGTACACTTTGGTGACTTGGTCAGTTGGTCGTGTTTTGAACCACCCGTACACGCGGTTGACATGTTTTCATGGGAGTTTGTTTCAGGTGGGAACAGTGGGAGGGGGAACCCAGCTAGCATCTCAAGCTGCTTGTTTGAACCTACTTGGAGTAAAGGGTGCAAGCATAGAGTCCCCAGGGTCAAATGCAAGGCTTTTAGCAACCATAGTAGCAGGTTCAGTTTTGGCTGGTGAACTGTCTTTGATGTCAGCCATTTCGGCAGGGCAGCTCGTTAAAAGCCACATGAAATACAACAGATCAAACCAGGATATGACAGCAATGACATCGTAGTTGAGTATAGAGAAAAAAAACAGCTCTAACTTCTAAGTTAAAGATTTCAGTTCTGGCAGTCAGTCACCTCGAAAAAATAGCTGTAAAGAGTAAAGACCCCAACCATCTGAAGTGATCTCCCTGAGACGTACTGTCCATTTTCCCTAACTGTCGTATTCCTTGGGTCCATCTTGAACCCGTGTCCATGTTATATACTGGGGCCATTCTTGGTCCATATATTGCAGACTACGCGGGACATGCAGAATTACGTGTTATATGAGTCGATTATATAGGATTTACGGGTTTATTTATCAATATGTTTGGTTTATGCTACACATCAATCAGCAGTTAATAGATTGGATTATCAACTAGTTTTTGGTTGTTTCACTATTCTATTTATTTGTTTAATTAAGGCTGTTAAAATAGCTTGTGTTTAGTTTTCTTAATATTCAGTTGAAGAACCAATGATGAAGCCGTCACCCTAATGATGTCAAACGCTTTTAGCCAAATCCAACGACAGTCCCATAATTAAGTTATATGAAGAAATGATCCCAGCTGTGTTAAATCCTAATAAGGGGGAACGGGGCGCTACCAGAATTGGTCACGGGTACCTCACTACTAGCACGGTAACACCGCAGCCACCCATGCTGGTAGTGGTCCCGTGAACCAAAATCTGGTACCCGTGAGTTTCTCTCTCCCTCTTTTGTCTTTTTCTTTATTTTATTTCTAGTGGAGTACTGCTTTTAAAAAAATATTTCAGTGAAGTGATGTGGCAGTGTCAGATTGGTTGAAATCAGTGATGTTAAAAAAACTCACGGGTAGTGCCCCGTCCCCCCTAATAGGATAATACATTAACAGGATGCTATTGCTCTCTCTAAAACCATAATCCCCTTCCATGTTACAATCGAAATTATTTGCACTGATATTATAATTTGTCAATAAATTTATGATTATGAACGTCAACCGTTTCAACAACTTATTATCCGGTTTTTTAAGGACAATTTAGCTGATCATCGACTCTTGTCTCGACGTAATACACACCAACGTCGTTACAATTGACATGAAGCTCACTAGCTGACTTTCCTGCAAACGGGTGCATTCGAGTTAAGGTTTCGGATAGTGATTGCTTCAAATAATTTGATCGGTCCAATATGCCATCCTATATGTTCTTATCATTGTGACTATACATGACCTAGATAAAAGAACATATAGGGGTGGTATATAGGGGCCTCGATCTGATCAAAAATTGAAAGCTTGTAACATCTAAGACCATGTGTAGTGGAGGGGGGTTATTTATAACGCCCTTGATTCTGAAGTGAAAAAGGGGTGTAGTGGTAGGGGGTTGATTTGTGATCCGGCGTTATTTTTTAAATTCAAACGGTCCATCCACGTGGCAACATTTGATTGGTTGGTTGATTTGTGATTCGGCGTTATTTATAAAAAAGCCCTCCCCATTTTTGAAAAATATCCCCCCCCCCCCCCGTAACGGTGTGGGGCGCTATTTTTGGCCATAACTCCCTCTCCATTTTTGAAAAATAGCGCCCCCACGTGTTCTCTATAAATAACTTTGATTCCAATTGCATCATTTTCATTAGAACTGCAAAAAGAGAACATTAGATTAGATAAAATAACAGAAAGGTAAAGGGAAAATCACCAAAATGGCCAATTGACCGAGTGATTTACCAAAGTGGTCCCCTCCCGTCTTTTTGGAGAGACAGGTCACTGCTCCCAACGAGCCCGAACCGTCTCCGGAGAGCCTTTAGTTTACAACCAATAGAAAACCAACACGTGGCGTCTAAGATCCCGAGGATTGTCAGGCGTCTCCCGAGACGTGTCATAGCCGCCAAGTCGTCTCCGGTGAGCCCTTGAGACGTCTCACTGACGGCCGAGCTCAAGCCGTCTTCGGCTCGGCTTGAGCCGTTTCCAAGGCTTCCTGAACCGTCTCATATATTTTGGTTTTGATATACCCATATATTTTGATTTTTTTACAAAAGGTTTGATAAAGATTTAGTGTTGTTTTATTTTTACCCTTTATTACCGTTTATTTTATAATTTTTATAATTATTTTCTTTGTTTTTAACTCTAAAAGTAAATATAAAACATAAATAAAAACATTTCAATGAAACATAAAATTAAGACATAAATATTAAACATAATAATATTAAACATAAAAAAATACATTAAAACAAAGAAAAAAAACTTAAAGTTGGCGCAACAATCGCCATGCCTCGACATGGTCGGAATCGTTGTCGTATCGAACCCCATACTCATAGTGGGTGAATTCGATAGCCAACTCCTCATTAAGCTCCGGATCGTCTCTCACCATTTTGCTAGTATAGGGTGGTCCACCTCTCACACTTGAT
This sequence comes from Ambrosia artemisiifolia, assembly GCA_032199755.1. Taxonomy (NCBI): domain Eukaryota; kingdom Viridiplantae; phylum Streptophyta; class Magnoliopsida; order Asterales; family Asteraceae; genus Ambrosia; species Ambrosia artemisiifolia. The sequence continues at coordinate 13,701,837 of CM063518.1, read as the reverse complement.
ATTAAGATCGGTCCACTTGAACTGGAGGTCTCGGAGGGTCTTGGTGGTGTTGGTGTCAACGTTTTCGATGAAGTCGCTAAACACGCGAGCCCAAAACCCCTCCGGGGGGAAGAGGCCGACCCTTCGGCACGCGGGAGTTGTTGAATCTCCGGGTCATTTGAGGCATCCTTGTGGCAAACCACAAGTGCCATCTCTTCCTCTTCGGTTCACGGGTTCGTATTTTGGCTTGGTGGGTGTTTGTTTTGTTTTTACCGTTTGTGTGGTTTTTAACCACGGTGTCTTCTATTTATATTCAAAAAAATTGACGGTAAGAAGGTGAAATTAAATAAAGCGACGGTTTCCAAAGCCGTCTCGGGAACCGTGAAAGTCAAGAGTCGTCACGGGAACCGTGAAAGTCAAGAGTTGTCTCGGGAACCGTGAGACGACTCAAAGTTGTCTCGGGAAACCGTGAGACGTCATCAATGTATATAAATAACCCACTTTACTTCACAAAATGTGTACCCCTCTCTATCATGTATATTAAACCTCTATCAAACCTTTGAGCTTTCCAATCCATGACAAATCGACCTCCACTTTTCCAACCGAAGCCTACCAGCTTACGAAAATATTGTCCGATTATACTTGGATCGTTGTTACATCTGCGTACAGCTACTTGGATCGTTTGTCTTTGCCCTGATTACCCTTTTTCTTGGTGTTAGGTTTCTTAACATGACCTCCCTGATCATTTGCACTGGTGCAGTCTTGCTGGGTATATTGACCTCAACAGTTTTGACCATTTGATACAGCTCTGCAGGTGTCTTCTCCATCCTATTCATATTGTAGTTCATAGTGAACTGATCATATGACTTGGGCAATGAGTTGAGGATAATATCCCCAACTAGCTCATCACTCAAGGGGGTTCCAAACGAGCCAAGTGATCAACATATGCCTTCATTTTTAACACATGAGCGCTAACTGGTGTACCCTATTGCATACGAGTTATGAATGATATCATCACATCAAACCTCTCATGACGAGCCTTCTGTTGGAACATTTCCACTAGGTGCTCATTCATCTCGTATGCCATCATCTCATCCATGGTCCTTTGAAGTTCAGGGATCATGGATGCTAACATTAGACATGACACTTTCACATAGTCATCAAAGTGCTTAGAATAGTTTCTATAAGCAAGGACTGGCGTTTCAAGAACATACAACTTGTTCTCCGCCTTAAGAACAATTTTTAGGTTGTGGTGCTAGTCCATGAAGTTGGAGTGGTTCAATTTGTCCTTCTATAAGATGGATTTGAGAGAGAGTTGGAAGGTGAAATTGTTTTCAATTGACATCTACAAAATTTAAAAGTTTAATTTATTAGTAATTTATGTTTTAAATATCCTAATTTTATTTTATGACCCAAAAACAAAATTTTAATTAAGATGAGACCCCGATTTAGCAAGTCACAGTGAATTGGCTTAAGCATTATCCACTGGTATGATTATGCAGGTAAACAATGATTGTTAATTGCGTCCACTACACAACTCTCCATTTGGGGTTATCGCTTAAAAAGCGATGTATGTTTAACCCCATCTATGCTCACTTGATGAACAAGTGATGTTTTGTCCTTCAACTGTTAACTGTAACACCGGCCAATGTATACACGGGGATCACGGTGATTTCCTTCTTTCATAATTGATGCCCTGATGCAAGGTATAACACTAACATTTGGGTTCGATTTAGAATGAAGTGTTAACTTGTTAAAAGTGGCATAAAACATCAATTTAAAATTGGGATTTATTTCAATATCTTTTCATATATTTTGAATAACTCGTAGCATGAGGCGAGTTACACAATGGTTTATAAAATCCAGTTTTATATAATTCGTGATAATAGAAACGTCTTTCAACACTCGACACAGTATAGTTTTCAATACCCTATTAAACTATGTTGGTCGTTTTATCGAGAACAAATTGGTTTAAATTTCAATACAGTCTTTTATTAAATATACTTTTCAGTTTTATAAAACTTGTTTTAATAAAGTTGTTGTCTTAATTGTGAAAAAAATTATTTATTTTGGGTTATCTATATTATTTACAATAAATAAAACACAACCACAACCACAAAACATAATAATAAAATAAATGAATCGAGCTCCTAATAGGTCGCTCGTTTCGTTTTAGCCAAAAACAAAACGAACTAGTCTAAATGGTTTCAAAAACCATTTTGATAACTCCCACTTGACTCGTGATCTATATCTCTGTGGTAACTGTTCGCCTTTTTATTTTGATCTTGATCTTGTACCTGAAGGATTACAATAATAAATTTGAAATTACAAATAAAAACAAATCTATTCTAATCGTATCTATTACATCGGATCTAATATCCGTAATAAAAAAAATACAAACCAATAAACAAAATAAAACCACAACCACGACAAGGGTCAAAACCTAGGGTTCGATTCACGTCACAATCCATAAACAACCAAAAGCTTTGTTCTTTAGTCAAAATAAATAATTTTCAACAAATTTTGGTACCAGGCAGGTACAATGAATTCTCGCTAGTAGCGACCCAAAAGGAGGCGGTGGTGGCTGGGTACGGCCGAGAGAGGGAGAGAGGCCCTTAATAATAAAAGTGTGTCTAGGGTTTGCACCTTAATAATCCATTATTAATCCTTTTATAGTTATACCATTATAATCCTCCTTAATTAATAATAATAATCAATTAATATTAATTCCCTCGAGTTTGAAACATTTATTATTTCACAAATAATAATCCACCTACACGTTAACATATATGATTTGTTTACCAACATGTAACTATTCGGATCGTACTAAGTTACTTAACGTTCACTTTCAATAAACTATCGTACATATATATATCCAACAGTTGTGTTTGATCAAGATCCCACTTCGATTATCAGTTTTTATAGCTATCACTTGTGGGTTTTAAATTAGATTGATAAGAGATTACTTAATGCTAAATATAAACGCCACTGATCACGAGACACATATTTTACAAGATATCGAAATAAATTAATGATCCAAAGTCGATACGGCCGCACGATCTCCGGTGATGAAATTCTTATTTATTCTTTTAGTTGGATGCGAGTAAGAATATTACGTACATAGTTATCAAACACCATATTAACTTTTCAAACCCTAAATTGCTACAATTCCTCTACATAGTAATAAATTTTTGTATATGTATAGCATCATAAACAACCATATATATTACTTAGTTACGAATCAAATACAGATCAGAATATGATTAGTTAGGGTTGTGGTGCTGCGATTATGCTAAGACAGTTCTGTTCCGAGTGTTAGATCTCAAACACAAGGTGTCTCGCATCTTTATTAAGCTGTAAAGACAGTGGCGCACCGTGGAGTTGGAGCTGAGTAAGTAGCGCATGGGTGATTGGTCGTTCGAACAAGATGGCAGTGTTCGGTCGAGTGGTTACTCGAAGGTGGCTCAAACGGGATAGGAAAGATGCTCGATTGGTTGACGATCGGTCATTTAGTATAGTGTTGCCATTGTCTTTTTTTAGTTAAATTCAAACACCACTTAATACATAAGAAATTATCGACAAATTACTGATAAAAAATTAAAATTGAACAAGGATCAAGATCATCATAATCAATCAATAATCATCAACTAATAATTAATGGGATAGTTTGGGATTTTCTTGTTTATGTATATGTGGGTGTTTTCCCACTTTTGGTTGTCTTTTCGGACAGTGTACCCCGGATTTTGTTTTGCTAGTGTCTTGCTAGCTATTTGAAAAAAAAAAAAAAAAAAAAAAAAAAAAAGCCAATGATCTCCAACTCAGCTGGTTTGAGGTAGGGTGGGTTTTCCCTTAGGGGTTCCCATCCTGGGGGGAGGTCACAGGTTCGATTCATGCACACCACAAAAAAGTTCCCCGTAACGGTTTGAGCTTAGGCAAGGAGGACACCGGTGTGTGGGTAGGGATTCGAACTTGGGACCAATAGGTTAGGGTTGTACAAGGATTTCCATTGATCTAAACCTTTCAAAAAAAAAAGCTATTTGAAAAAAGTTTGTTGGCCGTTCAAAAAAATAATAATAAATATATAAGGTGTTATGGATCTTATTACATGTTAATGAGTTTTATTGTGTTACATTAAGTCATTATGAGTTGGTAACATATGTTACTAATTCACCTTAGGCTTTATTATGCATTAATGAGTTTTAATATTAAGTTAAACTAAGTCACTTTATGTTATAACAGGTATATTAGTTGATAATGACTTACATTGATGATACTCCAACACCGTGAATATGCCTTAATGAGTCTTATTTTATGTGTTAATAAGTTATATAACCAGGACATATTAAGTCATATTACGTCAAAACAAGTCATATTAGGTGTTTATGACATTTAAGTACACTAATTCACCCTTAATAGGCCTTATTATGTGTTAATGAGTTGTATTATGTTAAACAAAATTACTTTAGGTATATAGCAAGTCATTTTAGGTGTTAGTGACGCGTGTAAATTGATAAGTCCAAAAGGATCACTCTTAGTAAGCCTTATTATATGTTAATAGTCATGTTAGGTGTTAATGACTTATGTTTGATGATAAGTTAACTAATTCACTATTAAAGAGTTCTATTATGTGCTAATGAGTTATATTAAGTCAAACATGTTATATTAGATTAACAAGTCATGTTATATTAAATTAACAAGCCATATTAGGTGTTAATGATATATGATTGTTGACAAATATATAAAACTAAGCATATTTTTATACTTATTACATATTGTGTTAGCTCTGATTTCTCTAAAAGCATGTCAAATATAGTATTTTCATCTATTATTAATATATATAAAAGAATTGAACGTTGCTGACGTGGCGTGTAATGGTGGCTTCAACCTCACCATGAAATTGCCACGTGGCATCATAATTGAAAGATTTTAGTGTTTTTGAATTTTTTTTTAAACCCTAATCCTTTTGCCATTCTATTCTCTACATTCTTTATCTCTTTCATAATTCTCTCACAAACCAAATCTACTTATATTTTAAATATACTATTATTATAAATTCAAATATTTTATTAAGATATGGTTATCTTCAAAATAAAATAAACATATTTACCTTCCATATTATATTAATATATATATATATATATATGTTTAGAATTTTTTTTAAATTATTGTTTTAAAAATAAATCAAAGAAGATATGGATATTTTCAAATTTAAATAAAAAGATTTATATTCCAATTTATCTAACAAGCATTTATTAAATGAATACTATAAATAGATGTGAACATTCCGTTAGCTTCTACCTTTGATCATGAGGTAGGGTTTATACCAATAATCTAATGCACAAATATTATAATTTTTGCTTTGATAAGTAAAACAACCTAAATTAAAGACAAACTGCATATTGCTTGGAGTTGGAATTTAAGTTTTTTTATTCTAGAATTGGTTATGTAGTTGGATCTTGCGATCAACATAGTTTTTGTTTCATTCATTTAGGCTTAATACATAATACACATCTATTATATAAAATCTTTTTTAAAATTGGGGGCCCTTAATTTTTGGCGGCCCTAGGCCCTTGCCTAGATTTGGAAGTATATAGGGCCGGCACTTGTAAGGGTGGTTGGGGTGGTTATCATATCATCACACCCAATCAGCTTTTGTCATCTTTTTCCATCATAATTTTTTTTAACGTACAACTATGTAGAAGCCGGGTAATACGTACGATGCTTCCAATGGCCAAATGGAGCCCAAGCCAGCCTAACCCGAACGGACGTAGCCCTTAGCCCACCAACCACCATTTTCCAGGAAACCCCGACCATCCATCCGCCCGAAAGCACGACCATCCATTCGCCCGAAAGCACGACAATGGAATCGAACCCATGACCTTACAGCCATGGATCTTCTATCATTGAGCCTCCATACCACTCCACCATAAGATGGTTGGTCATTCCAATATCACAATTCATCACTAAAACCATGAGGTGGAATGACACCTATCAATAATTTTTTTACATAAAATAAAAATATCAAATTAAAATAAAATAAAAAACTTACATTAAATAAAATAAAAAACTTACATTAAATAAAAAATTTTATTAAATAAAGCAAATACATTAAATAAAAAATTACTAGAAAATAAAATAAAAACATTACTACAAAATATAAAACCTAATTTAATTTTGGGCGTAACATTCGTTGATGCGCTAGAACCGTGTACGTTGTCATACGTGATCACTAGCGCAAGTTTCTCCTCTTGTGTCCATGAAACCATTGTGTGATGAATGTGAATGAGGATGATAATAATTTATGATTTTTTTTGTGTGTAGGAGAAGAATTGTGTGGGTGTGGGCGTAAAAAAAATTGCGTTAAATATGTGTGTGTATGTATTTATAGGTAGGTAGGTAAATTTTTTTTTTTTGAACGGTCAAAAGGCAATGGCTAGCTAATTGATGGCTTATCACCCGCGATGGTTGTCACGGATTTAACACTTCACGATCGTGATACAATTGGTGGGGCGGTGATCGTGATGGTCACTGCCATCGCGGAGTGGTCATCACGGACCACCCCCCACCCTAATTGTAAGCAGTATTTCTTTATAAAAATTTATCATATAATTAAGAAATATATATGACTGGAACTAGTTTAATAAATAATTTGTGCAAGGAGCTAGCTGTCGTATGAATTAACTATAAATAGAGAAGTGGTCATTTGAATCAAACATTAAAAAACAACACCATGAGACGTTTCATGATCTCTACTTTATCCTCTTCTTCCTCACGACTGGATGCTTACCACCATCACCGAAATGGTGGTTATGTCTTCTCGGGCAGCCTTACCACCGTATCCAACACATTTGCACCACCGCTGAAACACCATTGGTTTATGTCAACTCAGACAAGTCTTCTAGATACCATCAGAAGGTATAGCTTCATGGTTATGTATCTCTATATTATATTCTTCCTTTTTTATTTCTAGGTGTTTTAGCAAAGCAAAGTGATTAGTGGCTTTACTATATTTTCGAAAGTGTACGTTCTGGTTTCTAGGGAGTTCGCTAAAGGCGGCGGACTTTAAATAAGCCAGACACCGGATATTCAGGGGTGGACCTAGCTTGAAGCTAGGTGCCGCGTCCGTTGCTACTCAACTTCGCGCGCGTAATGGAAAATTTGTTTTTTTTACGATATTAGGAAAACGTTACTACTTTTTTTTAGCAGCAAATTTTATACCACCTTATTTTCACCTAACCTTGCATTTGCAAGGATTTGAACCCACAACCTCACATTTGTAAGGGGGGACACCATACCACTAGACCAAGAGGTCATTATTAGGAAAACGTTACTACTAAAATAAAAAAAAATGAAAAACGTTACTACTAAAATTAATTTCTAGATTCGCCACCGTGGATATCAATGTGGCAAGTTAACTCCTCGAATACACTGACATGACAATACTAAAAAAAAGAGTGTTTCTTTAACTAGCTCACTCACAAGATGATGCCAAGACAAGTTCAAAAGTATCCTAGAAATGCTTAGATCAATTGTAATGTCATGTGAGAGTTAAAATAAAGTTTCATCACGTATCCAGGATCGAGTGGTTTCATAATTCACACTCATTAATTGTGTAATGAATAATGATCATGTGGATTTAAGAAAAAAATTTAATTGAGTTTTTAGTTCATCTCATAAATTATTTTTAATATAAATATTTTTCAACATTTAACATAAAACTAATTTTATTCCTTAATAAAACATAACTAAAATACTAAATTAATTAGTTTAGTGTTTTAAACACTTACTAATAGATTGGAATGTGGCTTGAACAACATCAATGAAAATCTCACCCACGAATGAATCCGAAGATGATCACGAGGAATGATGATATATCCAATTTTTAAATAATTGAAGAGTAATTAAAAGAAATTTGAGGTAGACTCTAAGAGTTAGCGAAAAAATATAAGCTGTTTAGTAGGCGTGGACGATGAGATTTCATTGATGTATTTAAAAAAACGAGATGCTACTCCCCAACGCGCCCAATGTTCCTTCTATGCTCATTGTCACGAGATGCTACTCCACAAAACGTTCACTGGACCGCGACATGATGTTCGTAGGCGTGGTGTTGATGTAGTAGAGCCCCTCTTAGTACCCTGCACTTGTTACACATGGTCTTATAATTTTCTAATTACAAAAAATAAAATGTAAAATCGTATATGCTTAATTCACCTTTTTTTTGTAAGTTGTTCTAACATTGATGTTCATTAATTTAATTGTAGCTATAATAAATCACACATCAAAGATGAAGAAAAGAATGCCACTAGAATTGAAGTTATTTCCCGAGAACACATAAAGCCATCATCTCCAACACCTCAAAACTTGAGATACTACAAGCTTTCCATCCTTGATCAAATAGAAGCCCCTATATACAACCCCTTGATGTTCTTCTATAAGAATCATTCCGATAACAATGATAGGAATGTAGAGGAAGTCATACGGGATCGATCAAACCATTTGAAGCAATCATTATCAAAAACCTTAACCCGAATCTACCCCTTTGCAGGAAAGGTTGCTAGTGAGCTTCATGTCGATTGTAACGATGATGGTGTGTATTACGTTGAAACAAGAGTTGATGATAGGCTCGATAATGTGCTTAACAAACCGGATAACAAATTTTTGCAACGGTTGATACCCGTTGTTGATTCGAGGGAACAAGTTTTGGGATATCATGTTTCAATGGTGCAAGTTAATTTCTTTAGATGTGGAGGTGTTTCTATCACTGTGCAACATAATCATAAATTTGCAGATGGACGTAGCAGCATGATATTCATGAATACTTGGGCTTCGATTGCCCGACAAGCTTCTACTCGAGTTTATCCTAGCTTTGTTGGGTCGTCAGTGTTCCCACAAAATCCGCAGTTGCCATTTTCACCATACATTCCAATATGGTATTTAAAGACTTCCCCTGCTCTTTTAAAGCATGGGAAATCGGCAACTACAAGATTTGTTTTTAATGCTTTGGCCTTGCGTGAACTCAAGGCCAAAGCATCTAAACATCAGCCAGTCAGCCGAGTTGTGGCTGTACTGGCTGTGCTTTGGAAATGTGTTACTGACGTAACACAATCCAAACCATCTATTCTACATCTTCCAGTGAACATCCGGTCCAAATGTTCACCGAAGTTGCCTGAATACTCAGTTGGAAATAGTATCATGGGAACATACGCAAAGTTTGATTCTGATATCAATAACCTTGAAGTAGAGTCTATGGCCAGTCAACTTAAGAACGCGATTGAGGCTGTTAACGCTGAATCTGTTCATAAACTAAGAAGCAAAAACGGACATGTTCATTTTGTAGAAAACTTGAGAAACTCAATGGAAACGTTTTCTGATTACAAAACCGAGTATTATATGACATCGAGTTTGTGTAATCTAGGAACTAAGGAAGCGGATTTCGGATGGGGGAAGCCAATATGGTCATGTATTGGTAGCCAGTTGAAGGAAGATGTTCCAATATTTACAAACAGGATCCTATTGATGGATTCTTGTTGTGATGAGGGAATAGAAGCATGGGTGACACTGGAAAAACAGGTGATGGATGTTGTTAAGTGTAATACTGAGCTTCTATCATTTGCTTCAGTGGATCCAAGCCCTTTGTAGTTAAATCTTGATTCATGTGTTCATATGTATAAACTACGAACGTATAGGTGTTAAAGATTGAATATCATTTTTTTCTTGTAATCTAAAAGTTTGAAATTTGAATACACCGTGAGTTTTTCCAATATTTTCTTGCTATACATACACGCGGAGTATCCTGTGAGAAAAAGAAAGAAAAAATGACATTATGGTAAAATATTGAATACTTTAACTCTTCATACATTAATCATTATCACACCAACTAGTTAGTCCTTAAGATTTTATCCTACACTTTAAAATTCATCATACATACATCGATATTATCATACGTTTATCCTACACATAAAAATTATCTCATATTGTAAAGGGAAATTGGATTGTATCACACTCAACTATTTGGGATTGGCCGATAACGCACTGAACTATAAAAATGATCACCAACGCACTGAACTTTAAACCTCTTGGATTGTGTCACACTATGGCTGTGTTTGACCATGTCCAGAACACTAAAACGATTACTTAGTGATAAAGAAGTTTAAAACGATTACTTAGTGACAAATTAATACAATTAACTCATATGGATTCTTCCATTTGGACCTTGTCAAACACAGCCTTAGTGTGACACAATCCAAGAGGTTTAAAGTTCAGTGCGTTGGTGATCAATTTTATAGTTCAGTGCGTTATCGGCCAATAACAAATAGTTGAGTGCGATACAATCCAATTTCCCTATTGTAAATTATGTTTCTCTGAAAATCTGTACTATTCAACAAGTATATAACCTATAATTTTGAACTTCATACAAGTGTATTTCAAAGTAACTAAAATAATAAAAGAGTCATAGCTACCCGTGCATTGTTGTGGAGAAACAAACCGACACTATCTTATTATTGGTACTGATACTGTATTCGTTTTTATAGTTTTCTCAACATGACAGTGTAATATCTATTGAAAATAGAGTTATATTAGTAACAAAACATTTATTCAGTAACATTACGCTTTCTGTTTTGATACATACAGAGTTCAAACTGTGTCATGCGACAACGCAAATGTGTAAACTACGTCCCGCGATAATGCGCGGTACGGCTCTAGTTTTTATTATTGTAGTTACTTTAAAAGTCTAAAAAGCCAAGGTCAACGTTATCTTTTAAAATCTCATCACGTGAATTCCTTTTTGTTATATATAGTTGTGGGCTCCATCTTAATTCTTCATATTTCATGTTTTCATGTGAGTTCGCATTTGACTTATGAGTCGTTATTCTCCCCTTGCAACTCACAAGTATTACAAAGTAACTAAAATAATAAAAACCAGAGTTAGTAGTTATCTATGCGTTCTCACATGATGCAATTTACACTTGTGTGTTTTTTTAAGACATGTTTGTACTCTGTAGTATCGACCAGAAAGGTCAACATTATTGAATAAATGCTTTGTACTAATAAATCAATTTTCAATGGATTTTATACTGTCAGGTTAGGAAAATTATAATAACGAATACGGTATCAGTATCAATAATAAAACAGTATTGGTTCGTTTCTCTAAGATGAAGTAAAAAAATATAATACTGAACCAGTTCAATACAAGTACCTGGCACTAAATGCTCATCCCTAATTCCTTAAAAGAAAAAAAAATGCACTCGATACCTAATCGTTATCAATATCTAATAACTTTATTTTTTTTATTTTTAATCGTTATCATAAAATTTGGTTCATGAACACTTTTAAGCTGGATAACATCAAAATGGTTTTTTTTTTATTTGTTTTCTAGACGGCAACCATAATAATAATATTAAGGGTTTATTAAAAGTAATATGTTAGAATAATTTCGTAACAAGTTGGAAGGCGATTGTATTCATATAACTCAAGTTTTTTTATTTCTTTTCTATTTTTACTAAACTACTAGATCTATAACATCAAGAGAACTAAATAGAGTTTGTCTACCAATGACCCACAGACCAGTTGGTTTGTGGAGAGGTGGGAAGGTTTTCCTTAGGGTTTCCCGCCCGGGTGGTCACAGGTTCGAATCCCACTCCTTATTAGGGGGAGCTAAAGGCACAACCGGGTAGCCCGAGGATCGATCCTGCGTGGGAGTGTTGTTCTTATGGGTGGTGCACCATTCGACCGTTCAAAAAAAATATAGAGTTTGTCAAGTCCACCATGCTTTGTATAGTTTAATTTTTTATACCCATGCATAGAGACTCTCACATCATTAATATCCTCCACACCCCCATGCAACCTTTTAGCTTCACAAGAAAAATTAATAAAATTAATACCCTTTGACTGCTTGCCTCCCTCATCCGGTGAGACTGAATCTCTAGTAACTGACCGGACCGCAACCTGAACATTTTCGTGATTGGCCGCCCCAGTCACCTCAGATCCACTCCCATTCATACCGGGTGTTCCTTCCTTTGCACTTGATTCGGGCACCACTATCTCATCATCTCCGACGACAACCATTGCATCTTTAACAAACTCAGGTACCAACTAGGAGCCCCTTCCGAGATCCAACATGAAGCTACCATATTCTTCCACCTGTACGTGAGTTCCTCCCTAATCATCCTACCATGATCAACAATCACTCCTACGTAGACACTTGTAAGATCCGGCTCACTAATACTCTTGCCCGCATCCCTGAGCACAGTGCCGAATTGTTCACCTATTTTCTCCACATGTTCTTCACACCTTAGATTTAATGGTAGACCAGAAATTTTAAGCCACACCAACCCATCAAACTTCAACTGTTGACCCCTCCAAATAAAAACTTCTTCAAACCATTTTGCCCAATCCTCATACCTGTCCATAAACCGCATAGCTTTGACAGACGATGAAAACGTTAGCAACACTTTCAGTCCACCCAAGTAGCGGATCTCAATTCTCATGTCATTGAAACCCTTCAAATTGTTTTCCATTTCACATAGGCTTTTAAAATTCCTTGCAACACCAATCGCAGATCTTCCTTTCCAAGATTTTGTCACTTCCGACTCCTTGTCATCCAGATCCAACGCATACCTAACATCCTCTTGGTTACCCCTATCACCGGTTAGAGAATCTTTGTACGAGTTTATTCTATTTCCAGTACTAGAGACAATTTGCACCTGAGGTTTTACCACGTTTGAGTTGACTTTCTCCAATCTGACCGGTTGATACCCTTGATTAGAGCCCCCATATTCTTCTTTCAAGGTTTCCACCGACAATCATCAGGAAGATTTGAAAGGAAAAAGGTTATCGAATCACGATTGAGGCCGCAAGATCGGCCCGGTGGAATCTCTCCTTCATCAAGATCGACCATCTTTTACATTATTTGAACTGTTGTGTTCGTCTCTCACGAGAGAATTTTATCTTTAGGAACTACTTAATTAACTTCCTCCTAAACTAGTTAAATTAATGAAACTTATAATTCAATTTCAAAATATATCCTTTCATATCAATCCTATTTACAATGAAGGATGATTTCGATATGTGTAGGACAAATGTAGGTTGAATTTCTATATGTGTAGGATTAACGTATGATAATCTCGATACGTGTAGGATAAAGGCGTGATAATTTCAATATATGTAGGATGAGTTTTGATATGTGTAGGACAAAATTTGATAATGTGTAGGATAAAGTATTAATGACTAATTAATTAAAGAGAGATAATAATCAATGTAATAACTACGTATTAAACGAATATCCCGCCAAACAAGTTCACAAATAGTTCATAAACGTTAAGTTCGTTTAGAGGCCTATATACCTTCAATATTCATTGTTGTAACTTCTCATACAAAGATTATTACTATTACACATGAACAAATTAATGCTTAAGCTAGAGAGGGCTCGAATCCACTGAAGCAAATGATAGAAGCTCAAGATTACACTTAACAACATCCATCACCTGTTTTTCCAGTGTCACCCATGCTTCTATTCCATCACCCGAACATGAATCTGTCAATATTATTCTGTTTGTAAAAAGTGGAACATCATCGTTTAGCTGATTACCAGTACAAAACCACACCGGTTTTCCCCATCCGAAATCTACTTCCTTAGATCCAGAGTTACACATACTTGAAGCCAAATAATACTCGTTTTTGTAATCGGTAAACATTTCCATGGAGTTTCTCAGGGTTTCCACGAACCTAACATGCGCGTTTTCGCCTTTTAGTTCTTCGACGGATGCACCTTTGCTATCCGCGATCGCATTCTTTAACTTACTAGCCATGGATGCTAGTTCTAGGTTAGTTGCACTAGGATCAAACCTCGCTAGTGCTCCGGATTTAATGTTTCCGACTGAATATTCAGGTAATGCCGGTGAAAATCGTTGGCGGATATCCACCGGCATATGTAAAATAGATGGCTTGGAATGCGTTTCCATGGTTACGCATTTCCAAACCAAGGCCAGTACAGCCATGACACGGCTGACTGGTTGGTGTTTTGATGCTTTGGCCTTAAGTTCCTGTAAGGCCAAAGCATCAAAACAAAATCTTTTAGTTTCACATTTCCCGTGCTTTATATAAGCAGGGGAAATTGTCAAATACCATAGCGGAATTGACAACCGTGGGTTTTGTGGGAACATTGTCGACGAGACAAAGTTTGGATAAACCTGAATAGGATCTTGTCTCGCGATCGCAGTCCAAGTTTTCATGAATGTCATGCTGCTTTGTCCATCGGCGAGTTTGTGATTATGTTGCAAAGTAATAGAAACACCTCCACAATTAAAAAAGTTAACTTGTATCATTGAAACATAACAACCTAGCAATGGTTGATTCGGGATTGAATCAACAACGGGTATCAACCGTTGCAAGAACTTATGATCAGGTTTGCGAAGCACATTATCGAGCCGATCATCAACTCGTGTTTCAACATAATACACACCAACATCGTTACAATCAATATGAAACTCACTGGCTAGCTTTCCAGCAAACGGGTACATTCGAGTTAAGGTTTGTGATAGTGTTTGCTTTAGATGACTTGATCGATCCGATATGACCTCTTCTATGTTCTTGCTATTGTTATTTTTATAGAAGAACATAAGGGGATGGTATATTGGTTGTTCGATCTGATCAAACATGGAGAGCTTGTAATGTCTAAGGTTTTGGGGTGTTGGAGATGATGGTTTTATGTGATCTTTGGAAATAACTTTGATTCTAATGGAGTCCCTTTCTTCACCTTTCATGTTTGATTCCTTATAACTGCACAAATTCGAGAAAAAAAAACAAAAATTAAAGATAAATCAAATAGTCATTTTTAGTTCTATATTTCTTTTAACCAATTCAATTTAGGCAATAAGTTGCACTGCTAACTCTTTCTTAATAGCCAAACTTCAGTTTTGTCAAGTGCTAAAGTACCCTAACCTCTTCCTTTTACTTGCTACACCCTCTCCTCGCTTCATGTTGTTTAGTAATATTCTCTTCTATTCATATTTAAAAAAATAAGGAGGAGGTTGTGCTAAACCTAACCCCCTCAAGTTGTAATGTTACATTCTTTTCTCGCTAAAAAACGAGGTGTGTTAAATGTACCACATCCTATTGTTTTTACTTCACATCATTCTCTACATTACTCATATGCGAGGGGAGGGGGTATGGAACACCTCGCGACTTTTGCAACATTGTATGGGGTATGGAGGGGTACGTTTAGGCTCACCCAAAAATAACCTCTTAATATGTTGTTATCAGATGTGGGGTGCGATGAAAATTTAAATGAAGGGGTATGTTTAGCTAACTAGTGCATGTATTTATTTTATACCTGGTGGTGGTATGCGGAGGATTCATCTGAGTTGACATAAAGCGACAGTGTTTCTGCATGTTCGTTAGCCATGCAATGTTATGTCCGTCGTCTTGAGGTGGGGCCGCTCTATCGGAAACCCTATTTGGGCTGCCGGAAAAGGCATAACCACGGTTTAGGTGTCGGTAAACCGGCCTGCGTGTGGCGGAAAAGGATACAGTGGTGATATTAATGAAACGCCTCATAGCTGTTGTTTTTCTTTTTCGAGTGTTTGATCAAAATCCCATTTGGATAATTAATATTTATAACTATTTCTTGTCCAATTTTAAAATCAGTTTTATTGACAACTTGACATTTTAAATCATGTTAAATATAAGAAGTTCCAACGCCATCCACGACTCACGAGCTCCATTTTTTTTTTTTTGGGTATTTGAATAGTGAACTTCAAAGACTCAAAGTTCAACAACGTCATTTTAGTGATTTGTTATCTCTACAATAACTTCTACGTGACCTGCACATAAAACCATTAAGAGTTATTTACTCTCGTTATGGAACATTGTGAATATTCTAAAAAATTTTGTGAATATTCTAAAAAATTTTGTAGAACTCCTTTTCCTCATATTTGAACTGTACGTTCATAAGTCTATTTATATATGAAGAGTTTTCCAAAAACTCTATACATGACCAACATTCATGTATAATAATTCACAATAAATGAGATATTATTGCATTTTTAATATTGTAATAAACAAGTCATTAAACTTGTAATAAAATGCTTAATGGATTTTAATGGTGAACTTTGAAACCGTCAACACTACAAGAAAATGAAGCTAATGCAACCTCGATATAAAGTTGCATTAGGCCTTGAAAAGGTTGCATTAGGCCTAAGGCAACCTTTTATCAAGGGTTGCATTAGGCGAAGTTGCATTAGATCTAAAGCAACCTTTTTGTTGGATAATGCAACCTTTTTTTAAAATGTTGCATATACTTCTCAAATGCAACCTTTAAAAAGGCAACTTTTTTTGTATGTTAATGCAACTTTTTACTTTTAAATGCGACATTTGCTACACCCTAATGCAACCATTGTTATAATTTTTAGTAGAAAACGCAACCTTTTTATAGTCTAATGCAACTCTAAACATCATTATTTGAAGTACTAATTTTTTTTTATTAATATGCAATAGTCACTTCATTACACCAACACAATATAACATAAACAAAATTGATAATATCATATTGTAATTTAACATATATGTAAATCAAAATAACAATTTTATCAAAATAAAGTTGACAATTACAATGATAAGTAAATAAAACCTCCTACTTATCTCTTAAATCTTGAAGTATCTCAATAAGTTGTCTTTACGTAATACTTCGTATCGTAAGTTCAAAGATTGCATGCTGGTTGTCAAAATCTTTCTTCATAGCTTCTATCTTAACTTTATTCCTTTGATTGTCATCTTCAATTTCTTTTTGCATTTCCAACAACTATGTCTTCTCAATTTTATGTAAATCGTCGACGAAAAAAAAATACCATCGTTTAATTTCCCTTTTTTTTATATATCGTTTATTATTTTTTTAAATCACTTGAATATTAAAAAAAAAAAGCGATAATCCAAAATATATATAATACATAACAAATGTATTTTAACGGATTCACAAGGATATATAAACATCAAATCTCAAAGTGTTATTCTCTTTAACACTTTAACGTTCGACGAAATAATCGCAATTATATCGCCTTGTGGCATGTTTCGAGGTACTCCATCAATGACACAAGATGTCCAAAACAACAAAGTTGTTTATAATACACTACTCGCAAGTAGTTGAGCAAACAACCTCGAGTTGTTTTCCACCAAATAGTCTCACCATGACTATCATTTGGTTCAAAACATGATACTTCTCATACGAGTATCGAACCAATTACAAAGTCATGTTTTATTCGTACAAAACATTTATCGTTTTTACAAGTGTTTTAAAAATTAAACTATATATGTTTATGCTTTGATTACAAATCAAGACCATAAACTCGAAAATAGTTTTATTATTTAAAACCGCATCTAACTCGCTCGTTAGAAATAAAATGATTACCAATCATTTTAATTAGTTTATCATAGTTAACCCGATTCTAACCCGTTCGTTAGAAAATAAACGATTATAAATCGTTAAAGTATATGGATTTCATGATAAATCTTTTCTAATTCGCTCATTAGAAAATATACGTGTACCAAATATAAAATATTTGGTTTCAATAACTAACCATTTCTAACATACTTGTTAGAATACAAACGATAACACTTATCGTTATACGGTGTTTTGGTTATATAAATAAACCGTTTCTAACACATCCGTTAGAAATAAACGATTACCAAAATCGTTTCAAAACTTATTGGTTTATATATATATATATACAACCATTTCTAACACGCCCGTTAGAAATAACGATTACAAGACCGTTTAAGATTTTATTGGCTCATATATAAATATAATAAGCCGTTTCTAACACGCTCGTTAGAAAAATTAAACGTCTAGCTTGTTCGTTTTTACAAAAGCATCAATTTCTAACACGCTCGTTAGAAAAAAAAAATTCAAGTTTAAAATAACTTATGATTTTGTAAATACTTATTTCTAATACGCTCATTAGAAATGTTTGATGACACATTATTCTTTCAATGTCGTCAATTCTAACACGCTCGTTAAATACACACGTTTCAACAACTTGTTTTTACTTAATGAATTTCTAATACGTCCATTAGAAATCTAAATGTTTTCAACATTTTGAAATCAATAAAATTTTACTAAAATAATTACTTTCTAACATGCTCGTTAGAAAATACGAATGTTTTAAACCTTATTATTTACAAAAATAATATCTTCCAACTCGCTCGTTAGGAAATATAAAGGTTTAAAATTATTATTTTAGAATTATAGGTATTTCTAACACGCTCGTTAGAAAAAAAAATATGTATTTCTATACATTTGATAACAATCATTATTTCTCCAAATAATGATCTCTAACATGCTTGTTAGATCGAAAAACGTACACCAAACGTTTCTATATGGGTTGCCAAAATATTTTCAAATACGCTCATTAGAAAATATTTTACTAAGATTAATCTCTAACACGCTCGTTAGAAATAACCTCTAGCAAATATTTTTCATGGGTTGACAAATATTACGTATTTTCTAATACGCTCATTAGAAAACTAGTATTTGAAAACGTCTAAATACATGTTAATATTTGTTTATGCTTCGGATTATCTAAACCCGACACAAAAAACCCATGAAACCGAAAACTTGAATCAAACTACGTTTTGTAAACACGGTATATCGGTTTAAAGATTGTACTCCAATCATCACATTAAACCGACTTGTTGTACTATATATTTCCAAAAAAATATTTATTAGATTTTAACAAAAATCCCAATTAATATTTTTATACTTTCGTGAACCCAAAAATCCTTTAATAAGAAGGTTTTTAGATTGTATCGACAATCTACACGAAAGTCTGTTTTAAGATTGTAGGAAAAGGGTTCACTTTTATTAAAATAATAAAATAAATATAATAACAATACTCTCGTTATTCGTAGGAAATACAAAAGTACAATACCGTTTACAAAAATAAATAAATGAAATAAGATACAAACGTAAAATGTACCGAATCTTGATTCAAGCACTTCAACCGCATCATCTTCTACTAATTGCCACTGCAAAATTAAAGTATATGTTGATAATTTTTGGTTGAGGATCGTGTTAGACACGGGTCCCTTAAAACAGATTCTGCGCCTCCTCTCAGACGGGCTGTCTCCCAGGGTACAACAACCGGAACAGTAGTGTACTGCCGGAGATGGTCTCGAGCCCGAGATAGCATCGATCGTTAAGTGTGTTTGTGGAAAAAGAAAGTTGACATCATTAAGAGTTATTTACTCTCGTTATGGAACATTGTGAATATTCTAAAAAATTTTGTAGAACTCCTTTTCCTCATATTTGAACTGTACGTTCATAAGTCTATTTATATATGAAGAGTTTTCCAAAAACTCTATACATGACCAACATTCATGTATAATAATTCACAATAAATGAGATATTATTGCATTTTTAATATTGTAATAAACAAGTCATTAAACTTGTAATAAAATGCTTAATGGATTTTAATGGTGAACTTTGAAACCGTCAAGTTACTTTTATGACATGACTTGAAACAGTCGGTTTGATCAAGTCAACTGACTGGTTTGACCAAGTCAACTGACTCGTAACAGACTCCTGCTCCCAGACGCCGATGCGCGCATAACATGCGCCATCGAGACTACCAGTAACATCAGGTGCAAACCAAGATGACGCGCACTAACCAGGGTGCTACCTGGTCATGCGCCACTATAGTCCTGCGCAGCTACGTCATCCGCAGATGACAACCTGCGTCCTATGGAACCCGTCACCCGCACGCCACGTCATCCGCGGACCGCTATGTCACCCGCGCGCGGACGCCAAGCGGCTCGGTGCCCATGCGCCAGTTGTTACGGTTTACGTCGACGCGGAGACCAGGACTCTACCTGGTCTTTTGCCATGTACTAGACCACTTCATGTTTTGTCATCCCACCA
This sequence comes from Ambrosia artemisiifolia, assembly GCA_032199755.1. NCBI lineage: Eukaryota > Viridiplantae > Streptophyta > Magnoliopsida > Asterales > Asteraceae > Ambrosia > Ambrosia artemisiifolia. Next base: position 13,681,949 of record CM063518.1, on the reverse strand, counting down.
ATGTGGGACAAAACTTAATCCAATTTCTCATCTTTAGTTGTTCCAACCTACAACTTTCAAGCTTCGATTTCTCATTCATCTTAGCTCTATTTTGGACATGGTTTGGTTCGTTGTGATGCTCTCACAACATAGTACACAAACCCCGAAATAATTATTTATATAACACATACGATCCTTATCTGTGTTATATAAATATATTTATTTAAGTCCAAAATTAGTGAAAAACTCATTTTGGACATGATTGTGTTATATAAATATATTTATTTAAGTCCAAAATTAGTGAAAAACTCATTTTCACTATCATTTTTCCAACACCATCCGATCCTTATCTGTGAACCGGCCCGGCTCACCCTCCGGAACCCGGTCCGACCGGCCGGTCCGGTCCGGTTTTCAAAACCATGCTGTAATATTCCCTATGTATTTCAATCACAACCTACTATGATGGTAAATTGGTAAGTGATCATTCAAATATATTAAACCTATAAATGGTAAAAAAAATGGGTCCTTTTTGTTCGATAGCTATCAATACTCATGGTTTTGGTTTTCTTCTCCTCAAACATCTCTATTTTTTTTGACATGTTTTTTTTACTTTGAATTTTACAAACATAGCAGGAGAGACCCAAGCAGGGAGCTCTACCTAAGGCAACTACTAAGATTGCAAACAAACTGAACTTTCAACGAACAGTTCATAAACTGTTGGGAGGATAGTTCGTTTATGTTCGTTCGTTTAATAAATGAACAAAGACGAACAAAAAAATTTGTTCGTTTAGTTAAATGAACCAACATGAACAGAGACCACGTTTGCTCGTTTATGTTCGTGAACACTGGGTAACGTGTTCTTTTATGTTCGATAGTTTAATAGGGTTTTTAATTTTTATAATGTTTTTCACATTCTTCAACTTTTTGTTATTTTACCCAAATAAATAAATTATTTTGTGTGAGGTATATAGTTATATGAGATCAATAAACCATACTCTTGGTATAATCATTAAATAAATAATTAATGAATAGTTCAAATTTAAATAAATAATTAATGAAGACTTCAAGTTTAAGATGCAAGTTAGTTTTTTTAGACACTACTTTATTATGTTTACCAATATTATGTTAAGTACTAAATATGTTTGTATAACTATGTTATATTTTGCGTGGATCTAGTTAATTTCTTAATATAGTGAATTCGATCTTACTCGAAAGTTAATATATGTCCATTTGTGTTTGTTTCCGTTCATGAACACTTTTTTGTGTTCGTTTGTGTTCATGAACACTTGTTTGTGTTCATTAATGTTTGTTTGTGTTCGTGTGCGTTCATGAACAAAATTAACAAACGAACACGAACATGAGTGTTTTCTTAAGAAACAAACACGAACAGAAAATCTTGTTCGGTAAGTGTTTATGAACATGTAATGTCCTTAACAAAGGAACACGAACAAGGCCTTATTCGTGTTTGTTCGGTACGTTTGCAGCCCTAACAACTACATTAAAGCATGGACATAAGATAATTACATCAATCCTTCCATCGAAGATTTTTATATTTGGACCTATACTTGAGCCACAAAACACCAACGACTTCACATCGGCCACGATATCACCAACTTTGACCCTTTTGTTCTTGAAAATTTTGTCGTTCCTAGCTTTCCAAATGCACAAACACGTAACCATAACGATCTCATGAAAAACAAGCCTTTTCTTCTTCCCCATTTTAAAGATTTTTATAGACAAAATGTCCCCAAAGTAAAAAATAAAAATAAAGAAAGAAAAATTGGATCCACTATGCACCAGTAACTAATTAACTTACGTCCAAACCACCGTCGCCACCCCACAAGAAATAAAAATATGATCTGCCGTCCCCTCTCCCCATTCACATAGCCCACACAACTCTGAACCCACCTAAACACTCCTCTTTGCTAATGTTGTGCTAGTCAAAATCCGATTCAAATCGGCTCTCCATACAAATATGATGCAATTCAAAGGCACTTAAGACACCCACGTACACTCACCCTCACGGCTATCTACCCGATCCTTCACCATCAACTCCTTAACCGACCTTATAGTAAACGTGCCTAGTCATCCCCAGTCCATTCCCACCTCTCCAGCCCTTCAAAGAACACCACATCAGCTAGCGATTCATTGCACTCGGTCCATGTATATATTTTTTACTTATTCTATCTTTTTGTTCTCTTCTAGAGCATGTTTGGGTAAACTTATAACTTATTATTTATCTTATTTTCCATCTCTTTATCTCATTTTTAAAAAAGTCACACATTCCTAACTTATAACTTATCTCCTTTTTCCACTTTTTTTCACCTTATTCAAACCTTAAAAAAAAAATTCAACCATCATCAAACACTTTTAAAATTACTAATGACTTTTTGAAAAATTATAAAAATGGAAAACGGAGAGCCAAACAACCTCCTAGTATAATTATAACTTCGGTTGCACTATATTCTTTTGTCCTGTTCTAGGAAAGTATCTTAAGCAAATCCAGTTAGTGCGGGAATTATTAAATAAGTAAAATATAAACCTGATTCACTTGAGTTGTCATGATTTATTTCTACTTAATTAATATTTTCAGCTGCACTATATTCTTTTTTCCTTTACAAGGCAAGTGTAATCTTAAACAAATCCAGCACTTTAATGCGGAATTTTTTTTTAATTTTTTAGTATTATTTTTTTTAGAAGTACATTTCATTAACAACCGCTAGACCACCCTATCTCAAGAAGAAATAGAGTTGCCAAAGCCGAACCACAATTACATCAAATCAAAATTACACCAAGAACTTCAATTCACTCCTTTACTTTTATGCCTAGTGTTATACCAAAGGAAACCTATAGATTTCATGTCCGCCACGATCTTCGCCATGTTACCTTCTTTTTGCAAAAAGATCCACTCGTTCCTCGCCTTCAATATCATCCAACCCGCAATAATAATCAACCTGTGGAATACTTCAGCCTTGAGCCGCGACAGGCCCACATGTTTATGCAAGTATAAACCTGTCTAAGCAGAGGTTGTTTATCAGTTCTAAATGTATGTAATGGAAAACATGATAATAATGATACCTGATAAGCCAATGAATCCAGTAATCGCGAGAGAGATGGAAGACGACACTTTGTCAGTATGGTCGGGTTCCCTTTAGGGTGTATCATTATGATGGTTTAGGTATGCTTGAGTTATAAACACGGTTTGAGAGAGAGAGAGAGAGATGGTAGGGGACGATTTCTTATGAGGTAATGATGTTACGATTGTGTCAACCTTAATCTCATAATAAGCTCTTTATACACCCAGCGGACCTCTACTAATTCCGTCCATCAAAGAATCACCTATTATATGAGATCAAAGCAGCAATCACAAACCTGAGAACGCCAAACGATCACACCATCTGCTTTAATGTCTTTTAACATGATAACATATTAATTAAGAAAAAAGACATTTCTGGTAAATACAACCCGACGTGTTAGGAAGCAAAATAATCAGTCCTGTGACAAATTTGTCCGTGGGTGCAATATAATGCCACTTGTATTAAAAATTATAACAAAACTATATTAGTGAAATAATCAAATAAATATTTTACTAAAACAATGAACAAAATATCGTGACAGCAAGAAATCAGGAAGTCAAATATTCTGTGTTTTGGTAATTGAAAAGTCATATTGTAGATTGATCAAATAATGGAACATAAAGTTATGATAGGCCATATCACATGAGTAAAAGTCACTAAAATACTTACTATTTTTTTAACGAACAATGTGCCAACCACCGTGACACTGAGCATTGTGGCCAAGGTCGATTACTTGACCGCTGTCAATCCCTTGGCTCTTCCAGATGCGTGGAAACCCGACCTCCACTCGCCCGAAGGCACGACAATGGAATAATCGGTAAAACCTCGTCTCCTATCCGAGTCGAACCGGTGTCACCCATACTTGCTCTTCATCCTTGTGATTCTTTTTTACACATTTGCCTCCTCGTGAACCTAGTTTTGACCATGAAGCTGGCCTCAAGACACTGAGACATTTTTCTCCGAACGCGTAAGGCGATGTGCTTTTTATATAACCAAGCTAGTGAAAACATGATGACCATAAACAGTTTTTGCTCTGAGCATTTTTAAACCTTCGATTCATAACTTTTGTTAAAATTGTTACAAAAAAATATATATATTATTATAAAGTTTATAATATAAACATATGATTTTTTGAACTAAGCCAATCTGTTGGTTGCATGCTTGTATGGATTAAACTATAAAAACACACCTCTATTGAGTTTTGGTCCATTTGTCACATAAAAGCCAATCTGTTGGTTGTATGATAACATAACATATGTGGGCTAAGGGCTAAGGCTAAGCTTAGTATCTTAAAATGGGTGAGTGATAAATCGAACAGGTTGACCCATCATGACAAGCCCATTTGTCACCCTATGCAGACCAGACATCACCTTTGTTATGGATCCTATTCCACTTGTGCCTTCTCTTCTCGGATGCTGATTGTATCCGGAATCCGGATCACCGTTGATCCATAGGGGGATTTGCATCTATATGGGTTCAAACCTCATCTCCTGAATCACACGTAAACAGAAAACGCTACTTAAATTTCAAATTACCTTTACAAAATTCATCATGGAGGGTATTTCTATCATTGTAACAAGCATACTCGAGTCTACACAATGTCAAACGCGAGCACAAGAAGATTACAAAACTCAACTCGCAACTTGAGTCGATGGATTGTTCAGGTCTTTATTTTCAAGCTCAAGCTCAACACATTCTATCTCAACTCGGCTTAATTATCAATATGAAATTGAAAGCTTAATCACGGTTATCGTTAATTAACTCGATAATATATATTGAGCTCGGGTTGAGTCAACTCAAACAGATACGATAATTATGTAAATATACATGTACACTAGGGTAAAAATATAAAATGGCTCAACCTCAATAAGGCTAGAGAGCTTTATGAGACAAACGTTCTAAACTCGAGCTTGACTAGACTTAAATCAAGCCGATTTTGACCATAATATTCCTGGTACTATTCTCTAAAAGCAACCATAATGTAAACCATTCAGCTCAATCTCTCTTCGTCGTCTTCGTCTTCTTCGTCTTCTTGTTCGTCGAGTATTTCTGATCTATGAGCTGTGCTTTCAATGACAGGATCTGCTTCATGGGTTTCCATGGCATCATCTAAATCTCCATCCTGGACGTCGTCTTTGGGTTCTACAAGAATGTCTTCTTCAACTCGATAATAAACCTTGAATTAAATCAAAATTTAACAAAAGGTGAACAAACTATGAAAAATAGATGTGTATATGAGGAATGTGGATGGATGTTTTACCACACAAGTCCGTGGCGGTGAGAGAACTTTGAACGAGTTCGGACGGTTGTTAAAGTTTGTTTCCGGAACTCCTGGTAGTCCTTCGGGCGAAGTGAAATGATCAACATCATGACCAACCTAACCAATGTAACTTTGTATTTAAAAATACGATATTTGACTTCCATAACGAGCTTTGGAAACATCCAAAAATTTACTTACTCTTCCATGCCCGCCGAATTCCCACGCATCGCTGTCGAGAGCAACTCTATATTTCCCCGGTGAATCGCAACCAACTTTGTACCTGTGATATCACAACACACTAAGATTACCTATTTACCTATGGTATCATGGGCGATCCTTTTAAGGGGCGGGAGAGGGCGGCCGACCCTCTGAATTTTCGTTCAGAAGTTTCGATTATATAGTATTCGTAAGAAATTTTTTGGAATATAAGGTTCCGACGACCCCCCGAAGTTTCGGGTCAAGATTCGCCACTGTATGGTATACATGCTGTAAGTTTGGTCAACAATGATGTACATACCCGTCATACGTGTTATAGGGATGGAAATTGAAAACAAACACTAGATCTCCCCTTTCAAACACGATAACCTGCGAATCAAAACAAGAAAAGAACCAATCATCGTTATCATGATTCATGATGATGATAAATTGCATAGGAATCTCGTACCTTGTCTTCTTCATCTGCGCTGCTTACAATCTGCTTGGTTGATGCGAGGAAGGAAAACTTTTCATCGAGCAAGTTCATAGCTCTATCAAATTCGTTCATAAACTGCAATAAAATCTCAAACATTATGGATTTATAATTTGTTATCAAATTAAAGCATAGAATTGGATAAAGAAAAATAATAAACCTTGTATCTTAAGTGCTCCGTATCAACAAGTTCCCATTGGCGTCTGCACTTATCGTAGCTCCAATTGTTTCCTATTCTCGGAAAATCGATCCACTCGGGATGACCAAACTATAACAAAACTTGGAAATGTTACTACGTTACACATAAACAAGATATACATAAATATATACATATATGTTCATAAATTTACCTCGTTTCCCATGAAATTAAGGTAGCCTTCTCCTCCTAATGCCATCGTTATAAAATGAATCATCTGCAACACACAATCTCGATATGAATTAATTAGGAAGTAAATTAATAGATGCAAACATTTTTCTTCCGTTTACACTGAGAACACACGGATGACATGTTATAGAGATGTGATATCATAAACGGTGTACCGAGTGTTTACAGCATGTAATAAACAAAATTGGGGAAAACGAACCTTGTGTAGCGCAATCCCACGGTCAACAGTCGGTGAAGCCTCGCTCAAACAAGACATCCCAAAATACATTTCATTGTCCATAAGCAAAAATGCAATTGTTTTGTCTCCTACAATTGACTGCAACACACAACAAATAAATACTTGAGGTGGCGATTTTGACCCGTTCAGTTATAAATAAGCCAATTCAGTTATTGGGTAAGGAAACAGGTCTAAAGTCGCCCAAAGGGAATCTTAATGCATATGATTTCCCCATCATTTTATTCAAAAAGTTTAGATTTTACTGAAATAATATAATTTTTGTTATCGAACTTGACACACTAATCGTCTATAAATATATAAAAAGGTCAACTTTTTGAACAAATAGTGTCGGGGTCAATCCAACATTCCGAACCGACCCATTTTACTTGTAGAAAACTTTTTTTATGTTTTGACCCGTTACCCAGCAAGCTCTGACCAGCTCATTTTAGCACCTTTACTCCAAAGTAATTCCTTTTACCTGATCATGAGACTCTGCGTAAGCAACACATTTCTCGGTGTATCTCCGATTAGTCAAAGTTCTTGTTATATCACTCATTGACCACTCGTCATCGCTCTTGTTCTTAGAGTAATCAATCCATTTGTCAGGAATCGCCATAGCTAACCGAAAGTCAAACCCAATTCCACCGTCGTCCACAGGCCTACCAAGGCCTGGCATTCCGGAAACGTCTTCCGCAATCACCATTGCATCAGGCAACAACGAATGAATCAAACAATTTGCAAGCATCATATAAACAACAGCATCAACATCGGTCGATTCAGAAAAGTACTCATTGTAGTCCCCGGTGAACGCCATGTTGATTCCATGATGATGATATAACATGGAAGTTATCCCATCAAACCGAAACCCGTCAAATTTGAACTCGTCAAGCCACCATCTTAAGTTAGATAAAAGGAAACGAAGAACTTCCCAATTCGAATAATTGAAAAGCCTACTATCCCAAAGGGAATGATACCCTCGTTCCCCGGTATGAAAATAGGATTCTTGTGTAGGTTGACCCAAATCATATCCGTTGAGCCCGTCTGTGACATTGTTACTTGCATGGCTATGAACAACATCCATTAACACGCGTAAACCTAAGCTATGTGCTTTATCGATTAAATATTTAAGGTCTTCGGGTGTTCCTGATCTACTACTAACCGCAAAGAAGTTTGTAACATGATAACCGAATGAACCATAATAAGAATGTTCCATTATGGCCATTAGTTGGACTGTGTTGTAGTTGTTAGCCCGTATACGAGGTAAAACATTGTCTGCAAATTCACGGTATGAATTTACTCGGGGTTCAGAACTACTCATCCCGACATGAGCCTCGTATATTCTCGGGGCCTCCGGTTTTGGTGGACGGGGATACTTAAATTCATACCTGCATGAAATATTTTGTAACAAATCAAACTATACAATAAATTTGTTTCGGGCCAAAACGAATTGTTTCAACCTGCCCATTACCTATTTTCCGTCGATTAAAATTTTCCACCTCAAGTCAACATGGTCAAATGCAGAATTAGTTAATACTATGAGTAAGACTCTTTACCTTTCTGCAGGTGGTGGGTCCCAGTAAACGCCATCGTAGGGTGCAGCAAATCTGGTAGTGTCAACAGTGGCGTACTTTATCCAAGCTGGAAGCCGATCGACCCAAACTCCATTGCTGTGCTTGAATCTGAACTTAACCCTTGAATTATGAGGAATCACCGAATTGCCATTGACATCGGGAATCTTGATAGTCCATACTCCAAACTGATCTTTTTCCATCTTGTGGTTCCATCCATCCCAACCATTGAAATCCCCGATCAACTGTGCTTCTCTGCTCATTTATATAGACAATCAATAACTCATAATCTTGATAATTTACAGCTGAAAGATTGTATATTTGTATGAGGACATTATGTGAATAGAATAACATACTCAGCAGCCGGGGCCCATTCACGATAGACAATGCACCCTTCTTCTCTATTGAGACCGAACTTTAAATAACCTAAGGCATGTCAGTGATTAGTAAAAGACGTAAGAGTAAATAAATGAGAATTAAATAACTCTATACAATATACACATAAACAAACTCAAGATTTTTTAGACTTTTTAACGAAAGCGCAAGCATCTTGACCTTTAGTAAAAACTACAGAGGTGGCAAAATGAGTGTGATGGGTGGGTTGAGTAACAGGTCAAAATGGTAGCACAAACCTGTGTCGGGTTGGGTTGTCCTAAAATTTTGTCCAAAAATTTAAACTTTATTTAAGCAATTATTGTTTAAATATTTCCACAATATTTTAAGAAAATGATGTAGGAAATTTTATGCTTTAACACTACACTTCATGTGCGACGTTCAAACTTTGATCACGTTTCCTTTTCACCTAAATTTCTTTGTTTCATTTGACGTGTTAGAGATAAAACATACCCCGATTTGACACATACACAAGTAATGATCCACAATCACTACCGTAACATTTTCAAAGTATAATCGTCTTCCATCCATCCAAAAAAAAACATGCACAGTTTCCTTTCTTGGCAATTTTTAAAGTAAATTGCCTATATATTCTTTGTAATTGCTACAAAAGATTGACGGTAGTGATTCTAATCCAAAAGATTTCTCCGATAATCATCATTTAACTGAAGCATACACATTTAGAATTTCATGTTCTTACCTTTAGCAAATTCTTCAAGACTTCCTTCGTATCGATCAATAAGCATTTTCTGTTCAGAAAATCTCTTCATCCTATATTCGAAGTGATCTTTGTACGGCTCTAAACCCGGATCTAACTCCATAATTCTTAAATTTTTCGTGTCTGATTTAATGTTTTCCATTGCTGAAGGGTCATCAGTCATAACAGTGTGATCATGCTTTGCCTGCGAAAAAAATGCACCAAGTTAAGTTCAAGCGTTTTTTTAAACTTGACAACAACTTGATCACATGTCTCTTATATTTTTTTGATAAAGACAACGTAACGAAACGGATAAATGAGTCATTTTAGCCAAAAGCAAGCGGAAATTTCATAATTTTTCAGGGAAACAATGTGCAATTCCTTAAAACAATTTTAATGCAAAAGTAGAGAAATTTAGTGGACTGAAATCATACCCTGGTTTGAGTTGATAACGATCTTCGGGTATGAAAACGCCTTGAACTGACCAGCAGTTTACCAGGTCCCACACTAAGTTTTCGAAGCTGTTGTGGAGTGATAAACAACTTACTTCCAGTAGCCTGTTTTAAGATTAGACATTGTAATCCAAACATATTGACTATCATGGTCAAACAACCGGGACTGTTATAAAACTAGAATTAACAAAGTTTTGCTCTCATTTGGATAACGAAAAGGTGCTTCAATGAATATTTATTGAAAAGAACCTAAGAACAAACTTTTTTACATTTAAATTTTAGGTAAAAACACATTTTATTGACTAAAATTTACTTTTTCATTTCATAACTGGCAAATTACGTTAAGATAGCAGGGAGACGGGCAACAAGCTGCGCCGTCACCCCTTTCTGGATAGCAAAACCTAGTCTACTAAAAACGAACCCTCAATTGCATACTAACCATTTTCAGCAAACATATGCAGTTAGCAAACAGTACCCAAATTCCAAAACTAGAAGAAAAGTTCAAGAGACCAAAAAAAAATAAAAAAATAAAAAATAAAAACAAAGAATCTTGATAATAATAATAAGGAATCTTGACATAAAACCTAAATCAAAGCTTTTGTTGAAGCAAACTTTTTGACTAAAAGAAAAAGACATATTTGATATTGATCACTTGCATCAACAATGAGCAATTACAATTATTCATTAAACCCTAAATCACATAAACACTAATCAATGAGCAAAATCATACAAAAAAAATACCCAATTCAGAAAATTGAACAACATGTTAAAGAAATCAATAAATTAACAAACTTTCTTTACCAATGATGAATCTATAAAGCAGAATTGTGTTAAACCCTTAAGATCAAGCATACCCAAAGAAGCATACATCTTGGCACAATAGTACACACACACAAACACACAGTTACAGATGTTATAAGGAGAAAGGGTGTGATATCATATAATTGAGTGAAGATTAATATTAAATAAGGACCGTTAAAAAGAACTGACCTTGAATAAATCCAAGAGATGATTTGTTTGTTAAAAACATTAGGAAAAATACATATTTTACAGGGATTTGCAGTGACCCACATGGAATTGTGAAAGGAAAGCATATGTTTTTTTTTTCCTTGATTATTTGATTGATTGGTACGAGAAGGGAGGCAAGGCATATGCCAAGTGCTAAACAGGGATATGATGCCATGTTACCTTTAAACGCAACAATTGTATAATGGCAAAAGATATGAAAATTATATGTTATGGTCGTTTGTAGAATGTTTTTATGTGTTTTGTTTGTATGAGAAGCTGTTGGGTATTATTGCAAACTATAGTGTTGTAAGAGAATAAAAATATATAATATTAATAATAATAATGTTCTCTAGATAGAAATGATTTGAAAACAAAATGATATGGTTTAATTGATGACAGTTAATGTTCTCTAGATAAAAAGCATATTTATTTATATACTTCTAATTAGCAACCCTTGCATGCAATTCTTGGTTGTACATAATGCTTCAAGGATGTGTTGTGTAATGTTTTGTTGTACAATGGTTGTGTAGGGTTGTACGGTGTTTTGTTTTGATTGGTTGGTATAACCAATGGAATGATTCCAGCAAGAGCACACTTAAGCTATTTCTTTGCATGACACCTGTATAGTCTCATTAATCCTCACGAGTCACGACATTTGTATTCTGAACACACTCTCTCTCTCTCTCTCTTTTACACATCTCTATTCTCTCTCCATTCAGACCAATATCCACCCCAACCATCTTCCTCCCTGTTACGATCACGGCTTCACAACGATGACAACAAGCCGCAAACAAGGAGCCATTGCTGGCATGTCCGGAGTTTCAATCCACGTTGCAGATACTGTAAACAAATAGAATCCGTAAGCTATCCAATTTCTTCTCCACAATTTCTTAAAGAAACCTAATCTGTAAGTTTATTTTCTTGATTCATTTTTAATTTTAGCTTAAGTAAAAACCGATGGAGTTTAGAGCGGGAGAATAAGACCAGGGGTGGTGTTTGGGGATTTATCTTTCTACTGTGAACAATTGCGCAGAACAAAACCGGTGTTCTAACCATACTCCGGCAAACTCTTTCGCTTGCATGCCAGCTTTTCTTAACAAATCCGCAACCATAAGCTTTAGCTCCAACATCTTTGTCCCCTCTGGTTATGCGTACTCTCGCAGCAGCCGCAAAAATTAAATCAGATCTTGAATGCCAGCTTTTCTTAACAAATCCGCAAACATAGGTTGTCGTTTGAAGATTAAGCGTGAAGGCATGTTAGAAATTAATGACGTTGACTATTTTAGTGTTTAAAGGCACAAATTAGTGTATATATATATGTTAGATGTTAGAATGAATGCCGACAAGCATCTTATGTGGTTATTCCAACCTTACAATGGTTATCATCTGTTGCGTAGTGTAGTTATGTCATGCTAAATTTGATAGTGATATATTAGAATGACAATAATCAGCTGAAGAAAAGGAATGTTTGTATTCACATGTTGATGTAAAATCCAAATCCAAATCCAAATGTTGTTTGTATACTCTAAGTCACAATTAAGGAAGAAAATAGTTTTTTTTTTTTTTTTATAATTTCTTACCGAGTAAATTATAAAACTTGCAAGTATGAAAATATTTTTATTTGTTGTATCTGGTATCCTCATAGTTGCAGGGATCTTTTATTCATTCATTTACCATGGTTATAAGGCATTGAATAAGAAGGAACTATGAAAATCAGGCTAACCTACTTCAAACCGTTGTCACAGGATCTAGGTTCGGATTGCTTCTATGTATTGCAAAATCAAACCCAAGTTTGAACGTGTTTGTTTCTTTTTTTTTTAACAGGTTGGAGCAGCCAAGGGGCCAAAGTCTTCGTTTCATCGGTTTTCACTTTTTTTGGTTTTTACTTTTTTTATACGAGCTTTTTCGGTGTTCGTGGTTGTTGGTTGTGATGTGACATTAATGCTACTTGGCAAGGCTTTGCGCCTTCTCACGCAACGCAGGATGGACTTACTTTGACAATGATTGTTTGATAAATGCATTTCGCTGGTATATCATTTGCGCTATCGTCTCTTTAGCACCACAGACTATTTGCGAGATTCCCCCGCCGCAACGCGCGGGGGGTCAAATTCTAGTATAATACTAAAAACCAAAGCATTTGTGCAATGGTATGTTGTACACTATGCATTAAGACTGTTATATGTTTTGGTAGGTTGTAACATTCGGTACAACCAACTTAAGCATTTACAGGTATCTGAAACATTTTCCTCTTACATCTCTACCTACTCCCTTCTCTCTCATACTTTCTCTCTCTACACTCTTTACTCTCCATGTCTCTCTCTTATTGACCCCAATGTAGAAGATGATGATGTCGTGACCGGCAACAGTCTCATGATCCCTAATCGTGTATTAATTTGTAAGATATTTGTGCATAATGCTATTGTTAGTTCTGCTTAGTAGGTTGTATGTGCTTTATTTTATTGTACACATTGATTGATTGGTGGTACACCCTATTAAGTGGGTTGTAGTGTGTTATACAACTTATCCATCGGCGACTAAATTGTTTCACAGGGATGATTATGCCGCTATTACCGGTAACAGCCTTTCATCGTCACAACCCATCGGCACAAAACGGCAAACACGTCGACTGATACCGATAGTAGCGGCTAATGATGATAGCGACAAGCCACAGCGGTCGTGACGGTGAGAGTCGGTCATCGCTGCGGCGGTGATGCTGACTGCGACGCTTTGTTATATGACCAAATCGGCCTAATCGGTTGGTAGAAATTGAGGGTTCTGAACACGGATCGTTGATATGCAGATGGTTGAAGACATAGTCTCCGGCGACTGTTGCCGGTAAACCATTAGCCACTGCTCGCCGATGATGCGCTGCTATTATCAAAGTCGCACACTGACGCCACATTTGTTCCACCCTTTGGCAAAGATTAACACACCACGGGTGTTACAAAATCTTTGAAATCGATCACAAGGTACGCTTCTTTATACGACATGAACCGATAAGAACATATACAAAATTTAATAATTCTGCGGTTTTGCTTTCTCTACATAACCTGCTAAGAGAATTGATATTGTTGATGCCTATGTATGGTACGAATGCTTAAACTTAAAACAGTTTACCATCTTGCTTAATTACTAAATTGAGTTATTATGTTGTAAATGTTTGTTTTAGATACCAAAAGCTTTAGCTAAATTGATGTCAAGAAGTAATTTAAATGGTGATTAAATAATAAATTCAAGTGGCTTTTATAATTAGAAATGACAAATTCAGTGGTTTGAGGTAAAAAGACCAATTAGACCCATTTTGATTATATATACAATTTTTCCAAAAGCTTTTGTGCAGTAATTTATGCTTTTCGGCACAATATCAAGTTGCGAACTCAATATCCAGTTTTAGTATGTTTATAGGCTTAAATGCTTAGTTTATTTTTCTTCCTTTTTGCTATTTGTCTTTCTGAGTGTGCTTGCAGTTCAAAGAATACTAATTTGAAAACTTGGGGGTGGCAGGGGTGGGGCGGCGACAGGAGTAGGGTCTTATAATAGTGATAGTATTAGAGTTTGAGCAGTTGGTCTTATTTTGACTGATTTCATTTTCTTTAATGTGATGTTCTAATAATAAGTAATTTGTTAGAAATGAAGTGTTTTAAACTTGGACGTGATGGTAATAAGTAAGTTCTACATTTTGGTTAATATTTTTAAAGTTGATAATCAGATATAAATAACTTCCGTGGCAACCGAATCGGTGACTTGCAAAAGTTTTAACTTTCTAAAAGCTTTACTTAAATATATAAAATATCTAGACTACTGCAATACTTAACATCCCCAAACACTACCTCTCAGTGATCAAGACATGGTCATAACACTCTGGAATGGAGTTGCAACATCGATTGACATGTTTAACATTGCTTCAATAGAAAATTCCCAATATTTAGCCGTTATCGCCACAATATCTATGAAAGTGGTGTCATTTCGAGGTTAGTGATACTAATTGCGTGATTAGTACCATCTTTACACGCTATACTTTTACTCACATTAGTCAACATTATAACAGGTCGGGCACACTTATCATGCACCCTTGCCACCTATGCATAGCTCCTAGACCCAAGAACCATTGCAAATGATTTTTTGATAACCAGGTTAAAACACATATGTTCATTTTTTTTAAGTAACATACATGCATTCACTACTTTGCTCCTTCGTAGGTTCAAAAACATGTCGAGTAACAATCCGTTTAACGTTCTTTCCTATAGCATCGTTACAACTAAGCTCGACATTAAACAGCTAGCGTATCTTATTCGTAGGTAACAACTCCTTAGCTATACATCCAAATAATAGTGTGAAAATATTATTATGATTACCAAGTATATAGGTATACTTTACTTGACATACATCTATTATTATTTGTACATTTACAGAGCTACCTACATATCTCTGGCGAGAATCACAGAGATAGAAGTTGCTGATAATTGGAGTTGATATTATGATTCCTTTTCATAATACATGAAGAGAGTATACCCAAGTGATGGTGCACTAGCATGTCTAGATCATGGGATTGTTTGGACACTAATGTACAGGTAACTTTAGCTCTGTTATGAGTTTAAGAATCCAAATTATTTATTTTATATTACTCTATAAAATATGATTATGGTTCTTTTTAAAAAAAATTGATTGTACAACCTGGTATGCATTAGGTACACTCCTTCATCCCTGGTATCCATTACACATTCTCTATGTCCCTCTCTTAAAACAACACAGCCATCACAACCAAAAACTCTTTCTTATCTCAAAAGATAGAGCCACCCTTTTCCGGATTTGGTCGCTCTGATTCGATTGCAGGTTTGTTTATATTTACACTTGATAGTTGGCTTCACTTTTAAAGCTTTGTTCTTATTTTTCTAATTTTTATTTCCAGATACTACTTGCAAGCAAGGTGTACAAAAACACAATCACCAGAAATGTCCCCGCCGCAACGCGCGGGGGACGCCATCTAGTTGATTTACTAAAAAGTAGTTTAATAAAAAACAAGTAAATTAAATCTAAAATTAAACACTTACTAATACTCTTTTTTTTTTTGAACGGCAAATTTCTACTCCTTATGGGACTTGAACCCATGACCTCCCCCTTAGGTGTTCCTTCCTAGAACCATTGGGCCACCAACCCCAATAGTACTTACTAATACTCTAGAATCTCTAAAATTAAATTATGTTGATCAGTTTTGATTGTATACGATGGAAAAACATAATAATAATGATAATACC
Organism: Ambrosia artemisiifolia; assembly: GCA_032199755.1. NCBI lineage: Eukaryota > Viridiplantae > Streptophyta > Magnoliopsida > Asterales > Asteraceae > Ambrosia > Ambrosia artemisiifolia. The sequence goes on along the minus strand of CM063518.1, from coordinate 13,665,970 downwards.
TGAGAGATTAGTGAGACCTGACATTGATGCTGAGAGAGTTGAGGTTGACATGACTGTCAGTATGATTGGGTTCTCTTTAGGGTATGCAGACATGCACTTATGATGGATTATGATCCTTGGTAGAATTTGTTATGGAGAGAGGGAGGGGGCCGAAACTTAGAGATGTTATGATAATAATGTTGTGTAACCCTTAATCCCTGGTAATCTCTTCTTATTTATACATACCCAGATGAAACCCTAACAAGGCCATCTAATGATAAGTCCGTCCATCAAAGACATATATGTTATTGGGCTTAGGATAATTAATAATTGATCATCATTATACAAATGATTATAAAGGCTATTGATAAATATACAAACGTTACGTATATTGATTCCAACATTCTCTCACTTAGCTGAGTAATCATTTGTTATGAGCATTACGTTAGTCTCGAGAGATTAATACTCACTTTAGTTCTAAACCCAATCTGTAGCATAGAAATACAATCGTTAAGTCTATATTCGACTTAAGACCCCCATTAATCATACTACAATCCAAATTTAAAACTTAACATTAGGATCAAATTTACGTTATGCCCTTAGTTGTTGATTTGTTACATTATTGTCTTCATATCATTATGCTAGCTTAACATACTAATAGACAAACAAATCAAAATGAGGAAATTTCATTAAACGTAAGTCATTTAAAATATTCTAAATAGCAACCCTTTTATGCAGTGTTGTATTGTACCTCATGCCTAAAATGTTGTACTGGTGGTATTTCAGAACCAGAATCCCATTTGCTGGTTTTTGTGTTTTATGCTTTACACGTGTATGGTGTACTTCATCACCAACAAATCTTCATACTTCAGCCCACTCTCTCTCTCTCTCTCTCTCTCTCTGCAATCTCTCTCTACACCTTTCTCTCTTGCTTCTCCGACCTTTCGCTGGCGAAACAAACCGACGAGCAGCACTACCATCGCAACAAGGTGACTCAGATGACGGTGTTCTGTGGTGGTTATAGACGATGATTGTTATCAGCCGAACATCACCGCCGTTTGCCTAACGGAGGTGTTACGTCTATGGTGGTGGTGTTGATTTCGACGGCGGCCTTAGGTCTGTCGGTTCGTTTAGGGTTTCTACTCTATGGTTAGAGATGGTGGCGGTTGAAATGACGATTTTTTTAATACATCGGCTTATGGGATTGTTGATTAAGGTTTGATTTCTTTGATTGGACGTGTTGGTGGTGGTTGAATTGTTTTATTTCTATTTTTTTTTCATTTTTTATATAAAAGGCTATTGTCTTATTCTTAAGAACAATACTACATGTCTCCAATTTGTTTTCAGGTGTCTGTTTTTCATTGTTTTACTTTTGAATTCTAGAGATTTGGTTGCATATAGAAAAGAGGTATGTGTTCTTTGTTTATCAATTCAGTTGGTTATACTTCTGTGGTCTTGGATTGGGTATGGAAGACAATTAGTTTTGTTCAAGATCTACAGTTTCTTTTACAATATATAAGGGTTCGTATTTGTTGTGGAGAGATTTAGAATGTGGGTTCAAGGAAATTAAAATAGACACTAACATGATATATAGAATCGGTTTGAGATATTGTTTAACCAGTTATTTCTCATACCATTTAGAGGTGATATTGGGATAAAATGATTGTATAAAATGCATCATATTTTGGTGTGTTCGCTTGCAGCAAATAAGCTAGGTACAATAACATTTTGAAGCCAATGGGTCAAATTGGTGACAAAGGTAAGAGAGCTTATACGGGCAAAGGTAGGTTTGTCGTACACGATCTCAATGTTTGATAACTGACGTGTTTCAGCAGGGAAGATTCAACCCACTTGCAACTTTGTCGATATATTGATTATTTCTGAAATAATTTTAGTCAAAACATGTTTTTTGATTCATCGTTCTGTTAGTATGTTCTGAATTCAGTTTCCAATGCATAGTGTGCTTATAATCTAATATCATCAGTGACAGTGTCAATTCTATTAAATTGTGGTTTTATATAGATTATGTGTAGCTAGCTTCAATCAAATGAATTTTATGCAAAACATCTTCTACGAATAGATCATGTTTCTATCGTATGCCTGAATTCGATTTCCGATGGACAGTGTGCTTATATCATGATCATCATTGTCATTTGGGGATTAATAATTTAGGAATGTCGTGAAGAATTGCATGATGGATACAGGGCTTCCAGCTAGGGCTAAAAGCATTCATGTTTATTAAAATATTATAAATTGAATATATTCATTGTTATCTTATTAAAGGAGTTGATGCTATATATGGATATCATATTCTCTCTTTTATGGTATATTTAATGATATATATGACAAACAGTAAGTAGGGAGAGTTTGATATAAGAGGACTTCACTTTAGAAAGATTCTTTATGTTTTAAACCACATAAGCAGCCCCTCAGTACCTTGAAGTGGTGGATATGAATATGATACTAAACTTTATTCACTTCTATTAAATTACCGTTGTTGATATTATTTATTACACTAAAGCAACACAGTTTGTATGTCACAGTTTACACCAACCTGTCATGGCTCCCATTGGTGCAACACAATTAACAAGAAAGGAACTTCTTGATTCTGTTCTGGATACTATTATTTTAATATTTGGTTCATGTAAGTAACCATCAACTTATGTGTGTGTATGAGCTACCCACTTAATTTCTTTGTAATAATGATATGTGTTATATTGTTCAGATAACCGTGTAGTTGTTGGGGAGCTTATTGAATCTTATCTTTTCAACAAACACACATGAACACAACAAAGTCAGTGGTACGTGAGATATCTGGGACCCCTGATTCTGAACAGTTCATGCTATAGGAGGCTGCACTATTTGGTTTTCCATGACAGTTATGCAGGTAGTTAATTTGACAGTCTTGCTAACCTTCTTTGTTGTCCTACTGTTGACCAATGTTTAGTACCTTTTGTTTGTAAAATTATAGTGAATGCAACAACTCATATGTGAGATTCTAAGAGCAAATCATGAAGCTACAACTGCGGATGGGTATTTAGGTTCAATTTATTATTCTTCATCTCTTTGGTTTATAGTTTTGAAGATTATGACATCTCAGGTTATAATAATCTCAACTATAATGATGATTGTTGATAAAACATAGGTTTTTTATTTATATTTTACAGTGGTTCCCCCCACTATGCACGAGTACCGCAGATGGTTGACTCATTCCGAACTAAAAAGAGGACACAAGGCGTTTGGCTACGATGCGTGAGAGGTTTGGTTTTTGGTGTTTTGGTGTAACATATTAATTAGCCTTTCGTATTTAAGTGTTAAAACATATGTACTTCAACATATCAACAGCCTTTTGTTTTTATTTCAGCGATATAAGTAACATGTTTAAAGCGATAACAATATGGTTTTCTTGATTCATTGAGACCTATTTATTAGTTATTTATATGTATAGTTGTATCACTCGGGTTTGCTAAAGTACACATTTCCACTAACTTACAAACAGTTTCTATATTTGTTTTGGTGGCGCAAACCCATAGCACACGCACGACACCGTACTATCACCAACGTTCCCCCGCCGCAACGCGCGGGGGACTACATTTAGTTATTTATAAAACATAAGTTATAAGTAAGCATAAGTGGTCAATAAGTACATATGCTTCTAAACAAGGTCATTAGTAAGTCCCATCTTCGAAACATGTTCTTCGAATACTTTTGGTGGGAGACCTTTAGTCATCGGATCCCCAAGCATATCATTAGTACTTATATGTTCGATACAAAACTTGTTTTCCTCAACTCGTTCACGTACGAACAAATACTTTGTATCTAAGAAATGACCAACGCCAGTCGAACTGTTACTGTTTGAGAAACTAACGGCGATGAGTTATCACAGTAAAGCTTCAATGGTCTAGAGATGGAATTGACAATTTTGAGTCCAGTAATTAGATTCATAATCAACATTCCATGACAGGTTGCGTTATATACAGCGATGTACTCTGCCATCATGTAAGTCTCTGTTTATGACTCTTCAATGAAATGGGTTCGTCTGCTAACATATAGGTATACCCCGAGGTGGATTTGTTATCATCTTTGCATTTAGCAAAGTCAGAGTCAGAGTATCCTACCACTTCTAAATGATCACTTCTTCTATAAATCAGTTTATAGTCTCTAGTCCCTTGCAGATATCTTAACACTTTCTTAGCTACTTTCCAATGATCATGGCCATGATTATTCAAGTAACGGCCTAGTATTCCAGTGACATAAGCGATATCTGGACACGTACAAACTTGAGCATAAGCAAGACTAACGACGACCGAGGCATAAGGTATCATTCTCATTTGTTCTTTCTCCACTTTTGTTTTCGGACATTGGAACAAACCTAAGACATCTCCCTTAGCTACCGGAGCTGAAGTAGGTTTACAATGTTGCATGTTATAACGTGTGAGAACACGATCAATGTAGGCCCTATTGGACAAACCTAAGATCTTATTACGTCTGTCTCGGTGTATTTCGATGCTAATGACATAAGAGGCTTCTTCGAGATCCTTCATGTCGAAATTAAACGAAAGTAATCGCTTCGACTCAAGCAACATATCTAAGTTATTGCTTGCCAATAAGATATCATCAACATAAAGGATAAGAATAGTAAAATTACTCCCACTCATATTAAGGTAGGTGCATTGATTAAGTACCATTGACGTGAGGCTTGTTTCAAACCGTATATGGATTTCTTCGACTTGCAGACTAAATGTTCTTAACCTTCAAGTTTGAAAGCTTCAGGTTGCTTCATGAACACTTATTCTTCCAAGTCACCATTAAGGAAAACAGTCTTAACGTCCATCTAATGTAACTCTAAATTAAAATGAGCTACGAGGGCCATAACGATCCTTAAGGAATCTTTTCTAGAGACAGGTGAAAACATTTCCTGATAATCAATTCCCTCTTTCTGAGTGTAGCCTTTTGCAACCAATCTCGCTTTATAGCGTTCAACGTTCCTATTCAGATCTAGTTTTGTTTTGAAGACCCATTTACATCCTACGGCTTTTGCACCGCTGAGTAATTCAACCAAATCCCAAATGTCATTTTTCTTCATGGATTCAAGCTCGCCAGTCATGGCTTTAGTCCATTCAGAAGACTAGTCACTGCTAATGGCTTCATTATAAGAGTTCGGATCGGTAAGCCTTCTTGTATCCATTTCAGCTTCAGTTAGGAAGGTTACATACTCATCAAAATTAGTAGGCCTTCTGGACCTTGATGACCTTCGAAGCTGGTTTTCAGGTTCAGCATTGTCATGGTGTTGAGTGTTTGATGGGTCTTCATTAGTTGGTTCGTGAAGATCTGACTGTGATGGTGTTGGTGTAATGATATTAGGGGTAGAATTGGCATTGGGTACAATAGGAATCATCGGAGTTGTAGTAAGCAACAAATCTATCTCCCCCGCATTTTGTATTTCTTGCAATTCTTCATAAGGATTTTCATTACTCCCACTGACCTTGAAATCCTCTAGGAATGTTGCACGCTTAGTTTCCACAATACAAGTGACATGGGAAGGAGTGAAGGACAATAGAATTTATAACCCTTAGAGTTATCGGGATATCCGATAAAGAAACAACTGATGGTCTTCATGTCAAGTTTTCATAAGAAAGGGTTACATAACTTAGCTTCGGCAAGAAAGCTGCATACTTTCATATATCTAAGACTCGGTTTCCTACCTGTCCAAAGTTCGCAAGGATTTTTGGGGACAGACTTCATAGGAATTCTATTGAGTATATGAACAGCCGCTTTTAAGGCCTCAGTCCAGAGGAACAAAGGTAAACCTGAGTTGGCTAACATACTGCGCACCATGTCCATTAGGGTTCTGTTTCTTAGCTCAACTACACCGTTCTGCTGAGGAGTACCAGGCATGGTGTATTGGTTCACAATCCCCTGGCTCTTACAAAACTCATAAAATGGGCCAGGGGCTTGACCCACATCAGTATGTCTACTATACTATTTCACCTCCTCTATATGATCTAGCAACTTTTATCTGACAATCTAATTGCTTTTCAACCTCAGCTTTATAATCTTTAAAAGTTGTTAGTGATTCGGACTTTTCCTTAATGAGATACAAGTACATGTAACGAGAATAATCATGAATGAAGTATGTCAAGTTATTCCAGCAACGTTATAAGGGCCACTAATTTCAGTATGAATGAGTTCTAATAAATTAGAGCTCCTAATGGCACCTTTCTTATTTGATGATGTCACTTTGCCCTTAAGGCATTTGACACATGTTTCAAAATCATCGAAATCAAGAGAGGGTAATACCCCATCCTTCATGAGTCTGGTTAACCTTTCTCGTGAAATGTGGCCTAAACGTTGATGCCACAACATGGATAAAGTTTCTATATCTCTCTTGCGTTTCTTCTTTGTTAGTAATTCATCAACGTTATGATGATAACAAAGACTTGGAAAAATCATCATCTAGTTTTAACTTAGAGAGACCATCATCCATAAATGATAAAACCATGATCATACACTTGGGTATCATAAGTAATCGTAAGTTTGCCATGACCGTGAGAAACGTCAAAACCATCCATGTCTAACTTAGGTCCAGATACAAGATTCCGAGTAATCTCAAGAATATATAAGGTATCATAAAGAACAATAAAAAAAACAGTTTTGAATGTTAATTCTAATATTCCCACGGCTTCGACAATAAGTGACTTTCCATTCCCAGCATTAAGTATTCTTTGGTTTCTTGCCAACTTTTGGATTGTGCGGAATCCCTGAAGAGAATTGGTCACATGTACCATAGAACCATCTCAATAAATCTAACAAAAACTCTAAAACGCACAATCTTTCATAGCTGTCAATACTTTTCTACACCTACTGTCAACCCTCAACAACCAACAAACTATAAAAACTTCTAATTCAAACCATCATGAACCAAAATTAAACTTACCAGTTACCAACAGTCATTTACTTATAGTTATTCAATATGGCTGAATTCAAACTTACTACTGACAAGATCTACTTAAAGTCTCAAAGTACATAAACATAATCACATCTTTCCAATCCCTCACACTCAATCATCGCATGTCCATAGTAATCTAATCAGTAATAACTCCTATATTCCTTAACCTAAAACCTAATCGCTAATCAGCTAAACAATCACTTAAATAAGCTGCAACTATTCAAAAACTCATCAAATCTCTCTAATGTCTCGCATTATAATGACTCCTATAATTCCTAACATAATCAACTACACAATTAGCTTCAAATACACCTCAAACGAATGGTTTTACATATGTTGCCTCAAATGTGTAGGTTTCCAAAAAGAATCACCACATGCTTCACAAACATTCATCCTTCGACCTTTTTGCTCATCTTGTTCATCATCTTTATACACTACTTTCTCTTTAAACTCATCCTAAATTACAAACCATATTTCAATATAAATACCTAATAAGTTAATCAAATGTGCACCAATTACAAACCAAGTTATAGATATATAACTATTACTAAATAAACAAAACACAAATAAATCAATTTTTATAAACATCATTAAATGTGCTGCAAATAAATCAGTACTATACAATATCATCATTCTAAAAATGAACGAAGAAAATTCAAAAGATTACAATGTTTTATAAGAAATACAAGCAGAAGGTGAACACACATACATAATGATAACAATCGGTTCTTTCAAAGAAAAAACAAAAACCCCATTAAGAAAAAGTCTTTAAATCCCTGATTTTTAGTTATTAATCATAAAGATTGCATCAAAACAGAGTATTCAAGAAAGTTGACCAAAAGTCAAAACTGATAAGAAAAAACCAAATCTTTATCCAAAAATTCACAACAATCAGTTCTTTAAAAATTATATACCCATAAGAAAATAGACATAAAAATCTTAACAAAATAAACAAAAGCCCCAAAAATCAAGCATCAGAAAGGTGTTGTATCACACACTTACCAACTTGTACTTTTTCTTGCTCTAAAAACAAATAGATAAGTGACTGATGTAAATTAGATATAAGGAAACTAAATAAATGATTGCACAATTGAGGGTATAGGAGAGACAGTTACAACCGCGAGCTTTAACACCAAGTTTAAGAAAAGGTCGTTGTCGCTGCTATAAGGGGCGGCGTATCCTGTCCGCCGCCGCTTCTGTTAGGCTTACGGCTTGCCGTCTCGCCGCCGCTGCTAATCTTGAAGTTGCCATCTTCGTTCCGATGGATGGATCTTTGAGAAGCCTCTGAAATTAACGGAGGAAGAAGATGAGGAGGCGGCGACGGGGAGGTTGGGGGCAGTGGTGGCAGGTGACTGGTGGAGGAGAGGGAGAAACGAGGAGGCGGTGGTGGCAGGAGGAAAGGGAGGTAGCGACAATGATGGCTGGAGGAGAGGGATGATAGGATAAGGGAAGGGAAGGGAAGGGAAAGGTTTTTAGAGTTTGGGGGAAGAGAAGAACTTTATATATGTGATAGGATTTTATTTTATTTGAATTCCCACGATTTGCCACATGGCACATTAAGAAGGGGGGGGGGGGGGGATTGCACCAATGAGTATCATGTCATCATGAGTGCTTTCCTTTATATATAGTTATTATAGATTATTGCTATTTTGGTTATATAATGCGTATGTAACCTAGATAGAAAAACGGTTTGGCGCATAATTTGTTTGGAAACGGATTAGGCCAAACATAATATGCTTTCACTAAATGGTATAAATTCGAATTACTTTACGTTTCATGAGTCATGTCAAATATAATGAGTTTTTGGTTGGTTTACGTTTTTTATCGATAAGAATTACAAAAAAATCAGTGCACTCAAATCACCTTTAAAAACCAACCCCCGCAAGGCGGAAAATCAATTATAGTTTATAAAACTCGAAATTTATCGTTATGATGTGTTTGCTTTTATAATACACACACATTGTTAGTTTAACCAATTTTATGCTCTTTAGGTTTTTTTTTTCACTTTTCTTCGTAATCACTATAATACAAGATAAAACGTTTAGTAGTTTTTAAGTCTTCCATTATACTACACTTTCGAAGATCTAACGGTACGATTTCGTGTTCAAAAAGTGCCAAATACCAAACTGCTAAGTCGTCAAAATCAAACCATTTTCTCCGGTCAAGTCTGCCTAGCCACCCTAACCAGTTCAGTTTAGTAACTTCAAAAAAACATAGTTTCAAAAAATGCCTTAGAATTGTCGGCCAACCCGAACCAAACCGTGAAACCTCAAGGGAAAAAAAGAAATTAATTCATAGTGGTTCACAGTACCTTACAAAGTTCTAAGAACAATGTTTTATATTTAGCAAAACATGCTTACAATTCAAAAAGTAATACCGACGTAAATTGTTACATGATTATCCACCATCCAAATGTAACTTTTTTTTTTTGGAAAAAATACAGAAATCATCCTTTATGTTTGCATCGTTTTTCAGTAGATGTCCTTTAACTTCAAAATTGACGAGAATCGTCCTTGATGTTGTAAAATCTTGCAGCTTTCGTCCTTTAGGCCTAACTTGGTTAGTTTTTATCGTTAAGTTTGGTCATGTGGACCCACATGAGAGTAAAATGACAGTTTTGCCCTCATCTCTATCATCTTTATCACCACCACCAACTCTTCTCTTTCTCTATTGCAACTCCCTTTCTCCGTCTACCTTTTCTCCACCACCAACATCCGACTACCACCGCCCCAACCTCCGACAACGACGAGCACCACCACCATCTTCGCAACAACCACCGAAACCACCGACAGCACCAGAAAACCACCACTGACACCAAGCGAACCACCACCACGACTGCCAGCAACAGGAAACCACCGGCGACCCCAAGTGAACCACCATCACCACTGAAACCCACAACCACTACAAACACCCAAACCCATTTCAAGATCTGAATTAAACCTATACCCTCCTTCAACAACCGTCATTTAATCCCTAACACCGAAAGCATAAATCGAAACCAATATTAACAATTCACAAACACTATTAGCTTCAGGTGCTACCCCCCCGGATTCACCTCCTTTCAATGTTTCTCAATTTTTAAGGTTCAGGTTTTGTCCCAGATCGTATTTTGATTTTCATAGGTTAATTTTGTTTTGTGTCAAAGATCGTTTATTAAGGTTGGGGTGGTGGTCGGACGGTGGTGGTGGAGAAAATGCAGGGAGAGAGGGGCGATGGGTATCGATGTTTTTGGGTGAAGATTGTGGTTGGGTTTTTGGATTTGGGGGTTTCTTAAGTGAAGATCGTGGCTGCGGGTCATGGTTTGGGGTGTACTTTGTCAAAGATGGGGCTGTGGTGGTTGCCGAAGGTTGGGTGGTGGTGGTTACCGGAGGTTGGCTGGCGGCTGGTGGTGAAAGAAAGGTGGATAGAGGGTCATGAAGTTGGGAGAGAAAGAGAAGAGAGTTAATGGTTTTTGTTTTTATAAAATATTTTAATTTTAGAAAATTCTTATTGTTTTATATATTTAATATTAATATTTGATTAATGGGTGAAAAGACCAATTTACCCTTATGTGGGGGTCCATCTAGGCAGAATTAACCATGAAAACTAACCAGGTTAGTGTTTAAGGACGAAAGCTGCAAGATTTTACAACATAAAGGACGATTCTCGTCAATTTTAAAGTTAAAGAACATCTACTGAAAAACGATGCAAACATAAAGGACGATTTCTGTAAAAAAAAATTTTTTTACCCGTGAACAAGAAAAAAAAACCATATTGACGAAAGTACCCTTAACCTTTATTTTATTCCACTAATAACCCAATCGCGGCACTATCCCCTTTCAAAACCCTTGTACTGAAACCCTAACCGCCGATCACCATACATTCACACACACCCAAATAATAATAATAATAACAATAAACAACCGAGAATGAGTCGGAGCTTAGGTATTCCGGTGAAGCTGCTACACGAGGCCGCCGGTCACATAGTCACCGTAGAACTAAAGAGCGGCGAAGTTTACAGAGGAAGCATGATCGAATGCGAAGACAACTGGAACTGCCAGCTGGAAAACATTACCTTCACTGCTAAGGTTATATAATTACTATTGTTTTTCTTGGTTTTATTAACCACTTACCAAACCCTAGTTTTTTTTTGCCTTGTTTCTAAACCCTAATAATAATAATTTGAGTAATTTGGTGATATTAATATTAGTTATTGTTGCTGCAGACATTTCATTAAACCAATGTAGTAATCTTTTGTGTACTTGGCTTTAGCTTTACAAGAATCCATGGTAGTTGTAAGGGAATTTTTTTACTACAATCAATAGCCAAGTATGGTTCTTAGTTTCTTACCTTGGGTTTAAAAAGTACGAAGCGCAAAAAAGCGACTAGGTCTAAAACTGATTCGCACTTTGCAAAGCGCAAAAGTGGCTGGCTTTTCGTACTTAAGGCACAAGACAATTATATATTGCTTAGGTTTTTAGCTTCCCCTACGCAAAATATAGCTGTAAATGACGTTTTTGTGTAATATTACGTTAAAATCAAGTTTCTTATAAGTTTAGTCATCCAATATGAAGTTCAGCAGTTGAGTACAATAAGTTAAAAGATTACCCATTTTGTTGTTTTCTTACTCTTATGCTATTGAGGTACAATAAGTTAAAAAATATGAAATTCTACTACACATCTGCACTGCTGTTAATTCGTCTGCTGGTTATGCTTCTTTGTTGGCAGTCGTGGATAGCGGTTTTACTAAATAATGCCTGTGGAGACAATAGCACCAGTGCAGATGTGCAGTAGAATTTCATATTTTTTATGTTTATAGAGAATTTATCTGTAGTTTCCAACACCCAAATCTGTTTTGAATACATTTCTGTTTTTACTTAAAACATACATTTAACTTCAAAGTTCAATCATGTTTTTTTATTATCGAATCAAGTTTTTTTAACAACTGTATCCTAATTTTGGTCTGCAGGATGGAAAGGTGGCTCAACTTGAGCATGTCTTCATTCGTGGCAGCAAAGTCAGGTGAGTACTCATATTTCGTTCTCTGATATAATGTGAAAGCAATCCGTTTTGGTGAGGACTCCCTGTAAGGTGAGAACATGCCCACAAACTCGTCGGTCTTTTTTATTAAGAAAATCAACTTCACATCATCTTTCTTTTTTATAAAAAATAACGATTTGCATAACATGTTGTGACGGTTGCTCTCATCGATCTTACCAAAAAGGGGTGTTATCAATGTTCAACTCTATATTTGTGTGTAGTTTCATTATTTTTAGAAAAAAATGCATTTTAGGAATTTAGGTAGTGCTTGGTCTTCTAGGTTTATGTTCTAATTTATATTTAGAAAGTGTGAATCTTCTGCCAGTGACCGCTTAAGCTTTCAGAAAACAAAGGTTTTGTTAGGATTTTACCGATTTCGTAAAAACTAGCTACAAAATCTTAACAGGGATCATCAATCAACTCTTGTTCATCAGTCGACTTTTGTCAACTACTAAATGTCTAAACAGCTGAACAGTAAAATTATTTGCTTTTAGAAAATTCATTGTACATTTGTGCCGATATGCGTACTATCCAATATGTAACTTTCACGCATACATGCTCAAACTATTACATTTGTGTTATATATACGTGTGTGTGAGCCACTTATACGTGTTTTTTTTCTTACACAATACATTGAATTGCTATATTCTCGTAAATGCATTGAGCTTAACAAATATTTGCAGGTTCATGATCATACCAGACATGCTTAAGAATGCTCCAATGTTCAAACGCTTAGAAGCTAGAATTAAGGTACTATCTTTGGCTCTCTCAGCGTTTGCATATCTTCAACCACGTATACATTGCTAAATCATTATTTTTTTTTTTCTTAAAGGGCAAAGGTTCAGCACTTGGTGTTGGTCGGGGCCGTGCTGTTGCTATGCGTGCTCGGGTAAGCATCATGACTCTCTCTCACAATTTGTTTTTTGTTTTGTTTTTTACCTTTCCAGTAAATAGTTATCGTGTAATCGTGTTAGATATATTTACAATAACAATATAATCTGAAATTCTGAATAAACCTTAGTCTCTGAAAAACATTAAAAATTGAGTGTAGGTGACTTTCAACCAGTCCCCCCTTTAGCTTATCACTTGCTTAGATTCATTTGATTTATTTTAGATGCGCACAGATCAAATTAATGGGTTGAAATGCCACTTTTACCCATGAACATAGTGGTGAAATTCTTGCAGTTGAGGATTCAAATCTTTTGATTTGGGCTTGCTCACGTAACCAACGTCTTATTTAGGTGATTCACTTATGTAAATAATGATTGTGTAGTCTTACTCATGATCTGCTTCCTGGTATATATGATTTATGTGTCATGATCTTTAACTTATTAGTACCCCACATGAAGAGAACCTTCTTTTGTTGGTATGTGGTAAAAATCCGAGTTACCACCAATAGAATAGAGTTGGGTACTTAGTTCTTTGCATAGTTATCAAAGGCGTGAGGCGCACTCAAGGCGCTTAGGCTCTGCCTGTGGCCTAGGCGAGAAGCGCAAAAAAAGCGCGTGCCCGAGGAAAAAAAAGCGCAAATAAAAAAATAAAAACATCACCAAATCATTATAAATAACAATCATCTTATAAAATAATGTAAATATAAATTGACTGATTTAGCCATACCTACTAAAAGGATTAACACGCCTTTGATAACTATGTAGTAGACAAAATCAGTTGATGGTAAATCAATGAGTTGAGGTGTTCATTAATTGAAGAATAATTCAATATCTCTAAGTGTTTTAAAAAACAAATATATTAAAAAAAGGACTTGATGATTTAGATATATCTCTATAAATTGGTAAGCATTGGTCGATTATATTAGTTAGGGGATTAGGTTTTAAAAATCAGACCATGGCTTTTTTTTATCTAGGAGGGAAAAGCGGGATATGGTGGCTTCTAGGAAATTGGTCGCCTAGGCGGTCAAGGCGATGGCTTTTGATAACTATGGTTCTTTGTAAGGTTATGGCCAGTGGTTCATATTGTTGACTTGTTCCAAGTACTACTTACTGATTGTGGTTTGCTGTTATGCAGGCTCAGGCCGCAGGTCGTGGAGCTGCGGGTCCTGGTAGAGGGAGGTGATCTCTTTCTATATCAAAATTAAATGTATGATCACTTGAAAGATGGATTTTAAGCCAATTAGGTTCTTGTTTTGATATGTAAGATTGGGATTTATATTTGATTTGATGTTCAGAGTTGTGTTGCACTTTGTTGAAAGCTCAAATATGTTTCGAAACTTCAGCCGGTAATCTATCCTACTGTTTGACTGCACATCTATGTGTGAAATTTTTGTGGGGGAAAATCAGAAGAAAAAAACAAGTTACAAAGCCCCCAGATAATATATCATAGGCTCATAGTAGATATGGATTAAGAATAGATCTCCATTTATGAGTATTTATTGGAAAGAATGGTGTAACTTCTATCTTGTGGTGTAATCCTTTGGTGTCGCTGCTAGCGCTTTTAATGAGGTGAGCCGTTAAAAAAAAGTAGATATTAAAACTAAAAAGACAAAAGTAAATTATTAGCATATACGAAACGTACATCTATATGATTGTTTTACAGTTACATATTTGATATTTGATGATGAGTGATTCACGTGAAATAATTACAAATTTAATTTTTCTTATCGAAAGTCAAAACATTCATAAGGCTGCCTGGTATGGATTAACACCAGTGGCCCCATCACCATCCACATCGTTGACGTCATGTCACCTGAAGCCCCATAGCTACTTCGCCTCATCTGCCCCTTTATCCGTTACCACAATGGTGTCGAACATCTTACCGCTCTTTCATGCCCCTGTTAACGCCACCGGCATGGGCTCACATCCCTCTTGATGGCCCCATCGCTGCAAAAGACGAGCCACGTCAACTATGACTCAACTGTTGGCGTTGGTGACCATTAATCAACACCGGCCAACATAATATATATAAAATTACGTATGTTAACATTTGATAAATACAATAATTTTTCCTCACGTACAACATATAAAGTTAAGAACGTTATCAACAACATATAGGTTTGGTTTCTAATTTAAAAAAAAAATTATAATCTAGCGGATCCCACCACTAAAAAAGGGTTTTTTCTTAAACTATTTGAAATTTGTAAGGAGTCTTATTTCAACCCCAAAATAATAATATTCAAAAGAGGAAAGCTAATGATAAAGCATCTAATAAAAAAAATAAAAAAAAGAAAAGAAGGTAGTAGTAGCACTTGACCTTTTATTGGGCTGTCTGTCTTCCATGGGAGCCAAACTTGGTTTTAAATCCCACCCCCAAATCTACTTACTTTCAACTATCTCGCGCCGTCTCTCTATCTCCCTCTCTCCATCCCACCATTTTCCTCCTAAATCTGGAGTTATATTTTCTTCAATTAACTACTTGTAAGTCTGTTTTATAACTTAATCACTTTCTAATTAATTCAAATCTAGGTATCATTTGAACCTTATGTTTCTGCTGCTCTTACTATTTGTTATTCACTAATAAATGTTCATTTTTTATATTTAGGGCATTTTTGTCACTTAAACCTCATTTCAAATCAGATTCATATTTATCTATGTTTTGTTAATCAATTGCCGCATTGTTTCGTAGATTGACTTTTTATAGTTCCCACTTCCTGATTAGTAATAGTTTAGCCTCGTTTTGCGATTAATTAAGTGATTTATTTAGACTTGGTTATCTTCCCTATATTTATGCTTCAAGTGTTTGCACCTCCTCTGCCACATAGGATTCAGTTGTTTCAATTATGATTAGAAAAATACATGTATTATTTATTGATTTCAAATTTTTGTTTTAGAATTGTTCACTACTTACTTAGCCGGTATTATGATCTTCTTAGGTTAACTTCAGTTCATCGCCGGTTACTTGAGTTCAACAAATCAATCTAAAGTTTTGCTCCTGCTAAGCATCAGGTTCGTTAATTTTTCAAGTTCTAAAATCTGTTATGATTATAATTTTTTGTTTATTTTAAGCCACGTGTACCTTTTCATCTTGTCTTTGTGAATCAACTTGCTGTTTAATTAGTGTTAAGCTTTAGTTTTAAGCTTAAGTATGCATACACATCTTAATATCAACTGTTTAGAAGCCGGGCGTTGTTTTGATTTGATCAAGCCTTCAGTGTGTTTAATTCATTTCCATCAGTTTGTTGTACTGATTTCATCTTGTAGCTTATATTGGTCCGATGTTAGTAGAGACCTTTGAATAGACCCTCTATTTTAAATTATTTTATTACCACAAAAAAATAATTTGTATATATAAATGGTTTAAAATAATTAGTATTTATAAATGGATATCGGTTCTGTGTTGAAATAAACATTTTATTCAGAATTGTATTTGATGAACATTATAATTATGTTGTTTGTTCATTTTAGTTAGCTCATGATTTCCTAGAAATTCAATTTCGATATTTTTAAAAAATTTCTGTGTGTTTGGTTGAATGCAAGTAAAGTAGGTTATTTAATATATTATTTTATTAATTGTTCTTTAATAGATAAATATACAAATAAGAATTTTGAATGTTGCATTTAAATAACACTGTTGTGTGTGAAAGACAATGTGTATCAGTTTGAGATGGTCATACAGATTGAATGAATGGGTCAAAACGGATTCAAGTTGAAACATCTAAATTTCAGTACGGGTTAGAATGGTCTTGGTTACTTTCTGTATATATATGCAGTCACTTTGTAAACATTTTTGAATGAATAAGTACTTCACTGATTATGGTTACAAGATAGTTATTACAAGTACTGTATAAGTCATTAAATCAAACGCTTTAGGATGTTTATGGATTGTGCAGATTGCATATACGCCTCAAAGGGATGAGGCGCTAAGAAAATGTGCGCCTCAGGTGGTTTAGGGTGTTT
This sequence comes from Ambrosia artemisiifolia, assembly GCA_032199755.1. NCBI lineage: Eukaryota > Viridiplantae > Streptophyta > Magnoliopsida > Asterales > Asteraceae > Ambrosia > Ambrosia artemisiifolia. Next base: position 13,649,173 of record CM063518.1, on the reverse strand, counting down.
TTATGTGTTTTTGGTGTTTTAGACTTTTGGGGTCAATAATTTTATTTTGATGTGTGTTTTTTGATGTTTTACACTTTTCTAAGTTAAGTATTTTATTTTTTATAAGATGCATAATTATTATATTTACTTTTTGACTGCGCCTCAGGATTACGCCTCAGTTCGCCTTGAGGCTTACGCCTCATGAGGCGAAGGGAAAACGCCTCGAGGCTCGTTTTCGTTCTTTTAAACTTTGTGTAATACACATTTTTTTTTTATAAAATAAGACTAATATGGTTATTGTAATCCGGTTTAAGTAATTTGTTTTATAAAAAGTTATGCCTATTAATTAGGGTATGGGAGAGGGATAATACTAACCGCTATATTGAGTACTTTAAATATGGCTTGTGTGCCATATTTGAGTCTTTATGTTCGTTTCTCAGACCATGGAAGGTACTAACACTTCTAAAAAAAAAAATGTGTACTAAGCTGTTTTATAATTCCTTCACGATTTCTAATGTTCACTTTACATAAAAGGATTACACGAATTTTGAACCGCAAATACCTGACAATTTCTTAAACTTGAGTCAAGTTGAACATTGCATATAGTATGATCTAATAGCTTATGGGTGAACTTTTGATATTTGAGTGAACTGTTATGTTTGCTATTAGATATATCATATATGTAGATAAAATTTTCTCTAATTGAGTTTATTTAATTGTGACTTATGTTTGCTTTTTGATTTTTTATTGTACTATGTTTGTAGGCCATTATTTTTAGCAAGGTATTTTTCAATTTACAATGACTAACGGGCAACCAAAAGATCGTTGCTCCCTAGCCTACGAACTCCGGCTCACTTCCAGCACTTCTGGCTCACGTAGTGATGTATCTTCCACAACTGCATCTACGTACGCCGAAAAACGAAAAGAGTATAATAAACGATATTATGCTTCACGCAAAGAGAAGAACAAAGTATTAAAAGTTTCTACTGGCGATATGTCTCAAAGTGATTTATCAACAGAAGGGATACCTCAAAGAACTTTACAAACTAATAGTACTCAAATGACACACATGCCAAAAGAATATGTGTATCTTACTTTTGCTGAAAAACAAAGGGAGTGGAATAAACGATATTATGCATGCAAAGAGAATAACAAAGTATTAAAAGTTTGTACTGGCGATATCTCTCAAAGTGATTTATCAATTAAAGGGATACCGCAAAGAACTTTACAAACTAATAGTAGTCAAATGAGACCAATGAGACAAATGCCAAAAGTGATTGTGCCACGTACCTCGGCTGAAAAACGAAGGGAGAGGAATAGACGATATTATGCTAAACGCAAAGGGAATGGAACACTTATTTCAAATGGCAGTCAACTTCCACAACCTCCAACCGATGATAATATGCCGACTACCACACCCTCTGTAATTGACGCAGTCATGCCTAAAACATCAGAAGGTTTCTATTTTTTTAACAATGCTTTCTTTATTAAGCTTGACAACTTTTAAGGTTGTTACTTTATACAAACGAATAAGAAACTTAACAGAAGAATCATACAATATATCACGAGAAGATTGATAAACTAATAGAAAATGAGTACTGCGTTGTAAATTGCCTTTGCCGCTGTGTCGCGCGGGTTTCCTACTAGCAGAATAATAAAGCATTTGTACCTGTTGCTATGAATGCAGTACACAAGACAACTATAACAAATAATGCTTTTCTCTCCCACTACCTTTAAATGTCTTTTATGCACTTTGTACAACTGCATCATGCGGTTCTTAGGTTCTTGTAAGAACATGTCTCTTATTAGTTGAAGATTAGTAATCAGTTACTCTTTATTCGCTTGATATTGTTCTTATTTGTGGTGATTTTATAATTAGCACATGCTTCTGTAATTTCTTAATGAGGAAAAAAAACTGGGATTTTTGTGTCTAAATCGTCATTTTGTTGTTTTTAACTGCTTGGTTTGATCTTGTCACCAGGTATCAAAATGATTCATTCCGAGACTAACACAACTGAGCTGGGGACCAATGTAGCTGGGCCTACCACAGTTCATAAAAAACCAGTTTTAGCAACCAAGAAGGTAGCGCTACGAGACGTGCAGAATGATAATAGTAACTTCACACGTAATGCGCATTCTCAAAATTTAATTCCAGTTGCGGGACAACTGGCTGGAGATGCATGTAAAACAATTGGAACCAAAAGGCTTGCACCGGATTCTGCTTCATCTCCTATTTTAACCAATAACGGTGCACATGAGCAGTTTAATTACCCGCGTATAAAATCTGAATTTGAAGGAAACAAAGAGAAAAATGTGGGTCATCCAAAACCTGGAAGTTTGGCCCAAATTCAGCAAGAAGCAACCCAGATAAGTGGGAAGAATGTGCATTATGGTTCTTTGGTGGGGCCAAACCAGATGACTTCAAAACCATATATTTCTCGGTTTAAAGAGTCTAATGATGAACAGTGGGCAGACCGATTCATTCGCCTGCAGAATTTTATCAAGCAATGTGATGGATCTGATCATAGAGAGAATATGCAATGTATGTTAGAGTTGGCTTTTTTTTTCTTTCTGTTGAACTTGACAAATTAATTTATATGTTTCTTCTTGTGAATTTTCTGATTTTGCAGTGCTCGTGCGTTTATCACCCTCGGAACTTAGCAAACATGCAGTTGAGCTGGAGAAAAGAGCGATTCAGTTAACCATAGAAGAAGGTACGATAAAAAGCGTACACATCCCTTTCTAAAAATATTATAAAGTTTGTGATTGTATACAAAGCTTGAAGATTTTATACCATGCGAGTGCAACAATTTGCTCTAGATACGGTTTGATAAAGTGTTTTGGCTTTGGTATAATGAGACGAAAATCACCTCTTGTAATGAAAAAAAGGTGGAATCTTGTGGACTTGGTTTAAAAGGTGCGCCTGAGGCCTGAGACGCTCAGGATTACGCATCGGGGGCAAAAAGGCACGCGTAATATAGATCTGCGTCAAAGTTAGGGTATGTAGTAGGTTTACATGTGAAAACAACCAAGGAGATGAATAAATTATGAAAGGTTTACTTGATATATAAGTTGATATGTAAAATAGATGCGAGAGACGCAATATCTTGTCGTAATTAAAGCTTATTTGACTGTACATAGAGGCGCACACCTTAGCTTTTGTGACCGAAACACCTCGCAGTGCCTTGCGCTTTTTTAAACCAAGCTTGTGGACTAAGATCAGTACTGCCAATAAGTTGTACTGATGTAGAAACTTCACAATCAATTTGGGAAATCGAAACTGGAAATCTTTGTTTGATATTAAAAGCGTTGTTCTGTTGCAGGAAAAGAGATGCAAAGAATGCAAGCATTAAATATCTTGGGGAAGCCTTCATTAACCAGAAATCCAATTTCAATAACACAACAGAAGAACTGATTTTCAAAGCTGCAAATAGATAGGAAAATATGGTTCCTTCACCAGCAAAATACCTAGGTAAAGTTGATGTTTTCGGATTAGTTTTCTTTACTTTGGAATTCTGTATTTTATAAAATGAATATATGCATTTTGTGATGCAGTTTTTTTTATAGATTTCATTAAGTTATCTTTTGTTCTTGATGTTTTAGCTCTAGAACTCATTCAATATAATACCTCATTGCATTTCGCACTCTAATTTGAGTATCTCACTTATCTGTTACATGAGTTCTAATTGTCGGTTCAAGAATCCCTTACTGTAATATGCAATTCTACATGATTTTCTTTTAATGATTTTGTAAAACTTTTGGCTCAGTAATCTGATTTGTTAAACTTTATACATTAGCATTGCAATGGACCTAGGCCTTATAAGGCGCGCCTAATGCACAGGACGTTAAGGAAAACACATTAGAGGAATGAAGGCGCGCCTCATGTAGTTATGGGTCAAAGTTGGTCAAACATAAGGTCCACAGGAGGAGGTTTATATGTAAAAACAACCGATGGGGTGTAGACATTATGAAAGGTTTACGTGTATGAGAGATACGCAGTTTCTGGTTATACAAAAGGTTTATTTGGTTGTGCCTTCGATTTTGGGACCAAAACACATTGGAGCACTCACACTATTTTAAACCAACCAAGCAATGGACTTACAGTTTTTGAAAGGTAATAAGCATACAATGGTCTTATGTAAGATCTAATTTAGTTAATTTCGGCTGAAGTTTTTGCAATGAAAATCGTTATGATATGGGCCCATTGTAAAAGGGCTAAGTTGGGTAATGGTCCCTTCATAGTTTATACTTTATGCAGTCTTTAGCCCAATTTTGTATGTTTCAGTTCTACTGTTAAAAAAATGGGAATATGTCAGTTCGAGTTCTTTGAGTCAGATATGCTCATATGACACATTAGCTCAATGCCAAAGCTTAGTTTTAAAAGATGCGTCTAAGGCGATATGGAAGCCACGTCAGGGGCCGGAGGCAGCGTCTCATGTACTCGTAGGTCAAAATATTCAAAATTAGGGTATGTAGTTCGCTGATATGTAATGACAACCAAATGGATGAAGAATGTATGGAAGATTTACCAGATAGAGAGTTTAGATTAACTTATTTGTTTGTACAAAGCGCAACATCTCGCGTATGTGATGCGCACGTCTCGTGCTTCGACCTTTGAGACCTAAACGCCTAAGAGCGCCTCACGCTTTTTTAAACCAAGTGATAACGTCAATAGGAAACCGGAGGTTCACCGAAAGCAATATCCACGAGGCGGTCTAGAGCCATACTACTATTAAATGACAACGTAAGATGCATATGGTGCCTAGTTGAGTGATGGTTCCGACCAAGTTAAAGTAGTGTCCCTTTCTAGCTACGCTACTAGACCTAATACATTGCCCTTAAGTCATGCATATACCATTTGGAAAAATAAGCCCATGGCACATTTGTTTAATTATTTGAAGGTTCATCTCTAAAATCTGTTCAGGATAAGCACCAAAGGTAATACTCCTAAATTCCCTTTTATTGCATTAAATAATTGTTATTGTTACGAGGGAGAAGGGTTTGGTCTAATCGGCAAAGCTTTTGGAGTTAAAGTGGAGCTTCTCAAAGGTCAAGGATTCAAACCTTAGGATAAGCATCGTCTTTAAAAAAACGTACTTGTTATGAATAATTACGCAATGCATGTATCTATGCTATATTATAAATACATTTGATATAACATTTTAAGATTCCTAAAAGTTAAAAGTTCTTAAGAGTTTAATGCATAAGGCACAACCTAAAATAAGGGTGAATTAATTAGCTAGTAGTTACACTTTATCTCTCTTGTAAAACATTAACTAGCACCACAATTTATAAAAAACCATAACTTTTTGTACACTAATATTTAAAAAAAAAACTACAACATAAAAAGAGCATTTTATTATCTTTAATTTGAGTATAGTATTGCTATATTTTTTTAATTAAAAAATTGATACATTAAGTGATTAACAGTATCTAGAGGTGAGCAATAACAAAATCGTTAGCCGAAACCTAAAACAGAAGAAAGCAAATAGAAATCAACCAAAAACATAATTAACTGAAAGCTGACAAACAGAAACTGAATTAACAAAAAACCGGTTATTGGTGTTTTATTTACCCGCATCCAACAAAAATTAACCAAACCAAACCATTTATAGTTTCATGAATTCTAGCTTTTATACCTCCAATTCATGCATTTCATATTTTTTACCTATATTTTTTGTATTTATAATTCGATTTCATGTTATACATCCATTTCATGTATTTATACTCATTTCTTATATTTCTAAGCAAAGTTTCACCAAAGTTTGGTTTTAGGCTTTTGGCTATTAACCGAAATTAAAAGAACCGAACCAAAAATCGTCAATCTAATTAAGTAAATCGAATTGATTAACCGAAAACCGATCGATTAATAAAATAGACTAATTGATAACTTTGGTTTCGACGTCAGTTGAGAATAAAATCCGAAGCAACCGAACCATGCACACTCTGACATTGTCTGTGTTTCCCCCTGCATTATGCGGACATCCTTCTAGTATCTTCTAAATGATGGTTTTGATAGGCATGAATTATATTAAGATGAAGTTACTTTTTCTTTACTATATACGCATCTTCAACGATGGCGGATTTTAAAATTTTAAATAGAAGCGCTGAAAGTTTCAAAGACAAAATAGAGGGGGGCGGCCTCCATGCATATAAAATTTTATGTAAAATTTACACTAAGAAAGAAAAAAATTAAGGAACCGTGGCCGGCATGTCCCCAACTAAGATCCACCTTTGTTCTTTAATATATGAAATGATAGAAGTAACGTAAGGTACGGGTATGGTGTATTGTTAGTCAAATATATATATAAGTATATAACTATTAAGAAATCATGATAAAAACATATCCTTAACTTAATCCTTTTATTAGGATAAATGTGATTATGTGATACGATATAGTTTATATTTATTCTGGCCAAACATCATATCCAAACATATGTTTTTTGTTTGACGACTTAGGTGTAACTTCTAATCATAGGTCAAGTCAGAAAGGATAATGATATCTAGAAGCTCTTGGATGAAGAAAACAATTGCCTTAAAAGGTTAAAAATCTTTTCAAAATCTAGTAAACTAGTGGTAATTGAGGCGGCGCGTTGCGCCTAGGTTAAACCGGTATCTAATTATATGTATGTAACGCACAACAGTGGAATGACGACACGATTTCTTTTAGTATTTCAACAGTCTTTCTTTTTATTTTCCAGTGTCTGTTACTGGTGTATATGTTGCAAGAATATTGGCTTTCGGATCTGATGTAACGAACCAGTAATTAACGGAGTTGAATAGCAACTTGCCGGCCTTGAATAGTTACTTGACGGAGTTGAATAGTAGTTGACAGACTTGAGTTTAGTTGAGTAGTAACATGACAGAATTGAGTAGTATCTTAACGGAGTTGAGTAAAGAAAATAAAAACAACAGAGTTAAATAGTAAATTAACGGAGGAAAAAACGGAGTTGCGGAAAAAAATAAATTAAAAGAACAGAGTAAATAGTAACTTGACGGAGTTCAATAGTAACGTCGTTAAGCTAACGGAGTTGAATAGTAGCCTAATGGAGTTGAGTAGTAACCTAACGGCATTGAGTGGAGTTGAATAGTAACGTAACGGCCTTGAATAGTAAACTGACGGAGTTGGATGGAGTTGAGTTGACTTGAGTTGTACCATGACGGAATTGAGTAGCAGCCTAACGGAGTTGACTAAAGAAAATTAAAAAAAAACATAGCTAAATAGTAACTTAACAAAGAAAAAACGGAGTTGCGAAAAAAAAATTTAAAAAACCAGAGTAAGTAGTAAGTTGACGGAGTTAAATACCTAACGCAGTTGAATAGTAACTCCGTTAAGCTAACGGAGTTGAACAGTAGCCTAACGGAGTTGAGTAGTAACCTAACGGCGTTGAATGGAGTTGAGTAGTAACTTGACGGCCTTGAATAGTAACTTTACGGAGTTGGATAGTAGTTGACGGAGTTGAGTTGAGTAGTAACATGACGGAATTGAGTAGTAGCTTAACAGAGCTGAGTGAAGAAAATTAAAAAAATAGAGTTAAATAGTAACTTATCAGAGAAAAAAAAAAACGGATTTGGGAAAAAAATTAAAAAAACAGAGTAAATAGTAACTTGACAGAGTTAAATAGTAACCTAACGGAGTTTAATAGTAATCCCGTTAAGCTAAATAGTGACTTAACTGAGTTAAATAGTAACTTAACTGAGTTAAATAGTAACTTAACGGAGTTGAATAGTAACTCCGTTAGTACTATTCATGAAAGTTTGTAAACTAATATATAAATATAGGTAATTAGATGAACATAACAATAAGTATCGTAAAAGGGTGGGTGGTTAGGTCCAACTGATAAAACCTTTGGAGTTAAGGGTGTTCTTTGAGTTATTTTTTCGGATTTTGGGTTTTTAGTGTAGGCTTATTCGGGTTTTTGTGGTCGGGTTATTTGGGTTTTTGGCCGAGAAAAAGTGACATCGCGATAAACCAACCATTTAAAGTTCGGTTTGGAAGGGTTGGGGTTATTTAGGTTCTGGTTAGTTCTGGTCGATCGGGTTGTTTGGTTTTTGAGTTCAAATGTAATATGAAAAATGTTTTTTTTTTTTCTTTCGCAAAATATCATCAAAAGTTATCATGTTACTTAAAAATTATTCGAACATTATTTGACAATATGATAATGTTTAGAAACTAAATATTTAACAAAGACTCGAAACTTAAACGCATCTATAGAAAAGGACATAAATGTCGAGTTTTTTGTTGGGTTTTGAATTTCGGGTTTTTCGAATCGGGTTGTTTGGATTTTTTGTTGGAAAAAAGTGACCCAATAATTGATACATTTAACGTTTGGTTGGTCGTGAGAGTGGTATGTAGATGATCAGTCTTATTTCAGTTTCATTTTCTTTGTCATATTTTTCCCATAACTCATATATGCAATAAAACATATATATAACTTTTTTTATATAGTTTTAAGAATATCTTATGAATAAAGGTGGCTAGTAAAGTTATGGTTCATCAATCAGGGCATAGTAATATGCGAATATATCAACGTTTTGTTCTTATCCAAAACAAATTTGATGTAATGAAAGAATATGTTTACCTTTTTGTCTATAAAAATGCATTCTTTAAATTTTAACGTATCTTTTTACATATGTTCACTGGAGTTATACTATAATCCTTGTAGAATATTGATAAACCTAACTCAAAAACACATGTATTTCTAATTTCATCGTTATAAACATGCATTTTTTTAGCGACTTTCTATTGAAGTTACATGATAATTTTTATCGACATGAAACATATTAAAATTGTTGATTGCAGAATCTCATAATGTATGTATACAACATATATTAATTAGCCAACATAATATATAATTAAATTAACTTAAATAGGGCTGAGTTTGAAGATCATAGACCAAACGAAATATAGTGGAGGGTAATATGGTGGGTTACAAATGAGTGAATGACATTCCACATGCGAATCAAATCTATATTCGCATCCAATTGGGTGTCATAAGCTTTATCTTCATATCCATTATATATCCACGTCATTATTTTTGGGTAGGCTAAATGCACTCCCCTTTTTTACTTTTTACACTCCCTTTCTAAAAGAAGGTAACTTTTAAATTTTCACATTCAACCCTCATAAAAATTCTTAGTTTTAGTTCTAGACATAAATAATTGAGACGCATTCAATCCTAAATTGAGAGGCGTTGAATCCCATCGGCCTTGATGAAGAAGGCGGAAGCTCGGAATGTTTTCACCAGCATAGTTCATGAGGAAATCGAGCTTGATTAAAAATAATCTACATCAGTTCTCTACGGATTTGAAATTGATTTTGTATCGAGTTTAGTGTTCAAATACCAATGGTTTACATCATTTAAGTTCATGAACGAAGAGAAAAATTCGTGTTCTTTCACATAACATTTTACGACATATTGGATCTGATTTCTTCGGTGATCTCCGATGAGTTTCGCCAACCGTCATGGTGTACGTGGACGAGGAACTGTACGTATTCGGAGCGATGTTGTTCCGGCAAACGATGATCGACGATTTGAAATTGTACACGACGGTAAAGAAAACGAAGGGTTCACAAATAACATCGATGTAAATCTGTGTAAATATACAAATAACACGATTATTTTGGAAGTTTTGTAGTCATGGGTGATGATACAATCGAAGTTATACAGAGATGAAAATCGGAAATACAAAACAGAGGGTTCAAAGAAACGAAAACGAACCGTAAAAAAACTGATAATTTGTGTAATGACGGTGGCACGATCTCTTGTCTTCTCTGTAATAAATTATGACTCTTGTTTATAAATCTATCAATATACTTTATATATTTATATTTAGTATAAAGCAGATACACAAATTCATAATGAATAAAATTTTCGATAAGTATAAGGTAATATAGTTTAATTATCCTTATTGAATTACTTAAAAAAATAGAGTAGATGCAATTAAAAAAATACAAAATAAAAGGTTTAATTGTACTTATCTGAAAACTCGAAGGGGGGAGTATAACCAGTAAAAATAATAGAAAAGGGAGTGCGTTTAGCAACACCCTTATTTTTTCACCTAACAAAAGAGACCTAGAATTAAAATTCAGTATAGTTTATTACTATTTTATTTTCAAGAGTTTCCCGGGATACAAAAATCTAATAAGAAGTGACAAAATGTGTGTATCATAAAAAGAATAAGCCGTTTTTACAGGAAAAAATTGTAAATGATCAACACCTGTCACCTGATAACTCATAAAACATACTTCTAATTCTACATGTGCATCTCTTGCTCGAGTGAAGTCTCTGTACAACTTTGTCACTTTCTTAAGACACTCTAAAGCTGAGATGTGAACCAGAAAAAAAAAAACAAATTGGTATCAAATGATATCTTATGATGATAATGATGATGATAATCGATCTTGATGTGTAAAGTTAGCATATGTGAATGAACGACTTACCTGTTCAATCTTTATTATGAATAGACAATGGATCACCTTGGGTGACACCGAATAAAACAATCAGTAAGCAGTGAAGATCAATTTTGAAGATAAATAAAAATGACCTAACTGCTATGGACTAAAAATATTGTAGGAAGTAACTTTTCATGTCTCCTGACTATTTTCTCTACTCATACATAATTTAAGTATCTATTTTAATAATCACCACATGTCAGTCGATTTCAAAGTATAAACATTAAAAACGATCTAAGAAGCGTGCATGATGGGGTGATTAATTATCACTTATCAACTAGAGATTTACTGGTGTCTAGGAATCATATGCTACATCTATCCAGCTTAGCAACCTTTGTAATCAATGTTTCTAGCAACACCAATCAAAATACAAAAAATTAAATTATTACCAAACTGACTATATCTATGAATTTATATGTAGTTAGCTTGTTCTTATATGTAATAGTAGGTTCCAAAACATATATACTATCTTAAAATGATTAGTGACTTGCCTAGACATGATTAACGAATTACCGGAACAAAAATACAGTGAATACTTGTACAAAGTCATCATGGCCACAACCTCAACTTTAATAAAGAGGAAACATTATCCAAAGTAAAGTTATATGACAAAGTGACAAAAATAGAAGCAATCATTCAAAAACCAACTTGAATATGTTTGAATTTCTATAAATTAAGCCAAAGCAAAATATTAGGATACAAAAAGAAGCTACACTTTGGTAAAAAAAAATTCAGTTCTCTAAATATATAAATAATATAATTTATATGAGCAATCAAAACTAAATTGACTATTGAGTCCAAATATGACTTTAACATAAAACTCACAAATGCCAGTTCAGAAAAACACAATGACAGAAAAAATGCACAGTACAAAAAAACATCGTATTTAGAGAAATAACACAATCTACAGCAAAAAACATAATGATCATAACTGAAAAACACAATGAATAGAACAAAAAAAAAACACAATGAACGGACGAAAATTACACAATGGACAGATGAAATAACACATTGTGTTTTTTTTTCTATTGCAAATTTATGTTTTTTTTTACTGTAATGTGCATTGTGTTTTTTTTTCCTGCATGAACAAAAACCACTAAAAAGGTCATTTTTTTGTATAGCACTACGGTAGTCGCTGGAAAGATAATAAAACGCTCGTAAATTTGGTGTATAGTTTTTTAAAAAATATCCCATAAAATGTTATTAACGTTTACAATTTGTAAGAAAGTGCATGTGTCATGCACATGACAGGAAAAAAACAACTTTCGTAGTTTTGGAGCGAATTCAATGAGGGATGACCTCATTAAGTGTCATATGTCCCCACTCTAATTGCTTTATATATAGGATAAGGATCCTGTACAAAGGAGATGTTTTGTGAGAAGGGTAAGAAGCCATTGAAACTTGACACGTGGCAATCTTAATTATTTGCAATAAGGATCCTCTTCAGGTTTTATTTATACAAATGAAATGCACTAACATCATTACATGGTGTTTAATTCGTACAATGTTTTATAACACAATAATGTTTGTTTTTGTTTTCCAATTCATGGTTTTTATAGCACAGTAATGTTTTTGTATTTGTTTTTCAATCCATAGAGTTATATGTATATATCGCCTTCAAAATCTCCATCTTCATCTAGATCTTCAAAAACTAGAGTTTTATGAATAATGATTGTTAAAATATAGAGATTCACCATTTATCTTCTCTATAAATACTTGTGAGTATCTAAAAAGAAGAACCCTTATATAGAATATGTATTTGTGAGTGAGATAGAAATAAAGAATGAGATGTGGCAAACCAAACAAAATTTAGAGAAAAATAATAAATAGTTAAATTATAGAGGCGAATATGGATAATCTACTATAAACATAGAGCACAAAGAACACTCACATCTCTTTCTTCATATTTATCTATAGAGTTCGACTAAGAACACCGCTTTCTTTAAATTTGTTTATATTTTTATAACATCTCACATCTCATTCTCCATTTATATCTATATCTTACACATGAACACTTGAGTTATTATTATTATTTCTATTTCCTAAACACTCTCATATGTATAAAGAGTGATAGCTAGATACGAATAGTAAGAGGGTGTTTGGCTCTCCTTATTTCCACCTCCTTATAACTTATGACTTTTTCAAAAAGTCATAAGTTATTTTAAAAGTGTTTTGGTGATGGTTTGAAAATGACTTTTTGGGTTTGAATAAGGTGAAAAGGAGGTGGAAAATGAGATAAGTTATAAGTTAGGAATGTGTGACTTTTTTGAAAAGAAGATGAGAAGCTGGAAAAGAAGATAAGTTATAAGTTTATCCAAACATGCCCTACAATGAAAATGGGGGATATGGAAGCTAAATAAGCATATAACTACATTTTCCTTCAGATTTAAATATGTAGAGCAATCTAAAGTGTGAGATGTGAATGCTTATGAAATCTCTATCCCATTCCCCATACCCAAACTAAAGGTAAAAAAAATGTGAGATTTTGATTACATTCACTCATACATTAGAGTCTCTGTTTCCATACCCTAAATTTTATGAATATCTAAAGTAAACCTACATATATAAGGGATACTATTCATCCCTTATCCCATATTTTTTAGTAGTTGTGAGAGAATTAACTGATTATAAATATATATGGGGAATAAATTGTTGAAGATTTTTAAAACGTGAAAAAATTTTAGATGAGGATGAGGATTCCATTGTGACTGATCTTAGTGGTTTTCTTATGATCTTTCCCCGCATACACATACGAAAATAGATTTTCTAAAGGGTGTTCAATGCATAACCATTTTTAGTGTATAAGAGCAAGAATAATATAATATACCTCGACCTTTTGCTTAAAGTGTGCGTGTGTGTATGTGTGTATATATATATATATATATATAGAGAGAGAGAGGAGATAGAGAGAGATGAGGGTTAGAATGAGAACCCCCTTAAGTTGTGAAAACTCCAAGTAACAATTTTTTTTAAAAAAATTATGCTAAATTATCTTATATTTATCTTATTGTCACGAAAATTATAAAAAAAATCTTATTCAAGAAATTACACAAGTGTAAAAAAAATACCCACATGTAGTTTTTGTATAAAGTGACAGGAATTAATTTTACGTCACTTTTGTTACAATGGTGTAAAATCACTGCAAAATTCTTTTTTTTATATGTTTTTTAGTTAGTCATTTATACATGTTTTGGTAAAATTTATTAGAAAATCACATGAGAGATCGAAGTTCTTGAAGTTTTCACAACTAGAAGCTAAAAGAAATCATAAAGCAAATGATAATATCGAAACACATGTCAACTTAAATCATGTTAAAAAAAGAGTTGAAGAGAGTGAGATAGAGAGGTTCATTAATGTTTATATATATATATAAAGAGAGAGAGAGAGAGAGGGGGGGGGGGGGGGAGGAAGGTTATTTTGAGAACACTACATATTGTGAGAACAAATGAAAAAATCAATCAAAATCAATTTTTGTAATACAAACCTCATTATAATTATACAACATTTAAAAAGAATTTACGATCCAAATAACTCATATTTTATTGCAAAAGCATTATAATATAGTTTTATTACACATGTGTAAAAACAATTTATCTTTGTATACCTTTAAATTTTTATGTGTAATTTTTTTTGATGTTGTGTTTTAATAATAAGAATAATAATTAGTATAAAAACAAATTTTGAATTTGAATAGTCGTTTATGGCGTTCATTCAGTTAGCACGGAATATATGTATTCTCATATTAACCTTTCTATGTATGTATGTATGTATGTATGTATGTATGTATGTATGTATGTATGTATGTATGTATACTAAAGAAAAGTTAAAGGCTCATGCTGGAAAGCTAGAAGCTGATATATTACAAGCGCCATAAGGTCCTGGGTTCGAATCTCACAAAGGGGGTTTTCTCATAATTATGAGTTTCCTCCTGAATTGGTGACTTGGTGGTGGAATATGATCGTGTGACAACACTGATGGCACGATGATACTCCAGTGTTCCATGAGTGATTCCAATTTGTTTGCCGTTCAAAAAAAAAAAAAAAAAAACTACAAGCGCCAGCTTCTAAGCTAAAGTAACATCTTTCTACAGTAATACCAGGTAGGGATGAGCTCGGGACGGTATCGGTACCAAACCGATACCGATCCCGACAATACCGATACCGAAAAGTCCAAAAAACCAATACCGATACCGATCATACCGGTACGGTATCGGTATCGGTACGGTACCGGTGTGTATCGGTATTTTACCTTAAAATACCGAACCGAACCGATACCGATCCCGTACCGATACCGATAATACCGAAACCGAACACCCTCGGTTCGGTATCGGTTTGGTACGGGATCGGTATTTTTTCGGTTCGGGATCGGTATTCGGGACCGGATGCTCATCCCTAATACCAGGTCAAAAAGTCAACTAACTCATAGAGTTGTCCTTGGAACTCACCAGCCAACATAGGAAAGAGGAAAAGCAGTGTTATACAACCAAAGGGCAAAGTCCACATGTACAAGCAAAGTCAGGGAGAAATTTAATTACCAGGAAAAATTAAATCGGGAAAGCTTTTTGGCTAGCACCCTTGGAGAGCTTTTTTTTTTTTGAATGGCAAAGAACATTTATTCCATCACTCAATATTTACAAGATACATCTATAAGCAAGTTGCTCATGAGATGGAGTGTACCATAAAAAACCCAACCCTTAATACAGTTATCCCCAAAAGAAATTGCAAGTCCCCAACCCCATTACATTACCCACTATGCAGAATTATGCATACAAGATTGCTTCAGAAATCAAATGAACACCACTTTTGCCATTCAATTGTAGTCTCTTTAGCTCTACTCGATATCCATAAATGTGATAGTGCCTTAATTTCGCCAAGAAGTTCTTCCAGATTCGCCCTTTTCCCGCGAAAGATTTTGTTGTTTCTGCTTTTCCAGATGATCCAGCAAGTTGTTAGGATGATTGCATATAATGCTTTTTTCTTCGTCTTTTTCATGCCGTTGATGTTACTTGTTTCCAGCAATTCACGAAAATTAAACACAAAAATTGGAGGGATGTTGCACCAATCAGCCACTTTTTGCCATAGATTAGACGCCACGTAGCAGTGAATAAGGAGATGATCTGCGTTCTCGGTGTACTCTCCACATAGGCTGCACATTGGTGAAGTATTGATGATGTTGCGCTTGATGAGACCCTCCAATGTTGACAGTCTATCTTGTTCCGCTCGCCATGCCAAAATGTTAACTTTCTTTGGTACCCAGGATGACCATTTGAACGGATAAAACGGGGCTGCATTTGCAGCTAAGAGCACGCGGCAGGAGGAAGTGGAAAACAAACCAGTGGAGTCAGCGACCCATTTCCAGCCGTCACCCTTGGAGAGCTTAGTTTTCATTTTTATTCTCTCTTATTTTTATACTCTGCTCATATACTCCCTCTTTACATACTTTTATCACCTATTTGAGAAACCATATTTATTCTCACGCCAAAGGTTGATCGCAGAAGGCCCCTTCCTATAGTAAAACTAACGGTGTTATTATTCTTAGCAAGATCAAGAAAGCACTAAGCTGAAATGTCTCTTAAAACTAAACTCTTCATTATTCTTGTTGTTTCAATAATTATATTGATTTAAGTTGATTTGTGTGTTGATATAATAGTTTTATGATTTCTTTATTTTTATTATAGTACTTGTGTGTTAACACGACAAACCCAAAAACCGATAAAAGCATATGACCATCTTTATCTAACAGACCCACAAATACGTGAAAGGATTAGTTACTCTTTTTGTCCCGATTATAGAAAATCAAAACATGTGGAATCAATATTCAAACCATGAGGATGATGTTTTCAAAAGTAAGATAGGACCCGTTACTTAAAATTGAAATGCATTCCATTCCTTATGTCCTATTAAAAGCATAAAATTAAAGAAAACAACATAAAAATATCTTTACAAAAAGGAGTCGAAACTGTATATACCAAAAAAAATATATACGGATACTATATAATCAGAACTTTTAAGCGAAAATTCGCGGGGGGGGGGGGGGGGGGGGGGGGGAGGGGGGGTTTCGAGCGACCCCCTGCCCCTGATATCATGTGGCAGTGATTACCATTCCTTAATTTTGTTTGGTTACCATATGATAATGGCATGAATCATACTTGGTAGCCACCAAAATACGAATGAATAAAATCGGCGGTGGGTGGTGAGGTGTTGGCGGATATGGTGGGTGGTGATGGTGGTGGCAACGGTGAGTGACGGCGATGGTCGTTTGGTGACAACGGGTGGCGATGGTGGTTAGTGGTGGCAACGATGGTCTGGGGTGACAGTCGATGGCTATGGTTCGTGGATGGAGGTAGTTGGCGGGTGGACGTAGTGGTGATGGTGGTGGCGGTCGGTGATGGGTGGCGATGGTAGCGGTGATTGGTGGCGGTGGTGATGAAAGGTGACAAATGGAATTGAATGGAAAAAAACAGGGGCGTTGATGAAATGAAATTTGGGTTTTTAAAGTGAACCGATGAGACAAGGTAATGGATGATTAATTCCACTCCTTAACCAACCAAATATTAAGTGCTAAATTATTAAGAGGTCTGATTGTTAAGAGGTCTGAATGGTTAATTGCTGAATTAAGTTGAACCTCTTAATGGTTAGTTTTCTTGTCCAACATTGGTAGGAGAGCCTCATTAAGGTTCAAACCTGGTTCAGTGCTTAATTGTTCAGCTACATCCCAAGTCTTAATTGTTTAGCCTTAACCATTCCATACAGAAGCTGAAACAAATACGCTTAATACTAAATCATTCAACGCTAAATGGTTCAGAGCTTCATTAAAAGGCTTGCCAAACAACCCCTTAATATTTGAATTTTTTATACTTTATCACTTTATCTATCAATAGCCTCGGTGCATGGGACAAATTAATTAATTCACATTCAAAGGCTTGTGGCATTTTCATGCGAGGTTCAGCTACATCCCAAGTCTTAATTGTTTAGTCTTAACCATTCCATACAGAAGCTGAAACACACACATTTAATGTTAAATCATTCAACGCTAAATAGTTCATAGCTTCACTAAAAGGCTTACCGAACAATCCATTAATATTTTATTTGAATTTTTGATACTTTATCACTTTATCTCAATCTAACAATAGCCTCGGTGCATGGGACAAAATAATTAATTGACATTCAAAGGCTTGTGGCCTTCCCATGCCAAGTTTTGTACGGCCATTTATAAATACTACTTATTAAATTTAAATGGTTTTATTTTCAGCGATTCAATCTCCGGTTCTAGTTAATTTTTCAATTTGTTTAGCATAAATATGTATATTCATAAAATTTAAAGGTTCGAATATTGATGTATAAAACTTTTCTTTTAATAAACTCCTGGTCTTTAAATATATTAATAAAAAATATCAAGAAATACAAAAAATAGTTGGTACTGTTATACGATTTTAAATGGTGTTTTAGTAAATAAAATATAATTTTGAAAAAAATATTAATTAGTTTTCATGGTAAATAGAAAAGAAACTCTTGAGTAAAGGCTTTTTATGACACTTGATTAGTTTTATTGAGAGTTAAGTCTAATAAAATGAGACTCTTCTTCATCCACACTCTTAGATCAGTAGAAAACTACTTTTTTTAATGACCCACAAAAACCCGATAATTACTCAGGTAAATCTAATAGCAAAAGATCACCCACACCAGCGAACACAAACGACGTTGATGACCCGACCCACCACTGTTTCAGAGGAAACCAACCGTTGAAGGCTCACTGTGGTAAAACTCATGGCTCAACCTAGAACAATGTTGCTCCAGGTGAGACACCAACCCATGACCCCCGCAAGCCATATTGGAAGGTCATGAGGCTACCAATGCATCAGAAGGCCATTGACGATCAATAAAAGGCTATGTGCCTCATATAAAACATAAAGAAAAATACATGAAAATAACCATAAGAATATACATGGAAGAATTCTTAGAGAAAAGATGAACAATAGAAGACCCATATGTTAGGGTACTAAATACAGAGGAGTACTCTCTACTTGATTCCATCATCTCTGCATTTTTATTTGTTCCATAAGTTCTTACGCTATAATTTTACCTAGTGTAACATTGGGCGTGTGCGCTATCTCTGGCAGTACAGGTTGCTTCAGCTGTCGTACCATGGGGGATAGACGTGTTATCTAAGTAGAGGCGTGAAGTCCACTTTAAGGGAAACATGTTGAACACGTGCTTAGCCACAACGGTCAACACATGTTTATTGATTCACGTAGCCAAGAAGAATCATACAGTAAAGCGTGGTTCAAACTCTCGTTAAAGACTAAATAGAAATCATATAAGAAGACATGGTTCAAGTTCTTATTGAAGAAAACGGTTTGAATATTCATTTACATAAAATTGTATTTATGTTTATTCTAAGAATCATGACCCATCTCCTACATCTTAACACAGATTTGTGAGATTGGCGCAACAGTCTTAAACCATATTTGTATAGGTTTTGGTTCAACCATTTGGTTTTAAAACGCATCATTACAATCGGCTTATACAAAGTTAATAATTTTATGTAAAGGTTGTATGTATACTATGTTTAAGTTCAAGCATAAAGCACGAAGGTAAACAAGAACACATATATGAAGTGTAAATGAAAAAGTTTATGTGTATGTGAATGTTTGTACAGGTGTACATGTTATAACCCAAAAGTGTATGAAAAGAAAAAAGAGATAAGTAATACTCATAATTTGCTAAGTAAGAATACTCAAGCTTTGGTGAGTTTGAAGTCAATCAAGAATGAATCCCAAAAAATTTAACCTAAATGTTCAAGTAAAATCTATAAGTGACTGGACTTAGAGTCTAGGGTTTCTAGGATTAAAGATACTTAGGGTTTTCTAGTCTTAAAGCCAGATAATTAGGGTTTGAATTGAATAAAGTTTGATTAAATGCTTTGATTGTGATTGAAATGTAGTTACGATGTGCAAAAATAAAAGTTAAGTTACAAAACAATAATTGTTTTTGAATGATTTCTAAATATTTTTATTTAATTAAATCAAATAAATATACTTTTTGTATAAAAAAATAATGTTATCAATATTATTAAACTAATATTAATTAAATTAACAATAAATAAAAAAATTATATTAATAAAAGATCATTCGATAAAAATGTTTTGAGAAAATTTGTTAATGTTTATAAAAGACAAATAAAATAATATTTGTAAAATTGAATTTAATTTATGTTTAAATAAATTAAAACATAATTTCTAATAAAACAATTCTATTAATTTAGAAATTATTAAAAAGGTTTTAGAAATAGGAAATAAATAAGTTGAAAAAAGAATTTTAAATAAATGAAATAACTACTCTTTGAAATATATAATTTTATAAACACAGAATACTGAATATAAATATTTTTAAATAAATTTTGTTAGTTAAAACATAATAAATCAAATAAAAATCAACAACATTAAAAAACTTTAATATTAAAAATTATTTTTCTGAGTTGGGAAAACTAAATCAATTTTTATAAATTTTCCTATTTTAAAATTAATTTAAAACAAAATTTTAAAGTGTAGATAATGAATAAATGGTATTAAATAAAATAAAAATATGAAATTTTGGATAAATAATTTAAAATAAATAATCTAGATTTTTAATAAATTTTTTCTAGGTTAAAACTGATACATAATGACTTTTTAATGATTAAAATGTTTAATTAATAAAACTAGAATATTAAAACTTAAATAATATGAAAAGAATGAATTAATAAAAAAATTGTAACAGTGGAGTTCAACAGTACCAACACCTTACAATCACAAGTGCAACTCACTACGTTGTATCCTGAGAACAAGATAGAATGAAACAAAATATATAAAACATAACGGCCAAAATCCCCAACTCCAAATTGGAGCCCTAAAAACCCTAGCTTTTAATCCTATCAGTTAGATCCTAAAGCAATACTTAAACACAAAATCATGTTAGGGTATTTGATTTACACATGAAAATGAGTATATGATAAATTTCCCATTTTAAAAAGAAAAAAAAATGATATAATAAATGGCGAGGATATCGTGGTTGTCACAAAAAATTGCTTCGGGTGTTGTACTTTGGGAGAAAACACTTGTCTTCGTAGACGAGCAAAATACGGTTTAAGGGAAGCGTGTTGAACATGTGCATCTGCCACAACCGTCAACACATGTTTGTTGATTCTTGTAGCAAAGAAGGAGCATACAAAATGAGACTTGGTTCAAGTTCTCGTTAAAGACGAAGTGAAAATCGTGTAAGCAGAGCCGGTTCTGAAGATTCAAGTGCCTACTACGAGTTAGAAAAAAAAGGCCCTTAGGCTCTAACAAGTCAATCACGCACATTGCGACGAGCGAGAAATCGGTTAGTTTATGTGTACTCATTATAATAAACGACAAAAAAGCCAAAAAAAAAATATAAAGGTAGCATGCCCACAATCGAAATTTTATATAATAAAAGTTGAAAAAGTTTATGGGCCCACGCGTGATGCAATGACAAATTAATATTAATAGATATAGTTTAAAAGTTTGTCAATGGAGTGATTGGTGTAAATATCCGTTAACTTGATGTAATCTCGTTTGGTCAGGGGTCCTCGATTTGAGGACCGCTTGTGGCGCTTTTTGGTGTTGAATGAAATTTATCTTCCAAATAATAATAATAATAATAATAATAATAATAATAATAATAATAATCTGATAATTTTTTTAAAAGAATAAAAACCAAAGCAAGGTGGAAAAGTAGTAAGAAAAATGAAAAATGGCCAAATTGTAGTTGAAGAGGACTCAAACCCAAGATCAACAAACAAGGAGACAACACCCTCAACCATTAGGCCAAACCATATTTTCCTTGTAGTTTTTATTCTTTATATTTATATATAAAATGTATAATAGAAAAAATCCACATTTAGGCCCCTCGAAAAAACGGGCCTCGACCGGGGATGCGGCTCGCCCACCCCTAGGGCCGGCCTTGTGTGTAAGAAGACGTGGGTCAAGTGCTTATCGAAGACTATGGTTTAAATCACTTAATTTACATAAAATTATATTTATGTTTTTTTGTTTGAATTTATACACGATTCATGTAATACAAGTGTGATGAACACCTTAACTAAGAGAATATTGGCGATCCATGTGTAACTAGGATGAAGTCTTTTGTGTTCTTTGCTATCTTAGGCCACGGGGTATGAAGGTGAAAACATGGGTGTGGAGCTAAGGTTGCATCATGGGCTAGGGAACACCACGCCCCTCCCTCATGGTTCACTATCGTGAGTTGAGGTGGACCATGCATTTAAAATATTTTCTTTTGTTTTTTATTAATATTTTAATTTACTGGTTAATTTGGTTTTTCTCTAATAACTTTTGCTTATTAACCTTTAAAAAAATCTGAATACATGGTGTTAAACAACTTTTTATGAACATTCAAAATAAGTTTATTGAAATCAAGTTTGTTTCAAAATAAAGATTTTTCAGTCTCGTATACAGCTTTAGCACGTAATTGTTTAAGTAACCATGATAGAACCTATTTACGCACTTGGACTATCCTACGACAACACAAAACTTCTTTTTGTATTTTATGATTGTGTTTTTTAAGGATTTAGGTTGTAGTTTAATAAATTTATTTTTAATAGCTGTTATTTAATTATATTATACTAGTAAGGGACTCTCGCCGCGCGAAGCGCGGCGTAGAAACATAACGGATGCCGATTCGTGAAAACATGTAGATTTTCTGCCGAACAGCGAAGTTACACCAGTGGTATTGCGACGGTTTACTAATCGGATAACACAAATTAGATAGTCGTATTGTTCCGTAGGTACGACGGCGCGCGTTGCAGCGAACAAAACGCCAAAACCGTCAGAAAACAATTGATAAAAGAAAACATCTACGATCCTGACCAGCAGCTGACGGCGAGATACCCGGTTGAATTCCCCGCGCGTTGCGGGGAGCGTAAAACCGTGTTACCCGTATTGCAACGGTTCGGTTGAACCACCTGGTACAACCGGTTGAATCACCCGACAAACCCGGTTGAATCACTCGACAAACCTGGTTGAACTATCCGGTATGGCCGGTTGAACCAATCTTCCTAACCATTCTTACCGTCCGATTAAACTGGTTGAACCACCTAATATAACCGGTTGAACCATCCGACATACCAGGTTGAACCGTCCGTCATGGAGTTGAATATAGTAAGTTAACGGAGTTGAGTAGTAAGTTAACGGAGTTGAAAAGCAACCTAACGGAGTTGAATTGTAACTAACAGACTTAAATAGTAACTACATTAGTACTATTTTAACGGAGTTCAATAGTAACTCAGTTAGTACTATTTTAACGGAGTTGAATAGTAACTTAACGGAGTTGAATAGTAACATCGTTAAGTTACTATTGACGGAGATGAATAGTAATTTAACGGAGTTGAATAGTGACTTAACGGAGTTGAATAGTACCGTTAAGTTACTATTCCCAAGGTTGCTTTTTAAATAATAGATTATATTAATAGATGAAATACTTTTAACAATGTTTTATAAAAAACACAATCATAAAATATCAAATTTAGTAGATGTTTTCACCTAATTGGTTAGCAATGTTTTAGTTACATTTTGTTTCAGGATTTGTTGAATTGGCGGTGTTCTATACAAGCGTCACCTTCCAATACACATCTCACCTACTGGACATACTTCATTTTGTTTTTTCTTTTTCTTTCCCAATCTACGCTCCCTTTTTGCCTTTAGGAATTAAGAGAGAGTTGGATCAGAGAGTGGGTGATTTGATGGTTTTATTGAGCATAAGAAAACAATGAACATCATTAAAATACTTATGATTTTTAACATTTATTTTTCACTAATCAATGAGATTTTCCTCCACATTTATCAAATATGGATCCTATATTAGTTCTGAATGTTTTAACTGGAGGGTTTGACGAACATGAAGAAACAAAGCACGCCAACTAAATTTGATATTTTTTGAACAAATTTCATACCAATTGATGAGACTTTTCTCGAAATTTACCAAATAATTTATATTTTCTTAAAATTATGTTGGGATATTGTCTTATTTGTTCTTTATATCGATTTAGTGGAGGGTGTAAGGTTTGGGCTCTTTCATATTTCTCATTTTCTATTATGATGAGAATCTTTTTATGATATTAGATACGGTCTCCTTGACAAGAGAACAAGGCAGCAACAAGCTATGTGCAAGCACATATACTATATTTTCATGTGAATTTTCTTCATTATACTATTTACAAAGAAACATATTTTCATGTGAGTTATCATTATCATATTATATTGTTAATGGACAAACGTTCTGAACGGTGATTTGGTAGGTGTTGCCCTCTGATTGGTTGAACTTGGTGGTCTACACGTTGCCTTCCCATCATTATTTTCCGTGAATTATCATTATCATATTATATTGTTAATGGTCTATGTTACAAACATGGAATCAAAACATATAAACTTTTATTCAAAAGAATCCCAACCCTAAATGTTTGAAACCCTTACAAAAGACACAATCAAACTTTACCTCACTTATCTCTCTGATACAAAGATCAACAAGGTAAACAGAAAGTACAGACTCTATAATAACAAAGAATAGAACCAAAGATTATCAGATTCAAGGTGAATCTGATAAACACTTCTAAACCCTAATCCAGAGAGAACACAAGTGAAAGAGATGAACAAAACAAAATAATGAACGACTGAATGATGAGAGAGAAACAAATCAGCCTATTTATATGATCGAGCTTCCACGAGTTTCCATATAGACGGACGATCAGGATCAAGCCATGATGGATAGATCAATGGCCAGCAATCACGTGTGCTTTCTCACACGGATTGCCAAATAAGCAGCATCACCACGTAAGCAGCAACTGGGCCTTGGGCCATCCAACCATCAAGACAAACTTCTTTCTACTGGACTTTATCAACAGGCTTTATCATCTACTGGGCTCCAGTCTTGGACTACCTGCAACCCTTATGCAACATGATGAAAGCCCAGAAACATAAAAACTATGAAACATTAATAATATAAGTTTTTTATAAACAATACCTTTATTTTATAAAAAACTTATATTTATTTCCTTATTTTTATAAAACATTTATAAAACAAATTTATAGAAATAAAATGAAACATTAAACATTCTATAATTTTAACACCCCCCCCCCCCATCATTTTATTTCCCAAAACAATCAAACATGTTCACCTGATCACATAAAGAACAATGTTGATTAGGAAACAATCCTTTTGTAAACAAATCAGCTAATTGATTACTGGAATCAACCTTAACTGTTTTAATAACACCCTGAGAAATCAAATCTCTCAAGAAAAACAAATCCAAGCCAAAATGCTTGGTTTTATCATGGAATACAGGATTTGAGGCAATGGAAATGGCTGCTGAACTATCACAATGAAGGCAGATTGGTAAACCAACCACAATACCCAACTCATACAACAGATTCTTAAGCCAAATAACCTCACAAGAAGCAGCACACATAGCTCTATATTCTGCTTCAGCAGATGATCTAGAGACTGTGGCTTGCTTCTTACTTTTCCACACAACTAAACATCCACTTAAAAACACACAAAAACCAGTAACTGATTTTCTTGTTTCAGTACATTTAGCCCAGTCTGAATCAGCAAATGCTGACAACTCAAGACCCTCTTGTTTTCTAAACATAATACCTTTTCCAGGAGCACTCTTAAGATATCTTAAGGCTATCTTAAGATGCCCATGTGTTGGTTTATGCATAAATTGGCTAAGATAATGTACACTATAAGAAATATCAGGCCTAGTATGTGAAAGATATATCAGCTTACCAACCAACTGCTGATATCCAGTGATACTATTTAAGGACTTACAATCATGTTTGACCAAATTAGTCAAAACATGATTCTGTTCTATAGGGCATGAGACAGGTTTACAACCCAACATCCCATACTCACTTAATAGATCTGTGCAATACTTTCTTTGTGACAAACAAATTCCATTATCAACATTTAAAACTTCAATTCCCAAAAAATATTTGAGTTCCCCTAAATCATTTATTAAAAATTTTGTTTTAAATAATGATTTAATGTTTTTAATTTCACTTTCAGAATTTCCAGTTAATATTATGTCATCAACATATACTAACAATATTATAAAAACATTATCATTTCTTTTAATAAACATGGAATAATCACATTTGCTTTGCACAAACCCAAACTCAATTAAAGCCTTTACAAGCTTCTCATTCCACATTCTAGGGGCCTGTTTCAGCCCATACAATGACTTATTCAACTTACACACTTTAGATTTAGACACATTATTAGGCCCCTCAGGGAGACTCATATAGACATTTTCATATAAATCTCCATATAGGAAAGCATTATTCACATCTAATTGGAATATCTTCCAATCATAATGAACAGCTAGAGTAACTAAACATCTCACAGTAACCATCTTCACCACAGGTGAGAAGGTTTCATCATAATCAAGTCCTTCTTTTTGACTGTAACCTTTAGCTACCAACCTATCTTTATACCTATCAATTTCTCCTGAAGCCTTATATTTAATTTTATATATCCATTTGCATCCTATCTTGTGTCTACCTTTAGGAAGATCTACAACCTCCCAAGTATTATTCCTATAAAGAGCTTCAAGCTCTTCATCCATAGCCCTAACCCAGTTTGGATCAGTAATGGCTTCAGCATAGCACTTAGGTTCAATACTTTTATCAAGTTTAGAGGCAAAACATTTGTTCTCAAATGACAATTTAGACATATTGACCACATTTTCAATTCCATACTTAACTTTTCCCTCTACAACATAATCACTAAATTTTTTAGGAAAATTAGTGTTTCTAGTTGACCTTCTAATTTCACTATGTTCAACAGTAGTGTCACCCTCAGATAGAAGATTGACATCACTATTAGTACTCACATGTTTAGCATTTCCAGTCCCCTCTTGATCAACACTAGGCTGCTGAGAATCAGCCTTGCCATTAGTGTTGCTAGACAAGGCTGGTTGCTCAAACCCATGTGTTCCTAATTCTGTTCTACCTTTACCCTCCTTGTCATCATCGGGATCATTCACATTAAAGGTTTGTTGAACATCTGTGTTTTCAAAAATGTTGAAAAAATTTAAAGTATTTATTTCAGGATCAAAAACTGTTTCATTTTTATCAAAAATAATTTTTTCTTTAAATGGAAAACAGGACTCAAAAAACTTTACATCTCTGGAATATAGTATAAACTTATTGTCTAGACTATATGCCTTGTAACCCTTTTTTTCATGTGAATACCCAATGAAAACACACTTTTCAGACCTACTTTCCAACTTATTAGACTCATTCAATATAGTACAAAAACACAGACATCCAAAAATCCTTAAATGATCTAAGAAAGGTTTAAAACCATGAATTACTTCATAAGGGGACTTTCCATTTAGCACAAAAGAGGGGATCCTATTAATCAAATATGAAGCAGTCAAAATACATTCAGTCCACATTCTAATAGGCAAATTACTTTGAAACAGAAGTGATCTAGCAACATTCAACAAGTGTCTATGTTTCCTCTCAACAACTCCATTTTGTTGAGGGGTGTAGGCACAGGTTGTTTGATGGACTATACCCTTATCTTTGCAAAACTGTTTCATTTGACCATTAACAAATTCAGAACCATTGTCACTTCTGAGAATTTTAACATGTTGTTTAAACTGTGTAAAAATTAGTTGTACAAAATCTTTAACATGTTCAAATACCTCTGTTTTTTGTTTCATCAAACAAACCCATACTGCTCTAGAGAAGTCATCAACTATAGTTAAGAAATACTTATGACCTTCTCTATTAGCAACCCTATATGGTCCCCAAACATCTAGATGAACCAACTCCCCAACATGTGAACACTTATGATCACTTAGTGGGAATGGCTCTCTATGTTGTTTGGCCCTTTGACACACATCACAGGGTCCATGATTAACTAGGTTTTTAATTTTAAGTTCAGGTTTTATTATTTGCAAAACATGATTAGCAGGGTGTCCTAACCTAGCATGCCAAACATCAAACATATTGACACTGTTATAACACACCTTAGAACACATATTAGTACTGCCACACATGTATAACCCATCAACTTGTTTACCAATCACCAAGACTTTCTTTGTCAATAAGTCCTGAACAAAACATTGATTTTCATCAAAACCTATAAAAAGTTTGCTGTCCCTAGCTAACTTATGAACAGATAGCAAGTTAACATTATATTCAGGAACAACAAGCACATCTTGTAAAACAACATTCTCTGCCAGTTTTAATTTTCCAATCTTAGTGACTAAAGCAGAAGTTCCATTTGGATGTTTTACTTTTATGTTAAGATCAGAAACATCAATATAGTCAAATAAATCTTTATCATTATTAATCATATGTTCATTTGCCCCTGAATCTATTATCCACCCAATACCAATTAACTTCCCATTAGAACTTGTAAAGCAATAAACATTACTTCCTATGGAAGAAGCACAAAACAACCTACCAGATAGATTGTAACTTGAGGTGGATTCAGAACCTTTATCATTAATCAAACTTAATAACTTTGCTACCTGATCACTAGTCAAAGCAGTAACAGCAGTATTAGCCTTATCAGATGACACATTATTACTAACAGCCACCTTTTTCCCTTGATACCCTCTAGGTTTAGCCCAATTCGGATAACCTATGATTTCAAAACATTTATCTATTGTATGCCCAGTTTTGTTACAATGAGTACACTTCAAAGACTGATTTGAAGTTTTTGAAAACTTTTTTGAGTTAAAACTTTCACTTCCTTGAACTGCTTTAAAAGCAAACCCAACGGTAGTTGTGGTTTTAGAAGCATTGCTGGATTGTCTATGAGATTCTTCTCTAGACACTACAGCAAATGCTTCCTTAATTGAAGGGAGCTCAGTTTTAATCAACAATGTTGTTCTCACACTTTGATAACAACTATCTAAACCCATTAAAAACTGCATAAGTTTTATCATGTGATTATAATTGTTGAAATCCCTAGAGGCATCACAGGTACATGAAGGTAACTGAAGTATTTGATCAAGTTGTTTCCACATTACATTAAGTTTATGATAATATTCTGAAATAGACATTCCATTTTGAGAAAATGAATTTATCTTTTGATAGAGATCAAACACAACAGACCCATCAATTTTATTATATGTTTCTTTTAGATCTTTCCAAACTTCAGAAGCAGTTTTAGAATAGACTTGCCCTAAGTACAGTTCATCAGAAATAGAATTTAGAATCCAGGTTAACACAACAGAGTTACACCTATCCCATTGCCTAGCTAAAACATCATCATCAACAGGTTTAACACAATCTCCATTAATAAAACCAAGTTTATTTTTAACCTGAAGACCTAATATCATAGCATTAGACCAGACTGTATAGTTCTCAGTTCCCTTTAGTTTAATACTAACTAGTTTTTATCCGCCCGCGTTGCGGGGCGCAATTCGAATTTATGTCGTCTAATAATAGCGTATTATATTCGACTGACTCATTTTTTTTTAAAAGTTTACGTCGAAACGTAAGCCAATTTGAATTTCTACCAACCTGTACGTAAGACACACACACAAAAAAGAAGTTCCTAAAAATGGCCTACATATAAAGAAAAAAAAAACCATTAAAAAAAGTTTACGTCAATACGTAAGCCAATTTAAATTTCTACCGACATGTACGTAAGAGAAAAAAAACCATTTTCCTAAGTCTCTACCCAAAGTTAAGTACAAAGACAAAAAAAATAAAAAAAAATTCCTAAAAGTGACCTACCACCAAAAAAAAAAAAAAAAAAAAAAAACACTGTAGCTAAGGACAAACACGCCCGTGTTGCGGGGCGCAATTCGAATTTATGCCGTCTAATAATAGCGTATTATATTCGACCGACTCATTTTTTTTTTGAAAAGTTTACGTCGAAACGTAAGCCAATTTGAATTTCTACCAACCTGTACGTAAACAAAAAAGAAGTTCCTAAAAATGGCCTACATATAAAGAAAAAAAAACCATTAAAAAAAGTTTACGTCAATACGTAAGCCAATTTAAATTTCTACCGACATGTACGTAAGAGAAAAAAAACCATTTTCCTAAGTCTCTACCCAAAGTTAAGTACAAAGACAAAAAAAATAAAAAAAAAATCCTAAAAGTGACCTACCACAAAAAAAAAATGAATTTCTACCAACCTGTACGTAAGACACACACACACAAAAGAAGTTCCTAAAAATGGCCTACATATAAAGAAAAAAAAAACCATTAAAAAAAGTTTACGTCAATACGTAAGCCAATTTAAATTTCTACCGACATGTACGTAAGAGAAAAAAAACCATTTTCCTAAGTCTCTACCCAAAGTTAAGTACAAAGAAAAAAAAAAAAAAAAAAAAAAACTCTACCCAAAGTTAAGTACAAAAAAAAAAAAAAAAAAAAAAACAACAACACTGTAGCTAAGGGGAGTTACTGTAGCAATAGGTTGTCTTTTAATATATATAGTAATAATAGTGAGATTAGTGGAATCACTAGCATGAAGATAAAGTGGATCACTAGCATCTAGGTTACTAACAAGTGTCACATTATTAACCAGAGCACCATCATTAGGTCCCCTATTGGGTCCCTGATTAGGTCCCTGATTGTCATCATCAGCCATATTCAATCAACACAAGTCAATAACTCACACAGAACCACACAAGAACAAACAATCAATATCAGCAAACAAGCACAGTAACACCTAACAAACACAACAATCCAATCAAGACACACAGGCGAAGCCTTGTGGGTGTTCCAGATCACCGGATCGTCACTCAATAGGTGCCGGCGCAGGTCCTCACAAGGGAGCCACTACGACCTAGACAGACCTTAAAGCTAGAACAGGGACACAAGCCCTGGCACAAACTCCTTAGGGACAAACTCTAGACACACAAAACAAAAAACAGAACGATCTCACCGAGGGGATGCCCAAGTTAGGGTTCTCCAAACAATAAACTCGTAATACTGTAACCTTCACTTAGGGTTACAGTATCAGAGAGCAAGATAATATGCCTCCAATAGCCAAACCACCAGATCTGATCTTCTTGTACAACAGAAAACCCTAGATCTGATCCAACCAGCTCAAGAATCCAAACGTCAGGTCAAGATCGAGATAGATCTATTCCTACCAAAGGTGAACAATATCAATCAAGAACCAACAGATTCAAGAGGACACACAAAAACGAAACGATAGCGGAAGAAATCAAGAACAAGAGCCTAATAGCTCTGATACCATGTTACAAACATGGAATCAAAACATATAAACTTTTATTCAAAAGAATCCCAACCCTAAATGTTTGAAACCCTTACAAAAGACACAATCAAACTCTACCTCACTTATCTCTCTGATACAAAGATCAACAAGGTAAACAGAAAGTACAGACTCTATAATAACAAAGAATAGAACCAAAGATTATCAGATTCAAGGTGAATCTGATAAACACTTCTAAACCCTAATCCAGAGAGAACACAAGTGAAAGAGATGAACAAAACAAAATAATGAACGACTGAATGATGAGAGAGAAACAAATCAACCTATTTATATGATCCAGCTTCCACGAGTTTCCATATAGACGGACGATCAGGATCAAGCCATGATGGATAGATCAATGGCCAGCAATCACGTGTGCTTTCTCACACGGATTGCCAAATAAGCAGCATCACCACGTAAGCAGCAACTGGGCCTTGGGCCATCCAACCATCAAGACGGGCTTCCTTCTACTGGACTTTATCAACAAGCTTTATCATCTACTGGGCTCCAGTCTTGGACTACCTGCAACCCTTATGCAACATGATGAAAGCCCCGAAGCATAAAAACTATGAAACATTAATAATATAAGTTTTTTATAAACAATACCTTTATTTTATAAAAAACTTATATTTATTTCCTTATTTTTATAAAACATTTATAAAACAAATTTATAGAAATAAAATGAAACATTAAACATTCTATAATTTTAACAGTCTAAACGTTCTGAACATGCTTAAATTGACTAGAATCCGATATAGCTACAGAAAACATTAGCAAACTCAAGTTAACAAGGGTGCTGTAACGTGCGCCCTGAAAAAAAAACCTAGTTCTATTAATATGTTTTGTAATAGTTATTATTTATTTTTTTATTATTAATGTAAATCGATGTACTTCACCCAATATATAATGGAATTTTAAATATCATTGTATTGCTAATCATTAATACAATTTAATTTCTATTTTAATTATTATGCATGTATTTTTTTTTTTTTTCAAATCGTTAAAATATAAAACTATTATTTTTATTCATTAATAAAAATGACGCTATGATGTAAATTAAACAAAGAAGTGAAACCACGCCCATCAAATACGGATATTAATGGAAACTGATGTGACATATATATGACACTAAGGGCCTGTTTGGTAGCCTTTTAATGAGCCTCTAAACTATTAACATTCAGACTGTTTGTTTCAACATAAAAAAAAGCTATGAATGGAATGGTCAAGAGTTAAATCATTCAAACTTAGGGGCTGTTTGGTTGATTAAGTGCTGAATCATTAAGATGATCTGAATGGTTAAGAGGCTCTGAATGGTTAAGAGCTGAATTATTCAGCATCCCTTATTAGCTTAATGGTTCAGCACTTAATCATTTCATTCAGTTGCTGAAACAAACAGTCTGAATGCTAAATGATTCAGAACTGAATGGTTAAGAGGCTGATTAAGAGGCTATACCAAACAGCCCCTTAGTGCATGGCTGAATCATTCAGAGCCTCTTAACCATTCAGACATCTTAATGATTCAGCACTTAATCAACCAAACAGCCCATAAAAGTGCAATAGAACGTGAAACCACATCCTACGATTTTAGAGGACAACCTTTATACACTAAAGTCGACTAGTTCTAGGGCTGTTTAAAACGCTCGGCGCTCGCCGATCGCTCGCCGCTCGCCGATCGCTCGCCGCTCGTTCAAAATTTGCTCGGAAATTGCTCGCTTGATTTTCCGCTCGGTTGTAAACGAGCCGATCGGCTCGGTTCGGTTTATAAATGAGCCAAGCACGAGCAAGGGTCCGCTCGGCTCGGTTTGGGTCGATATAATTTTTATTAGTTTATTATATACATAATTATATATATACACATTAATTACAATTATATTTATAGTTTTATACATACTACTCTATTGGATTTGGCTCAATATATGCATATATACAATTATATTTATAATTATTAGCTCAGTCAACCCAATGATAAGTTAACACTAAGTTTGATTGTAAAACCCTAAGTCGTGAGAAAACATGCTTGACTTCTTATTCCCATTAGCTGTCCACGATCAATCATCTCCCGCTATCAACCTACGCCACAACACGACAATCGTTCTCAGTAGTATGCTCATCATCTCACAGGCCTTAACTAGAGCGCCATTCTCGAACGGTCGAACCTTAGTCATCACTAGGCATCGAGAATATTAAAGGAAACATCCCAAATTTATGGTTGTCCGAAAACACTAGCCGCTCGTCGCTCGCTCGATGCTCGCTCGAAAAAATGTGCGCTCGAACAATGCTCGTTCGGTTTCCGGATCGATTGTAAATGAGCCGATCGGCTCGGTTCGGTTTGTAAATGAGCCAAGCACGAGCAAAGATCCGCTCGGTTCGGCTCGGCTCGTGAACAGCCCTAACTAGTTCAGATCAAATATAATGAATACCAACTTTTATTAACTAAGGAGTTTATGCAAGAATGCAAGATATAAATTGTAAAATAAATTCGTTAACATCCAGCTGACAATTTGATTGGCTGAGAGTTTGACTGTGTGCGTATATATATGGCTTAGCTTTGAAAGATTGCTTCAGTGACAAAGAAAATGACTAAAACACAACGTTGAGTGGGACAAACAATGGCCAAAAGTTTCAAGTAGATACAAAATAGGATTAAATTATTTATTCGAATATACGCACCCCACTTAATAATTGATTTTGTATCATTTTTTATTCCTTAAAACCATTAGACTATATGGTGTGCTCCCTTTTCCCTCAACTCTCCCAAGTGCCACGTCAACGCCACCTCATTTTCCCCTTTTCTCCCTCACACCAAGGAAATGGTTTCCCCTAATTCCCCCTTCCCCTTCCTTTCTCCTCCACCAGTCATACAACTCATCCACCAATCACATAGCTCGGTGTATTCGGGAGGATTTCCCCGTTTACCCCGAATTTAACTCGGGGGGGGGGGGTGTTTTACATCGGCCCCGAGTCCAACTCATCTCCCCGAATGGTTCCACCGAGTGCACACTGAATAGTCTTAATGATTGAAAGCCTATGGGGTAATTACGTTTTCATGTAGGTAAGTTTATGATAAAACTCACGTAGGAAGGGGTATTTATAGGGCCGTAAATAAATCAAACAAATACGAAAATGGCATTGTTCATGTTCGTTTGTTAACGAAAAATGTATTTACGAATTGTTCATAAACACTTGCAGAATGAGATTTTTTGTTCATGTTTGTTTGTTAAGGAAATAACGTGTTCACAAACTGTTCATGAACAATTACTCAACGAGGTTTTTGTTCGTGTTCGTTTGTTAGGAAATGAACGTGTTCGTGTTCATTTGTCTTTATTTGTTAGATTTAGTTATCGGGCACAAGCGAACACAAAAAACACCAATGAACGTAATGAATAAAACTAAGCACAAATGAACACATTTTAAATTCCAAAAATTTCATCATGAACATTGTCCGGCTAAAATATACTAATCTAATTACCTCAATATACTTGACATAATCTTGATCACATAATGTCTCATAAAAACATAAAATTATCATATTAAACTTGAAATCCTCGTTTAATCCACCTAAAATAATAGCTAATGAAAATAGTTAAAGTAATATTAATACGATACACTAATATATGTTAAATAATCTACAGCTAGAAAATTTGAAGTACTTAAGTTAAAATTAAAAAGTTAAAAACCCTAATGAACTATCGAGCACAAACAAACATAAACGAACACGTTACCAAATGTTCACTGACATAAATGAACGAACGCGACCTCTGTTCATGTTTGTTTGTTTAACTAAACGAACATAATTTCTTGTTTGTGTTCATCATTTATTAAACAAACGAACACAAACGAACTTTCCGCTAAACATTTCACGACCTGTTCGCTGAACATATGATTTGTTTACAGCCCTAGATATTTATCTTGAATTCCATTAATTGTGGGTTGGGTGAGGCACGCCCCCAGCTAAGGTACTTCTTTCAAGGGGACCAAAAAATTATATATATATATATAAAACAATTAGGTTGTGGACATATGACACTTAATGATGTTATCTACACTCTTGAATTCCCTTCAAAACTATTAAAGTTACCATGATTTTTAAACGTTAACAACTTTTTTATATGACATTTAAAAAAAATACCAAATTAACGATTGTTTTATTATCTTTCCAACGAGTGACATAGTATTATACAAAACATGAAAAAATTGACCTTTTTATTGGGTTTTTGTTCGTGCAAAAAAATAAAATAAAATACAATGCACAGTGTAGTAAAAAACACAAATTTGTAGCAGAAAAAAACACAATGTGGTATTTCGTCTGTCCATTATGTTATTTCGTCTGTTCACTGTGTTTTTTTGCCCTGTTAATTGTGTTTTTTTAGTTTTGATCATTGTGTCTTTTGTTGCAGATTGTTTTTTTTCACAATACTATTTTTTTTGTACCGTGCACAGTGTTTTTTCTATCCATTGTATTTTTATGAGCTGTCATTTGTGTGTTTTTATGTTAAAGTCATATTTTGAACTCAATAGTCAATTT
This sequence comes from Ambrosia artemisiifolia, assembly GCA_032199755.1. Taxonomy (NCBI): domain Eukaryota; kingdom Viridiplantae; phylum Streptophyta; class Magnoliopsida; order Asterales; family Asteraceae; genus Ambrosia; species Ambrosia artemisiifolia. The sequence continues at coordinate 13,613,941 of CM063518.1, read as the reverse complement.
AGTTTCGGTTGCTCATATGTATTATATAATTTATATATTTAGAGAACTGGAAAAATACACCAAAGTGTAGCTTCTTTTTATACCTTAATATTATGCTTTGACGTAATTTCTCGAAATTCAGACCTATTTATGTTGATTTTTGGATGATTGCTTCCAATTTTCTCACTTTATCATACAACTTTACTTTGGCCACTGTTTCCTTTTTATTTAAAGTTGAGGTTGTGGCCATGATAACTTTGTACAGGTATTTACTCTGTTTGTGTTTAGGTAATTTATTAATCATGTCTAGAAAAGTCACTAATCATATTAAGATAGTATATATATTTTTGAACCTATCATTACATATAAGAACCAACCGACTACATATATAATCACATATGTAGTCAGTTTGGTAAGAATATAACTTTTTGTATATTGATTGCTTTTTCTAGGAACATTGATTACAAAGGTTCCTAAGCCGGTTAGATGTAACCTATGATTCTTAGACATCAGGTAAATCTCTAGCTGATAATTAGTGATCATTAATCACCTCACCATGAATGGCTCTTAGATCATTTTTTAACGTATGTACTTTGAAATCGACTGACATGTTGTCATTATTGAAATAGATGCTTAAATTATGTATGATTAGAGAAAATAGTCGGGAGACATGAAAAGTTACTATCCTACAATTTTTTAGTCTATAACAGTTAGATCATTTTTATTTATCTTTAAAATGGATCTTCACTGCTTACCTATTGATTTTTTATTAGGTTTCACCCAAAGTGATCGATTGTATATCCATAATAAAGATTGAACAAATATTTCATTTTTTTCGCATATGCTCACTTTATACATCAGAATCACTTATCATCATCATTATCATGCCATATCATTTGATACCAATTTTTTTTTCAGGCTCACATCGCAACATTAGAGTGTCTTGAGAAAGTGACAAAATTATACAAAGACTGCACTCAAGAAAGAGGTGCACACGTAGAATTAGAAGCAAGTGCTATGAGTTATCGAGTGTTAATCCTTTACAAAATTTATTTTTTGAAAAAAACAACCTATTTTTTTAAGGTACACACATTTTGTCACATTATATTAGATATGTCAATCTCGAGAAGCTTTTAAGGGATAAACTAGTATATATACATATGTGTGTGTTTAGAAATATGAAAATTGAAGTATTGACGCTCTGTAAAAGTTTAAAACATTAAGAATTAATAGGTCTTCTTTAATCCATATTTAAAAATTTAACTTATATTGACCCAAAGAATAAAACCCAATTGATAACCATTAACCTTAAAAAAAAGGAAGACGTAGACCACAGAAGTTCAGGGGATGCACACTACACATGCCAAACACTGCCACTACTTGTTGGGAGTCGGGTCAACCCCCATGACCCCGATTCATTTATCAAGTTTAACATAAAATCTCTATTTTATATATTATGTCAAATATTAATAACCACTATAGTAATATACATTTTAGGAGAAAGCGTGTAAATAATAAAACCAGATCCATTCTTGAAACCAGTGATCCAAATACAAATCAAACAATGTCAATAACCACAACCATAGGGTTTTAGAATCGCTAACTTGATGAAAACCGAAAACCCGCACGATGGATCAACGAACAGCTTTGCTAGTCAGCCGAATCTCCAACTTCAAGATCCAATATTCTAATCACCTGATCTAAATCCGATCCATAAAACCAACACGAGAGGCACGCAAAACGAGGGTAGAGGTTGCGCATGAGGCAACCCGTGGCTACAGGTCATGGCGCATGGGTGCTTCTCGGACTGAGGGGGCGGTGCATGAGGGAGGTGGTCGACCGTGAGGGGGCGGCGTCTCGGATGGGTTGGCCGATGGTGGAGAGGTGGTGACGACGGTGATGTTGTGGTGTGGTAGGGGTTTGTGATTAACTCCTTAATCCTTTATGGTGGCTAGGGTTTGTTTTTATTTTTTTGGATTAGTATTAGGGTTTAGAGAATAGGATAATAATCCTATTTTCGTTCTAAGACCTAAACTATTGATTTGCTCCATACGGAGTTAGCCTTTGACTAATTATTCTGTATATTAATTCAAAACATGGTAAGGAAGTGTGCATTTGTCTTATGTGTTTTTTTTTCATAGTAAATTTTATATTTTTCAATTTGGTAACAAAGTAACAACTGATTTGCGTTGTTACATATGTAACAACTGATGTTACATATGTAACAGAGCTGTTACAATGTAACAGCACAAACTTTGTTTATTTTTTTTAAAAATATCCTATCGGTGATTTTTTTATTTTTTTTGGCCCAAAACGCTTTAATACATGTATGTTACCTTGTGTATTTTAAAAAAAAAATAAAAAATTTTAGATGGTTTTTACAAGGGTTTTCTTAGTTTTCTTAACTCAAGGGGGTTTTCAGTTTATAATTTCCCTATATATATATATATATATATATATATATATATATATATATATATAGATTTAGGTATTACATATATGGAAGACGGTTCTTATACAAATGGTTCTTATTCTACAAATAAGCCTTAACGTGAGAAGTGAAGGAAGGTATTTTTATTTTTTTCAATAGTGTTAACATTTATTTTAGTACTGAAATCTAAGAAAAATAGTGTAGAGCACTTACGTAATTACTCTACAGTGTTAACTACTGTAATTACTCTAATGACGTAATTACGCTATTTTTTTTTAATTTTTTACATTATTCATCTAGAAAGCATGTTTAAGCAGATTGGGAAAAAAATCTCCTTTCACTTCTCATGTTTAGTAGATTAAAAAACCTTATTAGAGTGAAAACTCAAGAAAACCCTATGTAACGAACTTCTTTTTTTATGAAAATTTTAAGGCATGTAATATACATGATTTTAAGCATTTTGAGACCCAAAAAAAAAAAAATTAGTGTTTTTTTAAATAAATAAGTTTTCGGGTAACACATGTTATTTTCGCGTAACATGTGTTACTCGAAAACTTATATTGATTTTTTTATAAAAAAACCGCTAGACGCTTATTTCCATAAAAAAAAATAAGCCTATGTCATAAGAGTTTCTTGGATTTTCACTCTACGTAATAGTTCATACCAACCTTGTTTATCTATATGTGTTTCATCAATTATGCAAACATACATCATATAATCTTGATAACGTACTTACCATGAAATAATGTCCCAACATAGCACAAAATATCATATTAAACTTGAAGTACTCATTTAATCTAAAGGAATCGAAGTCTTCATTTAGTCCGCCGAAATAAAAGTTGCTCAAAACAAATGAAGTAATACTAATATGTAATACACTAATATTTATTAAAGAGTTAAATGCCAAAATGGCCCCTGTGGTTTGACCCAAATTGCCACTTTGGTCACTTTTTTGAATTTTTTGCCAAAACCACCCCTCAAGTATCGAAAAGTGCCAAAATGACCCATATTTAACTGAGTTTCTAACTGAGGAAGGAAAGTCAGTTAAGTATCAAGGGCATTTACGTCATTTCATCTGTTCATCTTCTCCAATCTCCCTTGACTTCTTTTATAAAAATAAAAATAAAAACATATGTCTGTACATTAATAAAACCCAAGCCAACCCCCCCCCTCTCTCTCTCTCTCCCTCCCTCTCGATCGATCTGCAAGTTTCTACATCTCTCAATTCCTCTCGATCGATCTGTAACTTTCAACATCTACATATGGAGCGAGGCACTATTCCTATCTGGTGTGAGCAACTTGTATGGGTTCCAAAAAGATCTGGTGAAAATGTGCCTTGCCAAAACCACACACATCAACGGATGTGTGTGTGAATAATATAGCAGCCAGGTGGGTTGGGATTTGACCGGACACTCACCGGACTACAATCGGAGATGGACCGGAATATAATCGGAGCTCCGGCCATCTTGTCTTAAAACAAAACCCACCTGAGAATAAGCATAAATTTGTATAAAGATTAGTTTAATTGTAAAATTATGGAAAGAAATTGGTAAATTAAGGAGGTACCTTGGAGGTGGGTCTTGGGTTTGCAGGTGTCTTTGAAAGTGAGGGGATTGGTTTGTGTTGGAGATAGAATATTCAAAGACATTTTGTTGGAATTAGAGGTGATTAATATTCGGTCAGATGAATTGTGTGAAGATCGTTCATAGAAACAGAAAATTGGAGTATATATGTGTATATATATATATAAGCACCTCAAAATCACAAACACAAAGGACTTGGGAAGACGACTGGTCACGACGGCGAAGGTGGTGGCTGCTTTGGTTGGGTTTGGTTTTAAACTGAAAGGAAACGGGTTTAAACAGAAGAAGGTGAGTGGGAGTTAGAGATCGTGAGAAGGTGGGTGTTTGGATGTGTGTCGGGAATTCTTGGAACCGGTCACCGGAGATGAAGGGTGTTGTGGTTGTTGGGTCGCCGGCGAGTGTCTGGAGATGGTAACCAGAAAGGCGGCAACGGTTCACTCTCTCTCATCTCTTTCTCTCTCCGCATACACAATCTATTTTTAAGTTTCAGAAGGATATGGCTTCCCCTGTATCTTTTGTATCACCGGTATTTCCCCATCTTTTTCTTGAACCCTGTCATCATATCTCTTCGAAATAAGACCAGCTTCAATGGGTAATTATATTAAATCTTGAGGAATGTAGGGGTTTATGTTTATGGGTTATGTATGTAGGGGTTTATGTTTATGGGTATGTATGTATGTATGTACAGAGGGAGGTTATAAGAGGGTTGGGTTGGGTTGATCTGTGAAGAAGGGAGGTTGGAGAAGATGAACAGATGAAATGACGAAAATGCCCCTGATACTTAACTGACTTTCCATCCTCAGTTAGAAACTCAGTTAAATATGAGTCATTTTGGCACTTTTCGATACTTGAGGGGTGGTTTTGGCAAAAAATTCAAAAAAGTGACCAAAGTGGCAATTTGGGTCAAACCACAGGGGCCATTTTGGCATTTAACTCTTTATTAAATAATCTTTTCATTTTGGTAGGAGTAGGTGCTTGCTGCTCGCGCGCTGTCTACTAAACCTTTACTGCCCGACCGACCCCTTTTGCCTCGGTTGCATGTAAACACCCCCCCCCCCCACCCCCGCCCCCCTAAAGTAAAGAAAAAAAATGTTGAAGAAGCTCATGAACTATCAAACATAAATGAACACATTGCCGAACGTTCTAAATGAATGAATGCGGCCTTCGTTTATTTATTAAACGAACGAACTTCCTGTCAAACGGTTCACTAACGGTTGGTTGGTTTGTTTGTAGCACTACCTTTAATAGTGAAATGGCATGTGAAGAATGTTCAAACCTTTATCGGGTGAACAATAACCTATTTGGAACAATGTGTGAAGTGTTCCAAACCATAAACGAGTATTTGATAACTTATTTTGAACCACATGTATGGTACGTCCAAATCTTTAATGGGTGAATAGCAACTTATTTGGAACCAGGAAGAAAGTTCAGTGAAATTGACATGCTTATAAGACTGTTTTTATACTAAAGAATTGTATTAAAAATCAGTAACTTAATAAGATTCAATTTCGAATTTCCTCTTATACTTGACATCTTCTTACACTTCTAACATTGTGTGTTGTGGTCGGGGTAATCATTCGGGGTTATCCAATAATATTATGCCACCTGGACGTTGGTTGGGCACAAGATAAAGCACCTGCTCGCCCGCGCCACCCCTCAAAATCCAAGACAAAATGAGTCGTTAGCCCACGTGAGCAGCCTCACGACCACTCGTTCGCACCGGCCCTCACGCGACACCGTTATGACGTTTGCAAGTCACGTGGCTCTTTAGGTCTCTCGAATCAGCTATTAGCCTGACCACAATGAATATTCTTATACCTGAATCAAGATTACTTTAGGATTGGGTCAATTATTATTGCATGATATATAAAAATAATTTAATAATTGAAGGTTGGAGATTTTTTTTTTCATTTAAAAAAGGGTCAAGATCATTGATGTGTGTGTTATGTTTGTGCTCAAGATGAGAGGTCTCTATGAAATAACAATGTGGTACACCACGTACTATTAGATAATGACCTCCAAAGTCCTACCTTTACTTTCTTGGTTAGATCCAACTTCAAATACATACTCAAATTAAATATCTTTAGTAGAAATTAAGACGGTGCTTATGTTGTAAAAATATTTAGAGCGTTCAGAATAGTATGCATGCGGTGACATATCATAGTTGTTTAGGGTTTGTTTATTTTTTGTCTCGATTTGTCGAGTATCAATATGTTGTTCGATCACCGGTTTTTCTCCACCAAATCAACTTTATTTATTTATGTATATATCAATATATAATTATTAACTACACATTAATATGTTGATAGTTCATGTACGATTAGATAACAACCATTAGATCATCATCTTGATAAACGGTGCTCAATCGTTCAAGTACCTCGTGTCTGAATATGACCTTTAGCGACAACTTTTTTGATGTCGCCGCTAAAAATGTCGCCTCAAATGCTAAGTTTTCTTGTAGTGAAAGTAGCCTCTTACTCACGTTATAAATCTAGTATATACTATTAATAATTCTGTTTTTGTTTTAACAATAGTTCGTCATCACACCGCATTTAAAGAAAGATTTTATAGCACGAGCGCGATAAGTTATTGATATTGTAAATTTTTGTTCAATTTTTTTTAAGGGAAAAAAATGTATTACAACATTTGAAAAATTGGAGATACTTTTCGCTTCACAAACGGGTCAAGACTTAAGGTCGTTATGTTTGTGGCGTAGATGAGAGGGCTCTGTGATATAATAGTGGGGTGATAATGACCTCCCAAGTCCCAACTAGCGTAATTTTTTGTTTGTTTGAGTAAATAGCCAAAACAGTCGTTGTGGTCATAGTTATCAAAGGCGCTAAGCACACTCAAGGCGCATAGGCCTTGGTGTTATAGCGATGGCCTAAGATAAAAAAGCGAACAAAGAAAATAAAGTAAAAATATATTAAAATAATACTATTTTTCATCTACTTAGTATCAAAAGTCTTAAAATATTGATGTATTAGTGTATAGAAGTAGTTTTCCTTAGATAAAAGTAGAAATCTGGCTGGAATCTAGCCATAAAATAGTATTATTTTAATGTAGTTGAAATCTGCCCTTAAACCATCACCTGGGGAATTAAAGCGCAATTTCCTCAACTCAAAGCGCAAATGCATCGCCTCGCCTAAAAAATGGGCCTAGGCGCAAGAGGCGATGACTTTTAACAACTATGGCTGTGGTTTGGGCCATTTTGCCAGTCCAACCTAAAATCAAAATAATTGCTTGAACAGTCATCTGAGTTTTACAAAATATGCCAAAACAGTCCAATTACTTAACGGTGTTAACTCAACCTCGTTGAGTCAATGGCAAAATTGTGCATTCATCCTTTAAAACCCAGTTGCTCCCTCCCTCTAAAAATCACCACCATTCATCCCTCTATCTCTTAAAATCAAATCCATGAAAAGAGTATTCAAGATCCCCTGGTAAAGCCTCTTGGAGCATTGTCAATAGCACCACTACTACCTATTCATATCGCTTCATCACATCGATGGTGCTTCTCTGAAGGGGAACATCAAAGTGGGTGGGTCGATTTCACGAATTGAAACAGAGAGGGTTGCTGGAAATTAAGATGGTTGGATCGATTGCACGCCTTGGAACAGAGAGGAACGTTACGGTTGAATGAGACATAACGAACATATGTTTAATTTTAGAGAAGTGGAGGGCAAACATGAAGTATGGAGCATTTGAGTAATTAATTAAATCATCATTAATAATTATGTGTATAAGCAGTAAAGAATTCATTTTTAGTTACATTTTTTAAGCAAGACTTCTGTATTTGTATGGATACTAGGTACATACTAGTGGGTTTACTCGCGCGTTGCAGCGGGATCCACAAATGGGTTGCAGTACAACATTATGATACTTAAGTTTTTTGCCGCAAGTTACGCAAAAAGAATAGAAATGTGCACACTATGTTTTAACAAGTATTCATAGAAAGAAAAGAAATGTGCACCGTAACTTATAACTGATTGCAATTCACCACAAAAACCATGTACTCATTATTGAACAAATCTTAATAAACCAAAGGTATGTTACTGTAACAGACCAATATGAACATAAACATCACTCTTGTGTAAGCTGTCCGGTCATTGCATATCTACATAACCGTGCCATTGAAAACACCTTGCCAAATTATAAAGTTCATTTACATGACAAAAGCATATAATAATAATATGATATTGTATACACTATCATATGAAGGTCACTGTCCATTTAGAAATTAAAAGTTGTGATTTGTAAGTTTGTAATAGACTTGCCCAATCTGACCAATCAGAAAGGGGGACTTTATATATAAAGCCCTCACTACACATGGTCTAATAGATTGATAATTTATGAAAAAATAATTTATAAAAATGATCCAATAGATATGTATTGTTAACGGAAAAATAAAACAATACTTTTTTTTAGTCTTTTCATTATTCTTTTTTACGTGTTATTGTAATCGATTTCACGTAATGTTAATAGAATATTAAAAAATATATTATTTATAAAAATAACAATTTTTTTTCTTGAAACATTTTTCGGCTTAATGTATATGCATAGATGTGATATACTATATATATATATATAATCTAAAATTGAAGTAAATATTTATCTATGTCGCTCTGATGTGTGTGTGTGTGTATTTACGATGTATACATAACATATTCACAAAATGTTTTGAGTGATGGGAATGACAAAATTGTTACTAAAACATACGTTAAGAAACGAAAAGATTAAAAAAAGGCAACCCGTGAGCTATTGTTAGAACGATATGGAGGAACTCGTTTACGAGCATGGTAAAAGAATAGGAATATGTAACCCTTTAAAAGCCTATTACATTAAAAGGTTCTAGAGGGTCAGACCCTTTACCCGACCCATGAGAATCTTTAGGACCCGGAACTACATAGTCTTTTAAGGTTCGGTTCGTGGTTCCTAATTTCAACAATAAAAGGGTATATGGTTCTAGTGGGTCCGGGTCGGGTCAGTTCCTAACCCTTTGCACAACCCTATATATATCCATCCATCATGTGCACTCCGTTTTTGGTCGTAACTAAGCTTGTAAGTACATTATCTTTATAACTTTTTGATCTTCAACCATCCCTTTATAAAAGCCCCATGGTTTTAGAAAGTTATTGTAACGAATTGAGGTTTTTGATTTTAGGTTGGGTTTTGTTTGGGAAGAAGGCGATGGGGAAGAAGATAAATTTGCCCCTGACTTAACGAGGTTGAGTTAAGCCCATTAAGTAATTGGATTGTTTTGGCTTATTTCGTGAAACTTAAGGGACTGTTCAAGCAATTATTTTGATTTTGGGCTGGACTTGCAAAATGGCCTAAACCACAGGGACTGTTTTGGCTATTTACTCTTTGTTTTTTCATAAGGAGAAAGTTCATTACATGCCCCCACGGTGGAATGATTTTAGCCTTTTTAAGGTGCCAGGTTCAATCCTTGATCCCATTAGGTTTTACTGATTCTCCACTGTCGTGCCTTCAGACAGGTGGGAGGTCAGGTTTTCCCCAAAACTGATGATTTGGTGTGTTCTGACTACCCAGCACCAGGGCTGGCCCATTAGTAGTATGACCCAAGGCTAGAGCCTAGGGCTCCCAAAAAATAGGGCCCAATTTTTTTAAAAGTTCATTACATACTTACGTTTAAATAAAGAAATATAATCTATCTATTATTATATTTAAAGTAATAAATCCTACATGGCATTGAAAGAGGACATCCTCCCCTTTAAGTGTGCCATGTGACATCAATTGATTTTAGGAAACAAAAATTTAAAAACAAAATTGGATTTTCCTTTCACATGTTTCCTCCCATAATTTTTAAACATTAATATCTTTTATATACGAGATTTTTTAAAGAAAAAAATTACACCAAATTAACGAGCATTTTATTATCTTTCCAACGAGTACCATAGTGCTATATAAGAACGGAGAAAAAAACGATAATTCTTTTGTGGGGTTTTTTGTTCATACAGAAAAAAAAACACAAAGTGTTCAGGTAATTCATTAATCATTTATAGGCAAGTTACTAATTATGTTCAAATCAGTAAATATGAATTCTATTTTCAACATGTGTTAGGATTGGAGTTGTACATTGTTTTAGGTTAAGTACTAGATTATACCCCGGGAACGTCCCGGGGTTGAAAAATCTAATATGACATATTAATTTTACATATGAAATAGAATGATGCGCTTTACAGTTACATGCATGAAAGCTTCGGGTAACAGCTAACCTAAAACAATTAAAAATATATCTCCAATGTTAACGCCTAACCTTAAACAATGTATAACTCTAATATTAATATCTAACCTAAAACAATGTATTACTCCAATGCTAACGCATGTTGAAAATAGAATTCATATTTACTGAATTGAACATAATTAGTGACTTGCCTATACATGATTAATGATTTACCTGAACGCTTTGTGTTTTTTTTCCTGTTTTAACAAAACCCAACAAAAAATAGTCGTTTTTTTCTCCGTTTTTTATATAGCACTATGGTACTCGTTGGAAAGATAATAAAACATTCGTTAATTTGGTGTAATTTTTTTCTTTAAAAAATCTCGTATATAAAAGATATTAACGTTTAAAAATTATGGGAGGAAACATAAGAGAGAAAAATCTAATTTTGTTTTTAAATTATTTTTTTTCCTAAAATATCTCAATGCCACATGGGATGACACATGGCACACTCAATGAGGAGAATGCCTCTTTAAATGTCATGTCATTAAAATGACTTTCTTTTATTATATGTATAGATTAATATTAGAGTTATACATTGTTTAAGGTTAGGCGTTAACATTGGAGATACATTGTTAATTATTTTTTGTTAGGTGCTACCCAAAACTTTTCTGCATGTAACTGTAAAGCGCATCATTCTATTCATATGTAAAATTGATATGTCATATTAGATTTCTTAACCCCGGGACGTTTCCGGGCTATAATCTAGTAGCTATATGTGTGTGTGTAATTCATTAATTTCAATTATTTATTTCAACTGTAATAAATATATAAGATCGTCATTGCAATTCTATGTCCAATATAAGATTCTCATTGTCATTGTTCTTTACTTTAAAACGGTTTTTTTTTTCATTGAATACAGGTCTATATGGCAGAGATTATATAATCGGACGACTTCGAAACAAGTTTTAAAAGTAGCTTCAATGCTAAATCCATGAAACTCCAACAAACGTGTTTAGTCACTAGTCATATCAACAATAGATTCATCAATTATAGCCATCTCTTGCGTTATTTTTTTTCATAATTTATTATAAAAAAACTGTTTGAACAGACTTGGCAAATCAAGTACGACCTTTTGGTCAGATTTTCGACTTATACATTGCAAGAAAAAGGGACAAACGAGGCAATCGGTTCGGGTTCATATCCTTGCTGGATGTAAAGGACAAGGTGGAGTTGATCGGAAACTTAAGAGGCATTAGAATGGGCGATTATAAACTGTGGTTTAATATCGCACGTTTCGTTTTAGAAGACGGGGAGGTTAACATGAAGAAAGATTTCGTGCATGCAAAACATGCTGATCACCATAACGGTAGTGGAAACATGGGGCAGCCGTCGTCCTCAAGACTTTCTGATGAACGATCCTTTAAGGATTTGTTCGAAGGAAGGGCTATCTCGATTGATAATTCTGTTAATGCTTTCTCTTCGTTGCATGGTCGTGCGTTAGTTGCTAGAATGAACGACCTGGATGCTTTGAAGAATATTTACGTCATTCTTCATAGTATCTGTCCAGGTTATGGGAAGGTTCAATACCTAGGTGGACTTGATCTTTTGATTTCCTTCGAAGAAGAGGAGATGGTTAACCTAGTTATTGAGTACCAAACTGATGACAGACAAGTTTCACTCGGCAGTTTTATGGAAAGGCCAGTCGTTATCCTTTGAAAGATTGGTATGGTTGAAGGTGATGGGGGTTCCTTTGCATCTGTTCAACAACGATACGTTTAACAGTATTGGAGGGAAGTTCGGGAAAGTGGCCCATAAAGCTAGCAAGACGGTTGATGATCGTGACTTATCCTTTGATTACATTGCCATCCTTGCAGGCGATGGGAAGAGGATTGAGGAGGAGGTTGTTGTAAATTGGTCGAGTAGAAAATTCCGTGTTTGGGTTAAGGAGGAGATCGGGGATTGGGTTCCGGATTTTGATGTTGTACCATCGGTTGAGTCGAACAGTGACATCAATACAGAAGCAGGAGAGAAAGACGGTGAGGTACCGGATTCTACTCCGGCAGTCGTGGCCGATGAGGAAATTAATGTGGTCATTAATGAGAATCCCATTATTTTGGAAAGGAATGATTTGGGCAATAATGACAATAATTGTCATTCAAGTCCTTTGATTGGTGAGAGAATGGCTGTTGATGATAATGAAGTAACTTTTGTGCCAGCTGTATCATTCGATTTTGAAAAAGAGAACCAGGAAGTTAATATTGGGCCTACTTCCAATGTGGCCAAAAGAAAGAAGTATAAAAAAAACGATTTGGGCCGGCCCAGCTGCTCTTATACGAGTAGCAATGAGAGCCTGAAGGAATTGAAAAAGCCCAAAACAAATAATAAGGATATTTTTGGGCTAAATGGTATGCTGGGTATTCAGGATGAAGATGAGACTGACACAGATGAAGAGGAGCTGGAAGCAGAGGTTGATATCGTTGAAAGTCAGATTGACTTAAACTATCATCCTAATCCCCTGAATGAAGACTTTCGTACTGGGGAGACAGTTGAACACACTCGATGGCAGGAAAAAGAAGTTGAAGCCACAAAGAATATTGCCGCTAAACTTGGAGTGCAACTCGAAAATCAAAGCCAATTGATAAGGGAGTCGATTATCAAAGAAGGATTACAACAAGGTATTAAATGAATTGTCTGTCTTTAAACGTGAGGGGTTTGGGGTCTTCGGGTAAAGATGCTTGGGTTAGTAGATTAAAAGCAGAGCTGGGGGTTTCTTTTATTGGTATTCAGGAGACAATGTCGAATGCTGTTAGTTTGGGTGTCGTTTCCAATTATTGGGGAGGGTCGGGATGTGATTTTGATTTTGTCGAGTCTTGTGGCAACTCGGGTGGTTTGCTTAGCATGTGGGATCCTAAGTTTTTCACTAAGGATCAGGTGGTCAAAGATAATAATTTTCTGCTTGTGTCTGGCTGTTTAACGGGTGAAAATGTTCGTCTTAATTTGGTTAATGTTTATGCCCCTCAAACTAATACGGAGAAAAGAGACTTGTGGCTGAAAATTTATCAATTGATTCAAAGGGGTCAAGGCTGGTGGATTATTCTTGGGGATTTTAATGCCGTTAGAGATCCATGCGAAAGAAAAAATTCTCTTTTTGATCCGATTTGTGCTCGGGATTTTAATGAGTTTGTGGATGATGCTGGCCTTAGGGAGTATGATTTGAAAGGCAACAGTTTTACGTATCTGGTCAATCGCCAAGGGGTTTGTAAAATGAGTAGGATTGACAGAATATTCGTCTGTAGCAACATCTTCAATAAATGGCCAAACGCTTATGTTAGATCATTGAGAAGAGAGCTATCAGACCATTCGCCTCTGTTTCTTTCTATTTGTGATACGAATTTTGGTCCGAAACCCTTCCGGTGGTTTGACTCTTGGGTGGATAGGCCTGGGTGTGAAGAGATTGTCTATTCTACGTTAACAGGTTGGTGTAACGAGGGTGCGGCTGACCTGAATTTAATGAAAAAATTGAAGACCCTACGGTATAAATTGAAGTCCTGGATTACTAAATGCCGAAAAAAAGATTCTGAGGTCGAGGCTTCTTTGAAGAAAGACAAAGAGGACATGGAATGGATTATGGAGCAAAGGGATTTAGATGAAACAGAACTGTGGGTATGGTCAGAATGCTGCAAAAGTATCCAAGAAATCGAACTCTTCAGAGCCCGGGACATGAAGCAAAAGTCTAGAATAAAGTGGGCCTCTCTTGGTGACGAAAACACTAGCTTTTTTCACAATGTGATTAATGGTAGAAAAGCGAGGAATGCATTACCGGGTCTTGTTATTAGAGGTATTTGGGTTTCGAAGCCGGAAAGTATTAAAAAAGAAGTACTTCGTTTTTTCAGACAACATTTTAAAGAAGATTATGTGGTTCGTCCGGGTATAGAGTGTGTTGGTATTAAGCAGTTAGAGTCTCAAGACAGCCGCTGGTTGACTGTTATGTTCACTAAAGAAGAGATTAAAGAGTCTGTGTTCGATTGCGGTTCAAATAAAGCCCCTGGCCCGGACGGTTTCAACTTCAGTTTTATAAAACGGTATTGGGATGTTCTGGAAGAAGATTTTTATCGTATTATGGTGGAGTTTTTTGATACGGGTACTATTAACATTGGGTGTAGTTCGGCTTTTATTACATTGATCCCCAAGGTTAAGTCGCCGGTTGGTCTTACAGACTATAGACCCATTACTCTTATTGGGGTGATTAGCAAGGTCATCTCAAAAGTCCTTGCTAACCGTCTCAAAAAGATTTTGGGTAAGGTGATTTCAGAGTCTCAATCAGCGTTTTTATCGGACCGTTTCATCCTTGATGGTCCCCTTGTGGTTAATGAAGTCCTGGATTGCTTAAAGAAAAGAAACAAAAAAGCTTTCCTCCTAAAGATTGATTTCGAGAAAGCCTACGACAATGTCAACTGGTTGTTCTTGTTATCTTTGATGTCTCAGATGGGTTTTCCTTCTCGTTGGTGCAGGTGGGTTAAAGGTATCCTTGAATCGGCTCGGGCTTCGGTCCTTGTCAATGGTTCCCCTACCTTTCAGTTTGCGAGTGAGAAGGGTCTTCGCCAAGGCGACCCGCTCTCTCCGTTCCTTTTCTTGATTGTGATGGAGTGTCTCTCATGGATGTTAGAGAAAGCTAAGACTCTTGGGCTGTTTAATGGCATTAATTTCCCCTCCGGCGACTTGAATATTACTCATCTTCTCTTTGCGGACGATGCTCTTATCATGGGTGATTGGTCCCGTGAGAACGTACAAGTTTTGGCTCGCATTTTGAGAGTGTTCTATTTGTGTTCGGGTTTGCGGATTAATTTAAATAAGTCTAACTTATTTGGGGTTGGTACGAATGACGGGGAAGTGGATAGCATGATGGAAGTTTTGGGGTGCAAGAGGGGGGCGTTTCCTTTCGTGTACTTAGGTATTAAAGTGGGCGCTAAAATGTCGAGAATAGCTAATTGGAGTTCGGTTGTTGAGGTGATCAAAAACAGGCTCTCGTCTTGGAAAGCTAAGTTATTATCTATCGGGGGTCGTTTGGTTCTTTTAAAATCGGTGCTTGAAAACTTGCCCATCTATTATCTATCTTTGTATAGAGCGCCTAAGGCAGTTATAGAAAGCATGGAGTCTATCATGAGGCGATTCTTATGGGCGGGGTGCAGCGAAGAGAAAAAAATTAATTGGGTGGCGTGGAACATTATCACTTCCCCTAAGAAGGAGGGTGGCCTGGGAGTCGCTAAATTAGCGGATGTGAATGATGCCCTCCTTCTCAAGTGGTTTTGGCGATTTAAAAATAGTGATAATTGTCTTTGGAAAAGGGTGATCCTTAGTTGTCATGGGGCTAGTAGAACTTGGACATTATTACCGTGTTCTCCCACTTCGAGCGGTTGTTGGAAGCATATCATTAAGGTTGGGGAAAGAAAGATCTGGAATGATACTACCCTTGGTGGCTGTTTCTTAGGGATTTTGGGAGACGGGTCGACCATTAACTTCTGGGTGGACCCGTGGCTCTCCAATACCCCTCTGCGTATTTTATACCCTCATCTGTTCAGATTAGAGAGACACAAATGGGCCGCTGTTGCAGATAGGATTCGGCTGCAGAATGGCACGAAAATTCTGATGTGGGACTGGCGCAGAAACCCTGCTGCTGAGGCTGAAGTGAACGAGTTATATCGCCTGTTATCGGACATCTATGATTATGTCTGGAAAGGGGGAACTGATAAGTGGATCTGGACGGCTGATAAAGACGGGCTTTTCACTGTCAGGAGAGCGAAAAAGCTGCTGCAGAAGAGTCATCATCCAGTGCTGAATGTCCGAATGCATTGGAAAGGGTGGAGTCCGCTTAAATGCAAGATTTTGGTGTGGCGTGCTATGTTGAATCGGATTCCTACTAAGAAGGAGCTTCTTATTCGCGGCGTTCCTCTTCATTCTGTTAGCTGCAATTTGTGTGACGGGGAAGACGAGACGACGGATCACTTGTTTATTGGATGTTCGTTTGTGACAGAATTATGGAGCTGGTTCGAAGCTTGGTGTCGTCTTCCGCCAATGTTTGTTTTTGCAGTTCAAGATTTCCTGCAAATTGTTAAGTTTCACCCGGTGCCAAAGAACAAGAAATACATCCTTCGGGGCCTCGTTATTACGACGTTAGGGGAGATTTGGAATGAGCGTAATGCGAGAATCTTCAAAGACATTCGCCGGCGTCCGGTTCAAGTCATGGAAAGCATTAAGATGACGTCATATTTTTGGTTTAAAAATAGGTCGAATTGTAAAAACTTAGATTGGAAGGTTTGGTGTACTAATCCTATGGATGTGATGTAATCCGTTTGCTTTTGCCCGGGGGTCCTTGCTTTGAGGACCGTTCGTGGCGTTTTGAATGAAATTTACCTTCCAAAAAAAAAAATATAATGTTATTTAATCTATTATAATAAACAAATAATTTGTTAATAAAATTAAAAATTGTATATAGTGTAAAATATTACCTTAATTAATGTTCTTTATATCAAAACGTTACATAGTCACTAGGTGTACATTAACATCCAGAGTGTTAAAGATGACTAGACATGTTAACCGGCGTTGCACACCATTCCCTTTGTGTTAAGGTGCGTTAAATGAGCTATTTGTTAACATATTAATCGGGTATTAAGACACTGAATTAATTTGTTTTTCTTTTTTAAACCAAAAACCATAAAAGATACGATTATGTGAAGTTAAACCATTTCCTTAGGGTGAAGTGGAGTGAAATGAAAAAAAAAGTGAATTATGTGACATATATAGGCAGGTAAAATTAAGGAGGGTTAAAGTATATCTAATGTAACTAAAGAGAGTGTGCAAGCCATGAATGCACATGGTCCTAACCCATGAAGTTCCCTCCTCACTCTTTTCCCTTATCTCCCTCTTCGTCGTTTTTTTTTCCTCATATTGTTGGGCAGCCACAAAATAACCCACTCCGATCCTTTACGACTCTAGATTTGCAGCGACCTTCTACGATCCCTGTCCCTTCCTTTCACTCCTAATCGATTAACTGTAGAAAAAAATACAAACAACCAAACAAAACACCCAACCCTTGGGCCATCTACTCGTCCGTCGCCACTTGCCACTCGCCACTCTATACAGTAGACGTGACCTTCATGAACGCTCACTAACAAAGTCGTACAATGTGGAATTTTTTGCCAAAATGGTGGAATTTTCAACGAATTTTGTGATATTGGTGTGTGTCAGAAACAAGATTATGAATTTGGTATTCCCGCAATCTTAGATTGCGGGATTAGCTGACTTGTAATTCGGGAGAGCTGAGTTGGACAAAAGAGCAACAAATCCAGCAGCTGACTTGGACGAAGACCGACGTGGCATTCCCGCAATCTGAGATTGCGGGATTAAACACTGTTCACGCAATCTCTGATTGCGATATTGATGCAGATTTCTCCTGTTTTCTTTTGTTTTTTGCCTTCAATTCTTACACATATTGATGCAACGTAAATGTTTGCATGTGTTGAGAAGCTTTGCATGTCTTACACCCTATGAATTCTTACACACTAGCATGTACCATCTAATCAAAACTTTGCATGTGAAAGTGAGAAAGTATTGTGCAGGAGTGAGTGAGTGATAATGGTTGCAATGCATGAAATGTAATATATATATGGACTAGTTAGACACTTAAAAATTACTCTCAAACTTACACCAAAGCAAACTCATAAACACAAAGCTAGTGAAAACCTACAACTCTTAAGCTCACAACTATCTTAAAAAATATGGCTTATTTACACCCTGGTCCAAGAGACAATTCTCTTCTATGGCTGCAGCCACGACATCGTTCTGCTTATATGTTCGAAGACGGTGGTGACGATGCCATAGAACTTGATATAAGGCGAGGCGATCAGTCGTTATATAATCATATACGGGATAATGGTATTCACCCCAATGTTGCTAATCTGGTTAGAGTAGCTGGTTTTGGTGGCGTTCTTGAGGTTGGCTACCTATTTGCTGACCGTGGTTTAATAACCGCGTTGGTAGAAAGGTGGCGTCCTGAGACTCACACGTTTCACTTCTCCTTCGGTGAAACAACCGTGACTTTAGAGGACGTGAACGTCCTCATGGGGTTGCGAGTCAACGGTCCACCAATTGCAGGACTACAGGAAAGATGGTTCCCTGAAGTTCGAATTCAGCTAGTAGAAGGTATGTTGGGCATACAGGCGAATGAGAGCATGTTTTCCGGAAATACTATTAAAACAACAATCCTTCTACAAAAAATCAAGGAAGCACTGCCCGAAGGGGCAGATATTGATATGGTTAGACAACAAGCACGTTGTGTGGTGCTGATTATTGTGGGTAATTCACTGTTGGCTGACTCTTCTAACGGTTGGACGTCATTGGCATTTTTAAGGCACGTCGAATCGTTAGAAACATGTGGTCAGTTTAGCTGGGGGAGTGCTGCATTAGCTTCTTTGTACAGAAACTTGTGCAAAGCCGCATGCTCCACTGATAAAACAATTGGAGGACCTATCACCATACTCCAGTTGTGGGCATGGACCCGAATCAGTGTACTATCTCCCCGGTGTAGTACCCGGTTGATGCCTGGAAAACCGTATGGTGCAATGTATGTATTTTCTCCATCACCCTTCCTTATGTAATATAAAATATTTTTTTTATTAAATAAACTAACTCGTTCGTTTAAAACAGCCGGAAAGGATCGCGCGATTTCAGGGGGGTTGCCTCGCGGTCGTTAAAAGCGATACGATCGCAACTTCAAATTTTATATTCCGAACAGGTATGAGACTGTTTATGTTTTGTTACAGTGAAAAATATATTAAATTTTACTAATAGTGTTTCTGTTTAATTTTTTACAACAGTTCATTTGGAGACCCTATGAACAAGCCATGGAGGTACTCCCGGAAAGTTGCACCGATGGACGGGCCTCTTGGTGTTCGGATTGCTACATTGTGTGGTTTCAGGTGGTGGAATACCACCAAGCCAGCAGGGTCTTGAGACAATTCGGATTCCGTCAATGGATTCCTCAGGGACCACCCTTTACCCCCGAAGTCCACCTCGAGCTGCACCAAAAGACGCGTGCTGGGAGACCATACGAAAACTGGTTTACAACATACCATAGCACGTATGTGCAGTCCTGGAATGAGCGCGAGAATCACGTAGTGGTCGGGGAACGAACCTCACATCCTTCCGTGTATGCTGATTATATGGAATGGTTCTTAGAAAGAACCGTGGGGTACACGAGGAACCCAATGGCCATCCCGGTAGCACAACCGGGTTTCAGAGATGATGCTGGGATTGCCCAAGTGCTGGTATATATATGAATTTTTTTCAAATATATAAAAGTGTATATTTAAATGATAAATTTTTTAATATTTAATTTTCTTAATTTACAGATGGAGGGATACACGCAGATTAACGAGCAAGTGTCCCAAATCATGTCGTCCGTCCCTGCCAACTTCAGCACCAATCTTGGGGTGATTCAAAGCACTGCCCAATCAGTCATGTCGCAAATTGGTGTGGGTGATCGTTTGAACTACCGCTCACGGCTTGAAGGTAGCTCTGCTGCCTCTGTTGCAGACAGAAGCCGTCCTCAAAGAGCGCCTAGGCGAAGGCGAAATCAGAGGAATGCGGAGGTTCAAAGAGAAGAAGAAGTGTCTGTGGATAGTCATCAAAGTACGCCAGATAATATTTTCTTTGATGATGATCTTGGCGGGTTTGACCCTAGCGCCTTTATTGCAAGATTCGGTACCCCACCACAACAGGGCACTACGAATATCCAAGGGGGGTCAACAGAGATGAACCTCATGGAGTCGTTATTAAACGACAACCAATGGAACCCGTTTGATGCCATTACAACACCACAGACTACCTTCCCAGTGAACCCACCCATCAACACCGGGCAGTCATCGTTTAACTATTGGGCCCCAAATCAAGGTGGCGAAGGATCGTCGTCCAATTTCTACACACCAGTACCTTTGGAGTTCCCTAACGAGCCGCGTCGCAATCCACACCGTGAGCGACGTCCCCCTTTATGTGGTACTGACGGACGATTTTGTAACCAAGCTAATTGTGGACCCAATTGTAATAACTCTATATGAACTAATGATATATGAAATGGTTTGTTTTTTGATATATGAAATGGTTTGTTTTTTGATATATGAAATGCCTGTTTTGTTGAATTGTATTGACAAATAAAAAGTATTGACAAATAAAAAGTAAGTTAACAAAATGAGGTCCGGGGCTTTTTGTGAGGCCTGGGATCGTGTCACGGAAAGTCCCGTAACGCCTGAACCAGCGACGGCCCTGTTATATCACCCAAGGACGCCACGTTCGGCGATCCGGGTCCGTTAAAGCCCGGCCCGGGAGACGGATACAGGGGCCCGAAAAGGGCTCCCTGGGCCTGTTTCAACACTAATTTTTCTTTATATTTTCATCCGGCTTTTATAATATAAGGATTTGTTATATTGACAAATAAAAAGTAAGTTAACAAAATGAGGTCCGGGGCTTTTTGTGAGGCCCGGGATCGTGTCACGGAAAGTCCCGTAACGCCTGAACCAGCGACGGCCCTGTTATATCACCCAAGGACGCCACGTTCGGCGATCCGGGTCCGGTAAAGCCCGGCCCGGGAGACGGATACAGGGGCCCGAAAAGGGCTCCCTGGGCCTGTTTCAACACTAAGAAAACACCTTACATACAACAACAAACCGCATAACCAGTTTCAACATTAAGAAAACACAAACTATTTTTACAAACTAGTCAAACTATACAATCCACAAGTCGTTTAGTCAATTTGTTAAATTATGATATGTCATTTTTAACAGAGTTATTTAAGAATAATAAACTTATTGAATAAAAACAACGTAAATTTATTATTCACACGAAACGTTAAATATACAATCTACCAAAGTTACAAAACAATCTATTTCCGAGACCACCAATTCCAATTTAGCTGCAGCAGCAACATACAACTCCATATCTATCACACCACATATCTTTAGTGTTTTAACCAGCCCCCATATTTATGCATCTCTTCCCATATTTATGCACGCAGCGTCCCTCGATACTTGGCCCATATTTTAGCTTTATCTTTAAGTTCGTCGATTTGCTGTACATGGGTACCAAGTCAAGGGTATCTACGTAACTATGTCAGATGCCTGCTACTATAGAGGTACGAGCATGAGCTGGTGCATCCAATATCGCCAACGTCGCTAATTATGGAGCGAGTTTCTTCGACGTCGGAGGGCCTTGCGCTGAAGGTGTAGAACCCGCAAGCGCAATAAAGTTTGCTGCGAAAATGATCGACTTTGATGAGTCGACCACCTTCAATTTCCGAGAACACCTATTCCAACTTTAAAAGCAACTCCCCATCCACCTTTTGTTTTAACGGTAGAAGAAGAATCACCATTTTGTTTTACACGCCTTGCCATAATCCTACAGGAACAACGAGGAATGATTCCACGCCTCGCCATATTCCAAATCAGAGCAACGAGGAATGAAGCTTCAACTTGCGGAAGCTTCAGCTTCACGTGAATTTTCCGAGAACACCAATTCCAACTTTTAAAGGGAGGCGAGGCCCTGAGGAACTCCAACCCCTTCAACTTCCCTCGCCTACCTTTGACGCCTGACGCGCCTCCAACTCTCTACATCGGAGCTACCTTTGACGCCTGCTGCGAAAAATCAGTAGCTTTGATGAATCCACCATCTTCAATGTTCGAGAACACCAATTCCAGATCAGCGTAGAATCAGCGCCCTCACCTACCTAAGGATTTGCTTAGAGGGTGGTTCCCAAGAAAGAAATAATTGGCATGCCTGGGGGTGGTACACGGGATATTCAAACCACCATTGCAAGCCAGGTATTTAATTTTATAAACTACAATACCAATGTTGCATTCTACACGTGTTATAATACGTGCAAATGTAACATCGATCCAAGTAGTTTCATGCAAATGTAACATCGATCCAAAAATAAGAGGGTCATGACCAAAAACTAAATGGATTCTTCTACAACCTTTGGACCCTCCAACATTAATATTTTTCAAATTAAATGACCAGACAGCCATTTAACACGTGCAAATGTAACACGGATCCAACAACACTAAAAAACCATCGCCTCTAACGCTGTGTATGAAAAGAACGAACGAATGTTTGTGTTTGTGTTTGACAGTGTCTATGTTATAGTATCTGATCGAGTGTGTATCTTATTATTATTATTTGATCGATTGTGCTTGCATATAGGAATGTGTTATATAAGAATGCTAAAGTCAGCCCATTTCCGAATACTTGAATTGCGTGAACAGTACCAATCCCGCAATCTTAGATTGCGGGTCTTCCACATCAGATTCCATCGTCCAAGTCATCGTCCATCGTCCAAGTCATCGTCTGCTCGTCCAAGCTCGTCCTAGTTGGAAAGCCACCTCAGCCTATCCCGCAATCTAAGATTGCGGGAATACTAAAACCCTAAACACCTTTCTGACACACACCAATTACACAAAAAGTTTTAAAAAAAAACTCTATTTTGGCAAAAAAATTCTACAATGTGGGCCTTTATAGCGGATGCAACCGTGATTTCGTCCGCTTGTTCCCACAGGCCACAAACACTAGATAGGAATGATGTATGAATCGTTTATTAAATAAGGAATGGGTTATATTTAGATATTTATATATGAGGTAACTTTTTTCACTTTAGATTTTTTAACGTGTCTTGTTCCTATAATTAAGAACACATATTTTTCAAATATATGTCATTTTCTGTTAGGATTTAACAGCGTGTATCTTGACTTAAAAAATTACGGGAGTTAAGACTAGAGGGTATGGGGGGCGGCGTAGGGGAGACATCGATTTGCCGGGCCTAGCTACACCACCCCCCAGGGGCGGCATAGGTGGAGGGGCGGCAAGAGTGGCATTTCGTTGCCGTTGGTGCCGGGGCTCTTTTTTTAGAGGGAATAGATTTAATTGTTTTTTAATAGATTTTTTGTTATTTTTAATAATTTTGACCAATGTGGAGGCCCGTCATCATGATGCACACTACCCCCTTAGAGGCCCATCATCAAGATGCCTCTCCTCCCACTCCTACGTGACGCCTACGTGGCGGCCCATCATGAAAATGCCACCCTCTCCGTACCGAGTAGTCTTAATTGACTTTTATATCTCTGGCCTAAAGTCTCTTGATATGAAAATTTGATCTCTCATAGTTTAAAATTTGATATACATAAACATATTCATCCTTTCAGCATTATTCTTAAAATTCTTTTATTCTCTGTTTATTCTCTACTCACCCCACTATTTTTTTTACATCATAATAAAATGATATAGTACCTAATAAAATAAAGTATGCCATAAGCAGTTTTACATTAGTTACTTTAATAGTCATAAAAAATAGTACTATAGTTGCATGTTCTTGACGACTTTCCATGACGATATCACTCCATAAACAAATACTTTAGATCACTAAGATCTCATCTAGTAAATTATCTTTATGGCATATTGACGTGTCACCCTGTATAGTGTAGTCATGTTTTGTAATTTACACATGAAATTTATTCTTTTTTTTTACTGGCTCATGAAATATATTCATTCCTACAATGTCTCACTATTATTGTTGTTTTGTCTTTTAACGGTTTTGTTTTTTTAATAAAAGTTTCATTTACACCCCCTCAACTATTTACCTCATACATTTTAGTTTAATTTTTTGTTAACACTCCTTACAATAATACAATCTAGTTGGTTTATACGTTACATAAAAAACCATCAATTTTTTACAGGTAGGCAGCTGGTAAGCGAGCAACAAGCTGTGCTACTATCCATTTCTGTTTATTTTCCTCACATTACACTTGGGTTGTATTATTTAAACCCCCCACCCTTCTATTTTAACCCCCTCAAAGCGCCTCGCTTAGGCCAAAGCGAGGCGCTTTGAGCTAACTTCGATGCCGTCAGTACGATAATCAGAAAAAGCTGATTTTCAAATTCCAAGCGCCTCGCTTAGGCCTAAGCGAAGCGCTTCAAGGGGGTAATTTATTTTGGTAGTTGTTTTGATGTTTTGAGTTGGTTTTTTTATTTTTTTTTAATTTAATAATTATAAAAAGTTAAAAAAATTTAAAAAACAAAGTAATAACCCTAATCATTGTCAATGACTTAAACTTTACATCATCAACCAACTTCAAAATTTCAACTTCCCGTTCATGCCCGATAACACTAGATTGATGATACCTTGTTCCACCCAAATCAAGGGATCTGCTTGGAGTCTAAAGCTTCGTGTGTCATCTTGGTCGAACTCATGTTGCAACATTCGTCTTGTGTGTGTTAGGGTCCGAAATTTTAGGCTTTTTAGTGAATTTTTCCATCTTTGTGTTTCCAAATGTTTTTTAATTAGCTTAAATCTCTCTGATCCATGGTACCTTGAAGACTAGATTCGGTGCAGTCGACGAACATAATTCAAAATTTCAACTTCCCGTTCAGGTGCTTAAGTCCACCTTGAAGACTTGATTCGGTGCAATCAGACTCTGAATGCGGTATGCGCGTTAAATTTCATTAAACGCGGCTCGCTCAAGGTGCAGTCGACGAACATCATTCAAAATTTCAACTTCCCGTTCAGGTGCTTAAGTCCACCTTGAAGACTTGATTCGGTGCAATCAGACTCTGAATGCGGTATGCGCGTTAAATTTCATTAAATGCGGCAATCAAGGGATCCGCTTGGAGTCTAAAGCTTCGTGTGTCATCCTTGTGTTTTCAAGACACAGGCAAGTCCTCGTCTGATCCACAAAACAAAACATCATTCAAAATTTCAACTTCCCTTTCAGGTGCTTAAGTCCACCTAGAAGACTGGATTCGGTGCAATCAGACTCCGAATGCGGTATGCGCGTTAAATTTCATTAAATGCGGCAATCAAGGGATCTGCTTGGAGTCTAAAGCTTCGTGTGTCATCCTTGTGTTTTCAAGACACAGGCAAGTCCTCGTCTGATCCACAAAACAAAACAATAATCTTGAAGTTTTGTTAATATAGCCATTTTCCCCTGGGTTTACCAGGAATGGGTTGAAAGTGTGTGTTGCACCGGCTTGAGATATGAGTTTGATTAGCTTAAATCTCTCTGATCCATGGTATCCACTTTTCAGACTGTCTTCATCGTTGACCGCTATCTCTCGGATAACAACTGAAAAAGTTGTAATTACAAGAAGATGATCAAGGATGCTACAACATAACTTGCACCGGCTTGAGATATGAGTTTGATTAGCTTAAATCTCTCTGATCCATGGTATCCACTTTTCAGGTTGTCTTCATCGTTGATCGCTATCTCTCGGATAACAACTGAAAAAGTTGTAATTACAAGAAGATGATCAAGGATGCTACAACATAACTTGCACCGGCTTGAGATATGAGTTTGATTAGCTTAAATCTCTCTGATCCATGGTATCCACTTTTCAGGTTGTCTTCATCGTTGACCGCTATCTCTCGGATAACAACTGAAAAAGTTGTAATTACAAGAAGATGATCAAAGATGCTACAACATAACTTGCACCGGCTTGAGATATGAGTTTGATTAGCTTAAATCTCTCTGATCCATGGTATCCACTTTTCAGGTTGTCTTCATCGTTGATCGCTATCTCTCGGATAACAACTGAAAAAGTTGTAATTACAAGAAGATGATCAAAGATGCTACAACATATGAGTTTGATTAGCTTAAATCTCTCTGATCCATGGTATCCACTTTTCAGACTGTCTTCATCGTTGACCGCTATCTCTCGGATAACAACTGAAAAAGTTGTAATTACAAGAAGATGATCAAAGATGCTACAACATAACTTGCACCGGCTTGAGATATGAGTTTGATTAGCTTAAATCTCTCTGATCCATGGTATCCACTTTTCAGACTGTCTTCATCGTTGACCGCTATCTCTCGGATAACAACTGAAAAAGTTGTAATTACAAGAAGATGATCAAGGATGCTACAACATAACTTGCACCGGCTTGAGATATGAGTTTGATTAGCTTAAATCTCTCTGATCCATGGTATCCACTGTTCAGGTTGTCTTCATCGTTGATCGCTATCTCTCGGATAACAACTGAAAAAGTTGTAATTACAAGAAGATGATCAAAGATGCTACAACATAACTTGCACCGGCTTGAGATATGAGTTTGATTAGCTTAAATCTCTCTGATCCATGGTATCCACTTTTCAGGTTGTCTTCATCGTTGATCGGTCAAAGTCTGTTAGCAATGATAACGAAATGATCGTTATCTCTCGGATAACAACTGAAAAGGTGTCTTCAATGATTCTAAAAAACTTGAAAGTAATTACAAGAAGATGATTTTACTGTCTAGTTTCTTTTGGCCACAGGTACTGTCTAGTGGTTGGAACAAGGTATGGATATGGAGAACATGGGAACAGACTGTCTAGTTCTTTTGATCATCTTTGAAAAGATTCCATAAGTAAAAGTCATATGTTAAAAGTATCAAGACTATGAAATTAGTAAAACAACTTTACAGTTGTTTATCGGAGAGATAACTGTCAACGATGAAGGCAGCCTGATAAAGGCTGAACACGAGTGTAATCAAACAAGGTGCTATGAAAACCACCAACGATCAATTATAATATAGTCTGGAAGTCAAAGATATCAATTAAACATGCAAAAATTATGTTTTGAAAAAATATGGGTATCGAATGTTTAGTCGGAGGACCACTTACAATGATTCATCAAAGTTTTACAAAGCTGGATGTTTTTACTGGAAAACCAAAACGAGCAATAAACGAAGCGAAACGGAGAGATATAATTTTCTTGGCTTGGAAACAACTTAAAAGAAGCAAAAATGAATTAAAATTATTTTTTGGTGATTAACAGATAATTTTAAAGAATTAAAAGAAATTCAAGTTTTTTAAAAAAAAGGCCAAAGCGCCTCGCTTTGGTCAAAGCGAGGAGCTTGTGGTCTAATCAAACCAGTCAAGCGCCTAGCTTTGGCCAAAGCTAGGCACCCAAGCGCCTAGCTTTGGCCAAAGCTAGGCACCCAAGCGCCTCGCTTTGACCAAAGCTAGGCGCTTTGGCCTTTTTTTTTAAAAACTTGAATTTCTTTTAATTCTTTAAAATTATCTGTTAATCACCAAAAAATAATTTTAATTCATTTTTGCTTCTTTTAAGTTGTTTCCAAGCCAAGAAAATTATATCTCTCCGTTTCGCTTCGTTTATTGCTCGTTTTGGTTTTCCAGTAAAAACATCCAGCTTTGTACAACTTTGATGAATCATTGTAAGTGGTCCTCCGACTAAACATTCGACACAACAAATTGTTTTTAATTCATATTTAAGTGTTTTTAATTACTTTTCGAGAAATGATAATTTTCAAATATTGCAGAGGTGTTACCAAGCATGTCAAGAAATGATAATTTTCAAATATTGCAAGTCCAAATCATTGTACGATGTCTTTTTTCAGAGGACCTCGACTCTTGAGATGTTGCAGGAGTTTGAAAAGTTTGAACTAAAATTTGAACTGTTATTTGGAATGTTCCTGTTTTCATATATTGCAGATCAAGGTGTTACCAAGCATGTCAAGAAATGATAATTTTCATTAACGCGGAAACCTTCGTTTTTGCAAAAACCTTCATTCCTTATTATTATTATTATTTACATTATTATCGTAAAGCAAATACGATAATAATGTAAATAATAATAATAATATGAATAGTGACCCTCTGGCAAACCTGCGTAAAGGACAGTGAGATTGATAACTGGACAGGTTAGCCAGGTGTTTGTCAAAAAGGTAGAGCACACCACTAGAGCAAAAAGTTGTGTGTATGAATAGTGACCCTCTGGCAAACTGGACAGGTTAGCCAGGTGTTTGTCAAAAAGGTAGGCCACACCACTAGAGCAAAAAGTTGTGTGTATGAATAGTGACCCTCTGGCAAACTGGACAGGTTAGCCAGGTGTTTGTCAAAAAGGTAGGCCACACCACTAGAGCAAAAAGTTGTGTGTATGAATAGTGACCCTCTGGCAAACTGGACAGGTTAGCCAGGTGTTTGTCAAAAAGGTAGGCCACACCACTAGAGCAAAAAGTTGTGTGTATGAATAGTGACCCTCTGGCACACAACTTTCTTCAACCAAATCATTTCTTCAAGTTCATTTCACCAAAAAAAGCAAAACCCAAGAAAACAAAGATGAAACCGATTAATGTTCTAGTGGTGTGCCAGAGGGTCACTATTCATACGCAGGTTTGCCAGAGGGTCACTACTCATACAAATGATGTGATTTGTTTTTAGATAAGGAGGTATATGTACAATGATGAAAGAAGTTATCAATCTCACTTCTATTGTTTCGGGTTCCCTTTCATCGTTGACACATATCTCTCTGAGATGATAAAGGTAGATCATGGAAAGTTCAACTCAAGAAATAAGATTGATACCTTCTCTATGGAAGTTGCTAAAATAGTTAAACAAAAGCTGAAATTGAACAGTTATTTGGAATGTTTCTGATCATTACAGTAAAATTCATTAGCCGGCGTTTGTCAAAACGAACAACTAAAATAAACTTTTCATGCAAGCAAGTAAACTTTTCATGCAAGCAAGTAAAATTCAGTTGTTGGACAGTGAGATTGATAACTGGACAGGTTAGCCAGACGTTTGTCAAACGAACAATTAAAATAAACTTTTCATGCAAGCAAGTAAAATTCAGTTGTTGGACAGTGAGATTGATAACTGGACAGGTTAGCCAGACGTTTGTCAAACGAACAATTAAAATAAACTTTTCATGCAAGCAAGTAAAATTCAGTTGTTGGACAGTGAGATTGATAACTGGACAGGTTAGCCAGACGTTTGTCAAACGAACAATTAAAATATACTTTTCATACAAGCAAGTAAAATTCAGGAAAAAGCTGACATTTTGTTCCTTGTTGCAGAAAGAAATCAACAGTCGGATCGACGATTTTGTTTACCCTCCCATTGACATAAAAAATGTTTTTTTGAAAAACGTCTGACTTAAAAAAAAAAATGTTAAACCTTAATCTCAAAAGACCAAAAAAAAAAAAAAAAAAAAAAAAAAAAAAATATTATTCGAAGCGCCTCGCTTAGGCCTAAGCGAGGCGCTTTGGGTCAAAAATCAGCTTTTTCTGACCTCGTACCGAGGTAGTTAAAAAGCAAAGAAAGCGCCTCGCTTAGGCCTAAGCGAGGCGCTTTCAAGGGGGTGAAAATAGAAGCTGGGGGGTGGAAATAGACCATGCCTTACACTTTAGTTTAATTTTTATTCACACCCCTGCAATTTAGATGGTTGATTTTTTTTTCTTTAACTAATTTACACTATGACCACTGAACTATATCGGTTTGAGTTTTTAACGAATTTTCTATTACATGATTTTGTATGGGTTTCCTTATTGTTTATCAACGCTGCACGCGAGTTATTTTTATCTACGTTTCGACGTTAATTTATCATAAAGTTGTTTGTAAACGGACAGGTTCTTTTAAACGTTTTAGTACGCTCATCTTTGTATAAACTATTTACTACATGTTTTTATTTACATTTAATTATTTACCTTTAAACCAACACGCTTTAATGCATGGGTTGTCGTGCTCGTTCCGCACCCGCCACAAGTCGCAGGGGATAACCCACTAGATTTTTTTTTTCTAAAATAAGACGAAAATCATTCAAGTTACTTATTCACACCACATTTGGTATGACTGAATTTTCTTTTATGATATTTACCGTACAGGTGTAACGTGATCGAAGGAATAAAGTTACTTATTTTCCAAAGAGAAAGTGGTTGAGAGGATAAGATGGGCCCATGTCTCTTGGATCAGCAAGCCGTTGATGGGCCATCTTCAATTATTAACGCCCACTAACTTTCACATACTTTTTAAAATTTGTAATTTCTAAAAAACTTAATAATGCACGTAATAGTCTTTGACTAATCTAACGCAAGATCTGGCACCGTCCGTGAGAGCAACCGTTTGATGTGAAGGAGAAACGATGTCGCCAGAGAGTAGAGAGGGTGGGGAGAAGCCGGGCGTGTAGACATGTGAGGGACAAAGAGAGCTAGTCACATTCGTAGGGAGAGGAGTGGAGTAACCGGGCGTGTAGACATGGAGGATGGTTAATGGTGTCCTCTCCCCTTACGTTGGAGATGGTCTTATTTGTTAATTTTATTTACAATACTAAAACCATGTTATACTAAACGTAAATGTAAATGTGTGTATCGCATTTACATTTACGTTTAGTATACAAGTGATTTGGTATATAAACCAGATATATGGAGATTAATATAGGGCATTGTTTTTGTACAAAGTTAAAATCATGTACAAAGTGTAGGAAGACATGCAGAATATTGATTTAGTAAATTTAATGGTTAAGATTAAGTTGTCTTAAAATCTTGCAATCATGTGCAAAAACAAAAACAAGTGGTGAAAGAAAAAAAGAACATCTATAATGTTGACTTTTTAAACTAACTTACTCACGATTTTTAAACGATCATAACTTTTCCATATGTTCACATTTAAAAAAAAAAATACATCATAAAACAAAAACATTTTATTCTCTTTAATTTGAGTAGGGTATTGCCATACTTTTTTTTTAATTCAGAAAGAAAAGTTAAACATGTTACGTGATTATGTACCAGTACGTGAATACATGATTACATAGCATTAAGTAATGTCTTTTATTAAGAACACCTATAATGTTAGTTGATTTTGCATACACTACATGATTATGTACTATTACGTAATTATGTAACAGTACATGATTAAATACTCCTGCTATGTGATTCCATGAACGATTATACCATTGGCTTGAAGTACACGTGTTAAATATTTGTGGCTTCCCATCCTTCACGCGAAATTAACCCTTTGTATACGATCCCAAGCGTTAATATATAATGTTTAATTTAGCATATGATGCAAAGCCGCCAAGGGTTCTAGATTGATAATTGAACTTTTAGTAAGATAATATAAAAAACCTATAAATCTTGAGGCATCTCAACATCTTCATAATTGAGTGGCAAGCTCTTTTGGAAAATAATTTCATGGGTTGGAAGGTAAAAAGTTTATAATTGATTGATTTACTTTTCATTCTATTTCCTCCTCCCATGTTTTGTTACAATTATTACAACTTAATCCATTTGATAATTAAATTAAAAAGCTATGACAAAACATGTCATAATTTTTACATTATAATATGAACAATAAAAGATTCTCAAAAACCTTTTATTATTGTTTTGAAATATATATAAAAGTGGGAAGAGCCCACGAAAGGAAACACGAAGAGATAGGTGAGGAGCACATAAGTGCACCTTTTAAACTCAACTGCTTTAATGTTTTAAGATTTATATATTTTATAAGTGTATCCTAATAGAAATTTATTGGTCATTCTTTTTTTTTTTTAAGGTAAACTTCATTCACACACAAAGCCACAAGCGGTTCTCAAAACAAGGACCGCCGGGCACAAAACGACATTACATCACGTCCATAAGATATTTACACCAAACATTCCAATCAATACCTTTCAATCCAGACCTATGACGAATCCAAAAAAACATTGTATATTTGATAATTCCCACCACTTCGACCGGTTTACGAGAGTTACCCTTGAAAATTCTAGCATTACGTTCATTCCATATCGACCACATTGTTGTGTAGATAATGCCTCTAAGAATGTATTTCTCCTTCTTTGTCTTCGTTTGAGTACATGCCTAGGGCTGTACAAATCGCTCGCCGCTCGAGGATCGCTCGTCGCTCGTTCGGAAAATGCTCGAAAAATGCTCGTTCGGTCTTCCGCTCGGTTGTATATGAGCCGATCGGCTCGGTTCGGTTTGCAAATGAGCCAAGCACGAGCAAAGGTACGCTCGGCTCGGTTCGGCTCGAATAAATTTTTATTTATTTAATAATAGATATACACACAATTTATAGATAAATTTATGGCTTTTTATATAACATTATATTGGATTTGGCTCAATATATGCAAACAAAATATACCTAGCCCACTTAAATTAATAGAAATTTAACACTAGATTTAATAGTAAAACAAAACGTCATGAGGTGACAGTCTTGACTTCTTTATATTATTAATCGTTCATCGCTAATTGTTGCTTGATATCACACCTACATCACAATGCAACAACTGTTCTCTGACGTATGGTCATCATCTCACCAGCCTCAATCTAAGCCTCATCATTGGACACTAGGATCTCAATATTAGTGTTACCATTGGACATTTCGACCTTAGTTGTCACCTGACAATGAAAACATTGAAGGAAACATCGCAATTTTATGATCGTGCATATTACTCTCTGCTTGATTCTCGCTCGGCGCTCGCTCGGAAAATTTGCGCTCGAAGAATGCTCGTTCGGTTTTGCGCTCGATTGTAAACGAGCCGCTCCGCTCGGTTCGGTTTGTAAACGAGCCAAGCACGAGCAAAGCTCCGCTCGGATCGGCTCGGCTCGTGAACACCCCTATACATGCCATCTTCAAAAGATCTTTCACTTCAAAAGCATAGATGGGACTTAAACGACACCAAGATCCCACTCGCACCCAAATTTCATCCGAGAAGACACAACCTGTGAACAAATGCGTCGAAGTCTCCACATCCTCATTACATCATATTATGATAAAATTTAGATTTAAACAAATATAATAACCAAAAGATATGTACTATACTCTACCATAATACAACAATCACCACAAGGTTTATGCGTTCACTACTTATAAAGTAATTATAGTTTTGGAATTTACTTAAACGTTGTGATGATTTCTTAACTATAAAAGAAAGTCTTTGGTCTGTTTCTGATACGCTTTATTACAACAATAATGTGCATATTCGTTCTTGCTTCTCTTTGATATATCCAATTGATTTTTTAAGAGTGTTGTCGAAATAAAAACTCCTAAAATCTCACGTACAAGATTTATAGATATATTCAAACCCCATACGTAATACACAACTAACTTTATTATCTATATTTTAGAAAATATATATGGGTATCAAACTAACCGTTATACCGATTTACACTGTGTTCCCAAGTTTCATTAAAAGATGGAAGAGAAAGGATCTCCCTCCTCTTCCTTTCTCTCCAATTCCTTCCAAATTGGAAAGATTAAAAATCACTCTAAAAACTTCTTTATTATCCCTCTCATTCCATCCTTTTCCCTCCAACAAAAAACAAAACTCTGGAACACATTTTTTCCACACTTCCTTCCTAATCATTTCTCCTCCATCCTTTAATGAAACTCTGGAACATAGTGTTACAGATTCAACTAGTGTAACCAGTTAACTCCAAAAGCAAACACTACATTTATGTCGTAATCAAATTAACAACGTTTACGGTTTATCTCTAAATCATTAATCAAGCCTAATGCACACGATAGCAAATTCATGTGTTGAGCTCATGCTCAGTTTCAGTTTATGATGTAAGCGATTGACTAAGATTTAATACACATTGACTATGTTTCTTCATAATTTTTAACGGCCAACTAAATACCACATAAGCTGTCAGTGGATTAGCACCGGGCAGCCCAAGTTCACCAAGCCACCAATTTAGTAAAAAACACGCCACCCGAAAGCCCATTACGATATAATCCCTCTGGATCGGATTCGAAGTTCAGACCAAATGATCTCACTCTCTTATGTTCATTTTTTTCACGTTGTCATTCCACAATGGTGACACACTCACACACCTTAATATTGCTAGATGCATACTGTCACTATAAAAAACAAACATAAATGTGTGGACAACTTTGGGGTAATGGGACTACCCTAGTGTCCTATAGAGCAGAGATAGCTACGGGTCATTTTAACCGCATTTGTAAACAGATCTCGAAATCTTTTGGTTTCTACTTTCTACACAGTGCTATTGGTCCCATTATTATGTTACTAACCATTTAAAGCCACACAAATTTGGGTCAGGTAAATTAAGTCTGAGTAAATTAACTTTTAAATGAAAAATAACCTAATTTATCAACTCATTCCAATTTCCTACCGAATCAGCTTAATCAAACCACCCAAGTATTTGAAAGATAGTGCAACACCATGCATAGTTTTGTCAATACATGCTTATATAAAATAACAATTCCTGTGCGTTTGTGTCTCATCATGCACGTTAACGTTTGGGTCTAACAAAACACATTAACTACTAGTCTACTACCCTATTGATTGCTAGCATGCTTCTCGTGGCTAGTTAACACTCTCCAACAATACCATTTATAATTTGTAAATGACATAATTACAATTTTTGTCATAAATGAACCTTATAATTAGGGCTGCAAACGAACCGAACGAACACGAACAGAGCCTTGTTCGTGTTCGTTTGTTAAGGAAAATATGTGTTCACGAACAGTTCACGAACGCTTACCGAACGAGATTTTTTGTCCGTGTTCGTTTGTTAAGAAAACACTCATGTTCGTGTTCGTTTGTGTTCGTTTGCTAATTTTGTTCATGAACGCACACGAACACAAACGAAATAAAATCGCACCAAATAAAAGCATATGAAATCAAACTTACATGGCGATTGGCTTCGGTGGTGGATGGCAGAGGCTTCGGAGGTGGATGGCAGAGGCTTCGGAGGTTGACGGTGTCGGAGGTGAACGGTGTCGGAGGTTAATGGTGACGGCGGTGGAACTTGGAAATAAAATTAGGGTTAATAATCTGATCATATAGTAGTGATATATATACCTCACAAGAATTACTTTTTTATTTGAGTAAAATTTATATATATAAAAGAATATAAGAAGGTTATAAAAATTAAAACCCCTATTAAACAAACGAACATAAACGAACACAAACGAACATAAACGAACACAAACGAACGCGTTACCGAACGTTCACGAACATAAACGAACGAACGCGGCCATTGTTCATGTTCGTTCGTTTAACTAAACGAACGAAATTTTTTGTTCGTGTTCGTTCATTTATTAAACGAACGAACACAAACGAACTTCCCG
Source organism: Ambrosia artemisiifolia (assembly GCA_032199755.1). Taxonomy (NCBI): domain Eukaryota; kingdom Viridiplantae; phylum Streptophyta; class Magnoliopsida; order Asterales; family Asteraceae; genus Ambrosia; species Ambrosia artemisiifolia. Next base: position 13,578,850 of record CM063518.1, on the reverse strand, counting down.
CCGAACGGTTCACGAACTGTTCGCTGAAAGTTCAGTTCGTTTGCAGCCCTACTTATAATTATAGATCAAGTCATTTAAAACTTTTATGTTCACTTTGTATCTTTTTTTTTCCTATAGTTGCTACAAGTCTTGTTCTTTCCACTAAGTGTGTTAGAAAATCCTAATTTCTCCGTGAAAGTAGGAAGCGGTGAACAGGATTTTTTCAACTTCATGCATGGCAGGCAAGGAGAAATACAAGATTGGGACGTGGTATGATGCTCCGCAGAGAAAAGGATCACGTCAGAACCATGGGGAAACGTCTATAAAGAAGGAAGTCGTTGTTACGAAGTTCTTTGTTTTGAATTTACCAGGAGGGTGCGCTTCATCTGATTTGGTTGCTGCGTTGAAAGGGTTTGGGGAGATCCTGAACACGTATATATCCAGAAAATTGGATAAACTCGGTAAGCGTTTTGGTTTCGTTTCGTTTGGGAATGTTCGGGATCCGTTGGCTCTAGAGAATGAATTGAGGGATGTTTGGATTGGTTCATATAAGTTATTCATTGTGCTGGCTCGTTTTGTGGATGGGGAAAGGATGAACTGGAAGGGGGATAAGAGATGGACTTCAGTGAAAACAAATAGGGTTCCATTGGAAGTTAGGAATAACGAAGTTGAGATGGAACATGTGGAGGAGGTTCAGAATTCCGGGAAAGGTTTGAAAGATGGTTCGACGTTCAGGGACAAGCTCCTTAACAGAGATCCGGTGAGTATAAAGAAGGCTTTGGAGTTTGTAGTTGAGTCAGAATATAAGGTAGGGGTGCCGTGGTTGGGGTGTGGGGCTGTAGGCAGAGTAGCTGATCTGAAGAAACTCTCTAGGCTTCGTGTGTGGTTAGACTTGATGGGCCAGACTAGGGTAGGGATAAAGTATGTTGGAGGATTGTGGGTCATGTTGACGTTCGAGTCTGATGAGTGCATGGAAGGTTTTGTGTGCTCTAAAGAGATGTGGAAAGTTTGTTTTGATAATTTGGAGAGATGGGATGGCCAGTGTATTCCTTCGGAACGTTTAGCTTGGTTGAAAGTCTACGGGTTACCTTTATGTCTATACGATAAAGGGATCCTGGACGGTATTGGTAGTTTGTTTGGTTCGGTAGTGCAATCGGCTGAGCTGAATCCGTTGGAGAATGATCTGTCGTATGTCATGGTGGGGATATTATGCGATTCGGGCAAGAGAGTGAATGAGAAAGTGAAGGTTACTTGGAAGGAGAAGGAGTTTTCGGTTCTAGTGGAAGAGGAGTTGGGGGATTGGGTGCCGGAATGTTTGGAAGATTACGTGGAAGAAGAGTTTGAAAATGTTGGTAATGTAGAGGACAATAATATGGAGATGGATGGCTCTGGTAATAGTGACATGTTGGTGGATAATAGCGAAAAAGGTAATCAGGAGGGTTTGGGGATTGACAAAGGCTCTTTGGTTGGAGTTTGTGTGGATTCAAACGAAGTGCCTGTGGACTTGGGTGAAGGTCATAAGGACGGATCCGACATTAAAACTTGTAAGAGAAAAATGTATCGTAAGAAAGGTAGATCTCAAAAGTCACCGTCTCCAGTGGGCTCTGAAAGACCGAAGAAAAGGGCGCGGGATGGAGAGGATATTTTCGATATTGATAGGCTCATTTTTACAATGAACGGTGAGGAGGCAAGGAGATTGCATGGTAATATGGTGCAAGCTCACAGGGGTGAGGACGTTACTCCGGATTCAAACGTTACGGCTGTTGAAGTGCAAAACGATAGTGACACGGCTGGTAACAGGAACGTTGAGGTGGAAGTGAATGAAACTTTGAATCTTGGCAAAGAATTGGGGGTAGAAGACTATGAAAAGTACGCTGATTCGGTTGCCAAGGTAATTCAGGAAGAAGGCTTTCAACTAGTGGATCAATGAATTTTATGTCTTGGAATGTCAGGGGGTTGGGTTTGGATGGTAAGGGTACGTGGTGTAAAAATTTAAAGGTTGCTAACGAGGTTGGTTCTCATGTTACAAGAAACTCAATTCGAGTCGTTGGATAATGTTAACGTTGGAAAGTTCTGGGGTTCGGATGATTTCGAATTTGAACATGTTGATGCGACGGGTAGGTCTGGCGGTTTAATCTCTTTCTGGAATCCTAAGGTTTTTTCCAGGTGTTCGGTGTTTAAATATAGAAACCTTTTGGTAGTGTCTGGATTCTTAAAGAATGATGGTAGGAAAGTTACTTGTGTGAATGTGTATTGCCCTCAACGTATTAATGATAAAAGGCAGGTTTGGGATAAGATTAAAGCGGTTGTTTCGGATGAAGACGGGCTCCGGATAGTGGGGGGAGATTTCAATAGGGTCAGAGATAGTGTGGAGCGTCGAAATTCGTACTTCAATGCAGTTGAGACGAGTGAATTTAATGACTTTGTAGAGGACGCGGGTTTGCATGAGTTTTCTTTGAAAGGCCGTAAATTTACGTATCTAGTGGGGGATAAAATGAGCAGGATTGATCGTATTTTTGTGGATTGGTCGTTTCTTAATGAGTGGCCAAACGCAGAATATCGAGTTCTTAATCGGCAGGGTTCGGACCACTTTCCTTTACAGTTAAAAGTCGTTTCAAGGAATTTCGGTGCCAAACCATTCAAGTTTTTTAACTCGTGGCTCCAACGGGAAGGATTCGATGATCTTGTTAAAAATACGTTGAGTAATGTGGAGGTGTCTGGGGATCCGGATCTCAAGCTCTTGAAGAAATTCAAAGTTTTGCGAGCCAAAATCAATGTTTGGAAGGATGATGTCAAACGCAAAGAGCTGGAGGAGTATGATTGTTTGCATGCTGAGATTAATGAGTTGGAAAGGGTGTTAGAGGAAAGAGATTTAAATGAAGATGAGACTTGGATTCTCCAGGAAGCTAGCGCGAGACTCAAGCAGTTAGATTACCTCAAGATGAAGGATGTGAAACAAAGATCTAGAGTATTATGGGCGAAGGAGGGTGACAAGAACTCCAAGTTCTTTCATGGGTCGATTAATGCTAGGCGAGTCTCTAACAACATCATGGGGTTATCGGTGCACGGCGAGTGGGTGACTAATCCAAAGGAGATCAAAAAAGAAGTGCTTCGGTTTTTTAGTAGTCGTTTTGTTGAAGACATGCCGGATAGGCCGAAGTTGACATGTTTTGGCTTAAAGAAGATTAGTACGGATCAGGCGGCTTGTTTGATATCCCCGTTTGTGGAAAAAGAAATCAAAGAGGCGGTGTTTAATTGTGGTAGCGATAAAGCCCCGGGCCCGGATGGTTTTAACTTCAGATTTATAAAGAGGTATTGGGAGTTATTTTCGGCTGATTTTGTTGACATCTTGCGCCAGTTTGCAGTTACGGGTAAGATAAATCGTGGAGTTGCGTCTTCTTTTATTACTCTGGTCCCTAAAGTTAAGGTCCCGGTAAGTTTAGGAGAATATCGGCCCATAAACTTGATTGGAGTGGTTAGTAAAGTTATATCTAAGGTGTTGGCCAACAGATTAAAGGCGGTGATGGATAGTATAATTAACGAGACACAATCTGCTTTTGTGGCGGGTAGGTATATCCTTGACAGTCCGTTGGTGATTAGTGAGGTTTTAACATGGGCGAAAAGGAGCGGAAAGAAGATGTTTATGTTTAAAATTGACTTCGAAAAGGCTTACGATAATGTTAACTGGGCCTTTTTGATATCAGTTATGAGGCAAATGAATTTCCCGGATGAGTGGTGTTTGTGGGTCGAAGGTGTGTTAAAGTCGGCCCGGTCTTCAGTTTTGGTTAATGGTTCGCCGACGTTCGAGTTCGATTGTGGGAAGGGTATTCAGCAAGGTGATCCTGTGTCGCCTTTTTTATTTATTATGGTTATGTAAGCTCTCTCAGGTATTATCAACAGAGTGTGTAGTATTGGTACTTTTCATGGAGTTGGCTTACCTAGGGATGGTCCGATGTTATCTCATTTACTATACGTTGATGATGCGATGGTGATGGGGGATTGGTCAGAAAGCAATTTTGTATGTCTGAGACGTATGCTTCGTATTTTTCACATGTGTTCGGGCCTCAAAATTAATATTCATAAATCTACTTTATTTGGGGTGGGAGTCGATAGTGAAGAGGTGGGGGTAATGGCTCGTGGTTTGGGGTGCCGCTCGGGTGAAATGCCGTTTACTTACCTGGGGATACAGGTAGGGGCCAACATGTCTAGGATAAATAATTGGGAGCCAGTGACAAAGGTGTTCAAGTCCAGATTGTCAAAGTGGAAATCGAACACTCTCTCGATTGGAGGCAGGTTAACTCTCATTAAATCTGTTTTACAAAGCTTACCATCGTACTACTTTTTCTCTTTTCAAAGCCCCGGTGGGCGTTGTGAATACCTTGGAAGGTTTGATAAGGAAGTTTTTGTAGGGTGGTAATGATAATGTGAAGAAAGTGCATTGGGTGGGTTGGGAAATAGTCACTAAACCTATTAAACAAGGTGGTCTAGGTATACGCAAATTAGAAGATTGCAATAATGCGTTTTTGGTTAAGTGGCTTTGGAGATTTCGGCAAGAAGGGGACGCCCTTTGGATAAGGGTGGTTGACGCCATACATGGGTCTAATAGGAAATGGGACGTGTATCCTAAGAGTTCGATGTTTAATGGTACATGGACTAAATTGATTAATAGTGGGATTCGGCTAAAGGTGGCGGAAGTGAACAATGTTAGCATGATTCGAGGTCGTCTTGGGAATGGGAGGAACATAAGGTTTTGGATTGATCCTTGGGTGACTAGCAGCCCCTTAAAAGTTTTGTATCCTGATTTATTTCGTTTAGAGATCGATAAGGGGTGTATGGTTTGGGATCGGCTAAATGGTAACCAATGGGATTGGAGAAGGCCTCCGTCTACAATTCTGGAAGTCCAACAGCTTCAGGATTGTACGCAAGTGATCTAGGGTTAGGTTACAGGTGATGCGAATGACAGTTGGTTTTGGGCTTCTAGTGCAGCCGATGGGTTTTCGGTCAAGGAGGTAAAAAATGGATAGAAAATGGGTTGTCTAGTCCTAGTATCTTGACATTTAGTTGGTGCAAATGGGTGCCGATTAAATGTAACATTTTCATGTGGCGTATGTTGATGGACCGTATTCCTACTAAGCAGGCATTAACTCGAAGGAATATAAACTGTGGGGATGGTATGTGTAGCTTTTGCGAGGAGCATGAGGAGAGTGTGGATCACATCTTCACGGCATGTATTGTGGCGAGTGGTGTTTGGAACGGTATTGCTAGGTGGGTTAAACATCATCATTTCTATTTTTTTTCGGTGGCCGATATAGTGCAGGAGTTTTCTAGCCCTTCTTGGTCGCCGATCAAGAGGATGAAGATGTATGGTATTATGATTATCACTTGTTGGCGTATATGGAAGGCGAGGAACGAAAAAATATTCAAGAATGAAAGGCCGAACGTGGTTGAGATTATTGCGGACATAAAAGCTTTGAGTTTTCTCTGGTTTTCTAATCGTTGTAAACAGGTTACGGTAGGTTGGAAGGATTGGCAGTCTTTTAATTTTGATGTGATGTAACTTTGGTTTGGGAGTCTCCGTCTTGGAGATTTCCCGTCGTTTGTTGTTTGTTAATGAAATCTGCCTTTAAAAAAAAAACTGTGTTAGAAAAGTTAAGTCAAGTAATGTGCAAAGCACATAAGGGCAAATTAGACATTTTACACTATATACTTAAATAAATACAAATAGAAAGTAACAAAAAAGTTTAATAACCTTTTCTAAAATAAATATACATACCCGCTTCAAATACAATGTTTGCTTTTTTCCAGCAACCAGCCTATTGGCACTACCACCACATGTCTCTCTTTAAACTCGAAACACCACCACCGCATCTGTATCCCAGATCCACACCATTGTCGGTAGCCATCTTTGACTAACATTGATTTGTGTCCAAGCAGCCCTAGATGCTTAAACCAAGCATGAGTAGTTGAACCACCCGAACACCACTCAACCACCAATCGTCGCTTTAGATCTTTATCACAACCCCCAGTTATTGAAAACCCCATGTTTTCCACAACCACCGTTATCACATCACCATCACCATCACCAATCACACACCCTCTTGCTACATCAGTGATGGTTGATTGAAGATAGGATTCAACACAAGAATTAGGTTTTCAGCATGAAATTGAACTCCTTAATCTGACGCAATTTAAATATGGACGAAGCCAAATTAAATAAGTTAAATAACCAAATCGATAAACCAAACTCTCCACACAAAGAATTCAAACCCAAAAACCAAATCAAATCTTAAATGATCTAAAACATGACATGAAATATTTTATTTATGAACATAAATTCCATCATTCTGAAGTTCTATTTTTATCTTTTTTTTTAATCATATGTTAGTAGAAGATCAAACTTATTCTAAACTAAATGTTTCGTTATAAATTAATTTCTTACCAAAAATTTTAAAGTTATCAAATATGTTTTAGCTCATATTTAGTTTTGTCATGAATGCTTATTATCACTTTTCGTTACAATAACAAATAAATGACATATTTTCAATGTTTTAAAAACAAGTTTTTAAAGCATATCGGATTATGGTTCAACCGGTTGAATCGTGTTGTATTGAACGGTTCAACCGGGTTGATTAGTTAACTCTATAATTCCTTTAATTACATCAACTTAGAAAATAGTACAATTATGAATAATTACGTATTAAAAGATAATCCGAAAGTCAACCCATAATAAAAATAATAATCCAAAAGCTACATAATACATCATGTATTCATGTTAACTCACTACGACTATATACACACGTAACACCCATCATATACTGTCAAGAACAACAAAGATTCAGAGAAAACAAAAATTGAAATGACCCATCAATCGTAAATTGGAGTCTGGAGCAAATTAGAGTGGTGAACTACTAACAAACGATGAAGATGGAAACCTGAAACCAAATTGGTGGATGAAGATGGAAGTCTGGAATGGACGATGGAGTGATGAAAGTCTGGAACAAGTCAAGAATGATGGAATGATGGAGTGATGAAGTAGGTTATGAGTTTTGATCGATGGAATAATAAAAGCCGTTAGGTTAAAATAGGGAGTAAACATTGAGATGTGACGATAAAAAGTAAAAATCCAAACAAAAAAGCTAACATGGGCCAATACCAGTATACCGGATTTTACCGGCGGTTAAAAGTCGATGTCATTTCCTCTATTTACCAGGGTGTTTTGTATCGGATTTACATCCAGCATCGGTAATATCGATATAAACGCCGGTATTTACTGGTTTTCAAAACATTGCATATTTTATTCAAAAGTTGCACAAAAATGAATTAAATTACCATAAAAACTTACATTGTTGAATTTTTTTTTTTCTGAGTAGATAATCATGCACAATAATACACATCCATTATTTTCCAAAAACAGCTCAAAAGTCTTAATTATTATTAATTTATATTTTGTCGACCAACTTATAAGATATTTTCCATATTTTCCTTATAAATAGTCTCAAGCATTACAAGGTGATCGCAAGCGGTAAGCTTCTTTCTACCATAGTACTATCTCTTCTTAGCTCTCAAATCAAGATCATGGATCCCTATAAGGTACAACTCTAATGATAATCATTATTGCTTTTGTACAACTCCTTCATGCATACAATGACCATGATTGAAGTGATCATATAGTCATATACTATCATTTTACCCTTTATTTACTGTTTCTTAGTGTAAAATAATAGATCAGTTTCTATTGTTCTTTTATATTAACAAGTTTTCTGTAAACGACGTGAAGATTGCTCATCATTCAGACGATCCTCTCACCTTGTTCATATTGCATGCAACATGGACATGGTCATGATCAACTATTAGATCGATCGTATATCGTACTATTTATAGCCTCGCTTACGGCTGTGCGCATATAGTGTATATATGTGTGGCCATCGGGGGCAAAAGTAAAGTTGCACTAATTTTAACGTTATCTTACTAATTTCGTGAAAATAACTTACGGTTAATCATGCATCAGGTGGTGATGTTGATAGCCAAATGACAAGGGGTACATGCACCAATCGGGTTTGTCCCGATTGCTAAGTGTTATGTGCCTTATGTCTAAGGCTTGATACAAAACCACTATTGAACCGGGGGTCTCACTGGAAGTAGCATCTCTATTTCCACGGGGTGGAAGTAAGGTTGTCTACATCTTACCCTCCTCAGACCTTACCTTAGCTTTTGCTATTGGTAGGATTAACTGAGTATGATGATGATTTATATCGTACTGTTTATTTAATTTGTTGTTATTGTACTATTGACAAACTAATGAGCTTGTTGATCTAAGTTCATACAAGCTATATATATAGTGTACTTGTTTAGCTTTTGTGTGAACGATTAATACAACCATAGCTTGAGTTGATATAAGTTTATAGGAACATATATGATGTATTTGAACCAGATCAAGGCTTAAAACCGACTAAACCCGATCGATAAAGTTGGGTTGAGTGAGATAGCCAAGATCTGGACTTAGGACGCACGAACTTGCTTGTTTATCGTGTCAGAGCCTCCGTAGTGGGAAGCGCTAATTAGCGCCCCTACCCTCTTTTGATTGGTTGCCACAAAAAGTTGGCACAAAATTCAATGTTCAGCGTTAAAAATTTAACGCTACATGCCATTTTTTTCAAATTTAACGCCCTTTAAGGCCCCCCGTAATGGTGTTTGGGGCGTTAAAATTGGATTAAGGCTCCAATTGATGTCCCACTACACATGGTCTCATGAGCAATCATGATAAGTGTCTTGTTACTAGATGACAAAAGTTGTTTTGTATGAATAATTATTATTTGTATAAGTATGAAGAAAATCGAGTAATCCTAGTGTCAATAAATCCATAGGCATGTATGTATGGAGAAATACATAAACTATTAACATGTGTGGAAAATCTTTAGAAAAAATGAATATTTTTCAATTTTTGAAAACATTAGACAACATCACGTGATAGAACTTAAAGTAAGATAATATTATGTCGTTATCTTGACAAGTATTCACCAAGACATTGAGTGTTCATTTAAATCAATCACTTGTCTCTTGATTATACAGGTAGTTCCTGAGTCTGCCATCACCTAAATTCACAAATTAATATCCATAATTATTGTTGATCTAAGCTTATGATTTATTTAGATTTAATATTTTTTGAAGTTAAATATCCATAATTATTTTATTTATATAAATATGATAATTATTTGTTTAATATTTGTAAATTGTAAATTTAATCTTTATATTGAATAATATTTATGCTTGTGTGTGGTGTATTAAGTTATTACAAACTTAATACAACAAGAGCCGTACGTACCCAGTATAATCTCACCCATAACCCAAGCTATTACAAACTTAATACACTAAATCTAAATCATTATATAGATGTCACACCCATTTAGGATCACAAATGTATAAAAGTTAATATACGATCGGCAGAATAAATGGGATTGTCAAGTAATACTATTCCTGGACCCCCGGCTTGAACTTGTTTACTATCTTAGATGTAATCTAGGCTCAAGCTCCTTTAAGTTTAACTATGTTCTATATCATATAATAAATAATAAAATGTTATTTGAACTTGAACATCTGACTTACTAAAAGTATAATTTCGCTTATAGAAACATACATACTATAACCTATCATATAGATCTAATGATCTATGACTTCCTATTCAATATATTTCCTCTAGCCTTACATGTTTTTAAGCCTAAGCTTTTAATATAACTAGCAAATTATAAAAGTAAAAAAAAAATTTTGTTAAATGATAATTTCCATAAAGATATAAAATCTATGAATTAAATTGTGGATAGATCTGTTGATATTATTGTCAATAGATTATTATTTTTAACATACCTTGCATATGTGTAATTAGTAGGCGGCTCTTGTTTTGTAAGGGCTTGCCTCTTGTGTTTTAATGAAAGTCAACGTTCAAAAAAAAATAAAAAATAAATTACCATTTGAATATTTTTTAAAAGATCGAACCAGTTGTAATTGAACTGTTTCGTCCGGTTGTGCAGGATTCGAAACTCATCCTACCTCACCCTGATGTAATTGAAGATAACACTATTATTTTGTTGTTGCAGTCATGATTATTATGTGGATTAATAAACATTCTATCATAGTTATGTTTGCTTATGTGTTTTGAATTGTTTGATTTGGTGCAGCAACGTCCTTCAAGTGCTTACAACTCTCCTTTCTGGACTACCAATGCTGGTTTACCGGTTTACAACAACACTGCATCATTGACCGTTGGAAATCGAGGTACACAGTTGCTACTTCGATAAATCGATTTGATACTACTGGATCTGTTATGTTGACCTAATATGTATATATGTAAAGTGTGTTGTTAAAAATACACCACCCCAAAAGTGTACACTGGGTTATATGGGTCGTATGATTTGGCTCTCATACGATACATGTAACCATTTTGCGCCTTATCATATGGCTCATATCATACTAGTTATACAGAGCGTTTGATTTTGTCGGTGGTCAACTCAGTTATTTTTTGAGTCAAACAATCGTATGGACTGTATGATTTGGCTCTTACACGATCAATATGGCCATTTTTCGCCCTGTCATACAGCCCGACATACTAGTCATTTGGTTTATACCTATACGGGCTTTATGACGTTGTAGGTGGTCAACTCAGTTATTTTTTGTCAATCAAACAATCATATGAACTGTATAATTTGGCTCTAATACGACCCATATAACCATTTTTAACCCGTATCATAAGACAAGTATGATACACACCATGTTGGTGTCATTGATCTATTTCTTTGTAATTCATTGTTAGCCTAGAAATTAATGATTAGAGAGAGAAACAATATTCAGGTCCAAGCTAGTTGTTCATCGACTGTTTTAATAGCCATCAATTAATCTTTTAAATGTTAGTTACTTAGTTAATGAATTACAAAATTTTACTAACTACCGTCTGTTTGGTATGGGGTAATGGAATGGAGAGGGAATAGAATGGACGAGGTAATGGAATGGACAAGGTAATGGAATGGATCATTACCATTCCATGTCTTGTTTGGTTGCCATGTGGGAATGAAACAAAACATTACTTTGTGTTGTTGGATAGGTAGGAAAGGACGAAAGAATAAAATTGGTGGTGAGTGGTTGTGGTGGGTGGTGGTCGGTGGCGATGATGGTGGGTGGTGATATGTGGCGGGTAGCGGCGGTGGAAGGTGGAGGTGGAGGGTCGTGTTGGTGGGTGGGCGACGATGGTGAGTAGTGGCGGTGGTGGGTGGTGGGTGGTGGTTAGTGGCGGTAGCATGGTGCTAGGGGCGACGACGATGGTGGGTGGTGGCGACGACGGTGGTGGGTGGTGGCACCGATGGCGATGGGTGGTGGCAACGATGGCGATGGGTGGAGGTGGATGGAGGTGATGGTGTGTGGGTGAAGATGGTGAGTAGTGGCGGTGATGGGTGGTGTGGGTGGCGGTAGTGATGGGTAAAGGAAATAGTGGTGAGTGACGGTGGCAGGTGGTGGAGGCGGCGGTGGGTGACGGTGGTGGGCGGCGTTGGATGGCGGCGGTGGTGGGTGGTAGAGGTGGTTGGTGGCAGCGACGACGACGGTGGTGAGTGGTGACAGTGGTGGTGGGTGGTGGCGGCGGCGGTGGTGGGCAACAGTGGTGGGTGGTGACGGCGGTGGTGGGTGATGGCGGCATCCGTGGTGGGCAACGGTGGTGGGTGGCGAAGGCGGTGGTGGGTGGTGGGTGGTGGTGGTAGCGGTGGTGGTAGCGGTGGTGGGTGGTGATGGTGGTGAGTGGTGGTGGTGATGAGTGGTGGTAGGTTATGGTGGTGGTAGTTATGGGTGAATGAGAGATGGAATGAAAAAAAACATGGGAGGGTGATGGAATGGTTTTGAGGGAACGGAATGACTTGTGGAATGAGTGATTCCATTCCTTTAACCAACCAAACACATTATTTTCCATTACCTCGTAATGGTCCATTCCATTACCCCTTCCATTCCATCATACCAAACGCTCCCTAACAATTGACTATTACAACTATTTCTTACAATGGTCCTAAACATGCATGTTCTTGTAACTTGGCAGGTCCAATTCTCCTTGAAGATTACCATTTGATCGAAAAACTTGCGAATTTCACTCGCGAGAGGATCCCCGAACGTATCGTTCATGCGAGGGGTGCGAGCGCAAAGGGGTTCTTCGAGGTCACACATGACATCACTCATCTCACTTGTGCTGATTTCCTCAGGGCCCCTGGAGTTCAGACTCCTGTCATTGTTCGTTTCTCAACCGTTATCCATGAGCGTGGAAGCCCCGAAACCATCAGAGATCCCAGAGGATTTGCAACAAAGTTTTACACCAGAGAGGTAAACAAGATTCATATCATTGTTTGATTTTGTTTTGTCTATTTTACTCATTTGTTTTTAACTTGCAGGGTAACTTTGACATTGTGGGAAACAATTTCCCTGTGTTCTTTACGCGTGATGCAATGGCGTTCCCTGATGTGATCCACGCGTTTAAACCAAACCCGAAGTCACACATCCAAGAAGACTGGAGGATTCTTGACTTCTTGTCACACCATCCAGAGAGTTTGAACACCATGACATTCTGGCTTGATGATGTTGGTATCCCAACCGATTACCGACACATGGAAGGGTCAAGTGTCAACACTCTCACTTTGGTTAACAAAGAAGGGAAAATGCACTATGTGAAGTTCACATGGAAGCCCACTTGTGGAGTCAAATGTTTGATGGATGATGAAGCTGTCAAGATTGGAGGCGCGAACCACAGTCACGCCACTCAAGATCTTTATGACTCAATTCAAGCTGGTAACTTCCCTGAATGGAAGCTGTATCTCCAAGTGATTGACCCTGATCATGAAGACAGGCTTGACTTTGACCCACTTGATGGCACTATGACATGGCCTGAAGACATCATACCATTGCAGCCCGTTGGGCGTATGGTGTTGAACAAGAACATTGACAACTTCTTTGCTGAGAATGAACAGCTGGCTTTCAACCCTGGTCTTGTTGTCCCTGGAATTTATTACTCTGATGACAAGATGCTTCAAGGGCGTATTTTTGCGTACTCTGATACCCAAAGGCACCGTCTTGGACCGAACTACCTGCAGCTCCCTGTCAATGCACCTAAGTGTGCTCATCATAATAATCATTATGATGGAAATATGAACTTCATGCACAGAGATGAGGAGGTACACTCTTCTGTTTTGTTTTAAATAATATTACTATATTAATGCTAGTTTATTATTATTTGGGGTTCTATTATTTACTTGAATTTATATTTTTTCAGGTTGATTACTTCCCTTCGAGGTATGATCGCGTTCAACATGCTCAGCAGTACCCGATCAATCCTGCTAAAGTTACTGGAACCCGTGACAGGGTTAGTTTCTTGTATCATTGGTTTCTTTTAGTATGATGAACCACTTGCTATCCACTATTAGAGGTGAAAAACTGGACGGGTTGGGTGACGGGCCAATTGGGTTCGGGTCAAAATGAGTTGGGTTTGATTCGAGATAAAGGTCTTAAAACATAACCAAATGAACCTGTTTATAGGTATACGGGTCAAAAGTATCGCCTTAATATTAACAAACACTGACGTAAATGAATGTGTATGGTTTCTTTGTGAATGCAGACTGTGATCCCAAAATACGACGATTTCAAGCAGCCAGGAGAGAGATACCGATCATGGGATCCAGCTAGGTACATGTTTATCTAGTTAGTTTTTTTAAAATACTCTCATAGATTCTATAGATTTCCTAAACTATTCATGTTCTTTCTATAGGCAAGAGAGATTCATTGTCCGAATGTGTAAGATGTTGTCTGACCCACGGGTAACCCACGAACTCCGCAGTATCTGGATCTCATACTGGACCCAGGTTTGTACACGCTTCACATCTTCAGTCTTTCATTCCTAGTTTTCGTAAAATGGAAGAAGTTAGAAGTTAGAACTGGCAAAATGGGTGGGTTGAGTAATGGTTAAATTGGTACAGGCTAAAACAGATTAGGGTCAACCCGTTTCTAAAAAAAATTCTAAATTTTTTTGCTGATTTGGGTACATTTTGGGTGGTGTTGTTGCAGGCTGACCGGTCTCTGGGGCAGAAGATAGCATCACGCCTCAGTGTGCGCCCAAATTATTGAACACAGTTATCTTAAGGTTGGGCCCGATTGAGCTAGATTTATGATCATGCAATAGAAGGTCCGTCCCTATGTTTGTTATGTTACACAAATGGTGTCGATGTATCAGTCCTACTTTCATTATGTAATATTTGATCATACTTAAGGAACCTGAAACTTAGAATAAGTGCACACCTAGATGCACGAGTTACTGCGTTTCAGGTTCGGGTCTGTAAAGGGAAAGCCTAAACATTGTGGCACTTATGTTATGTAAGTTACTTTTTCTTCAAATGTAATGTTGTTTTTGGCTATCTATTTGATGCTTCTATTCATGTATTTCTTGTCTTTAATTTGGGTGCGTTTTAGCTCTAGTTGGGCTGGGCCTTGTGAGAAAATCTATGGGCTCGGGCTTGGCTCGCGGGTGATGAAGCCTGAAACATGAAAGGCTGTAACTTGGCATATATGAGTTTTGTTTTTGTGGCTTATATATGTATGTGTGGTTGTTCTTTTATTATTGGAAGTGAAAAGCCCATTGGGAACAAGAGCTCATGGGCCAAATTTGAGATGTTTATAGCCACAGGCCCAAAAATAGTTATTGGCCCACCTGGCATGACAACCGACTAACCGCGAATGAGAGATCCAATGTTCATCAATCTGCATTATCAGGCTAGGCCCAACATTTTGGCCCTTTGACTACATGGTACGAAATAGCTCTTATGAAAAAGAAAATTAGTTGCAATTTCTATTTTGGTAAGTTTTTCTGACATTGATATGATTTTTGGGGTGTATTGGGCCCAACAAATGGCCCATGAGTTTTAGCCCCATTTTGTCTATGCAGATCTAATCCAGGAAAAATTTCAATCAACTTTGAAGTCCAGTATCATTCTTATTAATACAAGGTAATAAACATATTGCCTTTCTAATTATGAGAATAATCTTATATTTATATGCCATTCATGTTAGTTGCTTTTCCAATCAGACAAAAAAGATGATCTCACTATTCCACTAATATGATCTTAAAAGGTTAACATATACAATTGACAAATATTTTATTTAAAACATATACCTAAAAGTAGTTAGAAAAAATACCATGATAATGTTACCTATGATGTATAATAAGTTGATATGTTATTAGTTTAGTAGTTAGGGTAACAATCTTGTCTAGTTAGCAAGTTGTAATAGATGAATTCAAACAAATCTATTTATTGAATCATGTCAAAACATCAAACTTAACCTCAACAACTTAGGAGCATGTAACCTAAACACCACCAATATAATGTTTTTAGCGAAATGAGGTAAACGGATAGATGGGGTGTGATTAAGTGGTAAAGGAATTAAATAGACGTGAACCAATCAACGGGTTGTTAAAAGTTGTAAACCGGTTAAATTGTGAGTGGAGTTTATTTATACCAAACACAGCTCATTTATTAAACAAGCTGACTTTTAGACATGTTTTTGTGGCCGGTACATGTCCACCTACTATTACCGTGTTAATATAAATTTTATTATTTAATCAATAACATGAAAGTGTGTTTCGAATTGTGGACAACAAGGTTGTAAACAAATAAAAAAAAAACTAACCTCTTAAATTAATAGTTAGACTACATATGTTCTCATAGTTTAAATTGAAATATTTATTTTTAGTGGTGTTTAGCGTTTATGATAATGCAAATGACAAATAGAAACAAAAATGCAGTTGTTATCGAAATATAAAAATTCCTGAATTTGGAAAAATAAATAAGTATTTTTTGTGGTTAAATACAAACTAAAAGAAAACCTTATCAAAAAGCATATTCGTTCTCCGATCTGTGTTCACACTGGTAGATGGAGTTGATGAGCACACGTTTCAACGCATCAACTAACACGTGGCCGGTTATAATAGGTCCATGTCATCAACTGACACGAGTGGTTCTTTTTTAATTTAGATAAAATCCAAAATTAAGGATAAGGAAAGGGAAGCACGGCGTTCCACATAATTTATAAGTTTCAAAAAGGTACCTTAAGTTATAATTAATTTAAATATATACCATCTAGAAATTATTTTGTCTAAAAAGTCATAGAATGTTTTGAATTCTAAAAATTATTTCATCAACGCCACCACATGATGCTTGATTAACCGTCTGCCGTTTTTAGCGTTATTTTCACGAAATTATTAAATAAGGTTAAAATTACTATTGTTTTACTTTTGCCCCTACAAAATTAGTACAGTTTTATTTTAGATATTTTTATTTATATGATAAGAGATAATGAATATTAAATATAGATTTTACCAAGTCATTCGCTTCTTAAACTACATAGACCATAGTTAGACCGTTTAGATTAATCATAAATCAAGTTACTAATTGTAAAGCGTACTTTTATGGTTATTGATAGTGTAGTTTACTAGTTATCTTTTTAAAATGTATTGAATTTTACTAATAATAAGCCATTTTTTCATATCAAATAATCGATATGAGAAATGAGAATACATTGTAGATATTATGACATGATTGTAGATTTGTTATAATAATAAAAGTTTTAGGTGTTGATTTGAAAACCAAAACATAATTATTACTTGAACATTGATTTTAAGGGTCTACATGTAAAATAATGCAAACCTTGGGACATTATATGTAAATTTGCTTGTTATTTTTTAAATAATTTTATTTTAAATATACAATTTATAGCTTTATCCCAACTCCTTTCGCCTTGGTTTTTTCACCTCTACAAAATTTTAAGTGTGGAACCCACGTGAATGCTAATCGCCCATCATTTTCTAATTTACCGGCATTTTTCTTTATTCTCGTGAGATTTTGTTTATAATATATCTTGCAAAAAAATGACCTCCTTTGTCTTATCATCATTTACATATGTTAGTTTTGTGATGTTCATTGAATTAAATAAAAAAGGTTTGTGGGGTTCGTCGAATTTAATCAAATTAACACTTTAAAACACATAATAATAATCTCATAAACGTTGTTGAATTAACACATATTATTCTAATGGTAAAATGATGTGCACTCTAATCAAATAGTTGTAAGTTGGGCCAAAACAACCCAACATTCCATAATGCAAAAAATCAGTTGAGCAGGCTTGAATAGTTGAATGCAAAAACAACTTATAATGCGAAAAACATGTTTGGGCTTTGATATATGTATAAAGAAAACCCTTGTTTTTAGGATTGTATAAAAATGTTGGTATCTGAAAATATATGATGTCACTCAGAAGTCGAATACAAATTTAGTTCACTGTAAATCTATCAAGGTCATGTGACTCCAATTCATCTTGGTAGACAACGAAATATATATAAATTCATTTGAACTTCAAACCTTCCAACTTTTTCATCCAAACTCAGTTCTTCGTCCCCTTTTGGCTTTTATAAGCTCTAGTTATTAGGTTTGTATTTAATTTGGGGAATGATAAAAGTTTTATATCAAACTTTGAACTAAAAGCTTTAATAGAACAATTGAAATTCAAATAAAACTACTCACACTTATCAAGATAAGTCTTAGCTCTGATAATAAACAGTAGCTTAACAAACGTAAGGT
Organism: Ambrosia artemisiifolia; assembly: GCA_032199755.1. Classification (NCBI taxonomy): domain Eukaryota; kingdom Viridiplantae; phylum Streptophyta; class Magnoliopsida; order Asterales; family Asteraceae; genus Ambrosia; species Ambrosia artemisiifolia. The sequence continues at coordinate 13,561,229 of CM063518.1, read as the reverse complement.
TGTTTAAGCCATCTAGAAATCTAGCCAAAGTGTATGACATCCTCCCAAGGTCTCAACTCCACCAACCAGTCAATCTCATAGCTTCATTAGCATACTCATTATGTGCTTAAGTTGTCAAAACATTAGACTCAACTTTTTTTTGAACGACCAACAAATTTTATTATCACCCAACGATAGCGTGGTACTAGCAAACCACCCAATACAATCTAATGTTCCGTTGATGTCATTCAACCTTTAACACTAGGTCCTATCGGACATATCACAAATTACGTTATGTACCTATTAAAATCGTGCAGGTTCGTCTCGGGTATTCGTGTTCGTGTCTGAAATTGCCAGCCCTATCGGACATATCACATATAACTCACTCTTGTAACCCGACCCACGAGAAATTAACAAACGATACACACCAATTTCTCGCGATATATTGACCCATATCAATACGCGAAAAAAAATAAAAGAAGATAATAGACAGAAATTATTGGTTGCAAATAATATTAATCTCAACCTGCTTATATAAAAACTCTATAAACATTCCGTATAGAGCAAAAATAGTCTTCTCCACAAGAAAATCATCGAAGGTTTCATCGCCCTTCATATCCATGGATCCTTACAAGGTATACATCACTCTAATATTAATTAAGTTTTTAAACATCATATGCTGATTTACTGTTTTTTTTTTAATCACGTTCTGTTATTATTTCTTTATGAAACATATCTGTTAGGTTTTATGATTTTTATTGTGCAATCTGTTACCTGTAAGTATTGGAATTCATGTCTGATTACTTTACTTTATTTTATATGATTTTGATTTGATTGAAGATATATTATTAGTTTTGCCCTAAATTTTAGTTTAGTTTATGTTATTAATTAAGGAAGTATAGTGATCCAACTTGATATATATGTATCTTCAGTCATGTATGTTTAGTTGTGATAAAGGGGATTACAAATTAGAACTCTTGTTAAGTTTTTTTAGATTAAAAGTTTATTTTTATGAATTTATAGGGGACTATGATTAGTTTCTTTAGTTATTTTAAAGTTTTTGGCAGTTAATATGTAAAAAAAAAAAGCTTTGATTTTATGTTAACTCGATTTACCTACTAAATATTTGTTGTTCAAGATTTTATGTTTTAGCTGTATTTCTTAGCATACGTTAAACCGTGCTGCAAGCCTGCAATGAAGGATGTTTTCTTGGGGTTAATTGTAGTATTAGTGTTTTCTTGAGATTAACTGTGTTACTCATGGATTTTGCTTTTTCGATCGATGCAGTACCGTTCTTCAAGTGCTTACAATGCCCCGTTTTGGACTACCAATTCTGGTGCTCCAGTTTACAACAACAACAACTCATTGACAGTTGGAACCAGAGGTATTCAAATTTGATATCTGCTGGTTTTCTGCTACAGAAGTTGGGATTTCTTGGTAGACTGTTGTATATAAAATTTTTGCTAATCATAATTTATTTTCATACAATAGGCCCGATCCTTCTAGAGGATTACCATTTGGTGGAGAAGCTAGCTAACTTCGACCGTGAGCGTATCCCTGAACGTGTTGTTCATGCTAGGGGTGCTAGTGCCAAGGGATTTTTTGAGGTCACACATGACATTTCTGCCCTCACATGTGCTGATTTTCTCCGTGCCCCTGGTGTCCAGACTCCTGTTATTGTTCGTTTCTCTACTGTTATCCATGAACGTGGTAGCCCTGAAACCCTCAGGGACCCTAGAGGTTTTGCAGTGAAATTCTATACCCGAGAGGTAACGCACAAACATATCTATATATGTGTGTCGTTTGTGGATACATGTTACTTAATCATATACGATCTTTACCAATCGTTTACATTTGTAGGGGAACTTTGATTTGGTGGGAAACAATTTCCCAGTGTTTTTTATCCGTGATGGGATGAAATTTCCGGACATGGTTCATTCATTGAAACCAAACCCTAAATCACACATTCAAGAAGACTGGAGAATTTTGGACTTTTTCTCCCACCATCCCGAGAGTCTGCACATGTTCACATTTCTCCAAGATGATATTGGTGTGCCACAAGATTACAGACACATGGAAGGATCTGGTGTTAACACCTACACTTTGATTAACAAAGCCGGGAAAGCATACTATGTGAAGTTTCACTGGAAACCGACATGTGGAGTAAAAAGTTTGTTGGAAGATGAAGCCATTAAGATTGGTGGAGCTAATCACAGCCATGCTACACAAGATCTTTATGATTCGATTGCTGCTGGAAACTATCCTGAGTGGAAGCTTTTTATTCAGACCATTGATCCTGATCACGAGGATAGGCTTGACTTTGACCCACTTGATGTTACCAAGACCTGGCCTGAGGATATCTTTCCATTACAATCGGTGGGTCGTTTGGTTTTAAACAAGAACATTGATAACTTCTTTGCTGAGAATGAACAACTGGCGTTTTGTCCTGCAATCATTGTCCCTGGAATCTATTATTCTGATGATAAGTTGCTTCAAACCCGTATTTTCTCATACTCTGACACTCAGAGACACCGTCTTGGACCAAACTATTTGCAGCTTCCTGCAAATGCTCCTAAGTGTGCTCATCACAATAATCACTATGATGGATTCATGAATTTCATGCACAGAGATGAGGAGGTATACTTTTCTATATGCATATTCTTTTGGAAACTATAACAATCACGACAACAACAAATTTATCTACTATTCTTATCATTGTCTTACTTCTGCAGATCGATTACTTCCCTTCAAGATATGATCCTGCTCGTCATGCTGAGCAGTACCCCATTCCTCCTGTTAGGTTGTCAGGAAAGCGTGATAAGGTCAGTTGGTTATTTCTTTTAGAATGTGTCTTAATTCTCATCTTTATGGGTAACTATAGCATGGGGCAGTACTTGTGACTTTGATATTGTTTGTTTGTATTAACATAGGCTTTAGACCTCAACATTTTATAAACTTAAATATGGAAGAGTATGCACAAATCCACATACCACAATTGAGTTGATAAAAGAAGTTTACTGTGTATGCCTTGTAAATATATATGACCAAAACCAAAAGAATGTTATTGGAAAATTTTTAGTGTAGATCTCAATATCACTCAGATATAGGAAACGCTAACGCTATATAGACCATAAAGTATTTTCATAAATTGCAGAAATGAGTTATTCAATTGCAAAGTGATTATAGATGGTGAATCTTGATGAACAACTAATCAACTTTTAATGTTTTGCTTAATGCAGTGTGTGATTGAGAAAGAAAACAACTTCAAGCAGCCAGGAGAGAGATACAGATCCTTTGCTCCAGACAGGTATATGTTTGTGCTAAATTATTTCGAATATATATCATCTAACGTAGTTCTAATCCTCCACTTTCTTTACAGGCAAGAACGATTCATTAACAGAATTGTGGGTGCTCTTTCTGACCCACGTGTCACCCATGAGGTCCGCACAATATGGATTTCATACTGGTCTCAGGTTCGACCTTCTTTCCTTAATATTGCACACACATACAGTTATAACTGTTGACTGACCGATTGACTTGATGTTTGTTTCAAAGAATTTACAGAATGTAATAATATTGTTTTTGCAGGCTGACAAGTCGCTGGGCCAGAAGATAGCTTCCCGCTTGAATGTGAAGCCAAATTACTAAGGGGAAATATCTGAATGACGTGTTGGTTTTAAATCCGTTGGGCTTTGGTATACAAGGTAGTCTAGAGAAGTTGTCATTTGTGTTATTGAATGTGGTGTCAAAACTTCATGAGTCTTTTCTTTTATTGCTGTAATGTCGAATAGCTCGTATGATGCTTCTTCCGAATAAAAATATAGTGTCATTAAAGTTTCCCATGGTGGATATGTGTAATCGTTTATTAAATTGTTCTTTCTTGATGACTGTCATACTAATAAGTGTGGTTCAACCCTTATACTTGGTGTTTTAGTGTAGCTGGGATTCGCACTGAGCATTTATGGTATGTGGTTAAGCTATAATACGACTTAGTTTTAGGATGTCTGAAGTAATTTTTTCTCTCTTTTTGTGTGCCTGTGTATATAAACTGAATAACGGATCCAAATATAGGTTTGACCCATACTTGGTGTATCATAGCGTATGTGCGTACGTTATTCCATAAAGATCGCTTATGGGACATTTGGTGTGTCTTGGATGATTATATATGCTCATGATCAAATGTTGATCATGGTACATGTCTTTATTTTTTTTGCCAACAAGTGTAGTTGTAACGGTTACATGGATTTTCATAGCACCGTTTAAGAAAACCACCTGTAGTTTCTATACATCTATGGAGTATTGGTTACGATATGAGGACGGATTCAATAATCTACAGCCGAATTCACATGCAACATACTTAGAACTTATGTGTTCTTGCTCTAAATTTTAGTATATAAATCTCTAGTGTTTAGATTAACCCAAAGTTAATTTCGTGTAGCTCAACCCATCTAAAGGGTCTAAAAACACTTTTTCTAAATGGTGTACATGACGCGTTCCAAGCAATTACTCATAGCTCGTTTAGTTATCTTTACCTTGACAAAGCAAATGGATAAATACTTCTCTTTAAAGATTAATGATACGTTCGATTTCCCTATGCTCGAAAGCAGCGAGACCAACAAAACATAACAATGAGGTTATTTGTTTGGTGTAATAAAAGTGTACCCCTTTTTTGTACATGGAATTGTTGAAATTTGGTTGTAGCAAATTCAGTTTTGTTTATTTGTGTTTGGGGGTATAGAATGTTGACCACTCAAGTGGTGAATTGAATTTTGTGGAAGAGAATAGGAGTAGCTTTGTTTTATACGCTACACAAGATTTGTGGGGTTGGTATCGGGTTTCACCACACAAGACTAATCCCTAAAAAGACCACTTATTAGTTTGTCACAAGCTTTTTCGCATTACTTTCAACAAAAATACTCGTGTTATATGAAAGTAATTAGGTTGTAATTTTGTGATGATTCTCATTGATCAAATAATATCCCTATATATAGGGAAGGATACAACCAAGAAATAAGGAAAGGATATATACAAATAAATACAATGATTATCTCTAATAACAAACAATATCTATCCCTAAATATATCAATATCTTCGGCTGCTAAGACACCCCCTCAGTTTGAGCGGGCGGAGGACAGACGCTCAAGCTGGACCGAAAGGATTGGAATAGCTCGCGAGATAATCCTTTTGTGAATATATCCGCATACTGCATTGAGGATGGAACATGTAGAACCTTGACTTGACCAAGACGAACCTTCTCCCGTACAAAGTGAATGTCAATTTCAATGTGTTTTGTTCTTTGGTGTTGAACCGGATTATTTGACAAATAGACGGCCGATATATTATCACAAAACACAACAGATGCACGGGTTACAGGGGTGAGTAGTTCGAACAACAAATTTCGAATCCAAGATAGCTCGGCGACCGCATTAGCAACTCCCTTGTATTCTGCTTCGGCACTAGAACGTGAGACAGTAGGTTGACGTTTTGCAGACCATGATATGAGATTATCTCCCAGAAATACACAGTAACCCGATGTAGAACGTCGAGAATCCGGGCATCCACCCCAGTCAGCATCAGAATAAGCGACTAAATCAGGAGAAGATGATCGCAATAACCGAATACCATAATCAACAGTACCTTGTAAATATCGAATTATCCGTTTCATAAAAGCAAAATGAGGTACCCGTGGTTCATGCATAAACAGACACACCTGCTGAACTGCGTATGATAAATCAGGACGAGTAAAGGTCAAGTATTGCAAAGCTCCTGCCAGGCTACGATACAGTGTGGGATCCGAAAAGAGCTCACCATCTGTAGCGCTCAGTTTGGATGACAAATCAACCGGTGTGGAACATGGTTTGCATTCGGTCATAGAGGCTCGGGCAATAATGTCCTTCGCATATTGAGCTTGGGACAAAAAAATACCATTCGACTGTTTAGTCACTGTAATCCCCAAAAAATGATGTAACGAACCCAAGTCCGTCATTGCAAACTCCTTGGAGAGCGTATGAATAATCGTATGTAAGAGACGATCATTAGACGCAGTAATAACAATATCGTCAACATACAGCAGCAGGTATGCAATATTAGATGCGTCTTGATTAAAAACAAACAACGACTGATCACTTGTGCAACTACGAAACCCCTTGGATGTAATAAAGGTAGCAAAACGAGTATACCATGCCCGTGGCGCTTGTTTGAGACCATAGAGTGATTTCTTCAAGCGACAAACGTGGTTAGGAAATCGTTTATCATAAAACCCTGGCGGTTGATGCATAAAAACTGTCTCATGCAAGTCCCCATGTAAAAACGCATTCTTGACGTCAAGTTGATGAATCGGCCAACCCCGTGACACAGCCAGCGATAAAACCGTACGAATCGTAGCCGGTTTGACAACCGGACTAAACGTCTCATCACAATCAATACCCACTGTTTGAGAATTCCCATTAACCACTAAGCGAGCCTTATAACGCTCCAATGATCCATCCGATTTAAACTTGTGCCTGAATAACCACATACATCGAATAACCGGTCTGTCGCAGGGACGTGGGACAAGTTCCCAGGTTTCATTTTCCTGTAATGCCGAAAACTCGGTTTGCATAGCATGTAACCAATTAGAATCGGTAAGGGCCTTGGCATAGGAAGTGGGGACCGGGGATAGGTTCGTGGTGTGATGGATGGCAGAGGTGTGAGATCGGGCTTTGGATCGGGTGGTCATTGGGTGATGGTTCGTGGGTGGAGCAGGCTGGGTAGGCATGGGCTGTGGTGGTGGGTCGGGCTGGGTTTGGTTTATGGGCTGACCGGATGGGCCAGAGGTAGATGGGGTGGGCTTGGGGCGTCGGTTATATGTAAACCGGATTGGGGGATTGCTGGGTATGGATTGGGCCGTGGTATTACTGGTTTGGGAGTGGGCCAACGGTTGGGTAACAGGCCTATGAAAGCTAAAGCCCGGTGGAGGGGAATCGTCAAGGAATTGGTAGGATGCAGGGGGTTGCGAGAGCGCGTATGGGAAGACGAGCTCATCAAAGGTCACATGACGAGATATATGAACCCTGCCAGTGGAAGGATCCAGGCAACGGTATCCTCGGAAATCAGGGGGGTATCCGAGAAAGATACATCGTATGGACCGATGGTGGAGTTTGTGGGGTTGGGTGGCTGACATGTTAGGATAACACGCACACCCAAACACTCGTAAGTGTTCATAGTCCGGATGGCGGAGGTAAAGGGCAAAGGTAGGGGTATAAAAATTTAGGCGTTTAGTTGGTAAAATATTATGGAGGTAGGTGGCGGTGTGTAGGGCTTCAACCCAAAAGGAAGGAGGTAGATTTGCATGAATTAAAAGGGCTCGAATGATGTCATTCAAGCGGCGAATCATACGCTCGGCCCTTCCATTCTGGGATGAGGTTTGAGGACATGAAAACCGAAATAATAAACCGTGTTGTTGGGCAAAGTTTTTAAATGCTAAATTGTCAAATTCACCCCCTAAGTCACATTGGAATGTTTTAATTTTTCGGTTAAATTGGGTAAAGATTAATTGATGGAATTTGGCAAAAGTGGGAAAGGTTTCGGACTTATATTTAAGGGGGTAAACCCACACGAAGTGTGAGAAATTGTCAATTAGCACCATGTAATACTTATAGCCTGTTTTACTCGTGATAGGCGAAGTCCATAAATCACAATGAATAATATCAAAAGGAGCAAAAGTAAATGTGTTTGACGAATAAAAAGGTAAACGTTTATTATTCGAAAGTTGGCAAGAGTTACACAAATTGTGACTTTTGTCCTTATTACAATGAAAATTAAAATTGCGATTTAAAATATCTAAGACTTGCGCCCCGGGATGTCCTAGACGATCATGCCATGGTAAGTGGTGGGAGGCAATGAAAGTGGCTTGTGGCGGAAGTTGAGGCGGCGTGAACGTGTAGAGATTCCCGGTACTGTTGTGACGAGAAAGTGCCTTCCTAGTTTTGAGGTCCTTCAAAGTAAAACCAAACGGGTCAAATTCAACAGACACTAGATTATCACGAGTAAAACGTCTAACGGAAATAAGGTTTTTAATTATTTGTGGGCTATATAGGATATTGGGAAGTATATAGGTTCGGTTTGGTAGTGGGTGAAAGCCCGTTCCCGATTTAATAATTGGTGTAAACATGCCATTACCTACCAAGATATTATGACACACAGGAAAAGAATCAGGGAGAACAATTTTACCTGGGTCCTTAGTGACATGGGACTCAGCACCAGTATCCATAACATCCGAATTCCAAGCCGTGGGGTTATTAACCTGCAAATTAGCCATGGCTGCACTTAAATCTGTTGGGCAGAGAGGGTTGTACTGCATCGGCGAAAACCCGGGTGGGGTAAATGGGGAGTAACCGGGTGCTGCTGGGAACCCTGCATATTGTACCTGTGGAGACGCGGGCTGGTCCGGTTTATGTGTTTGCTGCGTAGGGTAAGGACACGGTGGTGGAGTCCACCATGCCCACGCAGGATAGGAGTTAAATTGTTGCTGCTGACCCGGATAACCAGTCCACGGGGACTGAGATTGGCGGCCTCTGCCCCTGCCCCGCCGATTCGAATAAGAGGAACCGCGTCCCCGGTTGCCGCGTCGCTGAGGATAAGGGGGCTGCTGCTCAGACTGTTGGAGGCTGTTCAAAGAAGAAGAAGAAGAACCGGCCGTAGCCGGCGCTGCAGTAGCAGCCAAAACCGTGTTCTGTGTACCCTTTTGCGCCTCTATCCGAATGACTTCATCATTCAACATGGCGATTGCCTCGTCCCAATCAACACCCTGCTGATTTATGAGAGATGCAGTGGTGTTGAATTCGGCCGGAAGCCCTCGCACAAGTTGAAGAACGAGTCTGGAATCGGAGACAGGCTGATCGACATCGGATAATTGATTCGCCAAGTCAGAAAGCTGCTGGCAGTAGTCGTCAACAGAAGTGCAGGCAGCGAGTGTCAGATTGCAAAAGCGCGTCTCAAGCGCCGCAGCGCGAGCCTTCTTGTTACTCAAGTACTTCTTCTCGAGTTTAAGCCAAGCCTCTCGGGCGACAGTAGTGTCCATAAGACGCTTCAGGTTGTCGTCCGAAACCGTACTGTAGATCCATTGTAAGACCAAGGCGTCAAGTTCTTTCCATTGGTCAAACTCGGGGGATGGAGCGGCTGGCGGAACAGAGTCGTCGATATGATCGATGACTTTGTATGCAACAGCATGAAGTCGGAATAACTTGACCCAAGCCGAATAGGTGACCTTAACCCCGTCCAAAGTTCGAATCTTGGACTGGATATTGGTCACCGAATAGGCCGGGTGAAGAGGCAGGGGCTTAACCGATGATTCAGGCGCTGCATCAGACTTCGTCATGCTGTGAAAACCGAACGAATCCGGTGGTCGCTGCGAACAGGGACGGAAAAAAAGAAAAAGAAAAGGGACGAAGGTAGTCAGGAGCCGGTTATGGCTCTGATACCATGAAAGTAATTAGGTTGTAATTTTGTGATGATTCTCATTGATCAAATAATATCCCTATATATAGGGAAGGATACAACCAAGAAATAAGGAAAGGATATATACAAATAAATACAATGATTATCTCTAATAACAAACAATATCTATCCCTAAATATATCAATATCTTCGGCTGCTAAGATTATATACATACATTACATTGTTCTAGGAGTGTCTTCATATTTGGCACACTAAAAGTTATCATTTGAGTGTGAATTATTAAAAATATTTTTTTTGAACGGCCAAGAAACTATATATATAAATATATAGGTCCAGCAAGAAGCTGGAAAACGAGAACAGAACAACACCCAAACACCAAAGCAAAAGGGGGATTACAGAAGGTCTACAACATTAAAGTCGACCCAATTATCCCAAGAGATACCGCCCATTTTATATCTATGAATAATCCATAAGAATGTGTCTTCTTTAATTGATTATACCGATGTCTTGACTGGAACGGAATTGCCTTCAAAGACCTTAAGATTCCTCGCCTGCCATATCCTCCCTACCGAAGCCAAGGCGATCGTGTAGACTATTTTCCTCCACCTTCTACTCCCCGGACTGTCCTTCTAATACTTGAATTAAACCTTTGAGCGAGACCGTATTCGGAGGCCAAGGAATCCGTAGCCAAACGAACACATTCCACCAAATGCATCGCGCAAATTATTAAAAATATATAATCAAAAAAGACTTTGTGAACTGAATTTTAATGTTTCTTCACTTTCGTTTTTATTGAAGTTTACCTTTAAAAAGAAAATATTTCTTCACTAAAATCTCATTTCTCGGATTCATTTAATACTTTAGCCTTCATGTTTTAATAAAATTACAAATCCACATGAAAACAATTTGCTTGTTTATGTTCATTCATTTAAAACCTAAACGAACAGTTCATGAACATAAACGAACACAAATGATCAATATAAACGAACACAAATGAACATAAACAAATTAATGAACACAAACAAAAATAAGTTAATAATGATTCATCACAATTTAACCAAGTCTAATACATCACAATGCAACCAAAACCAAATCTAAATTAGTAGTTTGAATGTACATGATTCATTCAAAATATCCATCATGTATCTACAAAAAAAAAAGATAGGGCTGTGGAATGTGGAGAAGAAGGGAGGTGGGGTTGTGAAGGGTGGAGAGCTGATAAGTGATATGTTAAGAATGTTAGGGATAGGGTTACTTAACAAAAGAAAATAAATAATAAAAATAAAGTAAAGTTTAATTAAATGAACAAACATAAACGAACGTTCATGAACATAAATAAACGAACAAAACGTGTGTTCATGTTCGTTCGTTTAATTAAACGAACTTCCCACCGAACAATTCATGAACGTTCAGTTCGTTTACAGGGGTACATTTTATTGATTAAAACTTAAAACAAAAGGTAACCTTTTATATTAAGGAAATTTATTCATTTAAATATTACTAGTGGGTTTACCCGCACATTGCAGCGGGATCCACAAATGGGTTTTAATACAACATTATGATACTTAGGTTTTTTGCCGCAAATTACGCAAAAAGAATAGAAATGTGCACACTATGTTTTAACAAGTATTCGTAGAAAGAAAATAAAAGAAAAGAAATGTGCACCGCCACTTACAACTGATTGTAGTTTAGCACAAAAACCATGTACTCATTATTGAACAAATCTTAATAAACCAAAAGTATGTTACTGTAACAGACCAATATGAACATAAACGTTACTCTTATGTAAGTTGTCCGATCATTGCATATCTACATAACTATGTCATTGAAGCCACCTTGCTAAATGATAAAGTTCATTTACATGAAAAAAAATATGTAGTAATAATATGATTGTATACACTATCATATGAAGGTCATTGTCCATTTAGAAATTAAAAGTTGTGATTTGTAACTTTGTAATAGATTTGCCCAACCTGACCCAGCATCTAAAAAATTGTTCAATGTAGCCAGTGAGTCAAACCATCCCGTCCACTTTGCCGCTGGGTAGACACACACACACACACACACACATATATATATATATATATATATATATATATATATGAAAAGAGTTTATAATATAAGTATTATTATGGCAAAGTTTTAAAACTCATACAAATTTAACTGAGATAAGATTATTCATTATGGTAACATAACTTATTATCTTTCATCGCCATTATATAAAATATGTTCAAAAATATTGTTATCCCGTGTGTTTATTTAGTTTGGGTGAGTTCTGTTTTCATATAAAAGTTGATTATCTTCTAGGGGCATTTAGGGAAGAAAAGTGGTAAAATTTAGGAAATTGTAAAGAAACTCTTGGTATGCCATCTTAACTTTGGACAATTTGGACATATTTGCCTATCATTTGATACCAATTTGATTGTTTTTTTTTTCTAGGTTCACATCACAACTTTATAATGTCTTGAGGAAGTGACAAAGTTATATAGACTTCACTCGATCAAGATGTGCACACGTAGAATTAAAAGTAGGTTTAAGAGTTATCGAGTATTGATCAATTACAATTTGTTTTCCTGAAAAAAAAATCTTATTTCTTTTACGATACACACATTTTATCATTTCATGTTAAATTTGTCTATCTCAAGAAGCACCCAAAAATAAACTAGTATATTATATATCAAAATAATATACAGTAAATTGCTAACTTTTTAACTAAAGATAAATAGATGTATTTATTCGTGTTCATCACTAGACAAGAGACATGGAAATTAGAAAACGAGTTAGAATCGATTACAATTGTATAAATATGCTTGAACTAAAATAAATTTTATTTCACTAAACTTTTAAAATAGTGCAACAATAGTTACTCTAATAATTATTGTATTACGAAAAATGAGCTAAGCAATTATTATTTTGTTACTTTAAAGTGTAGTGTAACAATTATCGCTCTAGTTATTCGTATCATTCATCTTAAATCATATTTGTGTGAGATCCCACCCCATTGTTAATTATATAATATAATACATGTCAAATTAATTTAATTGCAGTTTTATTTTAACATGTGTACAAAGTACATAAATAGATAAAGATAGATCAGGAATATAGAAAAGGGTTGATCAACTTTTAAAACTGCAAAATTGATGCTTATGTTGTAAAACAACGGCCTACTAGCATACAAAATATAATAACTATGAACAAGATTAGAGGAAGATTAGAGAGAGATAGAATAGAGAAGTCTTATTCATTCTAGTGTATCATAACAATTACATGAAGCCTCTATTTATAAGGCTCTTACATTAACAATGAGTAATGACAATTAGGAGTTAAGGATGTGGAGAGTCACCACATTATTGGTGCATTCATAACACTCCCCCTTGACTATCCACATGATGTAACAATACACAATTCTTATAATACGCTTGGTGATGTTGCCTCGTTAAAAACCTTGCCAGGAAAACCCAGTGGGATAAAACCTCAGCTAAGGGAAAAAGAGTGCAACGCGTATTTTCTCCCCCTGATACTTCTGGATCAGGTGTGTTGCCTCGTTAAAAACCTTACTAAGAAAACCCTATGGGACAAAACTTAGTGAAGGGAAAAAGAGTGCAACGTGTCGAATACCCCCCCTCATTTTAATATGTATCATTTGAATGATGGTGACGATCTTCTAAGAAAGTTGCTCAAAGTTTTTGTAGTCAATGATTTGCGTTCTTGATCAATGGGCGTGAAATCTTTAAGTTAAATCATTCATGTATGATCTTCATTCCAAAATTTTAGTCCCTGCTCTCGTAAGTGCAATTCTTTAAGTTGAACTAATGTTGCCTCCTCTCATAAATAAATGTCACAAGATCAACAAATGTGATGTGTTATATTCCCTGTATCTACAAGACTAACCAAACTTGTTTGCATGGGTTAGTGAAATATATTCATATATCGCTCATACCTGAAGTATTTGTTTTAACTCATTTCGGTATCTCCTCACTTGACATAGACTATATTATGATAACAAGTTCATGTGGAAGATATAATAATCATGCATAACTAGCAAGACATATACTAATGTACATATATATTTAACTATGGTACTTGTAGAGTGAAAATCTCTACTTGGTAGGAGATGAAATGAATAATTTCCCATATCAAGTAATTGGACAACCTTTAATGCACTTTAAATATGAGCTATGTCTATTGTAAAATGTCCCACAATCTTTTCAAGATATACTTTGATGGATTGGTAAACATATCATTACATATATACTCAAATTATAGGTCTAGCAACAAGTGCACTATGTCAAGGACTTTCAAAATCCCCTTTTAAAAGTTTTACAGAGTCTCTCGATAATGCTCAGACATTATCACTGTAAACTGCGAGTGAACTTTTAAAAGAAAACTTTTGATACAAGCTGGATAATACAATCAAACTTATGTTGCTCATTATCGGGATATCTCATGAGTTTTATAACACTCAACCCCCTTATTTTAGTCCATACATAATACTTCTTAAGGTATTGATATCAATGCTGCAGGCATCATCAATCCATCAAGGACTTTTCCATCTTGACCAATTACGCAAGTGCATTCACTCTTCAATTGGAAAAACAATATTTCTCCAATATATATTGTACCATTCTTATACATTAAAGTATCATAATCACCAGGTTCAGTTTATCACCTGTGGTGTATTGGCGCACAATGATTACATCCTACGATGTTTCATATTACCTTTTAAGCGCTCAGTTGCTTTAGGATACTCATGAGGAGTTCCACTTATATTCAATTTAATCGTATAACAAACATAACTCAGAATTGAATCTATTTATTCTGATCATAACGTTCTCGAGAACTTACGTCACAAGATTTTGACACATTAAATCCTTCATCAGGTATTTTCATGTAAACTTTTAGTGTCAAGTAAATCATGATATTTATTAGACGCATGCCAATTCTCTCTTTGCATTACCAGACTAATAACATAATAAAAAATCATTATATCCACCACTGGAGAATGCGTCTCCTCATAATCAATTATGGGTCTTTGCGAAATTCTTGTGCAACCAATTTACCTTATATCGTTTTCTTTTCAAATGTTGATTCGCACAAAAGACCTTTTCATATCTATATGTTTTACAACTTTTGTTGTATGGACTACTGGTCAAAAACTGTCATTTTCAATAGAGAATTAAACTTTGCCGTATTTGCGTCTTTCCATTTTGGCCAATCATTTCTTTGTATTCATTCATAGGCAGATCTTAAATCTTGATCCTCATTTCAAGCGCTACATTACATAAAATTTATAACGACGTCGATTTTATTTCGATTCCATACGTTTCGTAGACATGATACTATATAACGATATCTCTTTATTTTCAGGTACCTGAGGTTCTTCTGGAACCATCATGTCTAATGTCTCTTCAGGAGACCTTTTTACTATAACCTCGACTTGACCATCTTTCTTACTTGCTCCAATTTCTCGAGGATTTTTTTTATTCTTTGGAATCGACTAGTCTACCACGCTTCAGGCGTGCAATAGGCTTATTGCCAACATATGATTGTCCTTCCCGGACGCTCATTTTAAATGGAGCATTAGCAGTTGGTATATGTGACTTGATTAGCTATTCATCATAGTTAGGTCAGTTAATGCGTCTGGTAATTAATTCGCTAATCTTTGTGAATGAATTATCCTTTGAACTTCTGGTTCACATTGTTTAGTACGAGGATCAATGATATTCATTCTAATTCATTTCTATTTCCAACTGCCTTTTATCTCCCCCTGATGTTAGGAATGTTAATCCATTGAGATGGATATCATTTAATTGAGATGTAAATAAATCTCTTGTTTAAGGCTCTATAAATCATATATTCCAAATCACCTTTAAAGGTCCCATCTCTATGTGTCATGGTGGATCAATTTCAATATATGTCGCACAACAAAAATCTTAGATGGGCAATATTTGGTTCCTGACCAAAAACCAACTATAATGGGGAGAAACTATTACCATGTATTGGCTTGATGTGAATAAATGTTACTGCATGTAAAATCAAATGTAAACATGAACTTTTGCTCTCATGATCATTGACATTGCAATCAATAGTAGACGTTTTAGTGATCATCTCAATGAAAGCAATATATGCATGAACATAAACTATATGAAGTTCACCACTTATTCCAATAATCATTATTATCTTGGGAATTGATTGAATATGCCAATCTAGAATAATATGCTTGCTATCTTATTAGCTAAGCCATAATCAAGCAAACTTCAGGTTGCAAACTTGATAACCATTTAGACGATGCATCGATTTTAAACACTAAATGGTATCACATTAGGATGTATCCTTTAATCACTCCCAGAACATTTAAGATACTTACCTTACTTTATATGGAAAATATATAATTTCCCTCGAGAGCAAACATTACATGCTACTTATCAGCTTGAAGGATTTTCTAGTTCTTTGTTATGTTCACATCATCATTGACCCGGTGTGGTCTAACCGGTCATGCCAATAATTATCATGATCCATAAACTTCTTGTTTATGATCGTAATGAATCTCTTGCACTTGTATGTTATGTGCACTTATGTTTGTATAATACAAATAAAGAACACGAGAGAACGGTGTATGCTCATTCAAACTATCAAGTTATATCACTTTTCCGTTTACTTTGTTCTCATATAACTATTTTCAAATTTTGCCACTTGTTGCGGCCATTCTTATTATTATAATCTTTGATGGTTGATCACATCATCTCATTATTAACATGACCATCATTACAATTCCAAATGGTTGATCTCATCATTACAAATTTCTCAATTATCTCCATGATCATTACCTTTACTCGATCAAAAGAATATGATATGATTTCAAACTTTTCATACTCTCTTAATGATATGGTTACTTCAAATTATTAGACATGTTGCACTCTTGCTTGTCTAATACATAACAAGAAATACGAGAGAATAATATATCACTATTTCAAACATTCTTTTTATACACATGTTTCCCATATCTTATTCTCGTGTAATTACTTACTTAGTGTGCAACTTCTTGTGATCGATTTCAATATTAACATGTTGACCATATTATCAACATGACGATTTTTACAATTTCCTCGTTCACCATGATCATGACTTTTATACCGATCATTGTATAATTATCACAATATTAACTTATTTGATCTCATTAACTTGAGTATCATAATCATTTCCTTAACCACCGTGATCATGAACTTTACACGAATCATTATACCATCACATTCACTCCAAGGAATGGATTATAACTACATAACTTTCATGGTGGCATCATTATCCTTAATTATGTACATGGTCATGACTTTTACAATGATCATTATATCACATTCACTTCAGGGAATGAGATAGGATCCGAAAACATTCATGGATGTTCATTCCTTTTTTTGGACGGATATAAAGTCGCTTCAAACCTTTCACCCAATTTTAATGACATTGCTACTTCAAGAGCACATTTAAGGTTTGACATATAAACAAAATTTGTTTTATCCAATTTCCGTCATATATATATAAATTTTTTTTCTTCACATAACATCCATGGAGAAGTAATTATATGTCCAAGTCGTATAATATTATCGGCCCAACATCTTACGGCCTTTTATAACATGGTAATGAGATTCAAGGTGTATGACACTTTGGATGTCAAATGTAAATCTTTCATGTGTTATATATTTGATCAATCCCTTTAATTTTAGTTAACCTTAAATGATATTTATATATAAATATTAATTAACTAAATATAGAATCTCATATATGAGTAAACGAAAGTTTTATTCCACGTCAATAGTAGTTGAATATACATCTAATGTAAATCAATACCATGAACTATTTTTCAACAAAGCATATTATATATTAATATTAAACTCAATAGTCAACATGTAGTTTAATTAACATTGTTGATGAAACAAATTTAAGTAGAATCACTTTCAACAATATTATAAGTCAATACCATGCAAAAGGTTTTATTCAAATATGATTTCAAACTTGTGATATCGATAGTCCATGATCTATAAACTTCGTGTACATGGATATAAACTTTTTTTTTAGAGTTCATTTAGGGATATAGTATACTCAAATAATTAATCATATTATAATTCGATATAAACTTTGATCAATGTAATCAAATGATTTGTTACATGGTCTAAGATTAAAGAAAAGTCAAATAATAAAAAATCTTAAATACCTTAGTCAAAAAGGTGAGGCTAAAATATGAGAAATTCGAGTAACGGCAAATGGAAGGCTATCAATTCATTAGATTTAAACCATAACAAATAAATTGATATTGAGAATCATAAACCACTAAGTAACGACCATGTAAAATCAATTTTTTTTAATAATTTGCCTCTACGTCGTGATAACCAAACATAAGGCATATGTATAATAAAAATATAAATCTCGATTTAACTAACCCAAGATTGTATGAATTACAATATGGATTGTGTTGAGAGAGTTAACAAAAACAAAATAACTAGAACATGTAGACTTACCATATGTTAATATGATCTAAACTCCAAAAGCAATTCGTGCTGATAACTTGTTGTAAAACAACGGCCTACTAGCATACAAAATATAATAACTATGAACAAGATTAGAGGAAGATTAGAGAGAGATAGAATAGAGAAGTCTTATTCATTCTAGTGTATCATAACAATTACATGAAGCCTCTATTTATAAGGCTCTTACATTAACAATGAGTAATGACAATTAGGAGTTAAGGATGTGAAGAGTCACCACATTATTGGTGCATTCATAACAGCTTAAACTTATATAACTTTTTTGATCATGTGAAGTCCACTACTCTCATCAGAGTCATCGGTTTCACCTCAAAAACCTAATAGACCCTAGAGTTGGCATTGATGCTTAAATAATGAGCATTTTTAAAGAATTGGGTTTCTTCATTTTTAAGCAATTAAGGGGCTTTAAGTCACATTAAAAGGTTTTTTCATAAAAAAACTAGGTATTAACTAAAATTTCGAAGTGACTATGAAATTGGACGTACGGTTAACAACAAAAATCAGTTTGTCTCTGAGATTTCAAGGTCATGTGCCACAAGTTATAACATTTTTAATTTTCTTTTGTTGCATAGAAACTTATAACATTAGTACAATTATGATCATTGCTAAAAACAAACAATACAAAATCATTGTACATAGTTAAATGAACCATGATGATTTTTTTAGCATTTTTAGAATCAAAGTTGTTGATCAACTCATCATAGTTTATACTCTTAAACATATCATTCTCAATAACTATTTAGAATATGAAATTACTACTAAGTAGACTAGTTTGAATTAAATTCTTTTACTCAGTGATGTTTATTACCGTATTCAAGTGGTGATAGTAGAAAGGGCCGAACTTAACAAGAAAATCAAATACTTTAAACGTTCAAGACACTTTTGAGTATGTGATTGCACACAAGATCAACTATAACTATTTTTCAAGGATTTAAGACATGTATGGTAACTAGTTTTATACCCGCCGCGCGTTGCCGCGGCGGGGGCGAACGGATACTTATATTTGACCGATGAAAACACAGCTATATAAGCTACACAAAGGCAAACTCCAAATATTTGAGATCTTTCTCTTTGAATAATATCTATTCCAATGACGGTTTACAACTATTTTGACTCGCGTGCGTTGACCCGCGAACCCCCGTTTAAGCTAGCGAAGAGATATACGAATAAATACGCCTCAAAACCCTTCGTCGTTCATTGATTTGAGTTGTGCATTTCACATACCCGCGTATTATATTATTATATTATATATTATATATTTGAAGTGATTTAACTATTAAAGTATGTGTTAATAAAGAAAACTAAAAAGTTGTTAAAAAGAAAGGTAATTGAAAACCATATTGACTAACACCAAATACCATTACCTGGTAAAACCATCTAATCTAACTGTGTAAAAGCACTCAAATTTCTAAAACCATCTGTCACCCACCATTTTATTTCTTCTTAATCTACAAAGATGTAGACAACCTTTCTTGTTGTATGTTATGACAACATTTAGCTAAAAAACAAACCCCAACGAAAAAACGTTAATCAATCTAGAGTCAAAAGCAACAGAACAGATTGAGAGTAGTAAAGAGATAAGATGTTTGAACCTGCAAATAGAGAAGATACGAGAAGATACAGAAAAGAAGAGAAACACCGGTGGTTTCGCGACCACCGTATGTGGCGGAGCACGCGGCTGAGCCACGGCCACGCGGCCACACGACGGAGCGTGAAGTTGAATATACTTACCACCGGGGAGGAACACCTCGCCGACACAATCGGCCACAACCACCAATCGACTGGCCGGTTCTTCTATCTCGATCTCCACCCTCTATCTTTTTCTTTTGTCCTTGCCTTTTTCACCATCACCACCGCACTGTCCCGACACACATGCAACCCCTTCATCAGAGTTTCTTGTCATCGGTTCTTCGTCTTTCTGTCTTCCCTCAAGTTCATCGGAGTTTCTTGTATTGAAAGAAACAGCTTCACCGGAGTTTCTTCTCTCAAGAAGCCAGCAACCGGCTCTCTTAGGGTGATTGTGAGAAATGAGAGTGAATGGTTTTAGAAGATGAAGAAATAGAGTATTAGAGAGATAAGAGCGGTGGAGAAAACGAAGGATGCATAAAACACTTGTACATGCGCATTAAAAGGTTGTATTGAGGGGAATAGTAATTTCCCCTCACAACAAAAGTTACAAATTGTTTATATATATAATAAGTCATACTCACCCGGTTACCGAAATTGATATTATATTTTATAGTTATATTATATATTATATAACTATAAAATATAATAAATAGTATTTGAAATAGTTAAAAACATGAAATTATAAATATCAAAAGATTGTAATAATAATAGTTGAGTATTTGATATTCAAGTTGAGCTCTGGCATATGACACGGTTTTACAAACCAATATATGACCTAGATTAACAAAATCCACCCATACAAGGGAGGGCACTTCTCATATTCTTACATTTAGACTATACGGAGTGGGGGTGGGTGGGTGGGTGTGTGTGTGGGGGCGGGGGGGGGGGGGGGGGGGGGGGGGGGGGAGGAAGTTAAAAAAAAAAATCTGACCAATCAAATAGTGCCACATCACCCCACAAATTTGCCCCACGCCGGTTGGAATATCCCCGCCCCCCACTCCGAACACTCTTAAGGTACTATACCAACATACATAGCCATATAAAGAACATTTTGCCATTTAATTAGGTCATGCGTTATGAAGTCAGGAGTGGATTTGGGGAGGTGCCACATTGGATGGGGAAGAAGGGGAACACTACGTCCCCTCTCTTGGTCCAGTGATTCAATGTCATGCGTCTTTCCTTCACACACTCCCTCTCTTTATCTCTCTATCTATTTAATGCTAACAGATATTAGAAAAGGTGAAGCGAAAGGAAATGATCATAGGGATGAGCAAATGGTATCTCATACCGGAACCACATCGTACCGTATTGGGCCATTTTCGGTACCCATTTTTTTGCGTTTTTTGTTCGGTATGCTATCGGTATTTTAGGGTGATTTACTCTTGACTACCATATCATACCGAACACTTTTGGTATCTACGCCATTTTCTTGTGATTTTGGGATCAGTACCGGTACATCGCTAAGCTTATACCTAACCATAACATGGATTCGATGATGAAATGGAAAGATGAAAGATATGGTGATGTGACGTTGAGGTGATATTTGAGAACGAAGGAACCATAACATAGCCTCAAAAGTAAGGGGGGTGATTAAGAAGTCCTACGACAGTTTAAGGTTAAACATAACTTTGTTAATCATGCTTTGCTGTACATTAGCAAGTTAATCCACAGATTAACTAGTGGATTCCATCACAAATTGTTTTTTTAGTTGCTGACGAAATCATCGATTCTCACATAGAGCAGCACACCCACGCGCAAATAAACACGTGTGAATCACGGACCAATAAACACGATGTGTTATAAAGAGTGTTAGACACGCGCTCTAGTGACGTTTGATATATATCTCTGGCGTTTATTTTATATAAAAATTTCTGAAAATTAATAAAAGATTCTTTTTAACAGGTAGGGAGAGAAAGTAGCGGATTGCGATTTTGCATCTTTAAATTTTAGACTTTGGCCACTAAACTTTTAACAAATTACTATTTTGTCACATTAGTTTTGTTTTTTCCTTATTTTGATTTTTGTATGTTAAAAAAAGTACTCAAATTTGGATTCCTTTTGTTGGGACAGAATTAAACAAGTACGGAAATGTTTTAGTATTATTAGACAACCAAATTGTGTTTAGGTTTTCTTTTTTAATATAGATTAAACCTTATAAAAAGTAATATGTTACAATCATTTCATGAGTTGATAAATACAATATTATATAATTAATAAAAAGGTTATTTCAAAAAAACATATGCATTTCACGGATGAAAATATTGGTGTATATAATAACAAAATAAAATATAATGTAATTTCTTAACATATACAATTATCAAGATGTGTATTTAAAAAATGAACATTGACATAACAGTTATATTAAGTTAATTTTTACAGTTTTTTTTTTTCAAATGAGAATTAACTTTGATTTTTTACCACCTATTTTCTTATTATTTAACATATTATATTTTTTTTACTATTATTTACGATCCAACCACATCAAGTATTAGAAAAATTATAAATATCACTTACAAAAACAATTATCTTCGAATTATTTTTTATAACTTACATTTATAATGTTTTAAATAATTTTATATATATTGTTGCCATGTTTGTTTTTATATACATTTTGATATAACTCTGATAAAAAGTGAATTAGAACGTTATAAATCAAAAATATATTACATATAATATTTTTGGTTCATATAAAAATGTAGATAAAAACGAAGACATCACAATGATATATTCATATTTAAATAAAAAAG
Source organism: Ambrosia artemisiifolia (assembly GCA_032199755.1). Taxonomy (NCBI): domain Eukaryota; kingdom Viridiplantae; phylum Streptophyta; class Magnoliopsida; order Asterales; family Asteraceae; genus Ambrosia; species Ambrosia artemisiifolia. Next base: position 13,538,899 of record CM063518.1, on the reverse strand, counting down.
TCATATAATAGAAGTTAAAATAAAACTTTAATATATACAAATATAAATTTAAAAAAAAAATAACAATAACAGTATAACACTAAAAAGGTCACATTATTTAAGTAATCTTGGTGTAAAAAAATAACAATAACAGTATAACACTAAAAAGGTCACATTATTTAAGTAATCTTGGTGTAAACAGTGATAAATGAAACCTTAGTGGCAAAATGGTGAATTTATTCATAATTTAGTGCCAAATATGAGTTTTAACTCAAGTAGATTGTAACTATGCATACATCAGAAACAAACACACACTAAAAAATCAACAAAAAACCAATTTTTTATTAATCTTACATCAGCCTATCTTTACTTTCTGTACTTGTATTCTCCCTGAATCATCAAACTACAATCTTAAAAATTGAATCTTCTTTCTTTGATCAGCTGTGGGATTCCCTAGGGGGGGCTTATGGTGGGGCTTCTTAGATTGTAAGGAGAATCTTGAACACATAACAAAGCAACAGGGTTGAAAAAAGTTTTTTTTTTTTTCAAGAACATTGGAGACAAAGAAACTCAGGGATGATTACAAGGTAGAATATTTAGATGTTTTCTATGTATATTGTCTGTTTATTTCATAGCAAAAAAACAGTTTTTTTTTTCTGACTAGATAGATACATGTGTTCAAGATTTTTTTTAGATTTATTTTAAAATAAATTTTTTTACTTGCTTGCTTTTGGGTATTTGAGGTTATGAATTCTTGACCAGATTTTAATGTGGTGATTTTATTGGTTGTTTAAGAATTTAATCCCATGTACATGACCCATTTGAGGCAAAATCTTTGAGATTTTCATTATTTTATTTATTTATTTATTTTTTGTGTGTGTGTGTGTTCTTGATGGGATTTCCTCATTGATTGATTTTATTTGTATATATTTCATGAATTTAGCAAAAGAATTTGATTGATCTTTATGCATCTGGTGATGATTATCTTACATGTTTGACTGCTTACATAAGTCAAAATAGCAAATCTTTGCAGAATATTCTGATTTTCTACTGTTTGTAGCATATTGTTTTGATTTGTTATGGATATTAATCTTTAAGTCTGCTGGTTGATCTTTTATTCTTTTTACATCTGTTGGTAATTATTTTACATGTTTGACTAATTACAGAGTCAAGATATCAACTTTTTTACACAAACCTTTGATTTTACAAGGGTGTTTTTTTAATCATGTTTTATAAGATTTTTTTATCTGGGGTTTCTTTAATCTCCATTTCCTACTCTTTATTGCATTTATTGATGATTATTTGACATGTTTGACTATTCAGACAAATCAAAACAAAAAATCTTGATATTAGACCAATTACACTAGTCAAAATAGCAATTTTGCTTTCGATAAATTTGGCTCTCTGGCCCCCGAAGCTATTGGGTTCCTAGACAGAGTGCAGGGGGTCGTACATAGCAATTTCTCAACCTATAGGTACCAAGGTTTTGCTATTCAAAAGGGGACTTGCGGCGCAGTTTGTTGCCTTTTAGCATGCCATACTGCTGTATATTTTACCTTTATTATATGAAAGAAATTCATAAATTTAATGATATCTTGGTGTCTGGTTGACTGGTTCTGAATCTGAATAATGTTTTATGTTTCTCCCCGTTTTGACAGATATACACTGCAGAGTGTGAACAATAAATCTTTTGCTTTTTAAAACCGAAGTTGTGGGAGTTAGATTAAAGATTACCCATGGATGAAAATGAGTTCACCCTCGGAAATTCACCCGATGCACTCATGGATTTAGATTACATAGATGAGCTCTTGTTAGATGGATGTTGGTTACAAGCAACTAATGGATCTGAAATGTTGAATGATGACCCTTCTGCTTCCAACCCACTGTTTGATCCTTCGTTTCAATGGCCCAAACTCGATGCCAACACTGAAATTCCGGAGTCAAATGACCCCGGACAAAATTCGCCGAAATCCCATGTCAGAACTCTTGTTAATTTACCAAATCCGTCCGAAAATCTTTCTGAATTAAGCAATCAATGGTGGATTGCACCAAGCCCTTCATTGTCTGTGATGGAAAGATTGGTGCATGCAATCGATAACATAAGACATTACACGGTTGACCAGAAGCTACTTATTCAAGTATGGCTGCCCGAAATCAGAGATGGAAAGAAAGTTCTAAGTACAAGTCAACAGCTTTTCTCACTTATGTTCAACTGCCCGCGGCTTTCTAAGTATAGAAACATATCCGAAGGTTATCATTTTCCAGCCGAAGGGGATCCTAGAGATAGCGTTGGGTTGCCCGGAAGGGTATTTATGGAGAAAGTCCCCGAGTGGACTCCTGATGTTCGGCTCTTTAAGGCTGAAGAGTATCCAAGAGTGTCTCATGCTAAAATACATGATGTTCGTGGGAGTGTTGCGGTCCCGTTTTTTGGTCAAGATGTTAAGGATTGCCTTGGCGTTGTTGAAGTTATCGCGACTATTCGGAAGAGTAATTACACTTCAGAGATTCAAAGTGTTTGTAAGGCTCTTGAGGTATGTTTTCTATCTGTTTTTTTTTTCAAGATTATAACTTTTTACTCCTTTAATAATCTAAAAGAAGTTTTATGATTTTGATAGGCAGTTGACCTCAAAGGTTCTGACGATTCAAACACACAGAAACTTATGGTAAGTGGAATCCAAATTCGATAAAGAAAATGCGACGATATTTTAATAAATGAGTAGTAATGTTTTCTGTTATGATTAGGTAAGCAATGGCTTCTATCATCCTGCATTACCGGAGATTCGTGAAACGCTGAGATCTGCATGCACAAGGCATAAACTACCATTAGCTCAGACATGGATCCCATGCATCCAACAAGGCGGCAAAGCTGGCTGTCGTCACTCAAACGAAAACTTAGTCCGCTGTATATCCACTGTTGATTCTGCTTCCTACGTATCTGAACGTCGGTTTGAAGACTTTCAAGAAGCTTGTTCTGAGCATCACTTGTTTATCGGTCAAGGTGTTGTTGGCAAAGCTTTCCAATCGAATGAGTTGTTCTGCTACTCGCCTGATGTGACATCATACATGAAAACCGAGTACCCGCTTGCTCATCATGCTAGAATCTCTGACTTGCATGCTGCTGTGGCTGTACGGGTCAGAACGACATATGCTTCCAAGGTTGACTTTGTGTTGGAGTTTTTCTTGCCTGTTGACTGCAAGGACCGTGAAGAGCAAAAGGGGCTAATTAATTCGCTGTTGGATACTCTACACGAGGTTTGCAGAAACCTGAGGATTGTTGCAGAGATGGAGTTGCAGGAAAATGGCGTTAATGATGGGTTACTTGTTTCTGATACAGGATCAGTTGCAAAAGTTCAAGAAATAGATGGTCATCGTCAAGGCACTGGGTCGGGGTCAGGCTCAAATTCGGTTCCAGGCATGGAGAAGCGACGAGCTGGTGCCAAACTGGAGAAACAGATTACTTTAGAAATGCTAAGACAACATTTTGCCGGCAGCCTGAAAGATGCTGCCAAGAGTATTGGTGGTATGTTCTTGTCATTTACTACAATCAGTTAGTTTGCATATTCAAATCTTGAACTCTTGTTATTGTAACTGCAGTTTGTCCAACGACTCTGAAACGGATATGCAGGCAACATGGGATTCAACGGTGGCCATCTCGGAAGATCAAGAAAGTCGGTCACTCATTAAGGAAGATCCAACTTGTAATGGACTCAGTGCATGGTGGGTCGGGTTCGTTTCAGATCGACTCTTTCTATTCAAACTTTCCAAAACTAGCTTCTCCGGACCCGTCAAAAAAGACCCATCTCTCGTTTCCGGATAAAAAGTTCAAAGCTTTCGACGGTAAGGCCACCGAAGGCGCCACTTCATGCAGTCAAGGTTCGAGTTCCAGTCATTCTATTTCTGGTGGGACACACAGTGTTCCAACCGTTGATGAAGATGCAAGTGGCAGTGCTCTAAAAAGAGCCAAAAGCGCTGCAGAGATTCACACGTCTCCTGCATCAAATGATCAGAATCAAGATCAGGAACCAAAGATCTTTAAAAGATCCCATAGTCATAAATTACTCAAAGAGAGTCAAGATCGCCCCCCTAAACCGCGTGTCAAACCAGAAGCCCATACTGGGAGGGTCAAAGTAACTTTTGGTGAAGAAAAGATTCGTTTTCGGATGCAAAAAGATTGGGGTTACAATGAATTGATGCAAGAAACCGCGAAAAGGTTTAGCTTGAATGATACCAGCGGGTATCAACTAAGGTACCTCGATGATGATTCAGAATGGGTATTACTAACTTGTGATGCTGATGTAGAAGAGTGCCTCGATGTGTACCAATCATATAAAAGTGGGACCATTCGGCTCGCTCTTCGTGAGTCACCACCTCATATTGGTAGTAGCTTAGGTAGCAATGCACCCTTGTAAAAGGGTGACCCTGGTGCACCATCGTTCACCACGGTTCTTGACTTTTCAAAAGGTTTGGTCAATGGTCAGGACAACTGGTGCACCCAAGGTTTCAGGTTTTAGGGAGTTGGTGCACAAAGTCTAGGTATGCGGCTTTTACTTTGCATATGTGAAGATTGTGCCCCTGTAGTGCTTGTAGGATTTTGTGACTGATGCATTGTGATGTTGTAGTGTATGTATTTTAAGGTTGTATTGTATGCGTTATTGGGTTGTACTGTATGACGAGTCAAAAACGGTTGGAATAGTTATGAATTTGAGAAATGCAGGGTGTTGCTGGAACTGATGCTGTTATTTTTAGTTGCAGTAAGTCAATAATTAGGAGGTTTGTATCATATATGAAATGTTTAGTAGATTGTAGATAATAAACGTACAAATCGCATTGCATGATGTATAAGTTATTAACGCGTCTGGTGTAAACTACTGTAGAGTACCGACGGTAACACCTATATGTTATCCGGCTTACTGAAATGTTTAATCGAAACGACAAATTTATCCAGTTTTGGTATTCAGTAAAAATTACATTCTAGTGTAAACTTGTAACCCACTGCTTGTTGACCAAGCTCCTCGGCCTTGCTTTGACCGAAGGGGAGACCATTGGCGGCTTTCGTGATAACAATCAATAGATCTTTGATCATTATATACACTTGTCGAATTATCCTTTGACTTTGAATGGCTCGGTTTCACTCTAATTGCATTGATACATTGCAGACTCGAGACAACTTCCTTCATAGAAGGCCGGTTCTTGGGTTTTGATTCTAGACAACTTATGATGAGCTCAGCTGCTTTAATAACGCCTTTCGTTGGGTAATCTTGGTCCAACCGCGGGTCAATGATTCTTTGCAATTTCTTTATGTTGGTTAAGGAAGGTTTAGCCCACTCCACAAAGCTTTGCTTCATGCCATTATATGTATAGTCTGATGCTCTTAACCCTGTTATAATCTCGAGCATCACCACTCCAAAAGCATAAACATCACTCTTGACATATAACCGACCTATAATCAAAAGTTAACACCATTATTATAAATTTTTCATAGATTTTGCAACCCATTTGACCCATATGTGCATCAGGCACCGCCTCAAGGTCCAGAGATGTTTTCCTGATCATCGCATGCTTAAAACAAAGTTTTTTTTTTTTTTGGGGGGGGGGGGGGGGTGGTTGAATGCACATGTTAAAAAGTGATTGTGAAATTAAGGGAACTAACCAGTGGCCGTATATTCAGGAGCCATATAACCATAGGTGCCTGCTATGCCTGTTGACACATAAGACTTCCCATTAACCGGGCCTAGTTTTGCCAACCCAAAATCCGACAGCTTCGCATTAAAATCCTGAAATATTCTATAAGTTTTAGTTTGATAAGGATTAAAATAAAGTATTGAATCCAAACCATCAACATTTTTAGAGGTGTGCAAATTTGACTAGTTTTTACTTGCCTTATCTAACAAAATATTTGAGGATTTCACATCCCTGCAGATGACATTATTCGCTGTAGAGTGCAAGAAAGCAAGGCCTTGAGCTACTCCCATTGCTATTTTAACCCTTGTGTCCCATGGAAGTTGTTCTGCACCTTCTGCAAAATCCAAAGTTTATTGAATCAACATCTTTAGCGTCCAACTTAGCACAAACTCGAGTCTAGCCAGCACCTTAGTCATTGTGGGTCGATCCTTTGAAGAACTAAGAATACATTCATATGCAATTTGTCCAAATTCTTTAAAACAATTACTTTCTGTTTGCCCTCTCAAACTTGGATCGATAATTTGATCGAGCTTACCTTCTTTGATGCATTGTCTGGCCCATACAGACAGGCTATGTTGCTGTTCATCCAATGTAAAATCCAAAGCAGGTCTACCACACAACACTTCTAACAAAACCACACCAAACGCATACACGTCAGACTTTCTAGTCAGTCTGCGAGTTGAGAAGTATTCGGCATCCATGTATCCAAACGTCCCTTTGATCTGATCTGTATAAACATTAGTCGTAGAACCTGGCTGATATGCAGGACCAATTCTGGACAGCCCAAAATCAGATAACTTAGCTGTCAGGTTATTGTCTAGCAATACGTTTGAACTCTTGACGTCACGATGTATGACTCTAGATTGGACACCAGTACCCGTATGGAGGTAGTCTAAACCACGAGCAGCACCTATGCAGACGTTGAGTCTTTGAACCCATGTCAGTGGCGAAGAATTACTTCCGTAAGCTCTTCTTTTGTGCAAATGATCCTCAAGACTTCCATTGGGCATGTATTCATAAACAAGGATCATTTCTTTTTCACAATATCCTAGTAAAGATACAATATGACTATGCCGAAACTTGGAAAGCATCTCGATTTCTGCCCAGAACTCGGCTGCACCTTGCTTTGAATCAATATTTAACCTCTTGATGGCAACATATGTACTTGTCCCAAAGTTGATCTTACCCTTGTATACCATACCAAACCCGCCTTTTCCAACGACAAACGCGTCATCAAAGTCGTTGGTGGCTGCTTTGATCTCAGCAAGTGAAAACTGTCTGCATGGACCCTTGTTCTCACCATGGTCATCAACTTGTCTAGATTGTTGATCCGAAGATGATGACAGGGATGAATTCTTTTGATCATAACCGTTTTCGTCGTGTCGTTTCTGCAGATAATAAACAAGTACATCCAATATAGTAAAGAGTAAGATAAGAGCAGTGGAAAAATACATGTTTCTTGGACTGGAGTAATGAATAAACACAGTATGTTCTCTTGTCTAAGGTATTTATAAAAGAAACATATCAATGAACATAAGACAAGAATGAAAATGTCAAAGCACAACAATCATACACAACTCCCATTTATTGGCAACTACTTCACAAAACTCACAGATGCAGACACGTATGCTATAGAACCTACAAGTCAATGTCTCCATTTAATACTTTGTGCTGAATCTCTACACTGTTTGACTCAGTCAATGGTGATATTGTGCTACCCTTGTGGGGCCAGCCAAGATTCTTGTCATAAGATCAATAATCACAGGCTCATAAATCCAAGAGTTTATATCATTATATGTACGTTATGTGGGCTGATTAAAAAGTACATGGTGGGTTGGGCTATAAAAAAGAGGTTTTGCACATAGCTTAACGTTTTTCTTTCATGTTTCATATTAAAACCGGACCTAAAAAACAAGAGAAGTGTTGGACCAAACTTTATATCAACTATCAAGTCCTTTGTTGCAATAACATGCATATGTAAAGGTGCTGCCATCGGTTTTTTTAATATCTGGTTCCGGGTATGGTCATATGGAACCGGATTCTGGTATGATCGGGTATTGAAAAATCATGTATTAAGAGAAACAACTAGGGTTCAGGGGCGCAACTCTTAAGCCCCCCCCCCCCCCCCCCCCCCCCCGAATTTTCGCTCAGAGGTTCCGATTATATAGTATTCGTATAGAAATTTCGTATAGAAATTTTTTGGTATATAAGGTTTTGACCCCCCCCGAAACTAGTGACTTCCGACCCCCTGAAGTTTCGGGTCAAGCTTCGCCATTGCTAGGGTTCAGGTACGGGTATTGTGGAGAAAAACTACACCCTATGTACTCGGGTACGGTATGATTGGGTTCGGGTATAATCATGTACGGATCTGGGTATTATTACCAGGTTTAAAAAAAAGAAGTTTTCTTTAACTATTTTACACAAAACAATTATATATACTATAATAGAGCTTAGGATTTAAATAGTGTAGTTTTAGGTTTTTTCATTTTTGTCACATTTTTTTTTATTGCTTTTTTGTTAACTTTTTTTTTTTCTCATTTTGACCACCAAATTTTTTGTTAAGTTTTTTTTCCCTCATTTTGGCCACACAATGTTTTTTTTACTTTTTGTTAAAGTTTTTTTCCCCGTTTTGGCCACCAACTTTTTTGTTATGTTTTTTTTTCTACGTTTTGGCCACCAACTTTTTTATTAAGTTTTTTTTTTTTTCATTTTGGCCCTACATTTTTTTTGCTTTTTTGGTTAACTTTTTTTTTCTCATTTTAACCACCAAATTTTTTGCTAAGTTTTTTTTTCTCATTTTGGCCACACAATGTTTTTTTTTTTTACTTTTTGTTTAAGTTTTTTTTCCCGTTTTGGCCACCAACTTTTTTATTAAGTTTATTTTTTGTCGTTTTGGCCCCCGACATAATGCGTTTTTTACTCGATTTCGCACGGGTTCGGTTTTTGTCCGTTTATCATCTATATATTTAACGACCACGAAATGAATAGCTGCTTCACTCTAACGTACACAGCTGGCCACCGACCCCATCTACCGTGCGCCATCTCCACCATGTTCCGCGGACCGCGGAAGATTCCTGGTATTCTTCGCGTAGCTGCTGCCACTTTTGTATTTTCTCATTGTTTAAGGTTAGTCTCTATGCCTTTGTCGGTTACCAAAATCCGTATTAACGCGTCATGTGAAAAAACGCGCAACGCGCGTATTAATACACCTAGTTATATATAATAAACCTTAGCATTTGAATAGTAACTATAATATTATTATATTCATATATATTATTATATTCATATATATTATTTTATTCAATATTCATATATATTATTATATTTATATATATTATTATATTCATATATATTATTTTATTAAAAAATTTTATTATATTATATACTATTAATATAAATAACATAATATTATGTAATTTCGTTACAAATTTCATATGTTACCTTATATTATATTATATTTTTTTGAAGAGTAGTATTTCAGCGATAAATCCTGTGTTGCAAAGCGACCACTGCCCATGTTCGAATCCCATAGCAACACACGGGTTTCTCCTTTCAAACCCAAGCGGTTATTTTTTCGGTGATGCGTGGGAATCGAATCTGAGATCAAACCAACTGGGCTGGAGATCATTGGCTTATATTATATTATATACTATTAATATAAATAACATAGTATTATGTCATTTCGTTACAAATTTCATGTGTTACCTTATGTGTAGATTTCTTTATTTTTTTAACGTTTATAACCAAAATGGAATCTCGATTGTATAATTCATTGATTGATCAACACCTCATCTAAATCTCGATTGTAAAACGCGCAACGCGCGTCGATATATACCCCTAGTTTTGTTTAAAGATTAATTTTGGTTTGTAATTTATGTAAATATTTAAAATAAATTACACTAATATAAATTTACCCAAGTACAAACTATTTGCTTTATAATATGTATTTTTAAAAAAATGTAAATATAAAAGTTGTAGAGTAACCATAAAACTATACTTTCGAAATTCGGGTATCAAAAAAACTAGTATTAGGAATAGTGTATAACTGGGTTCGGGTATAAACCATGGTTGCAAAAGTCGCTAGGCGCCCCCTAGTCGGAGTCGGGAGTACTCGGGGAGTTGTCGGCCTAGTCGGAGAGTACTCGGGGAGTACTCGGCCTAGGCGTAGAGTAATCGGTACTCGGCAACCTACCTTGTAGCGATTACTCGGGGAGTACTCGGCCTTCGAGACCTTGTTTTACAACAGAACTATAAAGAATAAACGGTTCCAGATATTTCTGGGTATAAACTGGCTACATTTCCGAGTATTAGGTATAGTGTATAACTGGGTTCAGGAGTGGTTAGTTATGTGTTATATCCATCACCCGTCTTTTATCACTCATTGCCACCTCAACACCACATCATAGCTATGTGAGCAGATATTGTATTCTTAGTTCTTTATCACTGACTTCATATTTTGTTTCTAAAGCTATGCTAAGATATCTAAAATGAACAAGGGTAGAAACAAAATAGTGTCATTGGATTTGATTGAAGATTGAGGAGTTACACTCAATCTAATCTGATTTGCAAACCAAGCAACCCAAAAAACACGAAAGAGAGTTGAAAGGTATAACGACGAGAGAAGCAATCACTTAAAGTTTCGGGTTTGGTTACTTAACTGCAAGCCTTAATCTTGGCTGCATAGACGCAACTTATCTTGAACCTACTACTAACTTAGAGCACGATCCATATACTACTTACACGTTACACACCAATTGGTTGATCCTTAACTGAACTAACTATAGTGTATTAGACACGATCGGATGGTGTCAATAAACCGTATGATCGAATTAACGCAAAATCAATCACACCAAAATGAGTACAAGTCACATGCTATGATAAACATGGTCAAATGTTTAATCATAATTTCATTCAATAAAGCTATGCTACCACTTATTAGGCTATGCGGTGAACAAACGCCTCCCACCCCCGTCCCACCCATTTTCCCCCGTCCCCCACCTGCACACCCCACCGCCTCCCCCGTCCTCACCCAGCCCCGTCCCCCCCGTCTCCCCCGGGACGCCACGGACGGACCAATCAGCTTGAAGATAATTAATTTTTTTTTTTTTTTCAAAATCCCAACGGCTAGTTAACTAACGGCTCTTTTTTTTTATTTTTTTTTTCAATTCCATCTATAAATATTATACCATTTATCCACCCATATCCACTCCATCTCATTCTAAACCATTTATCCACCAATTTAACCAAGACCCGAATCAACCTAACCCGAATAACCCTTTCACCACACCCGGTTACACACCCGTCATTGATCCACCCATATCGCAAACCGTTCCAATATTGCCGCATGCGGCTCAAATGCTTCAAAACCCGGCGGCTTATGCCCAATTACACCCGGTAAACTACATGCAAATGCAACATTATATGAACCTAGCAAGCCAAGCGGGTTTTACATCACACTTTTCACCACAATTTTCACCACAATTTTCTCCACAATCACAAGCAACTACACCTATCGGCACATCACAACCAACTACACCTATCGGCACATCACAACCCACTACACCTATGGAAACATCACACCCCGTTGACGATGAGAACGAAACCGATGAGGAGATAGTTGCCGAAACCCAAGAGACCCCATCGACCCAAAAAGGAAAAGGGAAGCGCAAAGGAAAACAACGAGATCCAGGACCGGGACGTGGTAAACCGGTTCAAGGAGTCGCGCAACCATGGTCCGATGTTGAAGAGGAAGCCTTGGCTAAGGCTTGGCTCGCGGCTTCAAAACGCCCGACAGTTGGTAAAATTTTAAAACTTGTGCAAAATATATATTTGTGTATTTATTTTTTACAAAAAAATATATATGTTTATTTATTTTTTTTAAAAAGCCGATTATATATATATATATGTGTATTTATTTTTTCCGAAAAATATATATGTTCATAGGTACCGCCCAAAGTGTTGAGGCCTTATGGGAGACGGCCAACGATTTTTTTCATAAGTATATGCAAGCAAAGCCGTATCGACAAAACGGCGCTCTTAGCTCGAAATGGAGAAAGTTGAATGCGGATTGTGGTAAATTCAATGGAATTTACAACCGTATTAAGGCCAAACCGCCTAGTGGATGGAATGAGCAAATGATTTTTGAAAAAGCGATGGCGGACTATAAAACCGAATCGAAAAGAAATTTCTCGATGATACGGGCTTGGCAGGTTTTGAAGGATGAACAAAAATGGGCGGGGGTTCGAAACGAGGTTGAACGGGCCAAACGAAAAACCAAAGCTAAGAAAGCATGCCCGTCCGTTCCAATCAACATTGATATGAACGACGAGCCCGATTATGAAGAACCAATTTATGTGGAGGAGGAACGCCCCCCAGGTTTATAAATTTATAGTTTTTTTATATAATTTGTTCGTTTATTTTTTATACTATAAAATGTTTGCGTTTTTTATGTAGGTCGGGATAAAGCTCGAAAGGAAGTGGCGGCAGGAAAGAAAGCGGTGGGGTCGAGTAGCACGAGCGGGAGCGCTTCAAAGCTTGATAAATTAACCGAAGCTATGGAAGTTTTCAACAGAGCTAACGAAGAAAAAATAAAGCTCAAGAAGGAAAAGATTCGGTTGATTGATGAATCGAAGGCGGTGGAAGAGTGGAAAATTATGGAGGCGGATCTCTCAAAGTATCCCGAAGAACGACGCGGCCCGTTGAAGAAGTTGCAAGAAAAGTTTCTTGCAAAATGGAAGTAGTTTTATTTGTTTTTAATAAATCGTATGTTATTTTTAAGTATGTTTGTTTTTTTTAATTTTAGGATGCTTTTGTAATTTTTATTTTTATAATTTAGTATTTGTTTGAACATTATTTTATTTACTTATTACTTTTATAAAACTAATAAAAAAAAATATTAGAAAACAAAAAAAATATATTAAATGCTTGAGACATGGGGTTGTTCATGTCTGCACACCACACCCATGTCTCAGACACCACCTAAGTGATGTGGCAGCCTACGTGGCACTGAGACATGAGGTTTTTCATGTCTGCCCACCTTATAGCCTTATCGATCTCATAATGATGGAGATATTCAATTTGTTACATAGAAATCATATGAACACAAGCATAAATAGGAGTGCCATCAATCAAAGTTAAACACACAATTAAGCAAACTCTAATTCTTGTTGTGGTCACATAAAAAGAACTATTCAACTAAAGATGTTAACTAATTTAAGGCCCACACCTCATACCAATTTTTTATTTGATACTTAATTACTACGTCACCAACCTGCTCCCCAGTTTAATTTTAACATTTCAACTCCATGTGGATCATAATCATAATATTTATTTCATATTTTGTAGATCATCGGTCTTCCGTTTATATATAATTAATTCTCAAACTTGGCTTCTTTTCATCCAAAACCTATAAAATACAAAAATAAACGAAAAAAAAATATATTTTTATAACATCTGTACATTTATAACATAACTAACATGCAATAACGTCTATACAAAAATAAATGTACCGATCACATGATCACAAGTGTCGTAATGTGTGTGCTAGAAAAAGGTATTTGGCCTTGTATTATCTTGAGAACCATATAACGGTTCAGCTTAAAAGCTTGACAAAGCAAGGCTCCCCCGATGAGGCGGTGCTAGTTGGTACAATAAATGAACTAAATTCATGTAACTTTTCCTCAACCATACAAATCTGAAACAACTCCGGCCAATAAATTATATATTGGCTAATGGCTCCTACACATGTACAGTTGAGTTTCGAAACACGACTTTGGTAAGTAACTCAATGAGTTCCTTCTAATTACACACTCAGATGAGTGACCAGTCCTATATGTGAAGTCGTGGGCCAGTGTCGGTTGCATTTACTAGGTGAAGGGAGACAGAACTTCAAGGGAAAGAGATTGGGTTGGAGGCGATGTTAAGCGCTTTATAATATGGTAAACGTTATCTTTCTTGTCCGATGTCACTGCATTATAATAACTATAAGGCCAATGTTGAAAGTGGGGCAGTACTTCAATAGTCAGTCAACCCTTGTGCATGCTTTCATCTCCCTATTAATTAACTTTATTTCAGTCTCAATCATATGATGATCAAACAAATATAACGATTTGAGGGGACCAAACACAAAGAATAGTTAATACTTTATTTGGATGGTCAAAGTAATTAAGTTCGTCATACAAGACACTTGGATCATCTTCATTTACTTTCTTGTACTGTAAGCCATAACTTGAAGAAGCATGTACTTTTCCACTATTCTAATATTACTCCTTACTGTATTGGATATTCTTGTTTATTATTTACATAAACTACAACATGAAGATAATGGAGAGCAGAAAAATCCATCCTCTTTGGATAAACAATCCATGCACGAAGAAGACCTTCGTGACATGGAAAACTCATCCACTTCATCATCTATGGATAAACGATCTATACATGAAGAAGACCATGGTGAGTGGAAGGATTCACCCTTGTCGTCATCATCATTGTATAAACAGTGTCGAGTTTTCTCACTTGCTGAAATCAAATTGGCAACAAATGATTTTGATGATGCTTTGGTCATTGGAAAGGGCGGGTTTGGGAAGGTATACAAAGGTAAAGTTGACATAGGGGGAGGAATTGATGTTGCAATCAAGCGGTCAAATCTTGATTCTAATCAAGGGGCAACCGAGTTTTGGGCAGAGATTGAAATGCTTTCCAGGTTCCGCCATAGCCATATTGTGTCTTTACTAGGATATTGTGAAAAAGAAATGATCCTTGTTTATGAATACATGCCCAATGGAAGCTTTGATGATCATTTGCACAAAAAAAGAGCTATTAATGGAAGCAATTCTTCTCCACTGACATGGATTCAAAGGCTCAATATTTGCATAGGTGCTGCTCGTGGTCTAGACTACCTCCATACGGGTACATGTGTCCAACATAGAGTCATACACCGTGATGTGAAGAGCGCTAACATCTTGCTAGATGAGAATTGGGCAGGTAAGATTGCAGACTTTGGGTTGTCTAGAACCACTCCAGCGTCTCAGTCAGGTTCTACCACTAATATTTTTACGGGCCAGATCATAAGTACATTTGGTTACATGGATGCTGAGTATTTCTCAACTCACAGACTAACAAGAAAATCTGATGTGTATGCATTTGGTGTGGTCTTGTTGGAAGCGTTATGTGGTAGGCCTGCTCTAGATTTTACATTGGATGAACAACAACACAGCCTTGCTGGATGGGCTAAACAGTGCATCAAAAGAGGTAATATAAGTCGAATTATTGATCCTTGTTTGAAGGGACAAGTCTCAGCTAATTGTTTGAAAAAATTTGGGCGAATTGCATATGAATGCCTCCGTACTTGTTCAAAGGATCGGCCCACAATGACTATAGTTCTGGCTAGACTCGAATTAGTGCTAACATGGACAATGAAGTGTCAGCAGGGGGCTAGTAAATGGAAACACATTGCATGGTCATTGTTCTTAACCAAAACTCCAAGTAAGTCTGATTACTTTTTGTTCTCATGTTTATGTCGCTTATATTTAATTATGTTACCATATGTATTAAGCAGGGCGTGCAATATCGGATACAAAGAAAGATGGTTGTGATAGTGGTGGTGTTGCAACTGCTTCTGTGCAGGTAGTGCCGCCTAGTGAGGACATATCAACACAGAACTTGAAGGATTTCACATATTACGAGCTAGATACCGCGACATGTAACTTTCAGCATGATAGACTCATTGGAGAGGGTGCTTTTGGGAGGGTTTTCAAAGGGTGGCTGGACAAGGTAACATACACCCCACAAAAGGCTTGTGATGAACTTCCTGTTGCCATCAAGAAATTAAATCCTGAAAGCATGCAAGGACTCGAAGAGTGGCAGGTTTGCTTGTTTCCCTATCCATTGCTTTCTTTAGTAACACTTTTTTTTTTTTTTAAAAATCTCTTGCTTTGACATTTTATGCTACTTATATATACAATCTTTTTTTACTGGCCGTAAAATTCTTAAAAGCGATTTCTCAATAAATGAAAATATTTTTTTATATGATGACATATTAATTTGACCATTAAACATCAGGACTTTGAAGACCAAATTATCTTATGATGACCATTAAAAAGTTTTTGACCTTTGAAAAGATCAAAATGTGAATTTTATGTGTTTTTGTAATAGGCAGAAGTGAATTTCTTGGTAAAGTTTAGCCACCCAAATCTTGTTAAGCTCTTGGGATATTGCCAGGAAAATAAGAAGTTGCTTCTTGTTTATGAATACATGCAGAATGAAAGCTTAGATAAGCACCTATTCCGAAGTAAGTATTCAAATCCTCACTAGTAAATACGAAAAATGCTGTATATGTTAAATTTATGAATAAAGTATATTTATTTTCTAAGTTTAATTATGCAGAACTTGGAAAAGCACTTCCATGGTATACAAGGATTAAAATAGCAATTGGAGCAGCTCAAGGCCTTGCTTTCTTACATAATATCGAAAATAATGTCATTTGCAGGGATGTGAAAACCTCAAATATTTTGTTAGACGAGGTAAGTAAAAAACTATACAACATGATGT
The DNA here is from genome assembly GCA_032199755.1 of Ambrosia artemisiifolia. Lineage (NCBI taxonomy): Eukaryota > Viridiplantae > Streptophyta > Magnoliopsida > Asterales > Asteraceae > Ambrosia > Ambrosia artemisiifolia. The sequence goes on along the minus strand of CM063518.1, from coordinate 13,522,693 downwards.
TATAGGTTCAATCATTTAGTCATGGTTTTGATATATTGTATTTTCAGGAATTTAATGCAAAGCTCTCGGATTTTGGGCTAGCAAAGTTAGGTCCAACCGATGGAGAGACTCATTTGTCGACGTGTATAATGGGCACCTATGGTTATGCGGCTCCTGAGTATGTGGTTACTGGTTAGTTCTCCTGTATCCTTGCACAAGCATATATTTTAGTAGTTTAGTTTATGATTGAATTGTTGAACTTAGATGAATGAATGTTAACGTTTCGTATATGTTTCATTTTGAGTTCCAATGTTTCATATTGTTACACTATTGTGAATTTTTTAATAACCAGGTAAACTAATGAAACAGTTACAAAACTTCGTATATTTAGATTATAGTGGAAAAGTTATCTAATGGTAACCAAGTATTCGCAAGTGTTTAGTATATGTCAATCACTAAGCATTTATGAAAAAAAAATCATAAAAATGGAATGATATGAAACTAGAGTGACCTAATGCTATCAAAATGGTTTTGGATTTGCATGGTTTATATAAAGGTGGTGTTGTTTTGCAATTACAGGCTGCTTATATGTCAAAAGCGATGTTTATGGTTTTGGAGTGGTAATGCTCGAGATTATAACAGGGTTACAAGTTGTTGACCCTAATCGACATGCCATGAAGCGAAACTTGGTGGATTGGGCTAGACCTTTCTTAAGAAATAAAAAGAGAATTCACAGTATTATGGACCCATGATTGGAACACGATTACCCTACAAATGCTGCTCATAAAGTTGCTGAGCTTATCTTAACTTGTCTTGAACCATTCCCTGATGACCGACCGTCTATGGAAGAAATTGTGTTGGGTTTGCAAGATATTAATGCTATCAAAATGAAACCAAGAAAGTCAAAAGCTAACACCACTGAAGAACCATCCTCGAGCCTAGATAACAAACTGGTCTACCAAAGGTCAAGGAGCTTGGTCCACCAGTACTCGTAAATCATACCACATCCGGAAAGGTGACTGAACCGTAACCAAAAATGGGGGAACTTAAAGATGAAAAGCAACGAGAAAAAAATGTGACACATGTAGGTCTTTATATATGCTTACTGAGATGAAGTTATAGCACAATGAAGACCAAGAAGCTATAAACATTTTTTGTCTTATTGACCCATTGTTGTGACCTTGTAGTGCTGAAAGTTCCTTGTGGCGGTCCATAGCGTGGAATATGTGGACTCCTTCAAGATCAGCGTTGTTGTCTCTCCACTAGGCGGCACCACCTGATGAGAAGCAGTTGCAGTGCAGAGTGGCCTGTTTATCCATCATGATGTCTTTTTGTTGCAACTGTTATGCCAGAATTTAGATGTATAAGAACTCATACTGTTGAATTAGGAATTAGTATTTTAAAAAATAAAAATGTAATATATAGCTATCAAAGATGTTATTTTCTCAGTCAGTGACCAATAAGTTCATGTTTGTTCCTAAAGTTAGTCAATGAGAAATTGCAATTCATATACTAGCTAGGTTATCTAGAAAGAACAAGTGCAGAAACAAAATTAGTGTCATCCTCTAGCTAGTGCCCAACATATTTGAGACCTCACCTATAACAAAATTTAAACCTAAAAATGTTTTTTATAATGAAAATATCTTCTCTTAACAACCCTCTCCTATTATTTGAGATCATTGATAGTTGACACAATGGAACCTCTGAATTATCAACAACAATGAACTTACATGTAATTCCAATCAAGAGAAGATTTGTGGTCGATATATTCTTAGACCATGTGTAATGGGCATTATGTGAGCATGAATAAGCTTGATAACGCCCTTAACACCGTTCCCTGGGCATTATAGGGGCATGAAGAAAGAGAGGCATTTCTAGTATAATGCCCACAGATGAGAAAAAAAATAAGGAAAGTAATTATTAAAAGGGCATTAAAGGGGATTAACCATTACACATTCTTTGAAGGGGCATTATGATGATGATGTGGCGAAAAAACGCCCTTAGGGGGCATTAACCACTACCCATGGTCTTAGGAAAATTTTCAAGTCAAGTCTCTCAATTCATCGATGAACCTACACATCATTATATATTTTTTTCATATAGTATCTCTAAGTTCTTTAAATTTAGTAAATATGGATGTCGAATCAAATTTTTAGCAATTTATCTTTCTATGTAAATCACCAAGTTATTCGCAAGATAATCATCTCATGACATCTCATTACTAAAAATCCCTTCTCTGTTGTTGCAGTAGAAACAGGAAGTGTCAAGATTAGTAGAATCATTCTATCAAGCAAATAATAGTATTTATCTGAGTGTCCACATAACTTACCAATTCACAAATTACTAACCACTAACCAAACTCAATTCACAAATTAAAAACCCCCACTGTCGAATTGCACCACACACAAATCATATACCAAGTCAAAAACTCAAAGCCCCAAAACATATCAAGTGATGGTTTTGGGTTCCAACTTTTTCGATTCGGTTTAAATTAAACAGCCCACGTTATATATTGTCTGTAAGCCCAGTTGCCAAGGTTTAATCAGTTGCAAACAGGTTTAATTGGTTTTTGGTTCCACCCAGAAAAACTATCAAACCGAACAACCTGAACCGAGAAAACCGATTAACCCAAAAACCGAACCGACGAACATCCCTACTATTTTATTTGTTTATTTTGGGAGCGTTTTGCACTACTAGAAAACTGAGCAATTGCGACCGCATTTTTGGTCGCAAAACGGTTGCAGTTGCCCTATTGCAACCGTTTTACGACTGGAAATGTAGTCGGAAAAACACTCGACGCAAATGCCCTATTGCGACTAAGTTGCGACCGCTTCTACTTTTTGCGACTCGGATTTAGCGACTGTCAGAATGATCGCAAATATTGCGACCGCTCCACTTTGTTTTGAGACGATCGTGTTGCGACGTTTTTGCGACCGCATAAATTGCGACCGTTTTGTGACTGCTTGCATTTTACAAAATTGCGACCGTAAAGACGGTCGCAAAATGTATTTTGTATTATTTTTTTATTATTTTTTAGCCATATGCTATTTTGACCTGCTTAATGTCATATTTTTTAAATTTAAGCATTTATCAAATTTTCACAATTATATAAAACATTCAACTTAAAATATCTAATACCCGAGTTATCATAACAAGATACATATTCAAAATAAAGTATTTGTATCCTAAATCTATATATGATTAGATTCCTTGAAACCTAACTTTTAATATTTCTTCAACCTTTGCCATTCTTTCATTCATAGCCTCTTTCTCCGCCTTATGCTTCTCTTTTTCCATCACCAACTCCGCAATAATTCCGTTCATCCTTTCTTTCTCTTCTTTTTTTTCTTTCATTATATCTTGGATGATCTCGTTCAACTTTTCAATCTAATAAACCAATGCAAAGTGTTAAGATCAAATTTATTAAATTCAAATTGGAACAAGCTACCCGAACCCAAACCAATGTAACCCGTTATGACCGACCACCCGACCCAAAACTGTTCTGAACCGACCCTGTTTTGACTCAGCATGCCACCCAAAACCGTTTTGAACTGACCCGTTATCCCATTTCTCTATAACTAGGAGCTGCCTATGGTAATATCTCCTTCAAACATATATATTTCAATGACCAGCTAGACATAAAAAACACACAAACATATATATCCATTATTATATTATGCTCTGTATCTAGAATATTCAATTTTGAAATGAGGCAAGTAGAGTTTCTGTTACTTGGGAAGAGTATAAAAACAAGCAGAAGGTATTTTATTTTCATTTTATTGCTCACCTCCTCTTATTCTTATTATGATCTCCAAACCTTACTTTTAACCAAATTTCTACATGTGGTGCAAACCTCAAGCACTTGATGCGTTTCTCAAATCGCCTTACGAACCTCTTAAAACAAGGTGATAAGTAGATAAAGCTAGTGTTTTGTTATATACCCTATTACTGTTTGATACATTTTCGATGATGACGAAAGTTAGCATATAATGTTATTGACTTAACATGATTAGGTGCATCTGATCCAACTTAACATACCTAAAATAAATAAATAAACTAATGATGGTACACCACTAACATCATTACAAATTAAGAAGTATAATCCTAACGGAGCTTACAAAGACTTTCATCACTGATACTGAAAGGAAGTTTAATAATCAAATGCAATTTTAGAATTCATAAATAGTACCTTGTCAACACCAGAGCTCATATACATCTCAATTCCCTGGATGAGTATTACATAAGATTAGCCAAGAATAATATGACAAGAATAATCACTTATGGTAACATTAAAAAACACAGCCTCAAGAGAAATGATATGTGACAGATAAACCAGTTCTTTTTTGTATCCAAATAACATTCAGATATCCAGATCTATGTTGTCAAAGCGAAGGCGCACTCAAGGCACATAGGCTGATCACAAAGCCTAGGCGCTTAAAAAACAAGGGCTTTTTTACATTAGGCGCATAATCTAAAATATACATTTGGTTTTAGAGATGTTTTAGTCTTCTTTAGAACTAGTTTAGACTTTAGGATGTTTTAGGCTGTTTAGGCTTGTTGAGGGCTAGTTTAGAATGTTTTAGAGGTTCAAACGACTTTTAGTCTCGGTGCCTAAAAGCGTGCCTCACCAACCGCAGCCCACTTGCCGCGCCTAACTGCCTAGGCGCATGCCTCACGTGCTTTTGACACCATAGATTCAGATAACAAATTATCCATGCAGTAAAGTAAAGCTGTTTGGCTGCATTTTAATAGGGAAGTATACATAATAAATTGGGAACAAAAATAAATAAAAGACTTGATAATTTAATGAAGCACAAACAGTCGGATCTCGGTGGTAAAGGCAGCAGGTCACCGCTGTTACTTTTACACTGATGTCACTTAATTGTATCAGTTCAAAGCGCAGGAAGGGTGGCTGATAATTCTGATTAGTACTAACATGACTGAAGCAATGGGGGCTGGTTAGTCACTTCTAATTCTGATTTGTACAAATATTAAATATATCTTTCGCGTAATTTGTCATTAATTCGGGTTAGTCATATATATCCTGCATATTCATTTGGGGAGTACAGAAATAGTCTGAAGTAGTTTTACTTTCTACAAAACATAAGACGTATTCTCTGCAGGTTATTTTATCACTCCAGATTTGATTTTATCCCAACCCGAATACTTATTTTAATAAATTGAGTCGAACCCAGACAGACTCTCCTAAGCTTCGTCTCAGGCTCAGGTCATTTCATACTTCGCAAAATTATATACTACTTTTGCACTTGAGTCAAAGTTTCATTCTAACCTATCTTCTAAAAAACAGTCTCCTAACTATTTTCTGCGTATTATTAGTATTTATAATATAATTGTTGAACATCAGGATAAAATTTGGTGATCGCGCTTCATTCTAACAGGTTCAACTAATAGGTTCAGATTTTGACTCATTCTAACAGGTTCAAATTCATACTAGATAAAGGTTCACAACCTATTTATGATCATGGTTTTTATGTTCATGTTGTTTTACAATTTAAGTGGTTCATTCTCTTTAAGCTGCTCATAAGGGTTTCACTTTAATTGAGCAAACAGGACAAATCTGTAAAACAAAGCAACACATGATCTGAGATCCATGTAACCATTAATAATCTGTACTAAACAATTGCAGCAGATTACAAAGTCATAATGCCCCGGGTTAATGTCATGTGTTTAAAAAGTAGAAAGGGTCGGGTCGGGTCGACCCTCAAAATATATGTGCTAAATAAGATTGACAAAACTATATTATTACAATCCGTGTTTGATAATATTTGGCTTAACCAGTTTGAGTCATTTTGACTCATTAGAGATGACATAACCCAATCAAACAATAATCTGAAATGCCATACTATCACAGCTTCAAGGTGCCTGAACTGCAGGTTATTAAATGAGCTTAATACAACTACATAGTTGGATCAACCCTTTATGGTTTTCATGTAACCTTATTATAAGCACTAATACCTATTAACGATAAAGAATATCTATCGGATTTCCACAAGTTTCATGGTATCAACTGTGACTTTGAGTTATGGGCCTGTTACATACAATCAACTTGTCACTGTGCTAGCACTTCTACTAAGATAAAGACCCAATGTTATAGCTTCAGGACATTCATCTATATGTAGATTTTTTATGGTGTAGGTTGATATATAGTTTTGACTCTGGCTATTAGCATTTTCTTATAAATCACTATATCTGCCGTACAACTATTTATATATTCTAAAGCTGTAACTTTAGATCTTTATCTAATATATGTCTTTACCACTAAATAGTAACCTGTCCAGCCCGGGTACACCGTTCGGCGCAAACTTGCTAAAAGATTGGATCTAGCGAAGCTCAAGTCGCTAAATGCTTCATTCTAACAGGTTTCAGAAAATTACAAAAATGCCCCTGCACATTCAAAATTTCTATTTTAAAGAAAAAATGCAGCATAATAGTAAAGATACCTTGACCACGACCCCTGCCGACCGCTGCCAAAAAACCGGGACCTCTACTAACATTTGCTGTACCACGTCCCATGATACCTACAAAAAAAAACGTGATTAATACTTAGACAAAAGATTACACAAAAATACTAGTTAGAATTACATATAAAAGTAAACGTGATTACCAATGATGATACATGCCTATCTTATTTCTTGTCAGTTTTCTAGCCTTAATATCAAACACTACCAAAGTAACCAATGATGATACATGCCTATCTTATTTCTTGTCAGTTTTCTAGCCTTAATATCAAACATTACCAAAGTAACCAATAATGATACATGCCTATCTTATTTCTTGTCTGTTTTCTAAACTTAATATCAAACATATCCTATTAACAAAGTAATAATCATCAATTGTCACCAAATCCTACATCATAAAAAACTTGATAATTAGTTACTAAAACTAGTTTTACAACCACAACTGATGGTTCATCAGGCTGATACCTAACATTAAAAAAAAACCTTACATGTATCAATTTAGCTATAACTGATGATAACTGCAATCGTAACTGATCATCTAAATCACACATCTCACAATTCAAACATCTGATCTACCTCAACAATAAGTAATGACATAAAACCACACATAATAATAATAAACAAATTTAACCACGAGAAACAACAATCTGACAGTATTAACAGCATCAGCACCAACAAACTTGACAAAACCAGTAACGAGCATACAGATCGATATAAAATATTATAAATACATCAAACAAAACAAAACAAAACAACTAATAATTACAATATGTGAACAGATAGGTGAATAATAATAACAAAAACTAAGACAAAAATAACTAAATAATACATTCTATCTTGTTTTGAAATTAGGAATCGGTTATCTTATTATTAAATAAAAGTTAACAATAATAATCACTAACTTCAATCGCAATAATTGTACAGAGCTTTATGAATAAACAGATTCATCAGATCGTTAATAACTATGGATCGTTAATAACTGTACTGAGCATACAGATCGACATAAAAAAAGAGGGAGAGAGAGAGATTACCGGAATTGAGGACTGAAGGTCGACGTCGACGGCGATGTATTAATAACTTGGAATATAACTATGGATGTTCAGGCGATTGAAGGGTTGAAGGCGATGTAGGGTTTAGAACTTTTGAATGGTGAAGTCTGATAACAAAATTGTTCAGGCGATAAGGTTTTGTTCTATTTTTTTTTTTTTTAGTTTTTACTGAAATTACAAAATTACCCTTACTACTCTTTAATTATTACTGCGACCGTTTTGACGGTCGCAAATTGACGGTCAGAACGCGGTCACAAATCCCATAATAATGATCATACTTTAACATTTTTCGACTGTTTTGCGACCGAAAATAATCGGTCGCATCATTTGCAATCGTTTTATGACCGTTTTGTGGTCAATCGCAAATGTTGCTACCGATAATAGATCGGTCGGAAAAAGATTGCTAATTTTGCGACCGCTCTTTACGGTCGCAAGTTCTGGTTGCAATTGCTTATTTTTCTAGTAGTGTTGAGCTTTTTTTTGTTTTTTACATACAATACATGTACTTAAACATATTCCTTTACATTACACATGAACTTGTCTAACATTCTCCTATATATTAAAAGAAAGACAGATGAACAGGGACTTGTTGCTAACATAAGCTTCTATCCTCCAGCCGCCAAAATTGACCCCCAAGAGGTGAATATCGTTGCTGTCTTTTGTCTTTGTTTTTTTTAATAGGTGAAACCCAATAGGAGCAATATTTGTACAAGTGTGAAACTTTTTTTATTATTATTTTATTACTAAATAGGCAACTCAAGTGTTAATGCTGATGTGGAACTTAATGGGTTGCGAGTATTATTGTGAAACTCACGTAAGCATAACAGTTACTCAATGTTATTTTTTATGCCCACCAAACCCTCAACGCAACAGGAGCTCCCGACAGCGAACCGCCGCCCATTGTGCGTAACATGTATGCACAACAGCGTTCGCCGCGGGCCAACTAACACCTAGTTGATACAAAAGATGTGATATTTTAAGCAAATCCCAAATTGTTTTGTTGTTTTCTGTCCACAAAAGAGTATTTAGTTTATAAGGAATCATCTGCAACGCCTATTGTGTGCAATAGTTGTTGATATGAAGAAAAAAAAACCCTCCACACTAAACATGCTTGAGTGAAGTAATCTAAGATGGTGAGTCCACTCGAGCAACCAAAAATAATATGTGAGCTCCTTGAGGAAACCAATAAAGCTAATAATGGTTTGTATGAGGAGTTTGTTGTGACAAAGAAAACTTCATAGTTAACTCATGGGGGTTCTACGGTTACCGAGAGGTTTTCGTAACCGTTCGGTTTAAAATTTTTAGTATTATTACAGATAGAAAGTTCACAACCCCTGAACCTCTCCTCCTCCTTCATCATTGCTGCCATCGCCCTCCGCCTCCCTCCTCCTCACGGGCTCACCGTCGCCCCTTCTAGACTCATCAAGGTAGTCTCAAATCTCAATGTCTCTTGTTCTTTACTTCTTATTAGACATTAGTTATTATGTTCCTGTTGTGTAACTTGTTCTTGTAGCTGTCTTTGAGTTATCATTTATCAATTAATCATCTATTCATGTTCTTGTTGAGTTGTTGTGTTTGAGATATCAATTAGTCATGTTCAATTGTTCATGTTGTCTTTGAGTTATCAATTAATCATGTTATTGTTGAGGAGTTGTGTTTACGTTATCAGTTAGTCTTGTTCTTTTTGTCTTTGAGTTATCAGTTAATCATGTTCTTGTTGAGTTGTTGTGTTCGAGTTATCTATTAATCATATAACAGAAATTTCGTAATTAGTGACTGTATAGGTAAAATCTTGTCTGCAATGAACACAATTAGGGAAAAATAATATTAAAAGAGTAGGATGGCTTATAATTACTTGTGGATTTTTTGTGACTGTGATATTGTTTAGTGAAATAATCAGTTCTTCTTCATTGTCAATAATGTCATCATAAACAGAATGTGTCCACCAAACTGAACCTCTACCATCAGTGGTGCCTTTTCCTCTCATTGTAAGTCCTACAAGTTTTGTAAAATCAAGCCATTGTAGGAGACCTTTACCCCATGCTTTTGCATTTGTTGGAGCTATGATTTTACAAATCATGCTGCAATAGTTTATGTATTTCTTAAATATCTTTTATAAATACATCGACGGGCCGTTTTATTTGACTATTTGACTTGTTTAAAATACCCTTAATCAACCTGATTCATAAGACTTGAGTTATCAATTAACCATGTTCTTGTTGAGTTATTGTGTTTGAGTAGTGTTGAAACTTATTATTTAGTGTTGTTAATTTTTAATGGTTGAAACTTTAATTTGGTATCTAGGTAGTATGCAGACAAATATTTCAAGTTTCTATCACACAACGACCATCAAACCTTGAATCATCTTCAACAAGTTAACTCGTGAAAATAGATTTGGAAATTCAAGAGCTTGAAAACCGTTTTAGCGAGGTAACCACTAACTTGCTTACATATATTCTATTGTATTTTTATTATTTGATGAACTTTCCCCGAATTGTCAAACCGACCCGACTTTTTTATGTTCGGTCATAATTGGAGCATAAAAAAAGGAACCCTAAAAAAAAAATTACTGGACCCGCCTATACTCGAGTGGGTGTAAGTGTAGGATGGATAAGATCTTAGGAAGTAGTCACCCAGGTAACCAAAATCAAATTTGTGAGTTCTCAATGTGTAGAGTAGACAATATTGATTGTTATGAGATTTTGTGTTACAAATGGTAACATAACCACTCTTATATAGTTCTTTTTACGATGGTGGCGAAAAACCTCATCGGGGATGATGAGTCGCAAAGGGGGTGTTTGTGACACCTTACTCAAATTCCACATAATGATGTTTTACCCATATGAGAGATATGGAGCCGTAATAATCCTATTGCCTCCAATATCATTGGCACATTCTTGGTGCAATGATTAATGAGAGGAGAATTTTAAAGTTAACGTGTTTAACTGAGGGTAATTCTAGATGAGTGACCTACTATTCTACTAGTGCACCGAAAAAAAAATGTATGACTCTCGGGATAAAGTGGAGACCGGAGAATATTCGTTCAGGTTTTGCCATTTGGGCTTTAAGTTTTTGGGCTAAATAATGGCCCAAAATAGTGACTTTGGGTTGAGATCAAATCAAAAATTAAGCTTTTGAAAGAAAACACATAAAACCAACCATCGGCTAAATTTTGTCAATTGGAAGGACACAATTCACGAATCATATCTAAGTCACGGCAACCCCATTGATAATTAATAAATCGCAGAATATTCTATTAAGTACTCAAACGTAAATTTGGGTTGCGGGGCAACTTCTTGCTCGCTTACCCGTCATTCTGTTGTAATTTATATTATCCGTCTCCGTCTCATGATATTAATATTATTCAATTTAATCTTGTACAACATTACTACATGATGTCTTAATGGGAGTGGGGTATAGTTCATTAGTCAGTCAACCCACCCTTTGTGGTTTCACATTTCCAATCTTGACTTACTGTTTACACTGACATTACCATCTTTGATCTCTTTAGACTGGGTGTAGTGGGGCGTTATTGCCCGGGTTTTGAATCCATAGCGCCCGGGAACACTGTTACACCCCGGCGCTATGGATGAGTTTTGGGTTGGGGCTTGATGAACATAACGCCGGACTAATTGAATGTTGACCAATCGAATGTTGCCACATGGACGAGCCAAACGGTCAAGTGACCGTTAGTTTTGAACGGCTATATTTTTTTTTTTTTGATTTTTATATATATATATATATACTACACACTTAAAACTACACACATTTATAAAAACACACACAAAACACATATATAAAAATACAATATTTAGTTAAAAAAAATGGGTTCCCCCGCGTCCTCATCTGTTGCGAGAGAATATTATAAAGAGTTTCTAGCCGACGAGGGTGATTCGACAGACGAAGACTTGGAGCAAGATGCGGTGACGAGTGCGCTTGCGCTTGCGTCGAGATATATGGAACAAACTAGTGCGCCTACCACTACACCAAAACAAAGTAGGCAGTATTACGAACGAGATCGGGTTGCGGCAAATGCTCAATTGATGAAGGATTACTTCGATGAAAACCCGACTTACCCCGACCCTAAGATGTTTAGGCGTCGTTTCCGGATGAGCAAACGTTTATTTCTACGTATATCCGGAGATTTGGAGAACGCGTTCCCTTACTTTCAACAAAAACCGGATGCTAGGGGGAATATGGGATTCACGTCTATTCAAAAGTGCACCTCGGCACTGCGTATACTCGCCTACGGCAACTCGACGGATATCAACGACGAGTATTTAAAAATGGCCGAGAAAACAACACGCGATTCTTTGGAGTATTTTTGCCAAGGTACATCACTTTTTTATATATTTTTGTATATAGTTAGATCAATTTTTTTTATATATTTTTATATATAGTTAGATCAACTTTTTTATATATTTTTGTATTTAATTTTTTAGGAATAATAAAGTTGTACGGAGCCCGGTATCTTAGAAGGCCCACTTGGTACGACTTACAGAAAATTTACGAGGTGCATAACAATGAACATGGGTTACCAGGAATGTTGGGTAGCATTGATTGTCGTCACTGGCGTTGGTATAATTGCCCAACCGCTTGGCGAGGTCAATTCACACGTGGTGACCAGAAAGGACCATCAATTATTCTTCAAGCGGTTTGTTCAGTCGATCTTTGGGTTTGGTCGGCCTTCTTTGGCGTTGCGGGTTCATGCAACGACTTAAACGTTTTTGAGGGGTCGCCTGTTATTGAGGATTTCATTTCTGGCCGGGCGGCAAAGGCGTGTTTTTACGCTAATGGAAACTACTACCTACACGGATACTATTTGGCTGACGGTATATATCCGAGGTATACCATTATCGCTAAGACTTTCAGTAACCCGTACGATGAAAAACGGGCACACTTCAAACAGGTTCAAGAGGCGGCGCGGAAGGACATAGAGAGATGTTTTGGGGTTCTTCAACAGCGTTGGCATTACATAAGAAATCCTGCTCGTGCATGGACCACAGACAAGCTGCGAGATGCTATGTATGCATGTATAATCATGCATAATATGATACTAGAAGATGAAGGTAAAGCGATATGCCAAAATTATGTACCGGAAGCCGTTCAGGATCTACCGCAAGCCAATCAGGAAGAAAGAATACAAAACGCATATGCACTTCGTGACCATGAAGCACATGACGAGTTAACGGCGGATTTGGTCCAACATGCGTGGTCGGTTAGGTATATTCCAAATGAAGGCGAAGGTGGAGGCGAAGATGAAGAAGAAGGTGAAGAGGAAGGCGATGATGAAGAAGAAGAAGAAGAGTACGATGAAAGCGGAGATGAAAATTAATATTACTTGTAATTTTTTTTATATTTATTTACCTTTTGTTTGTGTGTTTTTTAATATTAGTCGTAACTTTTTTTTTTTAATTTAATTAATATTAGTTGTGTGTTTTTTATTATTATTTGTAATTTTTTTATATTTATTTACCTTTTATTTTAATTATTTTGAGTTAAAAGAATAAAAAAAATAAAATCCACGTGGACCAATCAGATTCAGGGGCTTTATATATAAAGCCCCACCACTACACCCCTTTTTCAGTTTCTCTCTCCATGCTGACTCAGCAGCCACGTGGACCAATCAGGATGAGGGGCTTTATACATGGAGCCCCATAAAGCCCCCCACTACACATGGTCTTAGTAACTTTATTTTATTCACCTGATTGATTGAGTAGTCTCAAAACATACACTTGAATCATAAGATGAAACAAATATACTTTTCCACTACTCTTATATTACTCCTTACCATATTAGATGTTCTTGTTTATTATTTACAGAAACTACAAGATCATGAAGACCATGATGAGCAGAAAAGCTCATCCTTGCCATCATGTTTGGATAAACAGTCCATGCATGATGAGAGAAAGGATTCATCCTTGTCATCATCATCAACATCACTGTATAAACACTGTCGAGTTTTTTCACTTGCTGAAATAAGATTGGCAACAAAAGATTTTGATGAAGCTTTTGTGATTGGAAATGGTGGGTTTGGTAAGGTATACAAGGGTAAGATCGAATTTGAGGGAAGTACAGATGTTGCCATCAAGAAGTTAAATATTGATTCAAATCAAGGTGCGGCCGAGTTCTGGGCAGAAATTGAGATGCTTTCCAAGTTTCGCCATAGTCATATTGTATCTTTAATAGGATATTGTGAAAAAGAAACGATCCTTGTGTATGAATACATGCCCAATGGAAGTCTTGATGATCATTTGCACAAAAAAAGATCTGATGGAAGTACTTCCTCAGCACTGACATGGATTCAAAGGCTCACTATTTGCATAGGTGCTGCTCGTGGTTTGGACTACCTCCATACGGGTACAGGTGTCCAAGATAGAGTAATACACCGTGACGTTAAGAGCTCTAACATCTTGCTGGATGAGAACTGGGCAGGTAAAATTGCAGACTTTGGGCTGTCTAGAACTACTCCAGCATCGCATACAGGTTCTACCACTAATGTTTATACGGGTCAGATCGTAAGTACATTTGGGTATATGGATGCAGAGTATTTCTCAACTCACAGACTAACAAGAAAATCTGATGTGTATGCATTTGGTGTTATCTTATTTGAAGTCTTATGTGGTAGGCCGGCTCTAGATTTTATATTGGATGAGGAACAACACAACCTAGCTGGATGGCCAAACACTGCATCAAAAGAGGTAATATACATCGACTTATTGATCCCTGTTTAAGGGGACAGGTCTCAGCTAAATGTCTAAAGAAATTTGGGAAAATTGCATATGAATGTCTCCGTACTTGTTCCAAGGATCGACCCACAATGACTATGGCTCTGGCTAGGCTTGAGCTAGTACTAACATCGACTATGCAGAGGGCTAGTAATTGGAAAAACATTGCTTGGTCATTGTTCTTAACTAAAACTCCAAGTAAGTTTGATTATTTTTTGTTCTCATTTTTATGTCGCTTGTATATAATTCTGTTTCCATATGTCTGAACTTTGAAGTAGGGCGTGTGATATCAGATAGAAAGAAAGATGATTGTGATAACAGTGATGTTGCAACTGCTTCTCAGCAAGTGGTGCTGCATGTTGGGGGTGTTAGAAGTATAATCTCTTAATATCAATCTATGTGCAACCGATTATTAGTAATATGTATGCTATACATGTGACAATGTCTATAAGTTAAATAAGTCACATTTGATAATTAAGTTTAAGTATAATAATTAGCCTAAGTCAGGGCAGTTACTAATCAATTAATAGAGGCAACGTTTGGAATAGAAGTTATAAACGGTTAACTGCTTATAGGCACCATTTCATGTAATATTTATAAGGCCTTCATGTTCAATAATATTCATTCGGTTTCTGCCTAATGTTTCTCAAACTCTCTCTCTCAAAATCTATTCGCATATTATTATTTGTTTGTTGTTATTCTGTGTGATTCTCAACATGGCATCAGAGCCATCAGATCCGAAGAAGACCTGTGTTAACAAAGGCTGAGTGATTTGGCTTGGATGACCTTTCAATCCGACTGTGAAAGAAGAAGAAGATAAAGATGTCAAGAGCGGTTTTAAGAAGTCCTATGGGTGTGTGGAGTCGCCCTTATCCCAAGGCATCACCCAAAGTAGAAAGGGGAAAGAATTGATGCAGTTTGATGATAGTTATGGAAATTATCAGTGGAAGTTTAGTAAGAACAAAGACAACCGAGACATATCTTCTAAGGAGGATTATAAAGGCAATCTGTATCAGAGACAAAGTGATACAAACAAGGCAGAAAACAACAATCTGAATGCGAAGGAAACCGATGCAAAATTCCCTAAAGGTATGTGTTGTTCCTACTGTAAAGAACCATTCCATTATAGGCGAAACTGTCCAGAAAGGATTGGAAAAATTGAATACATGGTGAAAGGGACAAATGGTGGTACGTGGAATGATATTTGGTATGTCAGTCACAACTAAACACAACATGCAACCGGGTACAAAAGCATGTTCCAAAAGTTAGAAAGATCTTTTGGTATTGAAGGGAATAGTGAGGGGTTCAAACAGGATCTTTATAAAGGCAAAGGGGCTGTGGAAATTTATAGTTCAGGGCAAATCCACACTATAAATAATGTTTATTACATTCCTACTCTGAAAAGGAACGTATTAAGTGTGGGAAAGTTGGAAGACCAAGGTTTTATGATAGTCTTAGAGGGAGACATATGCCATATAAAGAGGAATCCTTTATGGAAAGGAAAAGAGAAACAAATCAAGTATGATCCCATCAGTGAACCAATTATCCATTGTTGGACATGTAACGATCATCATCCGGGTTATAACTGTCCATATAGTGTCAAAGATGTTGATGATTAAAGGGTTAATGAAGATCCAACAAAGAAGAAGTTTGAAAGTGAATGTTTGAAGAGAAAGAAGGCTGCAAACATGGAGGGACAAAGTGATTTTGTCAAACACTCCTCAGAAAATTCGGAAGAAGAGAAAGAAAAGAAACATGAGTATGATGATCAAGCCGATCCATGTTATGAAGAAGAAGAGAAGATGATATATCCAAAGGGAGAAGACCCTATGGAAAATTGTATTTTGCTCATGGACATGATCTATCAATCCATTCAAATCAAGTTGCAGAGAATCAAGATTAAGAAAAAATTCGAAAGAATGATCTCATGGTTTCTAAATGGCTTTCTCAATTTCAATGGACGTATGCCCATCCCGCCTTTGGATCATTTAGGAAGAAAAATAGATTTGATGGATCTATATATGACTGTTGGAAGATCTGGAGGATTTGATGCGGTAAATAAGAATGATCTATGGGTACAAGTGGCCATGAGAATGGGTTATGGATTAGGCCTAATGAGAATGAAGAAAGATAATGACATAGTGAAGTGTTTAAGGATCATATACAACTCTCATTTGGATATGCTGAATTTGTACCACTTAAGGTTCAAAGAGAGGGAAATCAAAGTGGAAACAAATGAAGAACTCGGTGGCCTAGTCATCAAGCAAAACAAAGGAGAACCCGCAGCCTCACCAAAGAAGAAGACCAAATGCAGCAGCAGCCGAAGGGAATGAAGATCTGTGGATTAATATTAAGAGATTAGGGGGGGAAATGTTAGAAGTATAATCTCTTAATATCAATCTATGTGCAGCCGATTATTCGTAATATGCATGCTATACATGTGATAATGTCTATAAGTTAAATAAGTCACATATGATAATTAAGTCTAAGTATAATAATTAACCTAAGTCAGGGCAGTTAATAGAGGCAACGTTTAGAATAGAAGTTATAAACGGTTAACTGCTTATAGGCACCGTTTCATGTAATATTTATAGGGCCTTCATGTTCAATAATATTCATTCGGTTTCTGCCTATTGTTTCTCAAACTCTCTCTCTCAAAATCTATTCGCATGTTATTCTTTGTTTGTTGTTATTCTGTGTGATTCTCAACAGGGGGCACAATTACACTAAACTTAAAAGAGTTCACATATTCTGAACTACAGACCGCCACACGTAAATTTCAGCATGGTAGAGTCATTGGAGAGGGTGCTTTTGGGAAGGTTTTTAAAGGGTGGTTGGACATGGTAACATACGCCCCACAGAAGTCTGGTTATGGGATTCCTGTCGCCATCAAGAAGTTAAACCCTGAAAGTATGCAAGGACTTAAAGAGTGGGAGGTTTGATTGTTTCTCTTTTGTTGCTTTCTTTTTTGTATTTTCTTAGTTTTTTCAGTCTCTTGCATTGATATATTGTTGTTATTTAATGATGCATCTTGCAAAATGCATGTGTGAGTTATTGAATTCTTGGGTTGTGCTACTTGAACCATCTTTTCTACAAGCTATAAATTCTTCAACAATATGATTCATTAAATGAAAACATTGGATTTTATCTGTTGAACAATTAATTTGACCGTTAAACATCAGGATTTTGAAGACAGCTTTATCTTGTTTGACCAATTAAAATTTATTTATTTATTTATTTTGTAACAGGCAGAAGTGAATTTCTTGGGAAAGTTTAGCCACCCAAATCTTGTTAAACTCTTAGGATATTGCCAGGAAAATATGGAATTGCTCATTGTTTATGAATTCATGCAAAGGGGAAGCTTAAATAATCATCTATTCAGTAGTAAGTTTAGCCACCCTCTCTCTTCCACCTCACCGTACATGTCGGAAAATGTGGCTACGGGCGTCGGAGTTCTGACGGGTTGGAGAAAGCCTAACGGAGAGTCATGGGCATAAAGTTAACTGATAGTATCCCTAACTCTACCCCTAGAAACAATAAAGATTGCTAACTGCAAGCAAACGTTCGCTCAAATCTGTCAGAAAACGATGTATTTGGTAGACTTTGTCATCTCAAGTCTGATATATACAAAACAGATGCACCATATCCGTTCAACATGTATGCCATATCAATTACTATGGAATATGAATTCAATGAATTTTTTGCAGAGAAAGAAACATAGTGTTCAGGTACTAATGTCTAATGGTCTCAAAGTGCTAAGGTTAAGTGTACAGAAACCAATTGTTTAAAATGCGGAAGCAAAGTGCTAAGCTTCAACTCATATAATTGTACAAACCAGTTTTTGACCCCAATCCAACCAACATACACATTATTCCACCTTTACAGTGCAATTGTGTTGTATTGAATCATCAAAACTAACCCTAATGTTTTCAATTACCACATAAATCAACATAAAACACAGATATAATATAAAAGAAACAATCCAACCAGGAAGGACGAAAGAAAGAAGATTACATGGAGAAGAAGCCTTACCGGAGAAAAGAAGATGGTTGTTTCTGAAGCAGAGTAGAACCAGTGACAATTGATGGTGTATTCGAGCGACAAATCGACAATATATAACTTTTTTTATCGTAACTAGGTGTATTAATCCGCGCGTTGCGCGTTTTTCACATGACGTGTTAATGCGGATTTTGGTAACCGACAAAGGCATAGAGACTAACCTTGGACAATGAGAAAATACAAAAGTGGCAGCGGCTACGCGGAGAATACCGGGAATCTCCCGCGGTCCGCGGCACATGGTGGAGATGGCACACGGTAGATGTGGTCGGTGGCCAGCTGCGTACGTTAGAGTGAAGCAGCTATTCATTTCGTGGTCGTTAAATATATAGATAATAAACGAACAAAAACCGAACCCGTGCGAAATCGGGTAAAAAAACGCATTATGTCGGGGGCAAAAATAGGAAAAAAAAAACTTAATAAAAAAGTTGGTGACCAAAACGGGAAAAAAAACCCTAAACAAAAAGTAAAAAACATTGTGTGGCCAAAATGAGGGAAAAAAAACTTAACAAAAAATTTAGTGGTCAAAATGAGAAAAAAAAAAGTTAACAAAACGTGCGAAATTGGGTAAAAAAACGCATTATGTCGGGGCCAAAACGAGAAAAAAAACTTAATAAGAAAGTTGGTGGCCAAAACGGGGTAAAAAAAACTTAAACAAAAAGTAAAAAAACATTGTGTGGCCAAAATGAGGGAAAAAAAACTTTAAAAAAAATTGGTGGTAAAAATGAGAAAAAAAAAGTTAACAAAAAGAGAAAAGGGCCAAAATGGAAAAAAAAAACTTAATAAAAAAGTTGGTGGCCAAAACGGAAAAAAAAAACTTAAACAAAAAGTAAAACTTAATAAAAAAGTTGGTGGCTAAAATGGGAAAAAAAAACTTAAACAAAAAGTAAAAAAAAACATTGTGTAGCCAAAATGAGGAAAAAAATACTTAACAAAAAAATTGGTGGTCAAAATGAGAAAAAAAAAGTTAACAAAAAAAGAAAAAAAAAGTGGTCAAAATGAAAAAACCTAAAACCTAACTATTTAAATCCTAAGGCTTATTACTCTATATATTAAATGAAGACATGTTAGGGAACAGTGAATGGAGGGCATATTTGTCATTTACTCAGTTTAATAAAGTAATTCTCTGACTCTTTCTCTCATACCCAGTCTGTAACCCATGAACCATCATCACCGCCATTTTTGGTTAAAAATCATCACATCTTATGTGCCCCTAGGAAGTTTTATTCTTTTCAAACGTCATCATGCGTCTTTTGCGCTTCAGGTTTGGCCACCCACCGACGTGTGCCGCCGGCCGGCATTGCCGCCGACCCTCCATGACCTCATGACGGCGACGAACGGTAGTACCTGATGAAGATCTAACAATACTCCCTTTCCACCTTTTTCAAGCTTCGGTTTTACGGTGACCAGCTATGCTTGAATCCGGCAGCCGTCTGCTGCGCGCGTCGAAACGCAGCTATGGTATCAGCAGACGACGAGTGGTAATGGTGCTCGAAGTTTGAAGGTTCATTATCATATCGGTTTTCAAGGTAATTGAAACAAATGTCATTTCTAAGTTTTAGTATTCTGTACACTTTAAACTGAATCTGGCTTCACTTATAGCCTACACACAGAACAGAGCATAAATTCCTTAAACCCACCAGATTATAAAGTTGATAACTTAAGATATCTTATAGTGATACTATAGTACAATTGTGTTTAAGTTTAAAGTCTGTTAAAAATTCGTATATCCCCACGCGTAGCGTGGTGTAATCTATACTATTATTATTATTATTATCTAATTCATTACTTTTTTTTAAACGGTCAGGCTAACGAAATTCACCAAGAACTCCCTTCGGAGTCCCTACTCAGTCAAATCAGGACCCTTTCCACCCGGCATAGCCAGACATGTAAGGAAGCTCCTGATTTCACCAAAATTCATTACTGATTTAGAGGATTCGATATCTTTTATTAATTGAAGAAGGGGGAAAATCGTTGAGAATAGGGCAAAATAAGGAAACAACGCTATCAATGCGAACAGAATGAAAAAAAGGTTGGGCACCGGAATAGGGATGAGCTCAGTATCGGTTATTTGGAAAAACTTGGTGCCGATGCTGAAAATATACAGTACGATACGGTATCGGTATTTTAAGGTAAAATACCGATACCGATTTTCGCCAAAACTTGATACTAAATTGGTACCGAAAATAAACCGGTATCGGTATTTTCAGTATCAGGATCGGTTCAGTATCAGTATATTCGGTATTTAATACCGAAATGCTCATCCCTACACTACACTGGAATAACTCAAGAAGGATTTAGACGGAATAGAATATCATAGGTAAATCCTTTCCATTCATCAATCAAACGTGGTTTCCATTCCATTACACCTCTCATTCCCTGCATACAAAGTCTAACAAACATTAAAAAAAAATGAATTGTTTGGGTTATTCTTAGGGGTGTAAACGAACCGAGCCGAGCTCGAGCCCGAGCCCGACTAGGGTCGAACTCGGCTCGAAAGTAAAACCTAAGAGCTCGAGCTCGGCTCGGCTCGAGGTAATTTAAAAATAATTTTAAACGACCTAAAAGCTCGGCTCGAGCTCGCTCACCAATATTATTAATTAAAATTGAACATGTTTAAATGACAAAATTGCATATATTAAAAAAACTAATAAAACATTTGTTCGGGCCTGTTTAGGCTCGCGAGCCTAAACGGGCTTTGTATATAAGGCTCGAGCTCGGGCTCGATAACTAAGCGAGTCATATTTCAGGCTCGAACTCGGGCTCGATAAGGCTCGGCTCATTCAAGCTTTTTACTGAGCCGATCCCGAGTAGCTCTCGAGTGGCTACGTGTCATTTACACCCCTAGTTATTCAGTTAGATGTTTTTCAGTTTTCTAAAATGCAAAACGGAACCGTAAATTCTGGTTTGGTTTTTATGGTTCGGTTCCTTCGTTTTTTGTACGGTTCGGTTTTTTTTGTTCGGTATTCTCCTTTAATATTTTACTGCAAGTGTGTTACAACCCAAACAGGAGAACTCATCCCAAAAGACTAGTCTGATGGGAGAGAGAGCCCACTTGGGTTATAAACCCCACATTGGTTGCCCATACAACCGATGTGGGACAAGTCCCATACCTTGCAATGATTCCAGTCCATAACAATCGACCCTCCTTAGGGCCAACGTCCTCGTTGGTCACGGCCACGTTGGTCACGGCTGGCTCTCCATGGGGGCACTGAAGGCACTGACACAGACAGGTGAGTTGGAGGATTATTGTGATGAATTTGATCTGTTGTTAAACAAAGTAACCTTACCTGATGAATACACAATCAGTTTATTCATTGAAGGCCTCAAACCAGAAATTAAGTGTCATGTAAGAATGTTTAAACCAAAAACATTAAGGGAGACATATTCTTTGGCAAGAATGCAAAACCAGTCAAATAAAGTGCTTGGTTTAGGAAGTATGAGTGGTACAGGGTCTTCTGGCCACAAATACAATTCCACAAGGACTAATAATTTGACTAGTATTGGGAAGCAACCTGTTTTGGCAACTCCTGTCAATACAGCTCCTTCCAATGCTATTGTGCCCAAGAAAGTGAGTAATAAGTATATGGATGATAAAAGAGCCAAAGGAGAATGTTTCTTTTGTAATGAAAAATATGTGGCTGGTCATAGTAGGGTTTGTAAAGGCAAGAAACAGTTGTTCTTGGTTGAGGTTGAGGAGTACCAAGAGGGGAATGAGGATCAGCCAATAGAGGAGGAAGATCTGATTCCAGGTGTTCCACAGATTTCACTAAATGCCCTTATGGGGATTCCATCTTACTCAACTATGCAGGTAGTGGGTATGGTGGGAACAAGATATTTGTACATTTTGTTGGACAGTGGGTCGACCCACAATTTCATGAGCAAAGCCTTGGCTCAGAAATTAAAATGTCCCATAACACAGATTCCTAATGTTCAAGTAACAGTGGCTGATGGTAATAAAGTGGAATGTGTTAATCTGTGTAAAGATTTTCAATGGGTCATGCAAGGGAATTGGTTTACAGCTGATATGATGGTCATTGATTTAGACAATTATGATATTGTGTTGGGCATACAATGGTTAGAAACATTGAATGACATAGTGTGGAATTTCAAGAATCTCACTATGAAGTTTAATGTGGCTGGCCAAGATTTTGAGTTAAAGGGAACAAAAAGAAGGAATGTAGGCCTGTCTTCTATGGAGAAAATTACAAGTCTGATTCAAGATGAGGAGAAGGTAGTACAGGCTCAATTGTTCATGATTCAAGATTCAGCCAGTCCTCAAAGTATGTATCAACCAGTGATTAGTAAAGAACAAGAAAATGAAGAGTTGACTGTTTTGTTAAAAGACTAGTCTGATGGGAGAGAGAGCCCACTTGGGTTATAAACCCCACATTGGTTGCCCATACAACCGATGTGGGACAAGTCCCATACCTTGAAATGATTCCAGTCCATAACAATCGACCCTCCTTAGGGCCAACGTCCTCGTTGGTCACGGCCACGTTGGTCACGGCTGGCTCTCTCCAGGACACCACTCCGTGGGCCACCACTCCGAGTTTGGCTCTGATACCACTTGTTACGTACAAAATGGTAATCAAGAGAATGAGCTATAGAATTA
Source organism: Ambrosia artemisiifolia (assembly GCA_032199755.1). Classification (NCBI taxonomy): domain Eukaryota; kingdom Viridiplantae; phylum Streptophyta; class Magnoliopsida; order Asterales; family Asteraceae; genus Ambrosia; species Ambrosia artemisiifolia. The sequence continues at coordinate 13,499,787 of CM063518.1, read as the reverse complement.
GAGAAGAACACAAGAGAGGAGAGGATTATCCAAATCAATAGCTAGTATTATTCATACTTATTACATGTATTTATACTACATAATACCAACTAACTAATACCAACTAACATAATGACCATTCTACCCCTTATACCATTTTATATGTAACAATACTTGTTACGTACAAAATGGTAATCAAGAGAATGAGCTATAGAATTAGAGAAGAACACAAGAGAGGAGAGGATTATCCAAATCAATAGCTAGTATTATTCATACTTATTACATGTATTTATACTACATAATACCAACTAACATAATGACCATTCTACCCCTTATACCATTTTATATGTAACAATACACTCCCCTTATAAGACTTTTGTCCTCAAAAGTCAACTAATCAAAAGTGTCGAAGGTTTGAACAACTCCATCTTGACCCATCGCCCTCTGGTTATCAGCAACAGGAAACGCCGACACGGACTGTGCAGTTATGACTGCACTCAACCCGGTTGCAGCTCCTGAACCTAACTGCGCAACAACTACCATTTCCGAAACAAACCGTGCAACCATTGCAGCACTCGAAACCCACTCTGCAGCCACTGCAGCCTTCAAACGCGTCCCAGATACAGCCTTATGTGGTATTCCAAAGCTCACCCCTGTGGCTTTAAGCGCTTCACAGTTTTCAACAGCCATATTCTCTTCATTATCATTTTTCTTAGCTATTTCATCCACTACTTTTATACTCCAATCTTGATTTACAGAGACCATTTCATTTTCAAATGTGTTATTGTCTCTTTTGTATGTAATGGATTCCTCGGTGCTTTCTAAAATATCCACCCTATTTTCAATTTTACCAATGGGTTGAACCTCAATTTCATTACATACTCTCTCAGGCAATTCATCAAACAGCTTAGGGACACACTTACTATCACATGAATGAGTAAATGAATCTTGTAACTCTCCTGTTTGATTCAAGGTTTTGAGTGTTCCCATGGCATCTTCAATCAATGTTGCGGCGAATCTAGTAGATGCATTTCTAGTGTAGTCATCCCAAGAAACATCAGAAATCCGTTTTCCATTGGATTTCATGAACTCTTGATGCCATTGTAATGCCCTGCCTTCTAAATGGAATACTACATACCTAACCTTGTATCGTTCAGGGGTTTCATCAATTAAAAAGAATTGTTCACACTTGTAGAGCCAACCCTCCACGTCCTCACCATTAAACTTCGGAATAAACTCATCGAATCTGGTCGTCATTTTATTGAATTGCACGAAGTATTATCGAACAGAATTTGAAGAAAGAACTGAGAGATTTGAAGAATTAACAAAGAAAATTCAAGAATCAAGAAATGAACATAAATTGAATCAATCAAGATTTAGGAAACTGATTAATCAAGAAGGAATAAATGGAATGAGAATGATTGAAACAGAATGGATTAAAATTGAACAAAAAGAATGAACTGGAAGAGAAAAAAAAAATTGGTGGCGAAGAAGATTAATGAATGGATTAATGGTGAAGAAGATTAGAATGATAACCGGACCGAATTGAAAAAGGAAATGGGTTATGGCAATGAAAGGAAAGTTTTTCAGGCTCAGAATTGGTGTTTTGTAGTGGAGTAAGATGGCGATGGTGGTTGACCGGTGGTGTACGGTGGTTATGACAGTTAGTTATGGTGGTGATTGGCGGATAGATGGTGGCCGGAGGTCGAAAGGTTCGACGGCTCTGATACCACTTGTTACAACCCAAACAGGAGAACTCATCCCAAAAGACTAGTCTGATGGGAGAGAGAGCCCACTTGGGTTATAAACCCCACATTGGTTGCCCATACAACCGATGTGGGACAAGTCCCATACCTTGCAATGATTCCAGTCCATAACAAAGTGTAATACACATGGCAGAGTAACGGCTGTCCAGCACCAGAAATAGGCCAAAACTTGTAGCAAAAGATATCGGTTCTCATGCTTCCTCCATCGTTAAAGCTTTGGAGCTGCATTTCCCCTCAAAACCCTAGGTATCTCAAACGACACTAATTTTAACAATTTATTTGCCTACTAATGCTTGCAGTTGTGAACCCTATAACTCTTCTAGTTTTGTTTCTGATCTCAATATTGTTTGTGATTTGGATTTAGTGCTTGTAATAAAGAATTATTGAACCATAACATAAAAAGAATAAAAAGAATAGAGTAAAGTTAACTATGTTTTTTTAACTCATGTAGGTTTTTATTTAATTGTATGTTTTTTATTCAATGTTAAGTTTTCTATTTCTTTCTTTAAATTTTGTTTCAATATATATTTTTAATCTATAACTTATAATAAAAGAATTGAACTTTAATGATGTGGCATTCAATGGAGGCCTCAACCCCTCCTTGAATGTGCTACATGATATCATGTAGGATTTTTTAATTTTTGAGTTTTTTTAATAAATCTATATATATTATAATTATTTTAGGAAAAGATAAGAATTTAAAAACATAATTAAATTTTCTCTCTAATGTTTCCTCCCATGACTTTTAAAAGTTAATATCTTTTATATACGACATTTTTTAAATAAAAAAATTACACCATATTAACGAGCGTTTTATTATCTTTCCAACGAGTACCATAGTGCTATATAAAAAATGGAGAAAAAAACAACTATTTTTGTAGGGTTTTGTTTTCAAATATATTTTACTCTACTAATAAATCACAAACGATAAACATAACTTCATAGGCAGAGATTCCTTTTTTTTTATATTTGAATAGGTATTATGTTATATTAGATATTTCAACCCCGGGACGCTCTCGGGATAAAAGCTAGTTAAATTATAAACGAAATATAAAATATTAATAATATAAAAGTAGGTTGATATATCCTAAAACTAAATATAAAATTTGGTAATGATGTGGAAAATGAGGCAAAGTTTGCAAAGGTTGGTACATTGGGGGAAAGTTGGGGTATTAGACAGTGGGAGAGGGGATGAAGCGTCATGTGACACTTGTGGGCCTCATGTTTGAAAGGTGAAAATTGTGTGTTAAAGTTTTAAAAAAAACAACCAAATAAAAACCTCACGTCATCCCCCGGCCGCCCATGAAGCAGTCCCCGCCCAAGGGGCTTCCCCCCTCCACGTCACCAGGGGGTTTGGGCATCATCACTTATCGTCTTGGTGTTCCATCCCACGTGTCTATGCTTTCTCTATCTCGGATCTCCTTAACCTTCATGATACTATTGGGGCTTCGGACGTCAAGAAGAGAATGGTCAATTTGGAAGACAAGAAATGAAATCGTTTTCAGGTCTAAAAGAGTGGATATTGGGAATATACTTGAACAACAATCTGGGTAGTGAGAATCGACGTCGATGATTTCAGGTTAGCTTGTCTCGAACCATTGCCAAAAAACGATCGTAACAGAAAGAGATGGGTGCTCATGCTTCCTCCATCATCAATTTGTTCGTCCACAAATCTCTGGAGCCGGATTTCCCCTCAAAACTTTAGGTACGCACCATCACGAGCCGAAAATACTTCCATCTAGGACTTCCGTAGTTCCATTATTGTTTCAGATTCTCATATTTGTCTGTGACTTGGATTTATTTCAGTGCTTTAACTATAACTAAGGAACAACGTAAAGTTAAGTCCTGACTTATCCAATATTGTTAACGCTACTTAAAGCGGCTCGAGAGCTACTTGGGATCGGATTGGTAAAAAACCTGAATGAGCCAAGGCGCCAAGCCTTGCCTTAACGACCCCAAGCCCGACCTCGAGCTTGAAATATGACCTGTTTTGTTATTGAGCCCGGACTCAAGCTTTACATACAAAGCTCGTATAGACCCGCAAGCCTTAACGATCCCAAACAAACTTCCTATCATTTTTTCTATGTATGCAATTTTGTCCATTTGAACAGATTTAATTTTAACTAATAACAATAGTGAGCCGAGCTTTGGCTCATTTAAGCTATCAAAGTGAGCTCAAGCTCTTGGGTATTACTTTCGAGCCAAGCTCGAGCCGAAAATAGTAGGCTTGAATTGAGCCGAGCTTATGCTCGGGCTTGTTTACACTCCTACTTTGAAGCCCCTCACCCTTAAAACCCATGTAGTGGAATAAAGCCCCTTAACTCCCCTACAACAAGGAAAGAAAGAAAAAGGAAAAAAAGAGAAAGGAAATAACAAAAATTTCTGAATGATTGAAAGAAGGTGGGCCCCGTCTTTCCCTCCCTATAGCGCTCGAAAGGAGATGGCGAAGTGAACCGTCCTCCACCCACATAACGCCCAGGAAACAGTGTTTGGGGCGCTATGGGGGTGATGTGGCTAGGGGCATGGTTCCACACCATGCATGCAGCCTAATAGAATTAAAGGCTTTAAGGCCATTTTATTATAGTTCAAGGGTAAAGTGTAAATTGGTAAAATCATCCTGTGCTCCACATTATGATAACTGGATGTCCATTGTTGGGAATGGGGAATCTTGACTTAGCATGTACATTGAAATTTCCATCTCTTGTCCTTTGTTAACTTTATTTCAACTGATTTAAGTCTACAATAAAAAATACTTAAATATAAAGATTTGAGGGAATCCAAGACAAAGAACGTCACTTTATATGGATGATCAAAGTTAACTTAAGCATTTGAGACATATGAGCAACTCTGTCCATAAATAATTAAATTTAGTGATCGTTTCTTGTACTGTAATCCATAACTCGAAAAAGCATGCACTTTTCCACTACTCTTATATTACTCCTTACTGTATTGGATATTCTTGTTTATTATTTACAGAAACTACAAAAGGAAGACCATGGTGAGCAGAAAAATTCAGCCTCCTCATCATCTATGGATAAAAAATCCATGCACGAAGAAGATCATGGTGAGAGGAAGGATTCATCCTTGTCGTCGCCATCATCATCATCATTGTATAAACAGTGTCGAGTTTTTTCACTTGCTGAAATCAAATTGGCAACAAATGATTTTGATGAAGGTTTTGTGATTGGAAAAGGTGGCTTTGGTAAGGTATACAAAGGTAGAATTGACTCCGAGGCAAGTACAGATGTTGCCATCAAGAGGTTAAATCTTGATTCCAACCAAGGAGCAACCGAGTTCTTGGCAGAAATCGAGATGCTTTCCAAGTTTCGGCATAGTCATATTGTATCTTTAATAGGATATTGTGAAAAAGAAATGATCCTTGTTTATGAATACATGCCCAATGGAAGTCTTGAGGATCATTTGTACAAAAAAAGAGCTAATACAGGTAGTTCTTCTCCGCTGACATGGATTCAAAGGCTCAATATCTGCATAGGTGCTGCGCGTGGTTTGGACTACTTCCATACGGGTACAGGTGTCCAACATAGAGTAATACACCGTGACGTTAAGAGCTCTAACATCTTGCTGGATGAGAACTGGGCAGGTAAAATTGCAGACTTTGGGCTGTCTAGAACTACTCCAGCATCCCATACGGGTTCTACCACTAATGTCTATACGGGTCAGATCATAAGTACGTTTGGGTACATGGATGCAGAGTATTTCTCAACCCACAGACTAACAAGAAAATCTGATGTGTATGCATTTGGTGTTGTCTTATTTGAAGTCTTATGTGGTAGGCCGGCCCTAGATTTTACATTGGATGAGGAACAGCACAGCCTAGCTGGATGGGCCAAACACTGCATCAAAAGAGGTAATATACATCGACTTATTGATCCCTGTTTAAGGGGACAGGTATCAGCTAAATGTCTAAAGAAATTTGGGAAAATTGCATATGAATGTCTCCGTACTTGTTCCAAGGATCGACCCACAATGACTATGGTTCTGGCTAGGCTTGAGTTAGTGCTAACATTGACTATGCAGAGGGCGCAGAGGGCTAGTAATTGGAAAAACATTGCATCGTCACTGTTCTTAACCAAAACTCCAAGTAAGTTTGGTTAATGTTTGTTCGCGTTTTTATGCCGCTTGTATTTAATTTTGCTTCTATATGTTTTAAGCAGGGCGTGTGATATCTGATAGAAAGAAAGATGAATGTGATAATGGTGGTGTTGCAACTGGTTCGCAGCAGGTGGTGCTGCATATGGGGGGCACAATACCACCGCACTTGAAGGAGTTCACATTTTCTGAGCTACAGACCGCCACACGTAACTTTCAGCATGGTAGAGTCATTGGGGAGGGTGGTTTTGGGAGGGTTTTCAAAGGGTGGTTGGACAAGGTAACATACACCCCACAGAAGTCTGGTTATGGGATTCCTGTTGCCATCAAGAAGTTAAACCCTGAAAGTATGCAAGGACTTATAGAGTGGCAGGTTTGATTGTCTCTCTGCGTTGCTTTCTTTTTTGTATTTTTCTTTTTTAATTTTTTCAGTCTCTTGCATTGGTTATGGTTATATAATGATGCATCTTGCAAAAGGCATGTGTGAGTTATTGAATTCTTGGTTTGTGCTACTTGAACCTTCTTTTCTACAAGCTATAAATTCTTCAACAATATGATTCATTAAATGAAAACATTGGATTTTATCTGTCAAACCTATTAATTTGACCGTTAAACATCAGGATTTTGAAGACAGCTTTATCTTGTTATGACCAATTAAAATTTCTTGACCTTCAGAAAAAAAATCAAATTGTGATTTTTCTTTATTTATTTATTTATTTTGTAACAGGCAGAAGTGAATTTCTTGGGAAAGTTTAGCCACCCGAATCTTGTTAAACTCTTAGGATATTGCATGGAAAATATGGAGTTGCTTCTTGTTTATGAATTCATGCAAGGGGGAAGCTTAGAAGATCATCTATTCGGAAGTAAGTAACTACGTATGTACATCAACATCAACAAATACCAAACATGTTGTATCTTTTAAATTTATTAGCAATATATATTTATTAAATTTAATTGTGCAGAACGTGTAGAAGCACTACCATGGTCTACCAGGATTAATATAGCCATTGGCGCAGCACAAGGCACTGCTTTCTTGCATTCTGCTGGAAACAATGTTATTTACAGGGATATGAAAACCTCAAATATTTTGTTAGATGAGGTAAGCAAAAAAACTGTATAACTTTACTTTAAACAACGTATATAACTATATAAGAATGATTATGAATGTACCTATGATTTTGACTGATTATGAATGTACCTCAGTACCTCCTATGATTTTGATGGTTTAAGTTCAATAAGTTAATTTTACAATTTTATATATTGTATTTTCAGGATTATAATGCAAAGGTCTCAGATTTTGGGCTAGTAAGGTCAGGTCCATCCGCTTCACAAACTCATGTGACTACCCGTGTAGTGGGCACCTATGGTTATGGGGCTCCTGAGTATTTGGCTACTGGTTAGTTCTCTTGTCTCCTTGCACAAACATTTATATGGTTATGCGGTTCTTGAGTATTTGGCAGAAGTCAGTTCTCTTTTTTTGGATTAAATAAGTTGTGTTCCTTCACATTTAGGCTGTTTTCACTAAAACTTATGAAATAGTTTGTGTGATCACTTCCCAAATTAATAGTTTATGACTATCATCTTATTATTGTTTCACTTTGATCACTTAAAGTTTCATTTTTGTTATGATCAGTTAAACTAAACTGTATACCAGAAACTTGGTATATGTAGTTACTTTTTCTCTCTCAATTTAAAGAGTTACTGAGAGTTTTATAAAAATGGAATGGTGTGAAACTTGACTTGAGTGAACTACATGGCACATATTAATGAAACTTGGTTATTTTTTAGACACGTTTTTCCTATGAATTAGATAGTTTTTTCGGAAATGTTTACTATGGTATACAAAGCTTCAATCTTTATGAAATAGTAATGGATACTCTTCTTCCTTGTTTTTTGATCTTCACATGGTTTATAAATTATAATGATGGCGATGATTTGCTATAACAGGCCACTTGTATGTCAAGAGCGATGTCTATAGTTTTGGGGTGGTAATGCTCGAGATTATAACAGGGTTACGAGCCCTTGACCGTAGACGACAAGATGCAAATATTAACTTGGTGGATTTGGCTGGCGCTTACTTAAATAAAAAGGGAATACACAAAATTATGGACCCACGATTCGAAAAAAATTACCCTGCAAAAGCCGCTCATAAAGCAGCTGAGCTCATCCTAAGTTGCCTTAGACCAGACCCCAAGAGTCGGCCTTCCATGGAGGAAGTAGCGTCGAGTTTGCAGGATATTAATGCTATCAATTTGAAACCAAGAAAGTAAGCGACTAACGCCATCGAAGATCTATCTATCACTGAACCTACATAACAAACAAATATCCTGACATTTCCATAGGTATGGGAGTTATATTTTCTTTTTCATCACTTGGTTCATGTTTGTTCTTAAAGCTAGTCATTGAGAAACTGCAATTCATATGCTATAGCCTGTATGTATCTATCAAGTACATCACTTTATTGTTGTAGTTTTCTTAAAGTTATTAATTTGGTTTTTATTTATATGGTCGTAACCGAAAACCGAATATGAATTTGGTTTGGTTTTTGGTTACAACCAAATTGACAGAATTCAGCCAAATCAGCTTTTTTTCTTGTTTTGGAAAATGTTTATGACTCAACATAGCTGCAAACACTGCAACAAATACATCATTTAACACAAAACTATAATCAAGAGTTCGGAAACAGTGAAATAACATTTAGCAAAGGGAAAGTAAATTGAAGTTTCAATGAACATGCATAGCTTTTCAATGACAAACGAAGTCGATATAATGTGAAAGCACAAGGGTTGAGTGACTATTAGACTTGAATTAATTAAAATATAAATTAAGGTATAAAATAAAAAGACAGTAATTAAAAGAGTTAGAATAAAACTTTAAATTTGAATCAATGGATGAATGAATTTCTTCTATTTATACAATCTGACGGGTGATCTATTGACCCCTGCCCCTCCCCGTTGCTTCGCATGGAGGGGTGATCGATGGCAGTTCTCACGACGATGATCACCATGCCTTTGTTCATGGTGAGGGCTCATCAACTGTTGATTGTTGATCTTTAACCGCCTCGGCTTCATTCTAATTGCATTAATCTCTTCTAAACTAGCCACCACTTTCTCCGTTGAAGGCTGGTGATTTGGGTTCAAATCAAGACACTTTCGGATGAGTTCTCCCGCCTTAATCACACCTTGTGATGGATAATGTTGTTCCAACCGCGGATCAATTCTTTTTCACAATATCCTAGTAAAGATACAATATGACTATGCCGAAACTTGGAAAGCATCTCGATTTCTGCCCAGAACTCGGCCGCACCTTGCTTTGAATCCATATTTAACTTCTTGATGGCAACATCTGTACTTGTCCCAAAGTCGATCTTACCCTTGTATACCTTACCAAACCCGCCTTTTCCAATGACAGACGCGTCATCAAAATCATTGGTGGCTGCTTTGATCTCAGCAAGTGATAACTGTCTGCATGGACCCTTGTTCTCACCATGGTCATCAACTTGTCTAGATTGTTGATCCGACGATGATGACAGGGACGAATTCTTTTGCTCATAACCGTTTTTGTCTAGTCGTTTCTGCAGATAATAAACAAGTACATCCAATATAGTAAAGAGTAAGATAAGAGCAGTGGAAAGATACATGTTTCTTGGACTGGAGTAATGAATAAACACAGTATGTTCTCTTGTCTAAAGTATTTATAAAACTTCAATGAACATAGATTGAAAATGTCAAAGCATAACAATCATACACAACTCCCATTTATTGGCAACTACTTCACAAAACTCACAGATGCAGACACCTATGCCATTGAACCTACAAGTCAATGTCTCCATTTAATACTATGTGCTGAATTTAGACAAGATTTTTTTTTTTTTTTTCATAAGACCACAATCTTACACTGTTTGACTCAGTCAATGGTGTTATGGTGCTACCCTTGTGGGGCCAGCCAAGATTCTTGCATAAGATCAATAATCACACACTCATCTATCTATATAATAATTGAGGTTATCTCGGGTCGAATGGAGGCTTCCTAGAGTGTCCACCTAGGCTCCAATTGAAATATGGAGCTCCATCTTACATCCAATAACTTCCTAGAGTGCCCACCTAGGCTTTCTTCAACCCTAGGTAGTATCTTCACTCTAATCAATTACCTCTATCTTTATTAATATCTTCGATTCGATTATAGGATTTGTGATTCAGATAATGAAAACCCTAAATCCGATTATACTGGTTATACAGAAAACCCTAATCCTCTCATTCATTAGCGCCGCTGCTATTCTCGTGGTATTCTTTCAATCTAATCTTTTATCTATTCTTCTATCTTCTAATCTTATTTTCCAAATCTATTGTTTTTATTTTGATTCATAATCCCTAGGCCTGAACTTTGTCATCTTCATTGGGGTTTTTTTTTTCTAATTTTTTCCTTTATACACAATTAGATTGAAGCAACATTGACGTTATGGTTTATTGTTTAGTTTTTTTATTTTATTTGTATTCTTTGGCGTCATCTTCAATTTTATTAACTTTTTTTTATACAAGTTGTTAATCTCTGCTCTTCTAACACACAGATTTATGTTAAGTGCCGGTCACGAGTGTTGAAAACCTCAATCGGTCGTTGCTTATTTTATCGTCACTTAATCAGTTGCCGATTTCTTAATCTCAAGAGGTATGATTTTGATATGTTTAGTCTTTGCTTCTTTGTCTATTCGTTATGTATCTAAGTTTTATGTGATTAAGTGATTTCAGATCTGATGAAAACTGATATGAAGTCTCAAACGGGGAACAAGCTGAATCTAACAGTCGATTTTTAGGTTATTGTTAATGTGGTGTAATTGTAATTGTTGTTTAGTTAGTGTTAAATTTGCATGAATTAGATGAATCAAACAGTCTATGCTACAAGTAATGTGATATTCGGGGATTATTATTAGCACGTAAATTTTTCTCTGTTTGGAAATTATACATGTAAAGATTTGCTTTTTATGAATCATTATTGAAGTCTGTCATATTAAGCATGTACAATGTCTCTGTTTGTTTGTCCATGAATGAACCATGTAATGTTTCATTGGCCATCTAAATTTGGAATGTCACCAAGTGCGACACCGCCATCTAAATTTCCTTTTACAAAGATTCTCAAAAAAATTGAGAAGCAAAATATTTCAAATTTAATAAATGGCTTTGGATTAGTAATTTTGTTTCTGACACTTCTGTTTATGTTGATGCAGGTTATACTTTTGAATTAAGTTGCAAAAGTGGGGATATCACCCACTTGTGGTGTTGTACAGTGTGCTTGGCACCCAAAACTGAATCAGGTTTGCACAAAATCTTATTTACAATCTATGCTATTGTCAATGTTGGCGATTTCAACATGTATATGTGAAAAGGAGTCAATGTTGGTCAAATGATTTTAAAACCTTAAAGTAAGGAGCAATCGGTGCTATTTACTATGCTTGATTTCAAATGATTTTAAAAATCGATCTTACGGATTCTTACTCCGAAATGATTCTTCAACTTCATGATGTTTATGATCCTAATAAGGTTTGTTTTTTAATCCAAGACCAAGGGATTACTTATTTCTTGATGTATAAAAATTACGTGAGTCTTTTGTATTAATACATTTTTTTAAGATGATATTGCAAATGTGCAAATTTTTATGTATGAAATTGAGCAGGTTAGAGGTGTCGATGGAGAGGATCCGCTATTTCTTATCTATACGAGTGGAAGCACAGGAAAGCCAAATGTATTTATGTACCTTATTCTGGAATTGTTTTTTATATATCTTTATTTCATGGTAGATATGACAAATGAGTGGGTCAATCATGTTGGGTCAGGTTAGGTAAAGGTTGACCCATACACTTTTTGTCCGTTTTTATAATAACTAATGTGTTTATTATGATTACAAAACCTTTGCTAAATTAAGACCATGTTACCAAGGCAATATTGTTACAGTAATTATATAAATCTTTGAATAATAACGATCTAAGAGTCTGCATGGAGATTAAAGTTTTTTTGGGCAAAATTCTTAACCCGTTTCCTTTTCAGCTAAATTTTTATTTGACACATTTGATATAAAACAGGACCCAAATCGACCCATTAATAAATAAACGAGTTGAAACTGTATTGTGGTTGAGTTTTCTAACGAAGCATGCTGGTCCATTCAATAGGGTGTTTTGCATAATACAGGAGGATACAATGTATACACAGCAGCAACATTCAAATATGCATTTGACTACAAACCATTTGATGTATACTGGTAATATTTGATTTCGGGCATATTTTCCATTAACTTTTGCCAATTATCGGCTATATATCAACACGCACCAATTAACAATTGTTGCCTTTTGAATTTTAGGTGTACAGCCAACTGTGGTTGGATTACTGGACACAGCTAGAAAGAGCAGCCTCGAAAGTGTTCAAAGTGATTGTTGCTCAAAAGAGGCACCACAACAAGCTCTTTCAACCTAATGGCCGTGAAAATGTTCCTTCTGGTCTGTTTTTTAATATTTATTTTGTTTTTCTTTTTTTTTCTATTTAAAAAAAGTAAAGGTTTCACCGTAATTAACCCTTTTATCTTTTTATGCTAATGCATGTTCAGGTACCATCGTAGACGATAATGTGTGCATTTAAGAAACTATGATTTTTACACACACACAGATGTAGCAGAATCTATGGTTAATCAGGCTGTAACGGTATGGATAAATATGTCGGAAAAACATTAGTTTTTTATTTATTCAAATTTAAAGCAATAGTTCTGATAAATATGTCGGTTAACATCTGTCGCTACAGCTGCTCCGCTGCTGCTGGTTGCAGCTGCTCGCAGCCGCTGATGAATGAAACAGGTGATTGGTTACAACTGATAAATGAAACAGCTGATGATTATCCACTGATGAAGGAAGCAACAGTGGATAATCAAGCAACAACTGATGAAAAAAAACCTCTGATGACAACATCTGTTGACTGCAAACCTCTGCTGTCATCAGAAGTTTGTTTTATCAGCTGGTTTGTTTCATCAGCTGTTGCTTGCTTCATCAGTGGATAATCATCAGCTGTTTCATTTATCAATGGTTACCAATCACATGTTTCATTCATCAGCGACTGCGAGCAGCTGCAACACATGGATGATTTATGAATTCTACAGTAGCAACCAATATTATTTTGTAATTAGTGATTAGTTTTGACATTTGATCAATGCTTTTAAGGCATGAACTGTTCTTTTCTGTTTATTTTTTTTCTTTCAGTTTGTCATGTGTGGTGTTTATTCCTATGCTAATTGCTAAATCAGTCACTCAAATAATAAACATTTGTATTTATTGTCTTCAAAAATTTTGTGGCACAACTTTAAAGGCTGATGGTGGCAGTGGTAAACGTTGAATAATCCGACGATTGAGGGATTTTGATTTTAAAATCAGTTCGATGACTTGAAGATGATTTGACTGAGTGTCAAGGAAAGCCTGTTATCAAATAGGTAAGTTTCTTTTATTTTTTCCCAGCTATTTATGGTCTTATTAATTCTGGTTGTTCGGGGATTGAAGGGTTTCCATCTTGAAACTTCAGGCATAGGTTGGCTGTACATAAAACATTAAAATAGCCCTTAATACTAAGTTAATTAGAATCAGTGTTGTTCGGGGATTGAAGGGTTTCCATTACCCTCACACATTACCCTCACACATTTCCTGTCTGCACTTTGTAAAAAGTCTTCTTCACCACCCACACCCACACCCTCCTTCTTCACCACCATTACCCTCACCCTCCTTCTTCACCACCGCCCACACCCTCCTTCACCACCGCCGCCCGACCTGAAACCACCCACACCCTCCTCCTCCTTCTTCACCACCATCCCTGAAACCACCCACACCCTCACCCTCCTTCTTCACCACCACCGCCCACACCCTCCTTCTTCACCACCCACACCCACACCCTCCTTCTTCACCACCGCCGCCCGACCTGAAACCACCCACACCCTCCTCCTCCTTCTTCACCACCATCCCTGAAACCACCAACACCCTCACCCTCCTTCTTCACCACCACCGCCCGGATAAACCCCACTGGAACACGACAAACACCCGATTAACTCCCCCTAACGGCTCTTTTTTAAAAACCCAATCGCCCACACCAACCCAATCGCCTTCCTTTTTAGCTCAATCGCCCCTGTTAACATAGCTACTCGCCACCCCACTTTTTTGGCTACTCGCCCTTTTAACACAATCGCCCTTGTTACAGTACTCGCCACCCCGCTTTTTTGCTCCCCCTCTGCCAATCGCCCCTTTTCAACTGTTATAGTATTATTATTTTTCTTATATTATTATTATTATTATAATATTAATCGGGAATCAGTAATGTCTTTGACTTTCAGATTAATATTAATATATTAATAATTGTTATAACAATTTCATAATAATAATAACAATAATAATAATAATAATATAGTATAATGGTGTTATAAAAGTGTGGTGCAGTTCGGGTAGGAGGTGAGCAATTGTTGGTTGCTCCCCCTCTACTGTCCTGTTGTCTGCCTCGGGTTTTAAGTCTTTGTTTTCATTGTTTGATTGCCCCACCTCGTCTCGAGTAGGGGTCATTTGGGTTTTTCTTGCTTTTATTTGGATTGGTTTGGATGTGTTTATGGCTCCTAACAAAAGGGATCGGATTGGTAAACTAGGAGGTTCGGGCCCTGGCTCAAGTAGTGGGCTTAGAGCATGCCCCTTTAAGCATCTCCATGAGTGTAAAGATGGTAAACCGGGGTCTTCGGGGTTTTTCCGCCTTCTCGAGCACATGCAGAGTCTCCATTTCAAGACAGAAAATCGGAAGACGTCGTTGAGAGATGCCATATCTAAGGACTTGGACCTTTTCATGGATGTTGGGGGCGCCCTTCAAGATGGGGCCAAATGGTTATGTGGGAGGTGCATGGTGATGCATGCTCTTAGCAAAAGGTGTAATCACGGCGCTGATGATGTCTTCTCCTTCTCTGTGAATACAGGGGATGTGGAAGATTTCATTGTGGGGATTCAAAAACCTCGTCATGCAACTGTTAATTTGGAACCGGGTCCTTCAGGAAGGGTTGTTGGGGACTTGTCCCTCCTTGAAAAGGTTTTCTCTCTATCCATTCAAACTGTCAAGAGCATTCCCCCGAGCTGTCGATTGGCGTTCGCCCAGGCTTTGACAGGTGCCTTGCGAAAGGTGGTGGCCTCTCCAGGATCTGTAGAAAGTTGGGTCAAATTACTTTTATTGTCGAGGTGTACTCTGCGGTTGGTCAAACCGTCCACTAGACAGGAGCGACGGTCTGGGAATAGGAAATCCTTGCAGTGTAGTAGCATCCTGCAAGCGCTTTCCTTGTGGAAACACGGTTCTGGGTTTGCAGATTTGGTTTCTTCCCTTTTTGATAGTGTGGGGGAAGGTGTTTTCTTTACACATGATGTAAGGGGGATTGAACCTTCTGAAGAGAGCCCCAATGTCAAACAATGCCTAAGGAAAGTTAGGGACGGTCACTTCACAGCTGCCGTCAAGGTGTTGTGTTCCAGTGGGGTTGCTCCTTTTGGGGAATCTACCATGAAAGCCCTTATTGACAAACATCCGGTGATGCCCCCTCCGTCCTTGCCCGCCAACTCTAACGTCATGCCCGCCCTTATTGTGGATATGGATTGTGTGCTTGGATGTCTCCGATCTTTCCCTAAAGGGACTTCTTGTGGGAGGGACAGTTTGAGGGCCCAACATTTGTTAGACGCTCTTACTGGAGAAGGGACTGTGACTTCCACGGGGTTGCTCTCAGCTATTACTGAAGTCGTCAACCTTTGGCTAGGTGGTTTGTGCCCAAGGGTTCTAGCTGAATTCATTTCTTCGGCCCCCCTTACCCCTTTATTGAAACCTGATAACGGGATTCGGCCCATTGCAGTAGGGGCCATTTGGCAAAGATTAGTCTCTAAAGTGGCTATGAGGAAGGTTGGGAAGGAAATGGCTAAGTACCTTGGGGACTTTCAATTTGGGGTGGGAACTCCTAATGGGGCGGAGGCGGTGCTTCACAGCACGAACAGGTTCTTAAGCTCTTTCCATGCGGACGGGTCTTTGGCTATGCTCACGGTGGATTTTTCGAACGCGTTTAATATGATTGACCGCACTGCCCTTCTTCAAGAGGTCCATCAACATTGCCCGTTTATCTATCCATGGGTCCAGTTCTTATATGCCCAGCCAGCTAGGTTGTATGTTGGTAATGATTGTATAGGGGCCACTACGGGGGTTCAGCAGGGGGACCCTTTAGGTCCCCTCCTTTTCGCCCTTGCTTTACACCCTATGGTTCTCCGGGTACAAGAAAATTGTAAACTCCCATTTCATGCGTGGTATCTGGATGATGGGACGATTATAGGTGAGGCCACCGAAGTTGCTAAAGCCTTAGATATTATCCAGCTGGAGGGGCCATCCCTGGGGCTTCAGCTTAATATTAAGAAAACAGAGGTTTTTTGGCCGTCTTGTAATGGGGTGAAACTTCAGGACGGGCTTTTTCCTAGTGGGATTGGTAGGCCAGAAAAGGGGGTGAAGCTCCTCGGAGGGGCCGTTAGCCGTGACTCTTATTTTATCCGTGAATTGGCAAGGCGGAGGGCATCGCGCGCGGTTGAACTTATGAAACTCTTGCCCTGCCTTAGAGATCCCCAGAGTGAACTCCTCTTGCTCAGGTCCTGTATGGGGGTTGCTAAGTTGCTTTTTGGGTTACGGACCTGCCAACCCCCTATGATGGATGAAGCAGTGTCATGTTTTGACAATGGTCTAAGGGAAGCCATTGAAGACATAGTGGTATGTGGGGGGCCTTTTTTTGGTGACCTACAGTGGCGGATGGCGTCTTTGCCGATGCGTATGGGAGGATTAGGGCTCCTCACTGCGAAGGATGTCGGCATGTATGCGTTTGTGGCGTCGCGAGCTTAGTCCTGGAACCTTCAAGACCACATCCTACGAAATAGCGGGGTTGTCGGCGCAGACTTGGACTACGTGCAGGCCCTCGAAAAGCTAAATGACTATCTCCCAGGTTTTGATATTGGCGGTTTTTCTAACAAGGACACCGCCCCCCCAAAGCCTCAGAAAACTTTGGCGAATGCCCTTTTTGGCAGAATCGCTCAGAGCCTGGGTGAAGTTTTTGGTCTGTCCCCCCGTCAGAGGGCAGTCATTGAATGCTTGCAAAGCCCCCACGCCCAAGATTTCCTAACTGTTATCCCGATCGAAGGTCTAGGCCAAAGCATGTCCGCTATTGAATACAGGGCCATTCTTAAATATCGTCTGATGATCCCCATGTACCAGGAGGATGAAATCTGTCCGATTTGCCGTAAGGCCTGCCTGGATGAATACGGGGAACATGCGGTTCATCGTAAGGAGTTACCCGGTTTCAAATATCGGCATGATTGGGTTAGAGACATTCTGTGGGACATTTTAAGACGTGCTGGGATCTCAGCCAAAAAGGAGGCCCCAGTGAACTTCCTCTCGGATCCAGCAGAAGGGAGATCCACCCTACGACCAGCAGATCTCCTTGTCTTTGGGTGGGCCGGGGGGAAGCATGCTTGTGTTGACCTGACGGGTGTATCTCCCCTAGTTGGGTTAAGGGATAGTGGCTTCGTAGCAGGGCAAGCGGTGCGGAAAGCAGAGGCAAAGAAGGTAGAAAAACATGCTAAAGCCTGCGAGGAGAACCAACACGTTTTTGTACCATTGGCTTTTGATACCTTTGGCTCATTGGCACCAGAGGCTACTCGTTTCCTGACCAGGGTACAACGAGTTATTCATAGTAGTGTCTCGGTCTCGGGTGGGCAGGGTTACGTTTTTAGTAGGTTAGGATTTGCTATTCAAAAAGGGTTAGCGGCGCAGCGTGTTGCCCGTCTGCCTGTTATCTTAATGTAATTTTCTTTGTCCGGGAATGAATGGAAAATTTAAAGCAAAAAAAAAAAAAAGTGTTGTTGTAGCTACCATATCAGTGTTGTTGTAGCTACTCATAAAGTGACTATTCGACGCCTATATAATCATATTCAGTTTCAGTATAATCAAACATTAGATATTATAAAGTGGCTATTCTACGCTATACTCATATGATGTTTCAGTATTTGTTTAATTGTGATTAATAATATTCTAATTATAAGCTATAATTTGATTGCAATGGCTAGCAATGAAAGGAGATTTAGTTTATAAAGTTGGTTTTGGATCTGTTTTATCCATATTAGATATAATCTTTCTGTTTATGTTATATTAAATTTACAACATACCAACAGACGACTACTCTTTAGCTGTGTATTAAATTTACACTTTATGACTGTTTATGTTTAAGGTTTTGTGTACAATTTGTGTGTTTTGCTGATGAGTTGTGATTGTTTATATGTTTTGTTGTATGTTTGATATAATGACACAACCACTTAGGGGTGAATTTAGCTCCGCATGTTGCTGACTAGCTGGCGCCTGAGCAGGAGGCTGAACCGGAGTTTGTATAAGAGTCTGAACCGGTGTAGCCTGAACCGGACGCTGGTGCATTGCCAGTTGTTGCGAAGCTGGACATGTGGATCTACACTACTGATTGTGTTCGCTTTTTTAGGGATTGGATCTTTTTTTCTCGCTCCATAGGTAAGTGTTTACAGCTTTAATACTATTGTATGATTATTTGGGTATAGATTTTGAGCAACTCTTAAACCATTTAACCCATGATTCAACTGTAATACATAATATACAGTTGAAATTGCCCTACTCTATAAATGGGTTAAAGTTGCTCAATGTTTGGAATACATCAAACATCAAGTTCCAGTAATCAAAATTGATTTTAAAGTGAATTAAATAGTTTGTATAACACAATGTGATTTTTTTTTATTCTTAATTTTATAATATTTGCCTTTTATTTTTTGAATTCTATGTTTCTAGGTTGTGAAGTTTATAACTTCAAGTGGCGCTAAAAGGTTTAGGAGCTTCCAGGTTGGATTTTTTTAATCAGGTACGCCACTATTTGTTCACGTCACCTAATATATAAAATGGTAAAATTTAATAGTGTGGTTACTTATACGTTTATTGTTGTGTCTAGAAGAACAAAGGAACCATTGGGGATAGGCCTGTAAACGAACCGAACGAACACGAACACAGGCGTGTTCGTGTTTGTTCATTTAACTTTAACCGAACACGAACACGAACACGAACACATAATCGAACACATTTTTGTGTTCGTGTTCGTTCATTAAGAAATTTGTCGTGTTCGTTTATGTTCGTTCATTTAAACCTAAACGAACAGTTCATGAACATAAACGAACACAAATGATCAATATGAACGAACACAAATGAACATAAATGAAAACAAACAAAAGCAAGTTAATAATGATTCATGAACATAAATGAACGTTAGCGTTAGGGTGGAGAGCGGCTGTGAAGTGTGGGGCTGTGAAGTGTGGAGAGAGGCTAATAAGTGATATGTTTAGAATGTTAGGGTTAGGGTTAAGTTTTTAGAACATATGAATTAAGGTTACTTAACAAAAGGAAATAAATTATAAAAATAAAGCTAAGTTTAATTAAACGAACATAAACGAACAAAATAAATGAACATAAACGAACGTTCGTGAACATAAATGAACGAACACAACGTGTGTTCATGTTCGTTCGTTTAATTAAACGAACAAAAAATTATGTTCGTGTTCGTTCATTTATTTAAATAAATGAACATAAACGAACTTCCTGCCGAACAGTTCACGAACAGTTCATGAACGTTCAGTTCGTTTACAGGCCTAATTGGGGAGATAAGGATGGATTTAGAAGGTAATTGGTTGAATGAATTTATTTTTATGTTTGTTAATCTTTGAGCTTTAACATAACGATTAAAAGATTATACTCAAGAGGGACTTACGTATCCAAATGTCAAGTTTGGGCACAAAAACTATGATATAAAAGTCGTTTTACAAACGAGAGTTTTAAATTTGGGTGCAGATAGCTAGAGCCTTAGAGGGAAACCTGTTACTCAAGGATTTAGATAAGGGTATCAAAGCTGGACACAAGTTAAATAGTTTTGATGAAAGTTCGCGATTCCTTACAGACCAGCTGAAGACTTTGCATATTCAGTTGCTAACTTTACTCAGAGTGGTGGATCTTTTGTCAACTATTATATGGTAAATCAAAATTTTTGTATTTTTATTTCCTCAATTCACCTTTACCAGATAATATTTTATTAAAGATTTTTTTTTTGTGTGTGTCAGTATCATTGGAGAACTACTGGTGGCCCCTTTATTTCTACAAGCTATGACTATGATGCTCCTGTTAATGAATATGGTATGTTATAAGCTAAGTTCTTGTCGTATTTGCATGCTTGTGAATACTTATTTACAAACTTAAATTTGAATATGAAGTTGGGCGTGTGTCTAATTCGAGTCAACTATTGTATATGAACGCACTTCATAATTTTTTTGGTGAAATCCCAATCAATGCGTTGCGTATGTCGCATCTCTAAAAGTGTGGAGTGGTGAAAGAACTCATTATTTCTTGGTGGAAAATCGATGAGTTAAGATGTTTATATATTGAAGAATAATTCAATAGAACTGATTTAGGGATCGAATGCAAATTTTGTTTTTATCTATAAGTGTTGAATGATTTCTATCTAAGTACTCCTAAGCTGAAGCTGGAGAGTATTATAATATTTAGGGACGGGGTAAGCGAGTCTCAATTCAATGTGTTTATTTGGCGATTGGAGCTTGATCGCATTCCGACCCGTTTGGCGCTAGCGAGAAGGAATATTAACATTCTGGATACTAATTGTCCATTATGCGATAATGATGTAGAGTCCCTTCAACATTTGATGGTGGAATGCCGGTTTACGTTTGGTTTTTGGAATAAAGTATGGAGATGGTGCAGAATACAAACGGGACATATAAAATCGGTGGAAAACTTGCTGCAAATGGGATTTGTGTCGAACAAGTCCAAGGAGGAGAAGAGGATTTTAAGGGCCATTATGATGATTTCATGTTGGGCGATTTGGAAAGAAAGGAACAACAAGGTTTTCAATGATGGTTCGCCTAAAGTTGTGGAGGTTGTAGCGCGTGTGAAGGCATTATCTTTTATTTGGTTTACACATAGATCTAGATATAAAAACCTTAATTGGAATGATTGGGCTAAGTACCCTATGTATATATTATGAGGTTTTTTCGGCAGTCCTTTTTTGAGGTCTTGCTTTGTTAATGAAATATACCGTTAAAAAAAAGGAAAGGATCATGGTTCAAGTTGTTGGTGGAAAGTAAAAACAAGGAGGAAAATTACGAGTGGATCTTTTGGTGAACTTCATTTGGGTATTTCTTGAATTACTGTTGTCATGTCTATTTTTTTTGTTTTATAATAATTGACTAATTGAAATTATTTGATCATGTGCAGGTATAAAACTATTGATTTCGAAGTCTGTGAAGAAGTTGTTAATATGGTTTGAGACCCAATAATTTCTGGACTTTATTTTGTATTAGACCCAATAATTTGTATATTGTTAATGTATTGGGATTTTTAATATAAGGTTAATATCAAAGATGCAACCTTTTGGCAGATGCTTAAAAGATCGAACCTGTGGGGGTTTGCTATTGGGTTATATTGTGCTTTTCTTATGTTTGTTCAAGTGTGGCTTTCGTTGTATGTTGGCTTAGCATCTGGCTAAGTTTACATATTTTCCGGTTGTAAAAAAACTAAGATGTAGTCTTATAGAATAAACATTTGCGATTTAACTAAAAAAATTGATCAGTTAATTTGTTATGATTATCTTATTAAATGAACGCAAAAGGTCAGATTGTACTTTGTAGCCAACTATTTCTAGGTGTATATGATTGTATCAGTTAAGTTGTAATTTGCAAGGATGGACCATATCATTTGAGTTGAATTATATATTTTTAGCTAAACTATATTTGTAGTTTAAAACATGAAGACATAATGAAGGTGTGAGTAAACTGTATCAGTTAAGTCGTAGTCACTGATTTTGGGTCCGTTTTATAAATGGTTTGCTTTGACCCGTTATCCAACCCACCCATTTTTTAGCTCCTCTAACAAGTTCAATATCATACTAGCACACTTTCTTTCGGTTGTGTTGTTAACACAAGTGACATGTAGAGATTTAACTACTATTATACAATACATGCATGTATGTATTTTATAAATTGTCACTTAATATCATCTTATATTCATTTTCATTTTACTCGGGTACTTGCCGCGTGTTAACGCGGGGCTCTAACCTAGTACATCCTATGAGTGTACCTTATGTTTGCCCCGTCTGCGTGCTATCATAATGTAATTATCCTTTATGAAAAAAAAATGGTAGGTTGAGCTATAAAAGAGGTTTGGCACATAGCTTAACGTTGTTCTTTAATGTTAAACCGGGCCTAAAAAACAAGAAAAGTGTTGGACCAAGCTTTATATCAACTATCTAGTCCTTTGTTGCAATAACATGCATATTGAAAAGGTGAACAAATCGGTTTTTTATTACGTACCTTGTTCTGGGTATTGGTATTTGAGAGAAAGCGCAAGGATTCGGGTATGGGTATTGAGGAGCAGTTGCAACACCACAGAGTGTTCAATAAATAGTGTTTAAGATATGAAAGAAAAGATGCAGATACTCAGGGCGGTCTCCGAGAACGCTAAAAAAATTTTGGGCTTCGGGCGAAAAAAATTTTAGGCCCAAAATTTAGTAAGATGAATGAATTTAAAAAAAAAAAAAAAAAACTTAACATGGTGCTAGAGACAAGGCTTGAACTTGAGACCTCTACATTAAATTTGCATAGTTTTTCCAACTCCACTAACAAAACTTTTATATATAAAACACAAATATATATCCTAAATATAGAATTTAATATATATGTGCATATTTTTTAAAAAATTTCGGGCCCATTTGTGGGTCAGGCCCTAAGCCGATGACCACCCGGCCCATGCTCAGGGCCGGCCCTGCAGATACTGTTTTCTTAGCCATTTAACACCAAGTTCATATTAGTTTCTAAAGCTATGCTAAGATATCTAAAAAGAACAAGGGTATAAACCAAGTTAGTGGCTTAGTGCCGTAGGATTAGTTGTAAGCATATATAATTAGAGTTGTAAGTTAAAAATAAGGGAAAATTGCCAAATTGGCCTTTGACCGGAAACAATTGCGAGAATAGCCCCCTCAACCGTTTCGGGAAAGACGGCTCCCACTTCCCGAGACACCTCAGCCGGCTTTAAGTGCAAAACCACCACGGACCAATTAACTTCTGCCACGTGTCCGACAACCTGCGAGCCGTCTCCGAAGACGCCTGGGCGCTGTCAAGAGGGCTCCGAATAAATTGGAGACGGCTCCCTTGTCCTCGGCTCATGGCTCAAGCCGTCTGCATTTTTATCCGGCTTCTGAATGTGAGCCGTCTTCGTGACGTCTCATGCCTGGCAAAGACGCTTCCGGAGCCATCTTCATGACGGTTCCCACAACGTACTGTCCGTACAAAATAGTGCACCCAAGACGTCTCACACGATGCAAAGACGGTTGGAAACCGACTCTACCACCGGAACCGTCTTTTTATATGGGTAACAACGATCCAAACCTTTGATAACTTTTATAAAAAAAACTGAATATCACGGAAGCGTGAATACATAATGATAAAAAAAAATTGTATAAAAAAATGAGTATCCATAATTTGAAAACATCACAACTCACCCAAGTATGAAAACTCCACATTTGTTAACCCAACTTAAAAAAAAATCATATGCATGAGTTGGGAGTTGGTCTACCCCATATTTATACCCACATTTTGAAACAAAAATAAATAAATAAATCAATCAACGGCTAAAGTCATTTCCAAGTTTTTAAGCCGAGCCGTGTACAAAGCGGCTTGAGCCATGAGCCGAGGACAAGGGAGCCGCCTCCAATTTATTCGAAGCCCTTTTGACAGCGCCCAGGCGTCTTCGGAGACGGCTCGTAGGTTGTCGGACACGTGGCAGAAGTTAATTGGTCTGTGGTGGTTTTGCACTTAAAGCCGGCTGAGGTGTCTCAGGAAGTGGGAGCCGTCTTTCCCGAGACGGCTAAGGGGGCTATTTTCACAATTGCTTCCGGTCAAAGGCCAATTTGGTAATTTTCCCTAAAAATAATGGTAGGATGCATGTAATGGCCTAAAGAATTACAAAATATGCATGGTTGTAACCTAAAAAAAGGACACATTTAGATTATGATAGCATCCAAAGACGTTGCGCCACTATCTTTTTCTGAATAGCGAAACTTAATCTATTGAAAACAAATACTTGCTCCTGAGGGGTCGAAATATTGTTGTGAAAGCCTTTGGACTCTGGTCAGGAACCGAACAACTTCCGGTGTCAGGGAGCCAAACGTGCCAAAAACCAAAGGGACAAAGTTGTGTTGATTATCTTCAGAGGCTCTAGTGTGTTTCTCAACCTTCTTTTACTCTGCTCTCAGGCTCTCAGCATCGTTTTCCCAGCCACAAAACCCTTGTCTCGAAACTCGACTAGGGAATACAACTGTGAGGTCCACCCAAGTGTGCTTCCCAACCACCAAACCAAATAGGTTTTTTTTATATAACAACAAATTCTTTTACTAATTAGGATTTGAACCCGTGGACTTTAAATCCTTTATAACGACTTAAATTACACCAAATATGTTATCAGCGAGGCTCAAACCCTTAATCCCAATGGTTTCACCAATTAGTAAAGAGTTAATGGCCAAAATCGTCCCTGAGGTTTGGCCCGTTTGCTACATTAGTCCAAAATTGAAACCTTTTACATCTGGGTCCTTCTGTTTTATATTTTGTTACCAAATTCGTCCCTAACACTAAACCCAGTTAACTATTGTCGTTAACTATGGGGGTATTTTTGTCTTTTTAGCTGCCCCCTTTTTAAAACCCAATTTAAATAGAGTTATTCATTCCCCTAAAAGACAAAAATACCTAGATGTAAAAACAGGGCCAACCAAAAAGACAAAAATACCTCATAGTTAATGACAATAGTTAACTAGGTTTAGTATTAGGGACGAATTTGGCAACAAAATGTAAAAACAGAAGGACCCAGATGTAAAAAGTTTCGATTTTGAACTGATGTAGCAAAACTGGCCAAACCTCAAGGACGATTTTGGCCATTAACTCATTATTAAACCACAAAAGACTAGTTAAGAGGGTGTTTGGGATTGAGTTTGGAGATGCAAAAGTGCTTTTGGTCAAAAGTGCTTATTGGCTTATGACTTTTTGAAAAGGAGTTTTAAAAAAAGTGTTTGGATTAGCTTTTGAGATGAGAAACGTCAAAAAGTCAATAAATTATTATTTTTTTAAGTGTTTCGCTTAACTTATTGCGAATATTGGTTGTATGAGTGGTAAATTTGTAATTTTTTTCCAAAAGTCAAAAGCCAAAAGCTAAAAGCCAGGATTTCTAACTTTTCAAAAACAGCTTTTTCAACCTTAAAAGCCAAAAGCCAAAAGTCAAAACAGAAAGTGCTTTTGGGTTACACAAAAGTCAATACTTGTAGTTCCAACCCCTAGCTACCTCTATAATATTCATCCTAGGACTTTCAATTTTGTTTTTGATCCTGTATGAAAGCAAATACCTAAATTACGTTCACATCCTCAGTATTGTTTGTGATTTGGATTTATTTCTGTGTGTTATTTATTTTATGTGTGGTTTTGTTTAATTGTATGTTTTTTATTTAATGTTAATGTTTTCTGTTGCTACAACAAGGAAAATGACCGGTATTAGGTTAGGAGATGCTTAGGATTGTAGGTTAAAGGTATATTATGTTGAGATTTAGGTTTTAAGTTTAGGTTTAGCTTTAGGTTCAGATTTGGTTCTGGGGTCAGAGGTCTTCAAGCTCCTGGAAGGACCTGCACAAAGGTAGCAGACACCGTTAGCCTTAACGCAGGAGGGAGCCTCCTGCGTTTGGACTCCGGCGTGAGAATAAGTATGTATTCTTTTGTAGTTGGGAAATAATGGAGTAGAGAGTATTAGAGTAGAGAGAATAAGTGAGAAGTGTGTGTGGAATGTCTACCCAAGGGTCTCCTTATATAGGCAACGAAATTCTGCCCAAGAGCTCCCTCAGGGTAGCCTCCTTACCATACCTGGTTGTGTTTGACCCTCTTTTGGTTCCCTGCAGTGAGACTTTACCCTTTTAGGATGTTTTCAGCTTTTATCATTTCCAAAGCAAAGTTTGGAGCTGTGTGGTGTTTTGTCCTTTGCTATGATAATAAGCCAAAATCCTTTTTTATCATTTCCAAGGTTTTTTACTGTTTGCTTTCTGCCCTGAGGCTTCTGTATGGCAGGAAAGCTGCCTTATATCAGCTCCAGTAAGTCAGGCAACCTCTTAATCAACTTAATTTTGCTTATCTTTTCGACGAGGGAGTTAAACGTTGTCGTTTTAGGACCCACGTCATCATTTTCTATTTATTCTTTAAATTTAACTTAAGTATATTTTATTATTTAATTATAAATGAACTATAAAATATTAATAATATAAAAGTAAGTTGATATATCCTAAAAATTAGGATGTGAAACACTTGATGGTTGGCTGCATTTTTGCTTATGGGATTTGGAGTGGCATATGCAAATGGTGCAAGTTAGACCCTTTCTACGTGTATGATTATGAGGATTTGTTGATGCTCTACAAGAACGTTCACGGAGGAAAGAGGAGAAAAAAGATTATTCGGGGTATAGTTATGATCACGACTTGGGTTATTTGGAACAAGAGAAATATGAAGGTTTTTCAAAATGATTCTTCAAAGGTGATGGGTTCCGTCTTAGAGTGAAGCACCCGCGCGAGCGAGGCGGTGGCGGATGTGAAATCCAAGGCTTTTCTTGAAAGATATTATTGTATTGAGATTTCTGAATGAATGAATTACAATGAAGAGGATCCCTTTATATAATCATTAGGGATCCCTAAAACCCTAGAGATAAATATGGAATAGATATACATTTAAATGACAAATAATATCTCTATATCTCTAACTAATTATATCGCTAATTATATCTCTAAGATCCCCCCGCAGTTTGAGCGGTCGTAGGACAGACGTTCAAACTGGATCTGAATGATTGGAACAACTGTCTCGAAAGACCCTTGGTGAAAATGTCCGCATACTGAAAAGAAGCCGGAATATGCATAACACGAATGTCACCAACTCTTACTTTTTCACGCACAAAATGGATATCAATCTCAATATGCTTGGTACGTTGATGCTGAACAGGATTGTCTGATAAATAAACCGCAGAAACATTATCACAATACACAACTGTAGCTCGTTGCAAAGGTACTGGTAATTCCAACAAGAGATTTCGGAGCCAGGTGGCCTCGGCTACTGCATTTGCTACGCCTCGATACTCTGCCTCTGCACTGGATCGGGATACAGTTTGATGGCGTTTAGAAGACCATGAAATCAAGTTATCTCCAAGGAAGACGCAATAACCGCTGGTCGAACGTCGGGAGTCGGGACATCCTCCCCAATCAGCATCAGAGTATGCGGTTAACGTGTCTGTGCGAGACCGGAACATACGAATGCCATAGTCAATAGTACCCTGTATATATCTAAGAATGCGCTTCATGAAAGCGAAGTGGGTGTCCCGTGGCTCATGCATAAAAAGGCAAACTTGTTGGACTGCATATGAAATGTCCGGTCTGGTAAACGTGAGATACTGAAGTGCGCCAGCAAGGCTACGATACAAAGTCGGGTCATGGAATAATGACCCGTCAGTAGCACTGAGTTTAGCAGATAGGTCGACTGGGGTAGTACAAGGCTTGCATGCTGTCATGGAGGCCCGAGCTAAAATATCTTTTGCATACTGAGATTGATCCAGAAATAGCCCATTCTGTTTATGAGTTACTCGAATCCCCAAAAAATGATGGAGCTGACCCAAATCTGTCATGGCGAACTCCCGTGAGAGTTGCTGAATAATCGTCTGAAGAAGACCAGGTGAGGAAGCAGTGAGTACGATATCATCAACGTATAGTAATAAGTAAGCAATGTCAGCCCCTTTGGTATACACAAACAGAGAATTGTCACATATGCTGCTACGAAACCCGTGTGACAGTATGTAGGTAGCAAAACGGGTGTACCACGCCCGCGGGGCCTGTTTCAGGCCATACAGCGATTTCTTCAACCTGCAAACAAAACCTGGATATCGACGATCAACAAACCCTAGGGGTTGATGCATAAAGACGGTCTCATTGAGGTGACCGTGTAAGAAGGCATTTTTGACGTCCAATTGATGAATCGGCCAATTACGGGAGACGGCCAAAGAAAGAACTGTACGGATGGTAGCCAGTTTAACAACCGGACTAAAAGTGTCCTCACAATCAATGCCAACTGTTTGGGATTTACCATTTACTACCAAGCGAGCCTTATAACGCTCCAATGTACCATCCGCCTTAAATTTATGGCGAAATAACCACATGCATCTAATGACCGGGCGGTCAACCGGTCTAGGGACCAAATCCCATGTCTCGTTTTCCTGTAAGGCCGTAAATTCAGCCTGCATAGCGCGCGACCAATTCGGGTCGGTATAGGCCTGGTTATAGGACGTTGGAATAGGGGACAAGGTTTGGGTATGAAAGGTCGGATGTGGTGGTTTTAGTTTGCCCGTTTTAGAACGGGTTGCCATGGGGTGGGTCGGGTTGGTCTGTGGGGCAGGTGGCCGGGTATTGGACGGTTGGGCAGGCGGGTTGGGCTGTGGTGTAGGCTGGGCCGTAGTATGGGCCGGGTATGGGCCGGGTCTGGTCGTGGCAGAGGGTTTAGGGCGGCGTGTGTAGGTGAACTGTAATGGGCTGGTCACGGGAGTGTGTGTGGGAGGTGTAGGGCTGGTCACGGTAGGCTGAGGGTGGTGCGGTGCAGGTGGTGGATGTGGCTGAGGTGGGCGGTGTATATAATTGTTTGGAATGATTGGGTCAAGTACCCGTTGTATATGTGTATATAATTGTTGGGCGCAGCTCTATTTTTAGAGCTTGCCGTTTCTAATGAAAGTTTCCGTTCAAAAAAATATATCCTAAAAATTAATGTAAAAGTAGGCGATGATGTGGAAAAGGAGGCGTAGTTTGTAGGGGCTTGTAAATTGTGGGAAAAGTTGGGTTTTTGAGAGATGTGAGGCTGAGGTGACAGTTTGTTTGAAGTCTAAAATTAGAATACATTGTGGATGCTCTTATGATCATATTCCACTATAAACAATCATTTACAAAAGATACTTTTGGAAGTGAAATAAAAATTAAAATACTATCCTATCCAAAGAAAAATATAAACAATCTCTAATAAATTACAATTTACAATATTGCAAACAATATTGATTAATTACATGATGTTCATCTAGTAATAATCTTGTTCGATTGTAAAACTGATAATAGTCTCATCACAGGAAGGCGCTGGCCCGCAAGGGTAGCACCTTTGGATTATTGACCATACCATGTGTTTTTATGTGGTGGAGATTTTTTTTAAAATTTGTTTCTGTTTTTTTTTTTTTTTTTTTTGGAGTTTGGTGGCTGGAGGGTGGGGTGGGGTTGGTGACATAGTGTTATATCAGCTAAGCGGAATGGAATTAAAGGATTTTAAGTCCATTGTATTATAATTAGTGCCTTTTCATCTGATTAATTTAAATCATCTGATTAAGACTCAAATATAATTAAATCGTAAGATGAAACAAACATAAAGATCTGAGGGAAAACAAGGCAAAAGACATCACGTTATTTGGATGGATGATCAAAGTCAACTCCACATTCAAGACACATACTGCACCTAGATCATCTCCATTTATTAATCTTGTGATCGTTTCTTGTACCGTAATCCATACCTCGAAGTAGCATGTACTTTTCCACTACTCTTATATTACTCCTTACTGTATTGGATATTCTTGTCTATTATATACAGAAGCTACAAGTGGAAGACAATGGAGAGCAGCATAGTTCCGCCTCTTCGCCATCTTTGGATAAAAGGATCACGCACCAAGAAGACAGCGGTGAGCAGAGAAATTCAGTCCCATCGCCAATTTTCAATAAAAGGATTATGCACCAAGAAGACAATGGTGAACAGATAAATACAGCCTCATCTTCATCTTTGGACAAAAGTATTATGCACCAAGAAGACAATGGTGAGCTGATAAATTTAGCCTCATCGTCATCCTTGTCATCATCATCGGTATATAAACAGTGTCGAGTTTTTTCACTTGTTGAAATCAAATTGGCAACGAATGATTTTGATGATGCTTTTGTAATTGGAAAAGGTGGGTTTGGTCAGGTATACAAGGGTAAAATCGACTTTGGGGAAAGTACAGATGTTGCCATCAAGAGGTTAGAATGCAATTCCAGTCAAGGGGCAAAAGAGTTCTATGCAGAGATTAAGATGCTTTCCGATATTTGCCATAGTCATATTGTCTCTTTACTAGGATACTGTGAAACAGATATGATCCTTGTTTATGAGTACATGCCCAATGGTAGTCTTGAGGATCATTTGCACAAAAAAAGAGCTAATACAAGTAGTTCTTCTCCACTGACATGGATTCAAAGACTCAATATTTGCATAGGTGCTGCTCGGGGTTTGGACTACCTCCATACGGGTATAGGTGTCCAGCATCGAGTCATACACCGTGACATTAAGAGCTCTAACATCTTGCTGGATGAGAACTTGGCAAGTAAGATTGCAGACTTTGGATTGTCTAGAATTACTCCAGCATCTCAGTCAGGTGCTACCACTAATGTTTATACGGGTCAGATCGTAAGTACATTTGGATACCTGGATGCTGAGTATTTCTCAACTCACAGACTAACAAGAAAATCGGATGTGTATGCATTTGGTGTGGTCTTGTTTGAAGTGTTATGTGGTAGGCCTGCCCTGGATTTTTCATTGGATGAGGAACAGCACAGCCTAGCTGGATGGGCCAAACACTGCATCAAAAGAGATAATTTAAGTCGAATTATTGATCCCTGTCTAAGAGGACAAGTCTCTGCTAAATGCCTGAAGTATTTTGGGCAAATTGCATATGAATGCCTCCATAGTTGTTCAAAGGATCGACCTACGATGACTGTGATTCTGGGTAGGCTTGAGTTGGTGCTAACATGGACAATGCAGAGTATGGAGAGGGCTAGTAATAGGAACTACCTTGGATGGTCACTGTTCTTAACCAAAGCTCCACGTAAGTTTGATTATTTTTTTGTTCTCATTGTTATGTCACTTGTATTTAAGTCTGTGTCCATATTTTTTAAGCAGGGAGTGTGATATCTGGTAGAAATACAGGCCGCCATGATAGTGATGGTATTGCAACTGCTTCTCAGCAGGTGGTATTGCCTAGTGGGGACACAACGCTACCAATCTTCAAGGAGTTCAAATATTTTGACTTACAGAAAGCCACGTGTAACTTTCATCGAGATTGCTTCCTTGGAGAGGGTGGTTTTGGGAAGGTTTTCAAAGGGTGGTTGGACAGTGTAACACACACCCCACAGAAGGCTGGCAATGGGCTTCCTGTTGCTATCAAGAAATTAAATTCTAAGACTATACACGGACTTGAAACATGGCAGGTTTGCTTGTTTTTCTGTCTGTTGCAAAAGGCATGCATGTAGCATAAATTATTGAACATTTTCTTATTGGGTTATTCAACTTGTATGTTATTTTCTGTGGGCTATAAATTTTTAAACAGTGATGTTTTCAGTAATTGAAAACGTCTCATTTTATATGATGATGAATAAATTGACTGTGAAGCATGAGACTTTGAAGACAGCTTTATGTTATGTAAATTCTCTGTGGACTTTTTTTTTCTGTTTTTTTGACAGACAGAAGTGACTCTCTTGGGAAAGCTTAAACACCCAAATGTTGTTAAACTCCTAGGATATTGCCAGGAAAATATGGAGTTGCTTCTTGTTTATGAATTCATGCAAGGGGGAAGCTTAGAGGATCATCTATTCAGAAGTAAGTAATCACGTATATACATCAACATCAACAAATACGAAACATGTTGTATCTTTTAAATTTATTAGCAATATATATTTATTTTTAAGTTTAATTATGCAGAACGTGTAGAAGCACTACCATGGTCTACCAGGATTAATATAGCCATTGGCACAGCTCAAGGCATTGCTTTCTTGCATGCTACACAAAAAAGTGTTATTTTCCGGGATATGAAAGCCTCAAATATTTTGTTAGATGAGGTAAGCAAAAAAAATATAAGAATGATAATATGAGTGTGCCTATATTCTAGGTCAAATCATTTAACTGTCAGTTTTATAAATTGTATTTTCACTTTTTCAGGATTATAATGCAAAGGTCTCAGATTTTGGTCTAGCAAAATCAGGTCCATCCAATGGAGTGTCTCATGTGACAACCCGTGTAATGGGCACTTATGGTTATATGGCTCCTGAGTATGTGGCTACTGGTTAGTTCTCTTGTCTCCTTGCGCAAGCATATATTTAGACTTTTAGCCGTAGTCAGCTCTCTTTTTTGGATCAAATTAGTTGTATCCCTTCGTATTCTTTAGCCCTTTATATTTGATCACGGGGTTTTCACTTAAAACTTATGAAATAGTTTATGTAATCACTTCCCAAATTGTTAGTTTATGATTATCTTCTTATTCGTTCACGATTGAATTACTGGATTTAGATATAAAGTTTCATTATTGTTTCACTTTGATCACTTAAAGTTTCATGTTATTCCACTATTGTGAAGTTTTAAATGATCAGTTAAACTATAGTGTTTACCAGAAACTTGGTATATGTAGTTATTTTTTTCTCACTCAATTTAAACAGTTACTAAGAATTTTATAAAAAATGGAATGATGTGAAACTTGACTTGAGTAACCTACATGGCAGTGGCACATAGTATTACTAAGGCTATAGGGTGAGCAGACACCAAAAAACCCATGTCTCAGTGCCACGTAGGCTGCCACATCACCAAAGTGGTGTCTCACCATTCTTGAGACATGGGTGGGGTGCGCAGACATGAAAAACCCATTTCTCAAGAAAATCTCCTATTGGTCTATTACCCAACATTTAAACAAAAAAAAAAAAAAAAAAAAAAAAGGTAAAATGTGATTGGTGCGTCCGGTACGTCCCTGGGGAGACGGGGGGGACGGGGGTGGTAGGGGACGGGGCAACCGGGGGGGTGTTTGGGTTTGGGACGGGGCAAAATGAAGGAGACGGGGGTGGGTGATGTCTGTTACCCGGATAGCCTAATGATGGAACTTGGTTATTTTTTGGACACATTTAGACCAAGAATTATATAGTTTTTCGGAAATGTTTACTCGACATACAAAGCTTCAATCTTTATGAAATAGCAACGGTTATTCTTCTTCTTCGGTTGTGATTTTTACATGGTTTGTAAATTATAATGATGGCGTCGATTTGCAATTACAGGCCACTTGTATGTCAAGAGCGATGTTTATGGTTTTGGAGTGGTAATGCTCGAGATTATAACAGGGTTACGAGTTCTTGACACTAGCCGAGAAGCCGCAAAAATGAACTTGGTGGATTGGTCTCGCCCTTTCTTAAATAAAAAGAGAATACACAAAATTATGGACCCAAGAATGGAAAAGAATTACCCTGCAAAAGCCGCTCATAAAGCCGCAGAACTCATCGTAAGTTGCCTTAAACCAGACCCCCAGAGCCGGCCTTCTATGGAGGAAGTAGCGTCGAGTTTGCAGGATATTAATGCTATCAATTTGAAACCAAGAAAGTAAGCGACTAACGCCATCGAAGATCTATCTATCAATGAACCTACATAACAAACAAATATCCTGACATTTCCATAGGTATGGATGGGAGTTATATATTTTTTTTCATCACTTGGTTCATGTCTGTTCTTAAAGCTAGTCATTGAGAAACTGCAACTCATATGCTGTAGCCTGTATGTATCTATCAAGTACATCACTTTATTGTTGTAGTTTTCTTAAAATTAGCTTATACCTACGTGTCCACACTACATGTACTAGGGGTGTTAAAGGGTTCGGTTAACTATTTAAAGGAATTGATATTCAAGATGATTTTCATTGATCATGTACAATACATTATATAGATACATAACATAATCTCCTATATTGGTGGAGATCTCAATCAAATCAATAATAATCTTTTACATATATACACATGTGCTATTACACCCCTGCGTTGAAGCATCCGGTGGACGAATGCTGAGACTGGTCCTGAAATCATCAAAGAGAACTCGCGGGAGGCCTTTAGTGAAAATATCTGCTATCTGATGGCGAGAGGGGACATGCAAAACACGAACACAGCCCTTCTGAACTTGTTCCCAGACAAGTAGATGGCACTGATATTATCACAGTAGACTAAGGATGCACGTGTGACTGGATGATGCAACTCGAGGAGAAGGTTGCGAATCCAGCAAAGTTCAGCGACCACATTAGCGACTCCTCTGTACTCGGCTTCTGCACTGGAGCGAGAAATGGTGGACTGGCGTTTAGAAGACCAGGAAATAAGATCATCCCCAAGATAGATGCAATAACCAGACGTGGAGCGACGGGTGTCAGGGCAGCCTGCCCAGTCTGCATCAGTGTAGGCAACCAGAGACAGCGACTGACTGGGGGCAAGATGAAGACCAAACTCTGAGGTACCCTGAATGTATCGAATGATCCGCTTCAAAGCGTTCCAATGGGTAACCCGAGGCGCATGCATGTACATGCAAATCTGCTGAACGGCATAGGAGATGTCAGGTCTGGTGAAAGTCAAGTACTGGAGTGCACCGGCAAGACTGCGATATGTGGACGGATCATCATGCAGGGGGCCAGTATCCGCAGAAAGTTTGGACTGAGTGTCCACAGGTGTTGCTGCAGGTTTGCAAGAATCCATGGCAGCTCGGTGAATTATATCGCGCGCATAAGACTGCTGGGACAGAAACATAGAGTTCCCAGAGCGCGTAACCTGTATACCAAGAAAGTAAGATAGGGGTCCCAAATCCTTCATAGCAAATTCACCTGCAAGAGTTTGTAACAGGTGATGTCGCAGAGCATCATTAGAAGTAGGGAGAATGATGTCGTCGACATAAATGAGAAGGTAAGCAACATCGCTGCCATGTTTGTAAACAAACAACGAATTGT
Source organism: Ambrosia artemisiifolia (assembly GCA_032199755.1). NCBI lineage: Eukaryota > Viridiplantae > Streptophyta > Magnoliopsida > Asterales > Asteraceae > Ambrosia > Ambrosia artemisiifolia. Next base: position 13,464,959 of record CM063518.1, on the reverse strand, counting down.
CAGATTTGCTCTGACGAAACCCCTGAGAAGTAACAAAGTCTGTAAAACGCTGGTACCAGGCACGTGGTGCCTGTTTGAGGCCATATAGAGACTTTTTAAGGCGACATACATGATTAGGAAAATCCTGATGTCGAAAACCTGTGGGCTGGTGCATGTACACAGTTTCTTCCAGATTCCCATGGAGAAAGGCGTTCGTGACATCCAGTTGATTGATTTTCCATGATTTTGCCAAGGCCAAAGAAAGTACCAGACGAATGGTGGCCGGCTTAACAACCGGACTAAAAGTCTCTCCACAATCAACCCCCTGTTCCTGTTTCCGACCATCACAAACCAAACGAGCTTTGTAACGCTCGAGACTACCGTCAGACCTGTACTTATGTTTAAATAGCCACATGCAACGAATAATATTCATATCAGGTGTGCGAGGTACAAGTTCCCAGGTCTTGTTTTTAATAAGGGCACTAAACTCATTGGACATGGCATTGTACCACTCCGGAGTGGCTAAAGCAACCTAAGGATTTTTTGGTACTGGGACGACTGTGGTAGTGTGAAGGTTAAAAGGCTGTTTTGGTTTGGTGATGCCACTCATAGAACGGGTATGAATGGTGCGGGCTGGGGGCGGAGGAGGTGGTGGTGGCGGGTTGGCGGGTGATAGTGGAGGGGTGTCCGATTGGTCAGGTGAGCCGGTGGGGATGTGGGCTGGTGTAGAATGGTGTGTGGTAGATGGGCCGGCCTGGTCGTAGGTGGGAAGTGGGCCGGGACGTGTAACAGAGGGAGGGGTGGTGGGTATTGGAGAGGAGGGTGGGCTGGTCGAGTGAGAGTGTGGTGATGGGCTGGTATTTGGGCCGGTTTGTGGGCCGTTTGTGGGAGTGGAAACGGGTGGGTGTGGTGACTGTTTGGCAAGGTGGTCCCAAACTAGAGGATGGATGGTAGGGTTTACAAAGTCATATGAGGGTGGTTTTGTGGGAGATTGAATGGTGTATGGGAAGATTGTTTCTTCGAAGTGTACATGTCGAGAGATGATGAGTTGATGTGTGGTGAGGTCGAGACATTTGTATCCTCGATGATTAGGCGGGTAACCAAGGAAGACACATGGGTTGGACCGGTAGTTAAGTTTGTGAATGGTGGTGGAATGGGTAAGGGGATAACAGAGACACCCGAATACACGTAAATGTTCATATTCTGGGGTGACATTGTAGAGGAGAGAGGTGGGAGAGCGAAACTTGTGAAGTTTGCTAGGTAATATGTTAAGTAGGTAGGTGGCTGTCTCAAGGGCATGGTGCCAGAAATTGGGTGGTAGGGAGGCTTGGGCAAGCAAGGTACGTAGCATGTTATTTATAGTACGAATTTTTCGTTCCGCCTTGCCGTTTTGGGACGACGTGTAGGGGCACGAAAAACGAAATTGCATGCCGTGGTGATGACAAAAGTTATGAAAGTTATTGTTTGCATATTCTTTACCATTGTCACACTGAAATTGTTTAATTTTTCTTTCAAATTGTGTGCTAACAAGGTTGTGAAATTGGGTGAACATTGTAAAGGCTTGAGATTTATTGGCTAGGGGAAAGGTCCATAAGAAATTGGTAAAGTCGTTTAGAAAGAGGATGTAGTATTTATGGCCACCCGTACTGAGTATGGGTGAAGTCCAAAGATCACTGTGTACAATGTCAAATGGTAACCGAGTGCAATTAACAGAATCATAAAACGGTAATTTAACACTTTTACCAAAAATGCAAGATTGACACAATGTTTTATTAAGTTTGCCATAATCAATAAAAGACGACAATTTTAAAGATTGCAATAAATTGTTGCCAGGATGACCCAGTCTTTGATGCCAGCGATCTTGAGAGATGGAGGTAAAAGCCTGTGGTTGGTTGAGGTTGAGCGGAAGTGGTTCAGTGAGAGGATAGAGATCGCCTGTGCTATTGCATCGGAGGATAAGAGCCCGTGTTTTGAGATCCTTCACAAGAAAACCAAAGGGGTCAAATTCGACAGAAACCAAGTTATCAGTTGTAAGGCGACGAACTGATATGAGGTTTTTAATAATATTAGGTGCAAATAGGACGTTTAATTTTAGAGGTGGGAAGGGGGGTGGTAGGGTTTGGTTGCCTTGAGCCAAAACGGGGATAGTCATGCCATTTCCAACGATTATATTTTTATTAGTGCACGAATTAAAATTAGACGGGGAATATATACCTTGCTGATTTGCCGAATGAGATGATGCCCCCGAGTCCATGAGTCCGTGATCTGGTGGATTCAACGACAGCGTGTAAAGTGCCTGCTCGATATCTGTGGGCGTATAAACCGTGTGATGAGCCTCATCAGGCCTTGGGCCCAAAACTCCCTTACCATTGTTGTTGGGCCGAGAAGGATATGGGCAGGGGGGTTGGGCCTGTGAAGAATTCCAAGGCTGAGATTGGTTATTATTGAGGAGTCCAGCCCACTAAGTTGCCGTCCAGTTGGAAGGGAATACGATGTAAGGGTGGTTAGCAGGGGATGGTTGACTGTAGGAGGCAGCGCCACGGCTGCCGGTGTTGCGTCCTCTGCCGCGTCCACGTCTGCCACGGGGACGAGGTTTGTCAGTGGTGGTGGGGTAGGAGGGATATGATGGTGATGATGGGGTCGGGTTTTGTGTGACAGAAGTGGCAAGCGCTGTGGCGGCGGTACGGGAGGAACGAGCAGTCTGGCGTTTCTTCTTGTCTTCTTCCCTGCAGAGAGTGGAACGGACTTCATTAAATGGTGGTAGAGGCTCCTTGTTTTGCAGTACCGTAGAGATCCCGTCATATTGTTCGGTAAGCCCTGTGAGTAGTTTGATTACAAGCATGTGATCGTCGACGGGAGCACCAACACTTTCCAATTGGTCGGCGATATGCTTAGCATGCTGACAGTATTCGGACATGGACTGAAAGTTGTCAAGGCTTAGGTTTGCAAACTCCTGACCAAGAATGATGGCACGAGTAGTCTTGTTATCGTTGAACTCGTTTTGAACCGCTGTCCAGGCTTCAAGAGCGGACTGACCAGGTTCGAGAATGATGTGGAGAAGGGGTTGAGATATGGTTGCATATATCCACTGAAGGACTACGGCGTCAAGACGGGACCATAGTGCTTCGGCTTTGGATTGAGCGGCTGCCTTTTCCGGGTCTGCAGAAGACGAGGCAGCAGTGGCAGGACGAGGTGAGAGGTGGTCGATGACCTCATAAGCCCTGCAATGAACCTGAAAAAGAGTCGCCCAAGTAGAGTAGTGGGTGGAGTCTTTTTCAAGTATGAGGGGTATATAGGTTTTGATATTAGTGACCGTGAGGGCCGGGTGAAGCGGTGATTCCATTGGGAAGAAGAGGAAAAGGAATCGGAAGAGGGAAAAGAGGTAGGCAACCGGAGAAGAAGAACCGGCGGCGGAGGTGACTAGGGTTTAGGAAGCGACCGACTTGATACCATAAAGGAATTGATATTCAAGATGATTTTCATTGATCATGTACAATACATTATATAGATACATAACATAATCTCCTATATTGGTGGAGATCTCAATCAAATCAATAATAATCTTTTACATATATACACATGTGCTATTACTATTAATTCGGTTTTTATTTATACGGTCGTAACCGAAAACCGAATATGAATTCTGTTTGGTTTTTGGTTACAACCAAATTTAACAGAAATCAGAAAAATCAGCTTCTTTTCTTGTTTTGGAAAATGTTTATGACTCAACATAGCTGCAAACACTGCAACAAATACATCATTTAACACAAAACTATAATCAAGGGTTTTAAACCACACTAAGAGTCTGCGTCTTCGATCTTGGGTCAGACTTCATAACCGCATTCAGGGTTTGGAAACAGTGAAATAACATTTAGCTAAGGGGAAATTAATTGATGTTTCAATGAACATGCATAGCTTTGCAATAACAAACGAAGTCTATATAATGTGAAAGCACAAGGGTTGAGTGACTATTAGACTTGAATTAAATAAAATATAATTAAGGTATAAAATAAAAAGACAGTAACTAAAAGAGTTAGAATAAAATTTTAAATTTGAATCAATGGATGAATGAATTTTTTCTATTTATACAATCTGACGGGTGATCTATTGACCCCCAGCCCCTCCCCGTTGCTTCGCATGGAGGGGTGACCGATGGCAGTTCTCACGACGATGATCACCATGCCTTTGTTCATGGTGAGGGCTCATAGAGTGTTGATTGTTGATCTTTAATCGCCTCGGTTTCATTCTAATTGCATTAATCTCTTCTAAACTCGCCACCACTTTCTCCATGGAAGGCCGGTGATTCGGGTTCAAATCAAGACACTTTCGGATGAGTTCTCCTGCCTTAATCACACCTTGTGATGGATAATGTTGTTCCAACCGCGGATCCATGATTTCTTTTAGTTTCTTGATGTCGGTTAACGAAGGCCTAGCCCAATCCACCAAGTTTTGTTGTGAGGGAGGTCGGTTAGGATCGAGTACACGTAACCCTGTGATCATCTCTAGCATCACTACTCCAAAGCCGTAAACGTCACTCTTAACATATAGATGACCTACAGTTCCATCATCAATTAGATGGGCTGTGTAATGCATGTTGTATTCAGCTTACATAATTTTAGTGTTTCTAAATTACGATTGATTATTTTGTATGAATAAATAAATGTGTCATGTTCAGTTTCAGGTTCATCGGTGTAAATTGTCATCTAAAACCACCCACCCGACACAACTTAACGCATAAACTATTAGACATATTGTAAAATGAGACAAGTGACTTACCGGTAATCATATACTCAGGAGCTGCATAACCATATGTTCCCACTATCATTGTTGACACGTGAGATTCTCCATTAATTGGACCTAGCTTTGCTAATCCAAAATCTGAGAGCTTTGCGTTAAAATCCTATCACAAATTTTGTTTTTAAAACATTATGAAAAAAATTGATAGTGGTGATTTGATTCCTAAATTACAGTGTAGTTTATATATAAAATCTACACATATGCAAGTCATGTGTAGGTTATTACTACCTACACATAACAAACATAATCTCAACTATTGACTATTGGCCATTAAGAGTTGTGTGTTATGTGGCCAATATTTCGAAAGTTGGGACCTCTAGTGGTTATTTCGTAGTTGAGACCATTATCGACCAAAGAGCAATAGTTGGGATTATTTATTTCCATTACTTCTTTTATGTACGAAACATACATATTAGTGTATAAAAAAAGTCAAATGATTTATGTTTGTTCTTTATTCGTTAAAAAAATATTATCTAATTTATTTATTTATAACTTACACCATCTAATAAGACATTTGAGGGTTTAAAATCTCTATAAATAACTTTTCTTTCGGTGTTGTGCAAGAAAGCAAGTCCCTGGGCTGCCCCCATGGCGATTTTGATCCTTGTCTTCCATGGAAGTGTTTCTGCGCCTTCTGGAAAAAAAAGAAAAAAAAACTTAGTATAAATTCAGTGTTATATACTTATTTCTATTCTTTTTTTTCTATATATGATTTTCCACCCCTTCTATATATAAAATACTCACTTTTGAAGAGATGATTTTCTAAGCTTCCTTGTTGCATATATTCATAGACCAAAAGGAACTCTTGATCTTCCCAACAATATCCCAAGAGTTTTACTAGATTTGGGTGACTAAACTTTCCCAAGAACTCCACTTCTGCCTGCCACACACATGATAAATGATAGATAAATAATTATATATATATATATATAGAGGATAAATTACAAATTATGACATTTATGTTTGGGGTCAATTGCAAGAGTTAGACTTTAACTTTAATAAGTATCAAGCCCGGCCTAAAAGGGTGGGCGGGGTGTGTGATGGCTCAGGGCCCAGTCTTCTAATGGTCTCGAATTTTTTAAAAGGTTTATGTATATATTAAATTTCATATTTAGAATATACGAAGTATATGTGTTTCTTATATGGGACAATCTTGTTAGTGGAGTTGGAAGTAGTATCTTAATTAAATGTAGAGATCTTAAGTTCAAGGCTTGTCTCAAGGACCCAAGATCTTATTTTGTCTATAATTCATTCTTCTTTACCAAATATTTAGACCCGGTTTTTATGTCGCCCGGATTTGATGGCTCTGGAGACGTAGATGAACCAAAAAATGTATGCTTTTGAATTATGAAATTCAAAACTGGCCGCATGCTAAGATCAAGATTTTTATGTGGGTTATAGGTTTCCTAATATAGTATTTAATTAGTAATTATTTATCAAATATAGAATGAAATGTTAAATTGTTGAAAAGTTAATTTGTTAAAATATAGACTGCAATCAGAAGCTTGTTAAAAAAACATATGGAGTAACAAGTTTGCCATCACGGCACATGTCTTTTATATTGGAAAATATAAACATAAGTGAATGTCTAATCTACTGTACTTATTGAAGTTAAAGGCTGGTAACCTTAGGCTGTGTGTTACCGAACGTCGTTGGCCTTTAACTTTAATATAAATACGTTATATATAACATAACATCTAAAGTTATTTTTATTCTAACTAAGCTCAGACTCTCTGTTTAAACGAGCTTCAATTTAAGCTCAAGATTGAACTCAAGCTCGTTGAAACTGTCACTTCCTTTCTTTAACTAGTCGATTTAAACTAAGTAACCAACCCACAAGTATTTATCTCAGATTGTTTACCACTTCTATATTATTACAAAAAAAATTCTATAGAATATCTATTTCTGAGCACATATAATTTTTGTATATATATATTTGACGTACCTACTTTGTATTATTAGACATTATAAAGTTTCGATGATATAATATATAGAACGTACATAAGAATTCATTGGCGTATTTTACAAAACTTAGAATTTGTCAATAGATCGACCGTTCAATAAAATTTTAAAAATATTTTCTTAATTTTTCCAAACTATAAAATGACATATTTCAAACACGTTGAGTTAATTGTTTGACTTTTAATATTACCGTGATTGACTTCTGTGACCGTACCTTCTTTCCACCTAATACATTGAATTTTATTTTATTTATTTGCATAAAGCTTTAATATGGTTCGAAAATATGAAAATAATTACATTTTGGATAGTAATCTTTAATATGGTTCGAAAATATGAAAATTACTAGATTATACCCGGGAAACGTCCCGGGATTGAGAAATCTAATATGACATATTAATTTTACATATAAAATGGAAGGATTCACTTTACAGTTACATGCAAGAAAGCTTCGGGTAGCACCTAACATAAAACAATTAAAAATGTATCTCCAATGTTAACGCCTAACCTTAAACAATGTATAACTCTAATATTAATATCTACCCTAAAACAATGTATAACTCTAAACAAAACCTCACAAAAAAATAGTCGTTTTTTTTCTCCATTTTTTATATAGTACTATGGTACTCGTTGGAAAGATAATAAAACGTTCGTTAATTTGGTGTAATTTTTTTCTTTAAAAAATCTCGTATATAAAAGATATTAACGTTTAAAAGTTATGGGAGAAAACATAAGAGAGAAAAATCCAATTTTATTTTTAAATATTTTTTTCCTAAAATATCTCAGTGTCACATGGGACGACACATGGCACACTTAAAGAGGATAATGCTTCTTTGAGTGCCATGTCATTAAAATGGCTTTGGTTTATTATATGTATAGATTAGATTTTGGGTCGTAACTTTTAATCGGTTATATAAACAGGACGTGTTAGCATGTTTAATTCGTTAAATAAATAGGCTGTGTTAGCGTCAACTTGCTTTAATAAAAAGATAGACTTATGTCCATTTTTAGATTAATACTAAAAGAATATTTTATAATGTGAACATGTTTACAACTTGTTTAAATCTTTAATTACGTAATTAGATTGCATGAGTCGTGTTTCTAGTTTGACAAAACTTATTAATCAAAATCGATAGAAATTTATCATCATATTGACCACTTAAAATCCCTATGTAAATCTGATAAAACCATATATGTTCTCTTTACTTTTCTAAAATACAAGTAGAATGAAATATTATTTTTCAAACACGTCGCAAATTGTTTGACTATTACTAATACTCTGATCATTTTCAAGACCGTACAACCTTGCCACCTAATCCTTTGATATACGTTACTTTTTATAGTTGACAAATCATCTCCCATAACTAAAGAAACATGATTAACAACAAATAATCAGATTTTAGATGTCATCTTAACTCATCTAATAAACAGATTGTGTTTCTATCAACGTACTTAGCTCGTTTAGATAAATATGCCTAGGTGTCCCCACATTCAAGATTAGAATAAAATTATTTATTTGTAATTTAACATGTTACGACTTGTTTAACTCATTTATTCTTACATGCCAATCACCCTTGTATAACTTGGTTAAACTAGTTACAAGGCGGCGACAACCTTTTAACTTATTTAGATACATGTGTTAATTACAAAGGTTGTGTTTCAAGTTAGCCAATTTCAGTTGTGTTGAGATAAGGATAAATATTTCTCACATGAACTAATATAATATATTTGTATCTGTCATTTAAAACAATGCTTTATATTTACATACAAAAAAAGGCGTAGTCATGCAAACGTCATGAATGCCGGCTTGTGACATGGAGTTATAACGTCCAATTATTAATTCTATTAATAAGAATAAGAAGCATGAAAATGACATGATCTTCAAAGACATTAAAACATACCTGCCATTCTTTAAGGCCTTGAAAGCTGCCTGAATCCAACTTCTTAACGGCGACAGGAATCCCAACACCAGCCTTCGAAGGGGCGTAAGTCACACCGTCAACCCACCCTTTAAATACTTGCCCGAATCCGCCTTCTCCTAGGATGGTGTTTGGCCTAAAGTTCTTGGTGGCGGTTTGCAACTCGGCATAAGTGAATATTTTTAAGTTTGGTGTTACTATTTGGCCCCTAGGCCTAGGCAGCACTACCGACTCCTGAATAGCGGTGACCCCACCGCGATTAGACCTGTCCCCGGCCGCCAAGGTGGGAGGTTTTTGTTCTGTCGTAATAATAGCTTTGTTATTGGTGGGATTATTAGAAAGCTTTCTATGGCAGTTTCCCATTTGTCTAAGTGGCTTTGATCTATGTGTATTTGAGTGTTAAAATGTTTTTCATGGAAAGAAAAGAAAATTGAAGTGGGAAAGAGGGTTGTCATATGGAACCATATTGGGTCCCTTGTTAAGTTTTGAAGAGTGACATAAGATATTTTTTTTGAATGGGTTATCTAAATATATATGTAGTAATTACAACTACTAAGTAGGGTTATTCTAGCCAATGACCTCCAGCCCAGCTGGGGAGAGGTGGGAGGGTTTACCTCTTAAGAGGGTTCCCGCCCGGGCTTGGTCTTGAGTTCGAATCCTGCACACCACGAAAAAATTCCCTGTAACGGTTTGAGATAACTTCAAAGTGGACACCGGTGCGTGGGTAGAGATTCGAACTCGAGTCGAGGGGTTGTCTGTCGATTGGGTTTACCGCTAAAGCACACCTTCCAAAAAAAAGTAGGGTTATTCTAGAAATATTAGATAGCAAATTGTGTAACTAGATAAAAACAAATCAATGAAAAATAAAGTTAACTAAACACGTTGATCTAAAAAAAATGAAATTTATAACTAGTTACTTCAAGAAACATATGTTGACACCATACCCAACTCAATTATTTACTGGTACGAACTTAGCCTACTTCTAGATACATAGTTTGTCATAGATCCTTTACATAATTATTGCAAATTTTGTAATTGTTTATTTCCAAATTATAAATATTTTTTCCAAGGAAACTATATATATTATAAATAACCGATGCTAATCTGTTAGTGATCCGTTTGTGAAACACATATTAATTTGTTTCTAAGATGTATTATTTGTCTCACTATCTGTGATCCCTCAGTAAACGATGTCAATGACTGTCAAAATTCTCACCATTTTTACTGTGTCTGAGATTATTGAAACTCAACAAGAAAATTTTACATTTGTTTAATTTTAAATACATTGATAAATTAATAATTCTTTTAAAATTCTCATTAGTATATAAAAATACAATATTAGTATATTACCTTTGTTAAAAAAATAATATAAAACTAGCTACGGATTATTTTCATCCGTTAAGTTGGTAAAAATGCATGTATTTCTTGTATCTCGTTAATTCATTGCATTTGGACTTTTTCTTGCGATAAAAAAGATATTTTATAAATGTTGAAAAGCGAAAAGTAGAATTGGTCCATTGGTCAAGTCCTGTTTGATAAAATTTAAAGGGCTAAGTTTTGGTAATAAGTCTGAAAGTTTAATTAAATTTCAAAGTTTGACTCTTTTGTTTTGAAAGTTATTAAGTTTACTTTACACCTAAGAAACGAAATTTTATTGATCAACATATCGTAGTCATGTAATAGTTATGACCTTACAATTCAACAAGATAGAGCACGGTTAGGTTTCCATTTTATTAACATTAGACTTTTTAACATATGTCAAATAAATTTAACTTTTTTATATTTGCTTTAACGACTTTATTGACGACAATGTAAGCATCAAACTAAATTATATTATCACACCACTCGTAGTTGTACCAAAATGTGGGCATAGGGCATAGCACAGCGGGCCGTGCCGGGGAGTTGGGTGAAGGGTTGGGTATTGGGGCAGCCACGAAAAACTTGTAAACATATTCTCCTTGAGACCATGTGTAGTGGGGAGGGGTTTATTTATAAAGCTCCTGTTTCTGATTGTTCCACGTGGCAGCTGAGTCAGCATGGAGAGATAAAGTGAAAAAGGGATGTAGTGGTAGGGGCTTTATTTACAAAGCCTCTATTTCTGACTGGTTGATTATTTTATTATTTTTTTTAATCTTTTAACTCAAAATAATTAAAATAAAAGACAAATAAATATAAAAAATTACAAATAATATTAAAAACACACAACTAATATTAAAAAAAAAGTTACAACTAATATTAAAACACACTTCCTAAATTACTTATTTAAACATTACATATTACTAAATTGCTTATTTAAACACTAGATAATTCATAAATTACTTATTTAATCCTAATTTTCTCCACTATGGAAAGTAGTTGTCCCAGTCCTCGAGTGTGTAGTACTGGGGGGACACGGAACGATCGCTATCGCGACCATCGGATATCGCATCTGAGGGGATCCAGCAGTACTCACGAGAAGGGGAAGGTTGGCTCCAGAGGCGTTCCTCCTTCTCAATTTCCCTGAGGGCTTCCAAGTCCTCCTCAGTTGGCTCCCCTCGTTGACGGGGGGTAGTCTGGTGGTAGGGGGTGGGGATAGTCTTGTGGTAGGGGGTGGGGATAGTCTGGTGGTGGGGGGGTGGGGGTTGGTGGTACAGCAGCAGCAGTCCGGGGGGTGGGTGCCGACAACATTAGTCGGTCCATTTCTCTAACAGCCATGGCATAATCCATGACCCAGACCAATTCCTCATCCGTGAAGTCATCATCGGCTTCAGGAGGAGGAGGAAAGGTTGGTTGCACAGCAGCAGGAGGAGGAGTGAAGGTTGGTGGTGCAGCAGCAGGCGGAGGAGGAGGATAGAACCAATGTTGTGGAGGAGGAGGAGGGGGTTGTGCAGCAGGAGGAGGAGAGGAAGAGAATGGTAGTCTCCGGGGCCGGCCCCGGCCTCGGCTACGGCGAGAGTACTGCCGGAGATTAGACGGTCTGGCAGCTCCTGGTGCAAAACCGCCACCCATATTATTCATTGCTTTGAGGAGGAGGATGAGGAGGTGTGACTGAAAATCAGTTTTGGTGTTGTATTTATAGGGTTATAAATCTGACCGTTTGGGGGGGAAAACGTTTGAAATTCAAAATTTGAAATTTAAACGTTTGGGGGGGGGGGGGGGGTAAATTTGAAATTCAAACGGTTTGGAACAATAACCGTTTGAAATTTAAATGTTTGAATATAATTTTTTTTTTATTTTTTTAATAAATATTATTTTTTATATTAATTATTTTTTTTTATTATTTTATTTAATCTAATAAATTTTCTGTTTAAATTATTATTATTATGTTTATTATTATTATTATTAAAAAAATATATAAAGGTTGAATGTTTGACCTTGACACGTGGCAAGGTTTGATTGGGTGATGAAAACAAAGCATGGCGTTATATATATAAAGCCCCAACCGGTTTTTTGAGAAATAGCGCCCCCCCTGTTTCGGTGTTTGGGGCGCTATTTTTCACTTTTTTGCCCCAATAACGCTCCACTACGGTGGGTCTGAAAAACTAACTAAAAAGTTACATGAGACATGTTTTTTTTTATCTTGATAATGTCATGTTTTGTATCATGTCAAGAATTTACTTCTCTAGAGGATTTACTCTTAAAACGTAACATAAAAGATAGTTATTAACCTTTTTTTTCTTATGATGTATTGTGATACCCCATATTTTCAGATTCATACTTTGACTAAACTCTAGTTAACTTATACTTAAGTTCATAGCATTCTACTTAACTAGGATTAGTTAGATGAGTCACACGTTGCACAATTATATGTTAATAACTGCATAAACGGTAATTCGGGGAATTACCGTACTACATACACGAGTATCGAACCCTGAACGTTGGTGAATTGGTTTTTGCAATTACTATGTTTAAAATTATGTCCTATTAAGTGATTATGTGAATTTACGTGATTAAACGTTGTCGATTCGGTAACCGGGACGGGACGGACCGGGGCCCGAAACTATAATATGAACATCCTGGATGTTTTATGGTTTATTAATAATAAGGTAATTATTATTAATAAGTTTATAATATTAAAAATAAAAAGAAAACAAAAATAAGGAAATAAACCTCTCCCACGCAGCGCAGAGAGGAAGGGTTAATCCTCCACGGTCCGCTAGGATTAATAAATTGTTTTCCACGTTTTTGGACGCTCCGCGGTCCGCGAGGCCTTATCTGACGAGCCCAAGTCGGTTAACCACATATTTAAACATGTTTTAACCCGCTTTTTTATCAAAACAACAACCCTAATTCATCCATAAACCCCACATACGAATTAAACAACTCTCAAACACCTGCTTTGGCTAAATAACATCATTCGGGAAGGATTAAAGTTGCTTGGTTTGATTGTTTGAAGAGCTTTAGGTATAACTCTGATTCTAATATGTTTTAATCTTTTTCACTATCCTTTAAAATCAACAACACAAGTTTGTCCGGATCTGATGTGAGTTTTATAAAGATTAAAACATGATTAATAATGTGTTTGTGGTTATTATGATGTATATTGTATGAAACTTGTATGTTAAGGAATATTGATGATCTAGTGTTTATAGATATTGATACTCTTGTGTGATGGATCTGTTATATGTTATGAATATGTTGTATGATGTGTCTATGATCTTGTTTAAGCTATATTGTGAATCTAGGGTTTGTAAATAATGAGATTTTGGTATGTTTAAAAGTGGACAGATTGTATGTAGTAACTTGTAGGACAAGTAACATAGGTTTGAAATGCTTATTTTGATTGTTACTTGGTTCTAGCATATTGGTTACGTGTTTGGAATTTTATACAAACAAAGGTCATATATGATTTTCGGACTTGTAAATTGAGTCAACTTTAAACGGCCATAACTTGAGATTTACAAGGAGTTAGGTCACGAATTTTGGACAGTAGATAGATACATGAAATTCAGGACGTTTCCAAGTAGATTCATCCCTCTTGGATGAATCTGTGATTTTAAAGAATTTTTCTTGTAAACTGTCTTAAATAAAACATTTTCAAAACCTAGCTGTAGTAAAAAAAAAATTCATAATTTTTCAACATGGTTTGGTCATGAAACAAAAATAGTGACACAACAACTGAACATATAGGGATGTTCAGTGAAATTTTTAGAGTCTAATATGATGTGTAAGTATTTTTCAAAAAATCGTTTTGACATCGCATAATCTGCCTCGAAACGCAGATTATGACTTTTACACATAAGTGCTTATTTGAAGGTTTGTATGTCTTGGTTATGACTTGAACTTATGTGTAAACTTGTATGAGACATATATGGTGTGTATAACTATATATAAACATAATGTTCACCAACGGGTTTATAAGGTTACTTGTGCATGTAGTTACACTAGGTGTCACTTAAACATTTTCACATCATTTGATGTCTTGGACAAACGAGTCTTGTTGTGTGTTGTGTATGCACACGTACTCACGTAGTGACACGTATAATAGGGAGTCGGTAGTGAGTTCCTATTACTATTGGATTTGGATTGAGCTTTTGCAACCTAAGGTGAGTTTCACTACTCTTTAATTTCTCAAAAGAATGTGTCTCGGGTTTGGAGACAACTTAGTTTCAGGTTTTGAAAATTACTTAACTTTTCTAGTCTGATTTGGAACTATTGTTCTATCCCAGGCTTTGGGATACTTTGATTCCTTGTGTGGATCAGGTTTTGATTCCTTGTGTGAATCGGGTTTTTATCAGTTTCACAACTTTTTGTCCTTTGTGAACTAAACACTTCTATCACTTTAAAGTCCTTACCTTTATCGAGTTAATCGCTGGAGGCGAACGGGGTATTAGTTAGTAGCGCTATTAGGTTGTGCAACAACCTCATGCCTGAGGTGCTTGGGTCACGGCATGAACTTTTGACCACAATTTTTCCTACTAGTGTTGATAGACACTGGTACTAAGGCAAATTAACTTCTTTTGTATGTTCCCGATAATACTGATGTTTAGTTGCATTGAGTGGGTTAGCTACCCCTGGCAAGTATAGAAACTGATGGTGTTTTACAGTTTTGGAAACTTTACTTTTGCTACTTAAACTGTGAACTCACCAACTTTATGTTGACACAAGCTAGCATGCTTTTGCAGGTCGCTAAGTTTGGAGCACGTTAGGTCATGCATCATTGTGTCATGGGTTATTAAACATTGTCAAACTATTTTTATCGGTTGCATAACTTTTACTTTGGTTTTGGGCGCGATTGTTTTGTGCAAGATCATTTAACTTTACTGTTTTGATTTCGCTTCCGCATTTCTTAAAACTTTTGATTGGTTATTAAACTTAGTTTTTGAAAACGAACTTATACCTAACTAGTTTATGATTTACCACAAACCGATTTACACCTAACTAGTTATTATTTACCACAAACCGGTTATTAAACTAGGTTTATGATTTACCACAAACCGATTTATGATTTACACCTAACTAGTTTATTAAACCTATCAACCCAAAAACAAACCGGTAGAACAAATTGTTGAAATGAAGCAAACCATTTGGTCAACGAAACAAACAACTTTAACAGGGGAAGTCAAGTCGGTTGGGTTTCTTTGGGCTAAAGAATAGAGTTAGACTCAAGTCGTTGACTTAGTCGAATTGGTGTAAATTTTTAATTATGTGAGATGTTTATTTGCTTTGGCCTTCCCGGTTTGTGGGTTGCTAGCCGTCGTTTTAAACAAAGTATACCTTTAAAATAAATAAATAAACAAACCAATATAATAAATTGTTGACATGTTAACCCCTTATAGGGTATTGCAAAAGTTTCTGTTTAAATATAGAGAAGGTTATTTTAGTGGTGCTAACATTTAAAGTTTGGCATTTTGATTATACTTTCTTCCTCTAAATATTCATTTTCAAGATTGAAATTAAGTTTCTAATTTTCTTCACGGCTCTTTAATTTAAACAAATTTATTCAACACTTCTAACTTCTCATTCTTAGTATCGCAGTCTCAAAATAGTTTTACAAGGTTCATCTAGTGTTTGAGCTAGATACCCTATACCCAACTTAGTTAACTGAGTTATCACTCACTATCACAAACACAAATGAATGTTTTAACGGGTCAACTCGAAATAGAACATGATTTCTTAGTGCGAGTAGCTTAGGGTTTTAATTATTTCACACGAGTAAAGATATATATAGACCGTGTTTAGGTTCACTTATTCAATTTGTCAATCCGTCATGCCGATACTATTGATACCCCAAGATCAAACAGTAGTGATGGTTGAAGGGAATGGGTTTAAATTACATTATACATAAATTGCTATGTTTTTTTTAATATGTTGAATTTAAGTAGAACATAAAAAGGTGACCCACCTTAAAATGTTGGTATCTCACAACTTCAAAAATAATCATTCATGTTATTGAAAACAAACAAACAAAGCCAAACTGCTTTTTAATAGTTAAATGAAATGCATAGCACCTGGTCATATGAATTAAACTCAAATAATTAAAACGTTAAATGACAAAGAAACATAACATTAGGCCCATATATTAATTTATCTACATATAGCTTGAAACCGTCATTATAATTTATAACTCTACATTCAAAAAATATATTATAAAAGCGAATCCGGAAATCAACACTTACGAACTATACACTGTGGCGAACAGAAGGTAGACGATATATCCATAACGCATTGTAGCGCGACTAACTAGATATCATTCCTGCACAAGGAATAGGATGGTAGTGAACCAACATATCACAATGTCATAAAAATATGAAACTAGTTAAAATTTGTTCATTTCAATCATATTACATATGTTGCATTTAATATGTGTTGCATGGTATGAAATTAGCAAATAATCCGATATGGTAAAACGAAGAAAGTGAGTAGTTGTGCTTCTACTGCTTGAAGTTGAAACAAAAACCGAATATATATGACTAAGAAACTAAGATTGCGTTTTGAATCTGATTTTTAGATTACTGCGTTTTGAAAACGCAGATAATCAGTTTTTAGTGTTTGGAATTGCGTTTTGAAAACGCAAATAATCAGTTTTTTAGGCTACCAAAACGCAATAATCTGTAAGCAGCCCCACCCCTGCTTTTTCAAAACGCATAATCTGTTTTGAATAATTAATCCCAAACACCCCCTAAATAAACAGCTAATTATTTTCAAAACGCAGTCCAAAACGCCTCTTAATGAAAGAAAATCAAAATGATTACTGTATCTATATTTGTCAAATATGAATTAAGAAAGCATAGTAGGATCTTTACCTTATAATTGTAGTGAATCTTTTTGGCCAAAGAACTTTGGCATTATCTGGTGCAAGCACATTAACAACAGAAAAACCGTCATGTAGATGGATCATGAGCATGGTATTCGTCTTGTTTTGATGGTGAAGGTTGTGAGTCAACAGTAGTCAAACTCTTGTGATTTTCAAAAGTTTCAGCTTGAGAGGCTAAATACTCAAGTGCAACAACAATATCACTAATCAAGGGCCGGAAATTTGCTTGCTCCTGAAGACACATTGCAGTTACTGCAACCACGTGGTGCACCGAACGTACAGAAAATCGACCTTGCAGCTTGGGATCCACCAGCTGAACAAACTTCTTACGGTCTTTCAAAAAGGGACGTGCCTGCATAAGTTAATTGACATTTTACAAGATGAATAACTTCGTAAAATGAAGAAATAAAAACGTACCTAGAGGTGGAAAATTTGACCCACTTAATAGCAAATGGGTCATTTTGGGTTGTGTTTTATTATTGTAAAAGTTATGGTTTTTGTGTTCATAATCATAGCATTAGTTAGTCATAGATAATCCAAATATGTACAACAAAAGTTGCTTCAAGCTGTACCCATTTTGACCCGTTACCCAACCTGTGCATCAGAATTCGATATGTCATAAAGAGATAAACCGGTAAACACAAAATGGGTAAGGAAAACAACTATTACTAGAAGGAAAATTAGTGATTAAAGGTCAAAAAGTCCAACTCACCCAAGCAACTAGATTTTGCTCTCCAGGTTTCTTGGTCGTGTCAATGGCCCTACGCCCGGTAATCAGTTCCAACAAAACAACTCCAAAGCTATAAATATCAGACTTCGTAGTTAGTTTTCCACTCATAGCATAATCCGGAGCACAATAACCATATGTACCCATAACTCGAGTTGACACGTGAGTGTTGTCACCAACAGGGCCCAACTTAGCCAGTCCAAAATCTGAAAGCTTTGGATTAAAGTCATTATCCAACAATATGTTTGAAGACTTTAAATCGCGATAAATTACAGGTGGATTTGCTTTGCAATGGAGATACTCGAGCCCACGAGCTGCACCAACAGCTATCTTTAATCTGGTGTGCCAATCAAGCGGCTCCTGATCAGGCTCTAGATCTGTAAATAATAAACATTATTATAACTCAGAAAACAATATAAGTAACCATTAGTAGGATATCAAAAGCACAAGTATATCATGAACCCTACCAAAAAGATGATTTTCCAAGCTACCGAGCGGCATATACTCATAAACCAACAATCTCTGATCTCCATCCGTGCAGTAACCGATCAAAGTAACAAGATTCGAATGGCGCAGGAGACTCAACATAAGAACCTCAACAATAAACTCCCGGTTCCCCTGCAGACCATTAAGATTCAACTGCTTTACAGCAACCACCTGTTAATCAAAATCCAACTATTAATCCTACATTCCAACACTCAAAACACATCATTCAAACATAATTAACACCTAAAATGCATATAATTAGGCCTTACTTTGCCCGACTCTAACCGACCCTTGTAAACGCTTCCAAATCCACCTTCACCTATCAAATTTGCATCCTTAAAGTTTTGTGTCGCAGTCGCGAGCTCGCGAAATGTGAAACTATGTGCCACATTTGCCCTCTGACTACTAAAACATTTCTCCTTCATATTATCACTCACCTTATTATCTACACATCAACACAAATATTTCAAACCAAACCACATTATACAAATATAATCCATAATTCACAGTACATTTATTTAAAAAAAAAAAAAAAAAAAAAAAAAAGCTAACCTGCAACTCCATTAGGCTTGATATCAGCATCAAAACCTTGAACATCTTTAGAACAACAATTAAAGCAAGAAAAACACTTAATTTGCAATACCCTTTTCATCATAAACACAGCAAGAACCTTAATTGAGCAAACAAGAACTAAAATCTTTAAATATCAGACAAAAACTTAATCTAAAGAACAAAAAAAATATACAAAACTCTTGAAATAATAAGACAAATAACAAATCAACGCGTAATTGCAATAAACAATTCAACAACAATTCAACAAGAATTAAAGAATCTAGTGAAATTGGAACTAAATGAGCAAATTGGTATGACAAAACAACAAAAAAATGAATAATAAATAAAATGGGTAGAAAAAAGAAGAAATATTTAAGAATAAAGAAAGGCCGGAAGTGGTTGTAAATGCTTGGAATTAAGTACACAAACTTTGAATGTTGTGAATGATGTTAATAAATCCTGTTTTAGCGTCCTGTGTGTGTGTATGCATACACAGAATATAATTAACTATGGAAGATGACGTATTGAATCCGTTGTATAACGTGTTGTAATAAATGGGTGACATTCATTCTATATTTAACATGGAATAAAGGGTGTGGATATCTTTTTTTTACTTGTTTTTATGATTCTTCTGAATTTTGTTTTTTTTTTCTTTCACTAACACGCGATCAAGTCTTCAGAGCGATGACCGCCGATAAAACCGATTACAACATATTCAAAGGCGACTTGCGCCATTCCTCCCAACATAAATCCTTAAACTTGTGAATTTTTTGGTAAAAAAGAAATTTGGATTGGTATCAGGATATAAAGTCGTGTCTTATATCTGGTCTTATACTTGTTGAGTAACTAAGTGATCATTTATTAGGTGTCGGGTAAACTACTTCGTTTGTTATGAGTTACACATTGAGATTTTGTCATATGTTTTTTACTGGCATAGTTTTGTTACCAAAAAAAGGTATATAAGCGGTGAAAATTAATAGATCAGTCGGTACTTTAGTACCCAAATATAAATATAACTAGAGTTTAAGGTTACCCGCACTTCGCCGCGGTGTTGACAGTTATGTTTCAAGTAAATGGGGCATTATGGTCTAATGTTTGCGTTCGTCGAGACAAACAACTCTCAAACACAACATTAGGTCGCCAGACGATCGTAATCTTCAGCGTATCCACTATGTCCTCATGTTGTCGCTTCGCGCTCCACTGTCACAGTTGGTGGCTGTCGAAACCGTCTTCGTTGTCGGCCTCTTCCACCGTGCTCTTCCTGTCTATATCTCTCTCTTCAACCGAAGGAGTGACAGAATTACTCAACCAGGACCCCCTATTATATTGTGTATCGAAAGTTCGAAACCAATTAAAAACAATATTTGTGGAATTAATACATATATATATATATAGGGGTCGGTTCAAATACAAAGTAATGAAAACGTGCGAAGTGTGCGAAGTGTCACTTGTACATGATAATTACGTAATGCTTTCATGAACATATAAAAACATTTCGTAATTATCATTACGTAATTATCATGTACAAAGTGCATGATATTTACGTAATGTTTTTGTATGTTCATGAAAGCATTACGTAATTATCATGTACAAAGTGACACTTCGCAGACTTCGCACGTTTTTATTACTTTGTACAATAACCGCCCCCTATATATATACACATGTAATAGTAAAATAACAATTTAAGTAATAAGGTAAATAAAATATTAGTTTTCTGTATTATATAATAGAAAAATAACAACTTTATAAAAAAGCTAATAAAATATTAGTTTACTGTTCAAGTGTCGTACACTTTATATAGAGATAATTATATTTCAAGTAACCGGGGAGGTTGAATTATGTTTACATATACTTGTAAACATAACTTGTGAAATATGTCACAATGTTAATCACTATGTCACTAAATATTAGTACATTTAAAATTCTAATGCCTTAGGAAAAATAGAAATCGATATACTATTATATATAACATGACTGGAAAAATTACATCAAGATAGCGGGCACTTTCTATTGTCCGATATAATATTATGCTCTAATCTCATAATTCTTCCCGACATTATTATTATTATTTGAATGGCTTATAAAAGGCTACATCATTGTTAAAATATGCACTTTCTAGTGTAATTTGTTAAAATCAAAATTTCTTTATACTAGATGAATATATATAATTCATAATTTACTGTGCTTCATTTTTTGCAAAAGAAATTAATGTATTCTTGTTGTCATTTATCTTTTTCAGTTGTTTCAGAGATGATACAAATCTTTGTATTTATAGGCATCCTTCCGAATGTGAATCAATTCACTTTTGACGTTATTAGTATAATACAAAGTTTATTAGACTTTGTAAACGAGAAAGAAAATAATAATAATAATAATAATAATAATAATAATAATAATAATAATAATAATAATAATAATAATAATAATAATAATAATAATAATAATAATAATAATAATAATCCAAAATGGCCCCGAAATAAATGTGGAAAAGAAATAATGAAATGGTGAAAGTCACTATCAGTGGAGCTTTTAAGACTTTCACCGCCTCGTTTCATTTATATATATGTTTCGGTTCCACTTCCAGCTAAGCAAAATAAAAAGAATGCCACACTTTAAATCTACTACCCCATGTCACTCTGCTAGTGTCAAACCATTAATAAATTTGTTATTGATTATAGATTTGTCACATCATACGCACTCATCTTTTATATATGTATATACACAAGTGGAAATTTGTTTTAAGTCGGTATCAGTTTAGTTTGGTTTGGTTTGGTTTGGTTTGGCTTGGCTTGGCTTGTTATGATACTAGTATCGTATTGACACCTAGTAAAAGAGAAAACAAGAAATATAAAGTCATGATATGCTGAAAAGATATTGACACATATTTTATCAATCGAAAACCATAAAAATGAATAAAGTCATGATGTGCCCGAAAGGATATGAACACATATTTTACATTTATCGAAAACCATAAAAACGTAAACGAATACTGGTTCTAACAATACCCGATCATGGTACCGATGCCAGCATCGGCTCGGTTCGTCGCGATATCAGGATCCGCTATAGTTTACGGTACACCAAACGTATAAAGAGAGTGTTGTATATATACATAGGAGAGATCAAATACAGTGAGAAAGAGAAAGATCATGGGTTATTTTATAGTATAACGTATCATGCAATAGACTCCATAGCTATAGTGTTCTCTATTTTTTTTTTTAATTTGGAAGTTAACTTTGTATACATTGATGCTATATGTGTGTATATGTGTTAACGCTTTTCCTTTAAATTAAAGTGTGACGCATATGGGATATGCTTTGACCTTGTTCGAATTTGAATAAAAGTTTGTTAAAGTTCCTTTACTATTATTATATATGTTTTAATCTACAATGAATGTCAATTTGCTTTACAATAAAAGATGAACGGATAAGACTGGGTGTAGTGGTGGTATGATTGCGCGTGAAAAGCAAAAATAGCGCCCCCAACACCGTTACGGGGGCGCTATACATACAAAACCAGGGCAAGCGTTATATATATAACGCTGAATGTTGTTTGAATTAACCAATCAAACCTTGCCACGTGGCAAGGTGAAAGTTTGAATTTTAAAAAAACGATCGTTTCCTTTCAACGGTTTATTCTTTTGAACGGTTATAAATTTTTTTTACTATATATATATATATAAACACACTACACAAACATTTAAAAAACACACTACACAAACACACTACAATTTTATAAAAACTACACTACAAACACACTACAAACCAGCTATGGGTGGTGGATTTCCAAATGATCTTGCCGAGCCGTCGAATCTCCGACGATACGCTCGCTGGAGACGTTTGAATCCACCAGTGTTTTTTTCTCCTCCTCCTCATCAACAAGTGTTTTCTTCTCCTCCTCCTCCTCAACAAGTATTATCTTCTCCTCCTCATCCTCCTCCTCCTCAACAACTGTTTTCTTCTTCTCCTCCTCCTTCTCCTCAACAGCTGTTTTCTTCTTCACCTCCTCCTCCTCCTCAACAAGTGTTTTCTTCTCCTCCTCGTACTCGAGCAGGAGTCACTCCTCATCCTATACACTTCCCCATTCCTCCACTCCCAAGATACACTCCCCCACACCCTAATGCTAATTTCACTGATGAGGAGTGTGTGTGGTTTTTAAATTATGTTATGGCTGTTAGGGGAATGGGTCGGCTACAGTTTGTGGAGAACCAACCAAACCCCAACCCCACTCCAAGCCCTCCTCCCTGGTCACCCACTGAGGAGGAGTATGAAGCACTAAGGGAAGCTCAAGAGGAGGAACGCTTCTACAATTATTCCCCTCCTCGTGAGTACTGCTGGATCCGCGAGGATGCGAGATCCGATGGTCGCGATAGCGATCGTTCTGTGTCCCCGCCCAGTACACACTCGAGGACTGGGATAACTACTCTCCATAGGGGAGAAAATTATGATTAATTATGTAATGTTTAAATAAGTAGTTTAGGAAGTGCGTTTTAATATTATTTGTAACTTTTTTTTAATATTAGTTGTGTGTTTTTAATATTATTTGTAATTTTTTTTATATTTATTTGTCTTTTATTTTAATTATTTTGAGTTAAAAGATTAAAAAAAATAATAAAATAAACAACCAATCAGAAACAAAGGCATTATAAATAACCCCCTACCACTACATCCTTTTTTCACTTCATTTCCCCATGCTGACTCAGCTGCCACATAGACCAATCAGAAACAGGGGCATTATAAATAACCCCTCCACATGGTCTAATAATACAATACTCAAAATATGATAGAGTCCAAATTTCTAAAACATATAAATTAAAGATATAATTCCAATTGCTAATTAGATTTGGTTTTAAGTCTTTAAAAACATTTTTTTTCTTCAAGTCTCATAAATAAGAGTTTAAAAAGGTTCACCGTTCTAAAAAAGTCACATTCTGTTTTCATAATTAATCTTCTTATAACAAGTACTTATTGTGAATTTTGATAGTCTAGTTTATTAAATATAATAATTGTAGAAGACGATATTTATTGTGATAGCCTCATTAAACAAATAGCCATAGGTAACTCAACTTACATTTTTGTGATAAAAGAGAAAGTGCTTCTTATTGCCTCCACTGTTTTTCAAATTAAAAATATTTTACTTGTTAGTATTATATGTACAAAGGAAAAAAGAATTTCTTGAAAGTAGGAAGATATGTATTCGCTCTAAAAGTCTAAATGTTGTTCAAAATTGAAGTTTTATTTTAACTATTTTAAGTTTTTTATACCATGGTATTTAATTTTGAGTTCACAAGCATGATGTGTAAAGCATTTTATATCATGGTTATAAGATGAGAAAAGTAATTCGTGTAATTAATAGACAAGGGACATGTGTTATGGTTGTAACCTTTGTTTATGATGCATGTCACAACTGCTGTTATAAATTATGACTTATATATGAAAAAGATGTGTAATGTGTTGAAAGCTAAGCATATCCAGTGAAACGAAAGATATATACAAATAGTCTCATAAGTCATAAATATCTACATAATAAATTATTGTAATTAGGAATGGCAATATCTAAGGTGTATACACACATGAACATTGTTTACATGACAGTGATACGAGTTCTTTTTTTTTCAATGAACCTTGATGGTAAACTTTTGTCCCTACCTTTGATGCAATATTGACCACTGACTGAAGGAGTTAGATCTACATGATTTGTCGGATATGAACGTAAATGCTATATAGAAAAGAATTGTTAATTTTATCAAAATATATTGTGGACACAAATTACTCTATATATTAAAACACAACATCTTAGGCAACAGGTAACATTAACTCTATTTTGTTTTTTCTGTTTTGTCTTTGGTGAGGTGAAACCTCACGTACCATCTAGTTGTTATTATATGTTAGCTATTTTAAGAGTCTCATTTTAATGTATCTAATAGATCCCACATCTCCACCCCCAACTATGACCATCAGTGACATGTATATTGTATCTTATGATCACTTGAGGCCAACAAGGTATTAACAAGCCTTATAGATTCACAATGGCACACAAGTAGGTGATATTGATAAAGTGCTCTTACTGAATTGGAATTTAGATACTTGTCCGTGACTATCAGGATTGATAATGATAAGATACATGGTTATTACACGGGCCACCAATTAGTTTGGTGATGCCTTGTCGTGACCTATACAATTAGTTAGATGTAAAGAATGTTTTTTCTTCATGACTTGCTTCCTGAGACGGTATGTATGCACCAACCTCCACGGAGTTGTGGAATCTGGCACACTAGTTATGTTTGTCGCCATCATTATACTAATGGTGTGCTGCCTGCCTGGGTACTATTGCCTAGCCGACACACCTCGTCACTATTTCTCTGATTTTTTTATGGACCTCCAATTAAGGACCCATCCTGCTCAAAGGTTGGATGATGCAGAAGGGAGCCCCTAGGGGCACCATTGCGCCACCTAAACGTTACGTCAACATGAGGCTTCATTTTCCCCTTTCAATAAAGCCCAAGAAATGGAATGGCGCCCCTCCCCTATTTTTGTTTTTTATTAGCTTAAGTTGAATTGGCCCCAACAAAAACACCTGTCAGTCCTTGTTATTAGGCTAACGAGCCTTCAATGACAACACAACCCCTGCACCGTCCATGGTCCAGCCTGATGTTGATGCTTAATATCGTTGTGTCGCTAATGTTGTTGCCAAAACATGCGGTCTTAAAAATCTACTGATTGAGCATCAAGTTTCTTTCATACTTGGCCTTATTGTCTACTATGATAAAGTCAGAATCGTTTATCTTTCAACCAATCTAAGACAGCATTATCGTATAAAACATATTGAGATTCATATTGGCTTTATATAATGTAGCAAAAACTAACCTAGAAAGTAAAATACATTAAATGTTAAGTTTTGAAGTCTGGTACATACAATAATAATTTATGCAAAAAATGCCACAGAAAAAAAAAAGAAAAAAAAAACAATGCTTGTGTTTTTATTTCTAGTCCAGGTTCATCATACTCCAATCAATCTTGAGTCCAAGGTTACAAAGAGCTCCTTAATCTGTACACATTTTCCTACGCTATAGACTAACCTGCATCCATTACCATTACCAGTGGTCAACCACAGCCTCCTTAACCGCCACTACACGGCCAAACACAAAAGCCAGCACAGGCTCAGAGCTGCAATGCTAGATCCGGCTGCTGAGGTGAACCAATCTTCAGTCCAACATAACCTGGTGAGACAGATGGTCCCTGAATCCCAACATTTAGGTCAGGTGGTACCGGAACTGTAAACTGTCTATGGTTCATTGATGGTACCTGTTGCCAAGTTGAATTTCCAGGATTACTCGTTTCACCTTTTGTACCTTGTGCGTCACCAATCGCACCATGTGCTTGAAACGTCCCCATTTTGGAAAGCTTACTCCCCGGACCATCAATAAAACCGTTTTTACCATTGTGGGGTAAAATCTTATTGGTTTTTACATCAGAATCTTCATTTTTTAGTCCTGAAGTGGATGGAGTTTCGGGTTTGTTTAGAATATCGTTGCTGGCTAACCTGGGGGTATAACTGTAATTTTCGGATGGCAAAAAGGATATAGATGGGGCGGGAGGTTCGGGTTCGCCAACAAAACCAGGGCCAAATGTGACACCTTGAGGCAAAGCTTTCTTGATTTTCTTTGAAGCAATTTCCCAGACAATAGGGCCCATATTAGCAGCAAATCGAGCCAGGCTTCTAGAGTAACCATGCTCAGCATGTACACCTACCTGCATTGATATGGGAAAAAATCAAAACTTGCCAGCCAGGTCATAAAAGTAGTCTCTATTAGTAAGGATCCAAACTCGCGGGGCCAAGTTGAATTGACCCGCAAACCAATGTTTGTCTATTTTATTTTAAAATTTTATACAAAAAATTAACTGAGTTGATTATGACTACAAAAAGAATATTGTTCAAAGGAAAAAAAAAATCAACACTTTTGAATAAATGGACAATATTTCTATTTTTGGAAAAGTTTTTAACTGAATATATGCATTACATTAATGTACCTAGCTTATAAATATTTCATTGTTTATGGGATTCCACACTTGACTTACAGGTGGGTGAAAAAAATAAAAAGTAAAGAAAGTAGAATGCTTTCAGTTTTATAAAATCTATACCGCTAATAATTGCTTGCCTTCCCCGCCAAAGTTAGTTGGAAGAGAATTTGTGTTAGCATAATTCAATGGATGAAGCTGCTTGTAGGTATCACGCCTGCTCTCGTCTATAACAATATGTTTGTTCCCATATTTCATGTCAGCCCTCTTAATACGAACTGTACGTTCAAAACAACTAATTAATAAATAGAAATAAACAAGTACATAAAATTCAAGTAAAGTTAGGGTTCAGAACATGGATATGCATCCATTAGACCAACATTGCAGTGAAATATAATCATGGGCAATTGGGCATTCAAAGACAAAATATATAATGAGTGTTGACTAAAGTTTTGGTCTATTCATTACCATATCCCAACGAAAAGAAACTATAAATCACAGTCTCATAGATTTTAATTCTCATAAACAAATCATGTAAAACTGCATGTCTTATTATCAAAGAAATAAAAAAATTAGAAGTCAAAACTTTAAGGGATTTCAATTAGTCAACAAAAAAAGTAGTGGACTTTAAGCTATTTTTACCATTTTAATACTACACAGATAAAAGAACACATAAAAAGATTATCTCTAGTGTTAAAACAGGAAAAAGACAGCAAAATAAACCTGGAAATTCTTCATTCCAATCTGCTAAAAGCTCAGAGTGTTCACCATTACGGGTACGACTTGATGGAAATAAACCGTCAGCATAATTCTTATAAATCATGGGTCCTCGTCTTAAATTGTAAGGAGTAGATTCATTAGTGTTGTCTACAGTATTTGCTACTACAATGGCACCACCTGAGGTGGACTCAGGAGCAACAGCATCCAATGAGGTTCTGCCAGGTGGCTTTTTCAAGTGTTTGCTTGGAGGCCTGCCTCTTCTCACCACCTTCGGTTGCAGCTCACCATCATCACCCTCTT
Organism: Ambrosia artemisiifolia; assembly: GCA_032199755.1. NCBI lineage: Eukaryota > Viridiplantae > Streptophyta > Magnoliopsida > Asterales > Asteraceae > Ambrosia > Ambrosia artemisiifolia. The sequence goes on along the minus strand of CM063518.1, from coordinate 13,437,269 downwards.
GCCTCAGATTTTCAAAATCCCTTTTTGCCAATTCTTGTATAGACCTCGCCTAAAAGAACAAAAATCAGAAACATAAAACATATAAATTTGTATATATAGCATATTGGTTCAGAAATAAAGATGCCAAGCCTACCTGGCGAAAGAAAACAGTGTCAGATGAGTTATACTGCATTGCATTAGAACAAATCAAGTACACGTCTGCCTGTATACATCAAAAGAAAACAAGATGATGTAAACTGTAAACACACTTCCAACATGCATGGAACATATTGCTAACACTAATACTTTTAGCTCAAATCAAATGGTAGACTATTAGCGTGGTTTAAAAAAGCGTGAGGTGCTCTAACACGTTTAGGTCTCAAAATACAAGGGGCGCGCATCACGTACGCGAGGCATTGCTCTATGTCCAACCATATAAACTTTATTTACAACCATTAGGTAAGTCTCTCTCATCTATTCTACATATCAATCGTTTTATCAAGCATAGACCTTTCACAAACTCTTCATCCCTTAGTTTGTTTTTACATATCAGCCTCCTACAGACCCTAACTTTGACCAATTTCGACCCAGAAGCACATGAAGTGCCACCCCAAGCCCCTTAGGCATTTTCCAGCTCGGCCCGCCCCTTTAAAACCAAGAATGCTAGAAGTTAGAACGGCTATACAAAATCCAGTTCTTGACTCATTTGAAAAGTTAACGTGCTATAAATTCAAGCATAGACAACCAATGACAAATGACCAACCTCCAATTCTTCCAGATTTGAATAAAGTCCCTTATCAAGTTTGCTCCTAACAGTGCCAAAATCCATAGGCTGTTCTATAATTTCATGGTAATCAGGAAGCTACACAAACAAAATTCCCAATATCAGCAACGAAATAACATTTAACAAACAGTAAGATCGATGACACAAACTATCTAGAGTAGAGAAACCACCTCAACAGGATCAACCGGCTCAGAGAACACCGCGTGTGTGTCCTTCCTGCAGATACACGCAAACCGCTGTATTAGTCCATCAACCGTACAACAAGAAATAAGCCAACTTTTGAATGAAGTGAAAGAAAAAGAAACACACTTTTGAAGTCTGTCAAGAATGAACAACAACAACTTTTTGTCTGGCAAAGGTGTGGTTGTGGGTCCAGTCTCCAATGGTGATCCTGTCCACATATTAAATTGTAACATCAACAAACTAAATGCTGGGAATTTCCCAACAACATATTGCATTATATATTTATATTTATAAAAATATAAACTATATATAAAGAAAAGGTTTTTGATTAAGACCATGAGGACTCTCCATCGCTTTCTCATCATCCTTTTCATCCTACAAACACAAACACATCAAAGATTATTCATCAGCAACAAAACCATACCAAAGTCAAAGGGTGAGTCAAAGTAAAGATATTATCAACATTCAACAAAGCCAGATGGCATATAAAGGTCAACTGAAGGGAATAACAGAGCACAATATAAGCATATTAAATAAGTGACAAATTTAACCTTTTTCAGGTACATGATAATAATGGATTAATATTATGAATGTTCTTTTTGTTGTCCATATAAATAAATAATACAAACTGTACATATTAACAACCGCCATCAAGTATCGAAAATAACAATTTTGTTTTCAGAAACAGAAAGGTTCTAAAAAAAAATCAAAACTTTACATTTAAACTCTAATTTCACAACAAAATTATAAATTTATAAATAAATAAATAAATAAAAACACCCCCTGATTCACGCGCGAATATACCCATACCCATACCCAAAACAAAGATCTAAAACAATTTAAAAAAAAAAAAAAAAAAAAAACCCTACAAATCCTTAAACCTTTGTTTGTCCTAAAAATTATTAAAACCCTAATTTATAAAGATTTATTAATTAATTAAAAAAAGAATAAATTACCTGATGATTAGTAACAATACAACCAGATCCGGACTCAATTTGGTGATTATTATCATCAGCATTCGAATCAGAGTCACAGGAAGCGGAATTAACAGGTGAGGATTGAACAGAACGACGTCGTTTTTGTTTATTTCCTTTTTGTTGCTGTTGTTGATTGTTCAATTGAGGTAAACGAACAACGAGTTTGACTTTCTTTTGTTGCCTCTCGTCATCGTCATCATCGTCGTCGTCTTGATAATAATCGTCTGATGCATCTGATGTGATGGTGGGGTTACTGCGTGTGGATCTTCGATTAGATTGTTGTTGTTGTTGTTGTTGTTGGAGAGCTCTTTGTTTTAGATCGTTAAGAGATGGACGGCCTTTCTTCTTCTTCTTTGTTGGTGTTGGTGTGGCTCCGCCTACCTTACCCATCTGGGTTATGTGTTTATTTCTTTCTCTCTCTCTCTAAAAATATTGTTGCACTTTGGTTTGTTTTGTGTTGTTTTGTTTCTCTCTCTACACTTGTTTGTGTTGTTTGAAAGTAGTAGCGATTATACGAATTTTTGTTTTTTTTAGTTATGGCTTTTGTGGAGTTGTGGGATTCCACCCTTTGGCTTTTCAATCTTTGGTATTTTTTACCCTTACTACTACTGGGTAGCGTTTGGTATGCAGAAATGAGAGGTGGAATGAAATGGAGCATTATGATGAAATGAAAAAAAAAGTGTTTGGTTGGACAAGGTAATAGAATCATCCATTACCTCCTCCATTCCATTCTCTCTAAGGTAGTTTTTGGTATGCAGGAATGGAAGGCGGAATGGAATGAAGCATTACAATGGAATGAAAAAAAAAAGTGTTTGGTTGGTCAAGGTAATGGAATCATCCATTACCTCCTCCATTTCATTCCCGCTAAAAACCCCAAAATTCATTTCATCCATCCCCCCTGTTTTTTTTTCCATTCCATTCCCCCTGTCACCCTTTATCAGCACCGACCACCACCCACCTCTACAACTACCACCCATCGCCACCACTGACCACCGCCATTGCCGAACGCCACCACCCACCGACCACCACCGCCACTCTCCGTCATTGACCACCGCCACGCCACCCACCGACTACTGAAATCACTAACCAGCACCAACTGCCACCTCAACCACCACCAAGCACCGATCGCCACCCATCACCAATCACCGATAGCCACCACCGACACTCTCAATCACCGACCACCGCCACCCATCGACCACCACCACCACCGCCACCACTCACTGTCGCCACCACCACCACTACTATAACCATCAAACGTCGCCACCCACCCACCGACCACCACCAGCACCCATCATCGCCGCCGCCGCTGACCATCACTACCACCAACTGCCACCACCTACTGACCACCACCACCTTCGCTGCCGCCAACCACCGTCGTTGGCACCCATTGTCAATGGTCGTCGCCACCATTCACCATTGTCGGTTTTATTCATATGTCTTTTCCTACCTACCAAACAATATAAAGTAATGATTCATTCTATTCTCATGTGGTAACTAAACAAGACCATGGAATGGTAATCTGCATTCCTTTGTTCATTCCATTCCCTCGTCCATTTCATTACCCCATACCAAACAGACCCTAAAAACCCCATATTCATTCCATCCAACCCCCTTGTTTTTTTTTTTCAATTTCATTCTCTCTGTCACTCTTCATCACCACTGACCACCACCCACCTCTACCACTAGCGCTCATCGCCACCGCCACCACCGAACACCGCCATCGCCACCTACCACCGACCACCCCCGCCACTCTCCGTCACCGACCACCACCACCCGCTGCCAACAGCCATAACCACCAGTCACCACCGCTGATTTTATTCCTTTGTCTTTTCCTTCATACCAAACAATACAATGTAATGATTCATTTCATTCTTACGTGTAACCAAACAAGACCATGGAATGGTAATCATCCATTTCATTCCCTTGTCCATTCCATTACCTCCTCCATTTCATTCCCTCATCTATTCCATTACCCCATACCAAACAGACCCCTAGTGCTTAGTTATAAACTAGTGGGTTTTCAGGCGCGCGTTGCGCACCTTTAAATTTGTCGTAAGTATCGTTGACAGAGTAAAAAGCAACATTGAACTTTATATAATCCTAAACTAACGATTATGAACTATAATTTTTATATCCCAATGTAGCCTAACTGCCTATACAAACTTGGTTGATGCATCACCTCATCACTAATGAAGAATGACATATCCATTCCCGGATCAGCGAACCTCACAAACTTTGACATAAATTGCTCTGCAACCTGGACATGTTAAACCAGTTTTGGAGAAATTAGAAGTTGCAACATGTTAAATATCTCAATGACATACCAAGTATGACTGGATTAGATTATATCAAAGTTGCTTTAAAAAATTATAAACAATGCGCACCTGTGTTATTCATCATCTACCTTCCATGCCCTCTTTAAACCTTGTTAAGCGAATCCACTTCTTTAAACTCTGGTTTGATAAAGTGACCTAAGTTGTGTGTTCCATTTGTCCACAACAGTGTATTTCTTCATTCCCTTTGACTTGCCACCATCCAAATTCCAAACTTATGATAATCACATAATAACATTAACCGAGCCCATGTTTTGAGTCATTTGCAAGCCTAATAGCCTCCCCATGAGAACTAAACTTCATTATTGCCATTATCGGCCCAAAAGCCTGTTCATAAAATTATATCATGCCAATCGATTCTGAAAGTCAAACTAAATTAAGATTTTGACAATTAGTTAGTGAACCACTTACTTCCTCTTTCAGAATGGTCTTGCATGCAGATAGCACCCATATCATATTTTCCCGATTGCGGATGACCCTGTGTAATAAAGAGAACGGGTCAAATGGGTCTAAAGCTGTCCAAAGTTCAGTTTTAGTGGATATAACTATATAAATTGTTTTATCCAGAAGGTTAAATTATCATCTATATCTATACTATATTAAAATGTATCTCTTTAGGATAAAAGTGTCATTTCCATGCGAGATTAAGACGCGAGATGAAGGCGAGATTAAGACGCGATATGCATCAATTTCTCCTTAAATGATATTATGATGCATCACCTTCTCTCTAAATGATATTATGGCCTCTTCTCCTAGACTCTTGGTGAAACCATAACCGAAGAAATTTATGAACACAATTGAACTATCAATTAATGTGATTAAATTTCAACTTTCCATTGCATATTAACATGATAATCATTCATTCAGGATCTCAATTCCCAACCGGGTGCTATTTTAAAATTCGTTTGGTGCTTAAATTTGTATTTAATTTTCTGGAATACCTTTTTAATTTAGTAAAGTTTGGGGATGTGAAGCTTGTTTTGGAAGGGCAATCTAAATCAAGTGGTAAGTATCTATTGAGTATTGAGGCTCATTTAGGATATTATCGGATGCACATATGTTTTAAATGATTTGTTTTTTCTTATCTAACTTTTATGCTTATTGGCTTCTTGCCTCTTTATGTTCTAGGTGTTATAAAATTTCCCTTGCACTTTATTTGATGCAATAAAATGTGTAATCCATTTGAAAATATATCACTCATACATGCATGTAAGGCACCAAAAATAACAATCCCAAAGTTGACATAAAACTATTCGGTGCATGCATATGGCTAAACTTTTCATCACTGGTTTGGTAATTTGTGTGGGGCAGCCGAAAATCATTTACCTATGTGTTGGCTGCCCTATCACACTGATGTTGGGTTAATCATTGTGTTCACGGGTAAAAGGTCAACATAGGTTTAAGGTTTTAGTTTATTTAGTCACATGTTGTTCTCATTCTGTTATACATCTTACTTAACTTCATCTTTAGGCAATACACAATAGTGTCCTCTTTACAAGTTGTTGACTTGATTCTTATTTGAGTCCACATAAAAACAACATACTTCAATAATCTGCGTGAAACTGATTATACTTTATTGGAGATAAGAATACTTTTATCATGTTGTTACAAGTATTCATTATTTAACATATTATTCAAATACAATGTTTTGGCTGAATTTTACGTCGTAATGAATTGGTACAGTTTCATGCACTTTTTAGACCCGCCGCAACGCGCGGGTTACCCACTAGTTGTAGTAACAAAGCTCCATTGTAATCACACTTAACTCATTAAATGGTTTTACAAAGATTATGTGGAAAAAGCATACTTAGCATACTTACAGCTGTAACATATTGAACGATTTTGACGACGGCAGCCACAAATGCAGAATAGACGTCTTTGCGAACATAAAACCTCTCTGCACCGGCACAGTTTTGTCCACTTGATTGTAGCGCAACCCTGAAAGCAACTTGTGTAACCTATATTCAACTAATAAATTATTAAACAGATTATGTGCCATTAGTATACAAATGATTGCAGGTCAAACAATCATACATGAGGCACATCTACATGTTCACACACAATAAATGGATCGTTTCCACCAAGCTCAAGGGTCACTGGTAACAATGTGTCTGCAGCCTTTCTCATTATCTGCATTTAAGATTAATAAATCGGAACAAATAATATGATTTTTACGTTTACAATATATATTGTTAAAACAAAAAGTACCTTTTCAGTTTACAACATATAATGTCATAAGATTGAAAATCATACCATTTTACCGACACCGGGTGACCCAACAAATATCATTTTGTCAACTGAAGACACCAACGCTTCTCCTGTCTCAGCAAACCTGCATAAATCAAAGTTTAAAGCTCCCACTTAAAGATCAAAAAATTGTATAATAAAGAAGGGCTTACCCGGTTATTACTTGCCTCTACTTCTAATGATTTCCCTTCTATGCTAGTAGACAGAGCATGTGCTTCTTCTAACTTTGAATCAGCATTGAATTATATTTCTACGTATTCAGACCACATTTCACGCAAAGCCTTCTCTAACAGCAGTAACCAATCATTAATTATTGCTAATTTGCAATTGAACATCATGGTTTAGCTTTTAAGGTTGAGTTATAACATAATAAAATAAAGCTAGTTAAGATGTTACCTCATGGACACATTGTTTTTAAACTCCCAACGCTTTTCTCACCTTGTCTTCTCGTTTCTCTACTTCGAACATTGCAATAAGATGAGCCGTTTGTTCTCGTTGAAGGAGCTCCTTGGTTTCAGCCAATGCTTGTTCAAATTGTTCATTTTTGAGACCCATTCTTTTTTCTCAATGAGAAGAAGGCCCATGTTGTATTGGTATTCATAGAGCTGCATAAAAACAATAATCAGACGGGTCGTACATCATACAATAGCTTCACTCTTGATTCATATCATTTAAAGACGGGAGCACAGAAACTACACCAACATAACTTAAAACACATATATCATGATGACAAATACTAAAGGAAAAAGTAACCAAATCATCATTTACTATAAAACAAAGCAGAGACAAAAGACTCACTTCAAGCAAGTAGTCCTTAATCTGGCTCAAACTTGCAGCTTCCTCAACACGTCTCCACCATCGATTCCTATAACTTGAATTTGAAAAATTCCCAACAGTTAACCCATATAACCTTTCTTCCATTTTTATAACCTCAGCTGCAATAGAAGAAACACTGTCCTCCACATTCTCCGACCCGCGAAAGGACGACAGTATTTTCGTAGCCCCTTAATCGCAGCATTCGAATCCACCGCATCATTCAAAAAAAGCCCTCTTTTACCTGTTCTATTATTATCCTTTCCACCATACACTTTCCTTTTCATTCCTCTGTGTTGTGAATTCTAGTTCAATTTACATTGATGCAATAACAGATTAATAATTGAATGTTATAGGGTAAAAAGATGCATAAAACAACATAATTTACACAAAGCTTGTTGCTTTTTTTTTTTGTGATGAGGTTACAACAAAGTGTTAATAATAAATGTTTAGAAAGATTGATGAATAAGTAAAATGGTACCTTTTTGAGAAGAGCCAAGATTATTAGGGTTTCTGTTGTTCAACGAAATAGATGTTGTTGCTGGCTAGAATAATAATACATTAAATAACACCTAAAAAAAGTATCGAGTATATTTTCCGGTATATTTTCCATATATCGAAATCAACAGTGGAATCAAGCAAAAGCCCTCAACTCATTTCTACATCTCTGTACCGAGTATATTTTTCGGCCGCTATGAACCGCCCAACCACAACGTCTGGGTTGCCATCCAACAAACCGTAAAAATAGCACAAAATCATAGATCGTTGGTTAGAGGTTTATCTTAAGTAGATAAATTGAAACCATAAAAAGTAGATTGAGAAGATTTAAACCTGAAGATGATGGGATTTCAACTTGAAGATAATGGAAAGCTTTCATCTGAAGATGATGGGGCGGTGGTAGCGATGGAGAGCGAGAAAAATAGTAAGAAGAGAGAGAGAGAACATAGAAGAGGGGTGGATGAGGGAGACGAAAGGGAAATAAAGAAAAGGATGAGGTGGGGTGTGTCATGTGCAGACAGTTGTCCCAACATTAATTACATCTACTGTTCAATTACAATGGGTATTAATATATTTACAATTTTTAATTTTATTTTCTAATTTAATGTATGATCAAATAACTTTGGACCTGTAAAATTGGTATTAATTAAATTATTTTTATTTTAGAAGTAGGAATACCCGTGTTGCGCTACGTAATAACGCTATTTGTAACATTGCAGCTTGTTGTCTTTGAACAATTTTATAACTAACGCATGATTGGTTTCTTTGTTCAACTAACGTGTATATGGTTATTTTTTATAATTATTTATGGTGAAACAATAAATCTAACACCTTTTACTAAATATTTTAACAATGTTATAACTTTTTAGAACTAATAATGATTCTTATAACACATTTTAACTTTAAAAGTGACCATTGATTTGTAAATGCATAAGGTTTTTATTGCTTTCTTAAATGTAAGGGGGGGGGGGACAAAATTGTAAATGGTGAGTTGTATATGCCTCACACTTGTTACAATTGCAACAACTTTATTCTTAAGTGTTGAAATTGAATTGATAAGTACACATATTAGTTTATGCATCAACACTTGTTAGAAATGCAACAACCTTGTTCTTTAGTGTCTTAAAGTTGAATCGATAAGTGCGCATATTAGTTTATTCATCAACGCTTATCGATTGGATTTCTCCCTCATATGTTAATGACGCATAATAGTTTGAATATATCATGATTGTAACATAAATATAGATAACTACTTATGAATTGGATTTAAATGCACTAGATGGACAAAATTATAAATGGCAAGTTGTTTAAGCATCAATACTTATTGAATATATTAATATCGTATATTAATAAATTGAAACCGTGAATTAAAACCAAGCAATTTTCGCCATAGAATCCAATTGCACAACACATATAAATTGAATTGATAAATACACATAGTAGTTTTGCTGAAAATCCTCGTACCGGTTTTAATATTTATTTATAAAATTATATTTTATATATATAATAATAAATCGGAAACATGAATTAAAACCAAGCAATTTCTACCATATATAGAATCCAATTGCACAACACATGTAAATAATTAAACACACCACATGATGTTTTAAATTTATACCTCAACGAAACACCAAGTAATCACACGATGGCTTGACAAATGGTTTCGCTAGTAAACCAAAACACGACAGCTCCCGAACCCTTGAATCAACACTTGCTCATAACACGAGACAAGACGGGAGAGTGGTGGCGTACGCTGGTCGACGATGGCGACCCTCCTTGGGTCGGCCGTGAGCGACGAGAGAGAGGGAGAGGGTGGTGGCTAGCGTTTTTGTTATGTTATGATTAGGTTGTTATGACAAAAGTTAATGTGCTTAAATAGCTAAACTGTTTACAAATCATACCATAATCATTTGTCTTGTCCCACAAGATTACCTTTAATTATTCTCACTATCCTCTTAATAATAATAATAATAATTATTGTCTAATAATTATACTAATATTCTTATCATTGTATTTTATTAACCTTTTAATAAAATACTTACATTACTATTCTCTAATAATAATATCTTTTTCTCATTTATTATTTCAAATAATAAAACCACATTTCTTGTTATATATATACACACACACACACACTTTGTTTGTCCTTCAAATTGTAACCCTTTGGTTCGTATCGAGATAACACCGTTAATTTGATAAGTATCAACACTTATCAATTGGATTTCCCATTTCTCTATCATTTGTTAATTACGCATAGTAGTGTGAATATATCATGATTTTAACACAATTATGAGTACTACGTGACATTAAATTATAACTAGTAATTAGACTTGTGCGTATTTCAGCACGAGTACGTTGCAAACATCGAACAGATTAGTCCGAGTGTTATGTGACCCGTGGGCGATGCGCAGCGGGCCCGTTGCATACATCGAATGGAGTAGGCAAAGCGTTGTGTAATGTGTTAACCATATGAAAACACATGTCTTGGCATACTCAATTCAACTCAATGTAATTTTCATAAGCATTATGGTTAAAAAAATCATAAAGCGCGTATAGAGAAATAACCAATAGGTGATACGTGGTTGAAAGTCCGATCTTTTTAGGGTTTAAGATTGCATTTTTATGTAATTTTATGATTTTGGATACACTACTTTGATGAGGTTTGTATTTTTGCAGGTCTCACAAAGTTAAGGTGCATTTAGGAAGTTTAACGAGACCTCTGTTCAAAGCTAGAGTGAATTGATTGAAAGAAATGGAAGAAATTGAACAAATCAAGGTCAAGGATGTGGCCCACGCCCATTTTGGGCGTGGCCGACTTGTAACTTATGCGTAGATGCTCCGTAGGCAGCAAGAAGTCGTGCAGCTCAACTTAGTCGTGTGGCCGATGCCCAAAACAAAACATACTTAGCCGACACAACACGCAGATCAAGTTTTTTTTAATTTGTTTTTAAGAGAAATCAAAGGGGATTTTGAATGGGTTTGACCGGGAACTTGTAGGGAGGCTACAAATACGAATTGGGAGGATTAAAAATGATTATCATTCATTCCATTAACATCCTTTATCATATCAATTATTCCAATTTACCCAGTTCACCATCATTTTGATCATCAATCATCCAAGAACTTCAATCCTTCACCCGAGATCAATCACCAAGATTCGATGGCTTCTCTTTCCATCATTAATCAAGCTTCATCAACTATGAGAGGTTAAATCATTGAGGTTCACCCGATATAGCTTGTATGAAATCAGGGTTCTTGAACAATTGGGTATTTTTCTATTTTCATTGTATTGAAGCATTTGAATAATTTTAAGTGAAGCTTTAATCTTGTGTTAGATTCATGATAGTTAATTTCCTCTCGCACTAATAACGTCATAAAATGAATTCTTTTATATGCTCAATTTTAATTTAGGGTTGGAATGTTCTCGAGTGATAAAGTATATAGTTGTTTGTTCTTAATATATGTCCTATGTATGTTAGAGATTGATCAATGAAAGCAAATATGACATAGGAGTGAAAAGGATTGGTAATGTGAATGGTCATGTATACTAACTAGATGCGAATGTGATGACATATAAGTATAGAAATTGTGTCAAAGTTAACTCAAGGATGGAAGGCTAACGGGTCAAAAGGAGGCAAGAAAACAAACAATAACATGGACTATAACACCCCAAACTTCATATCAACTTAAATTAAATTAAAAGTCATGGCTAACTCGAAACAACCAAATTAAAACAATAACTACGTTATTAGTTAACTAAAACTTAACTTAGATAGGTTAAGTTAATAAATCATGAAGTAAACCAAGGCATGGCACTAACTAGGCTAATGGCTTGGGTTAATAATAACAAAACATGAACTAAAATGGCTAAAGGTGTGAACTTGTGATACTTATATGAAGGGGGTTAAGTAACAAAAAAACTCTACTTCTAAAATCTGTATGTCGACTAAAACACACACAAGAACACACATTTAAGAACAAGATGGAGAAATCATCAACTCATCCCTAAATCAAAGTGTCTTGGATGTTCATGTACCCCCTATTGGTCATCTAAGGCTCCCCCAACAACTAGTAAGTATCTATTTTCAGTTTTGAGGTCTTTAGATGTGAATCAAAGATGGGACAGATTTGATGTTGGTTGTTGATTGTTAAAATTGTTGACGCCTAGATGTTATATATTTATCATCTTAGAAACCTTCTTTCAGAAGGATTTGACTTAATTCATACTAGATACTTAGAAAAGTGAGGGATTAGCCTTTTGTGAAGTGGGTCATGCTCTTGTAGGGAGAACCACTTGTTTAAACAAGTTCTAGAATGTTTGTAGTGAAGGTTTTATTGATTAGACCACGACTTTGGCCAAATTGTGGCTTATAATGAAAATCAAGATTAAATGGTAATTACTTGAACATGGGGCAAACATGGAAATCACACATGAAAAAGGGTGCACACCAAGTGCTCGATGAAATGTCTAAGAGAGCAAATTGTGGCTAGATATGCCATTGGGTGCAAGCCCTTGGATATGGGGTTAATAACCTTCAATGACATGAGCTTAGGATTGAACTAGTGCATTCCTAATGACTGAATGGAAATTTTCCATACAGGTGATTCAAGAGGCACTCCGGGTAGCGTAGGTGCCAAGGAAGACAAGCAAAAAGGGCACACTTAAAGGTAAGTCATTCTATGACTAAGATCACTATGTTGTATGTTAAAACGTGGAAATTGTCCATGGTTGAGTGTTTAAGTAGTTATATGGGTATTTGTAAATGCAAAGCAACAAATGAATGGCGTTTGATAAGCTTGGGCAACTCCATCCTTAGTTGGGGGGGTTAAGGGAGACAAAGAATAGTCAAGCGGGTCATTCATTTCGAATTGGCGTTTTGGCGAACACTGGCAACACCATCCTTAGTTGAAGAATGGAGGTTGACCAAGTTTAGCCAAACAAGTCATTCCTTGGATTAGGCGTATTGGCGAGTATTAGTGAACCCCATCTTTAGTTGGAGGATAAGGGTTGACCAAGAAAGTCAAACAGGCCACCGCGTTGCTACTTTATGTATAAATAAGGATTGAGATCCACGTGCAAGGTCAATGGATAATTACATGACAATTCGAGTCGTTTGGTTTTCTTAGTAATGCATTTGGATCGAAATCCCACAACTCCACCTTTACCCATTATGGGTTAACCAAGCCCTTAACAGGGGAAACGTAAGTCCATTAGGATTGGAGACAGCACGCAAGAGCCAAGCATGCTACACATGGGGTTAGTTAAACCACCTATGCGGTTTGTTGAGTGACATCTGGATTGGGAGTGTTATCCAACTAAACGCAATAAACGAGTCATCAAGGAAATGTTACGCCATTCATAATTATACCACGTAATCCAGGTAGTTTATGACGTGTGCAGATATACACATAATTTTACAATGAATAAACACACGTTTTGCTTTAATATTTATAAAAATGTTTTAGACCTTAATATTAAAACACACACAATAGGGCAAGCGCACCCTGTCACATATGTAGTAAAGCATAGATAAGAACCAAGTATCGATCCATGGACGCGCGCGGAGCGATTGTACTGAACCGTTGTCACTGATTTACCGGTAAGAAAAGATAGTGAATGTTTGTTTTAACTAATTTAACCTAATTTAAACTAAGCATAGCAAATATATATATAAGACTCCAAATAGAAAAATAGATATATAAATTATAATACGCCAATCCTAGCATGTCATCTACATATAATAAGAAATAAAGGCGTGATCAACATTCCCATTTTCCGACAGTTAGTTTCCCTCTCGGGCATCCTAACATGACAACTATACAGAAAGCTAACACGAATACACACGTTAACCACTTCAAGTTGTTCATTAGCGCGCAGCTGATATGATCTCATGAGAATCTTTAAAGATAGGTTAGTATCACCTTTCAGGAGTCCTCAACCGCACTAGTTAAGGAAAGCAATATCGAATACACAATACGACCACCTAGACTAGCATAAAGTAGAGCATTTCACAACCTATTCCATTTTACCAACTTTGAACACAAATCTACTAAGATCGCCATTTTCACCAAAATAACTAACAAAGATCATTAACCGTGTCAAAGATTAGTAACAACACCATTAAGCTTTTTAGACTCTTTTACGTGCCGGTAAACATTTATAATCATGATCCGAGTGACTTTAACCAAACCAATACCCCGTTACAGTTTCATGGTGTAAACTTTATTAACAAGTTAACTAGTCTACTACCGGACGATTAAACGGACGGTTTCTTCAACAAGTAATCCGCCTAACACATTCGACAATCATCAAAGTCATTCAAACACAACTACAAATCTAACAACAATGAAACAAGGTTGCGCTATGATCATCAAGATTCAAACATGAAAAACGCCAAATTCATACAAAATACAATTAACATACAAAGGTTGTTTAAACTACTAAATACTATTGTTTTTACCCGTAGGTTACAAATATTAAGCTAAACAACATAACAAAGCTTCAAAATCAGATTTGATATAATATTAGGTCAAGAATCAAACCATAAACAAGCAAGGTTATGATGGATTGGATGATGGTAATGGACTTGGATTGCTTCCCAAGCTTGTTAATCGGCTTCACAGCAGCTTACATGCCCAGAAAATCGCCCCAAAATCGCCCAAAATCGCCCAAATATCACCCAATAATGAAACAGTGGGTTCTGCTCTGTATTTAAGCAGATTTCGAAGGCGTGCACGGTCAGGTGCACGGCCGTGCGCCTGGCCGTGCACTTTTGCTTTGTGAGTTGACGTGCAAGTGGGCAAGTGGGCAAGTGGCTGGGTCTATTCCTGAAAATATCTTGAGTTGGCACGGGAGTGCGCCTAAGGCGCACGGGAGTGCCAATTTGGTCTGCACGGGAGTGCCACTAGGGCGCATGGGAGTGCCAGTTTGGTCTGCACGGGAGTGCCACCAGGGTGCACGGGGGTGCAACATCTGCAGAATGTGCAGAAACTGTCCGTTGTTTATCCGGTTTGCTTCATGAACACCGTTTAAGACCTGTAATCATAAAGATACCAAATAAGTACCAATTCATCATGTATAAGGCCAAAAACATATATAAATGGGAGTTAAATTGGGGCTTTTATATGTATAAATTGACGCATATCAGTTTACCGCCTAGGAAAATTATGGGAAATGGCCTTAAAACCTCGTGAGACTCGGGCATTAACATATGCCAATAAATCAGGTATGGGCGCAAGGTAGGCTGAGCGGGCGCAAAGTGGCTCTGATGGGTAAAATCCCCTGTTGTGCGCCCTCTTATGGCGCCCCTACCTTTGCGCCCCATTGGGTTTTTGCCTGTTTCGCGTATTTTGATATTTTACTTATGCACACAACTTGTATTCACGTCTAAAGCATAAACTAACATTGTTTGACTTTGTGAATTCTAGGTATGGGTGTAGCAAGTCGGGAGCATGGATCATGAACGTGCGGGAACCGAACGCAACGTGAATCTAACATTTTGTCGCTTCCGCTATTTTATATGAACTCTTGTGGTTGTTGTGGGTTTTCTAAACACAATCTAACCTTTTGTAACTATGCTTTGTTTTCACAAACTAATACTTGGGTTTGATTTAGCAAAGATCATGCGTATGATTAATGATGCTTAAAACGTTTTACTTAACTTAATCCGTTAAAGTAGTCTTAATACCGAGCTAAGATCCATTTAGTCGGGACGGGTCTTACAAGTGGTAATCAGAGTACAAGGTTATAAGAGATTCGCATTCGGTTCAAGGCATGCGTATGATTAATGATGCTTAAAACGTTTTACTTAACTTAATCCGTTAAAGTAGTCTTAATACCGAGCTAAGATCCATTTAGTCGGGACGGGTCTTACAAGTGGTAATCAGAGTACAAGGTTATAAGAGATTCGCATTCGGTTCAAGGCATGATCACCGCTCCCGGTAAGTAGTTAATTAAAAGTATTAGTAAACCATAAACCGTAATAGCATTATGATTGTATATTCGGTACAATCTAGTGTAAAACCGTAATAGCATTATAATTGTATATTTGGTACAATTTAGTGTGAAACCGTAATAGCATT
Source organism: Ambrosia artemisiifolia (assembly GCA_032199755.1). Lineage (NCBI taxonomy): Eukaryota > Viridiplantae > Streptophyta > Magnoliopsida > Asterales > Asteraceae > Ambrosia > Ambrosia artemisiifolia. Next base: position 13,421,373 of record CM063518.1, on the reverse strand, counting down.
ATGATTGTATATTCGGTACAATCTAGTGTGAAACCGTAATAGCATTATGATTGTGTATTCGGTACAAGCTAGTGCGAAACCATAGTAACATTATGATTGTATATTCGGTACAATCTAGTGTGAAACCGTAATAGCAGTATGATTGTATATTAGGTACAGTCTAGTGTGAAACCGTAATAGCAGTATGATTGTATATTAGGTACAATCTAGTGTGAAAGCGTAATAGCATTATGATTGTATATTCGGTACAATCTAGTGTGAAACCATGATAATAAGATATTGTATAGTTGACACAATCTATTTAGACCCGTGATAACACTACGACTGTACATTCGGTACTACCTAGTGTCAAATTATAAATTGAATAAATTCTGAAAATCTGTTTAATCTTTCAGTTAACAATGGCCGATGACTCGGACAACGATCAAACACCTCTCACGCTAGGGGAATTTAACCAAAGGATCTCCACAGAGATCGCCAAGGCCTTAGAGGCAAACATATCCCAATTTGTGGGGAGCCTAGAAACCGAACTCCTTGCTTCCATTGAAAAGAGGATAACCGAGTTGAGAGAAAGTGCTGAAGTTGGTAGGCGCAAGCCGAAAAAGAGTTGCACTTATGATAAATATGTGGCCTACAAACCAAGTTAGTATAAGGGTGAGGTCGATTCGGTAAAATGCCAATGGTGGTTGGCGAAAATGGAAGAGATCTTCGATCACATTAATGTCGAAGATCGCGATCGCGTACCTTATGGCACGGCTCAACTGAGAAGCCATGCCAAGGATTAGTGGGATTTAAGGAAGAGTGGGATGACTCCTGATGAAGTAAGAGCCCTAATTTGGGAGGACTTCAAGACCCCATTCATTGAGCTTTATAGCCCAACAGTAGCGGTCAACATAATCAAAGAAGAGTTTCTACGGCTCCGACACCGAGGGGAGTCAATAGATGAATTATCGGGGATATTCATGGACAAGTTGAAATTCTGTAAGGACATGATCCAAACCGAGCAATAGAAAATCTACAACTATCATCTCATGCTGAGTAAGGAGTATCGTGAGTTCCTTGCCCCATCAAGGTACCAAACTCTCACTGAAATCATAAATGCAGACCGGGAACGGGAGCAAGAGTTGAAAAGACAAGTGACATTGGTTGAGAGGAGGGAGTCGAACCGGAACCCGAGCCCGAGTAAGAAGCTGAGAACGAATGATTCCCATAAAAAAGGGAGTGTTAAGACAGGAGGATCCCCAGATCTGTGCAAAATATGTGGGAAGAAATTCCCAGGTGAATGCTATTACAAGAACAAACCTTGCCCAAATTGTTAAAAGACCGGGCATGTGCTCACCAAATTGCCCAAGCAAGTTGAATGTATGTTTCGGTTGCTATTAGACAGGTCACAAGAAGGTAGAATGCCCAAATACTCCAAAACCGGGAGTCAAGACTTAATCAGGGAATGAACCAATGCAGGCTTAGGCCCGGTCCTTCCAAATCTCTGTCGCGGAAGCCAAGTCTGACCCAAGAGTGGTCACAAGTATTCCTATAATCTTATTTCTGTTATTAATTAAAAATCGAGCGAATTACATAGATTGCCTTTTAGTTATAAGCGAAATTGCACTCTCTGTCCTTTAGCCTAACTCCATTAAAAAATTTGGTCAACTTATTTACACTTTTAGCCCTTATAGTTTCTTGTTATAGTTTCTAATTCCCAATTCAAGCTTTTTCGAACCCTAAGCCTTAACCCCAAATCAATCGACGAAACTAAGGCACGACATTAAACGAAATCATAGGTGAAAGGGATAGGGTACCTAATCCCAACGCGGATAAGTAACCCTATCCCATAAAATGAATCTTACAACCAACCCGCGGAGCTCTAATCCGCGGAGCCAAGCCTTGGAGGAACAAATGTCCCCTTCAGCGCGCATGACCTCATTCGTGCATACTACCAACCTCGTGCGCGGGGTTACATCGGCAGGGTGACATCACCATCACAAAGGAATCTCCGTGCATGCATGTACTCACGCGTGGAATATTCGACAAGCATCAGCTTTTGGTACGAGGTACAGACGATCAAGAATGAAGAAGATTTGGTCAGATCTGGACAGATCCTGCGCCAACCAGATAACGACACGTGTCAGGAGTGGTCCAACAACCGCTGACAGGGAATAGTGACATGACTTCTCCCATGCTTCCACCATGTTGTTGTGAACAGTACTTGTCAGAGTACTGTACAAGCAGGTCCACCTGCTGCCAGACGTCACGTCAGACGCCAACAGGTAGTCAACCACGCTGTGTTATAAAGGAACGCCGCCTGCGGCGCCACGTGGACTTGCTGCAGACCAAGGCCCAAATCAGTTGCACCTTTCGTGGGCCGACACCACTCGGCCCATGCATTTCCCTATAAAAAGGAGACTTCTTCTCCTGTGCAAAGGGTCGATCATTTCATGCAAGAATTAGCATAGAGAGAATACTTGTAATCTTCTTGTAACATTTCCAAGTAACAATATACATCTCTCTTTACAGTGGACGTAGGCTATTCTTGGCCGAACCACTTACATTCTTGTGTATTTACTTTCACCACACATGACACACTCTTTCTCGTCTCCTAGGGTTCGGTTTTGTCATTAGTATGAGCGAAGGATTATACCTTGAGCAAACACGAGTATCTAACCAAATCCATCCTCTTTAGGACGGATTATACTCGTTATTTCTTCAATAGGGCTTTTAAACTACATCAAATTCCAATCAAAACCATGTATAATAATCGTGTTGACCTCATCATTTTTTAGGTTAAATCAAACGATTAAAATTGCGACTGGGATATTGATCTTGTTCATCAAATTGCGAACGATTTGGTGGGTGTTTATGGTATATTTTTGCACAGAAACAGTCAACTAAGGCATAAGATGTTATAATAGGTTTCAATTTATGGTTTTTAAACGTTTAAAGAATTGGTCAATTGGATGACGATCTGGAACCTTTAACATTTAATATTGGAATGTGTGGTGCGATTTAAAGTTGTAAACACGTGTGTAGGCCCATATTCAAGTTTGGGTGCGATTTAGAGGTGTAAGATCCATTTTTGTTAACGCGGATTAGGTTCGGTTCAGGTTTATGACTCATTTTGCGACCCGGTTTGAATCAATTGGATTCGATATAAGTCTTTAATAAGTTTCGGCAGGTTTCATGTTTGTCGGGTTATGTTTGACGTGAATTCGCTTAACTTCGGTTATTTATATGTGTATAAATGAGTTTTTATAAAAACAAAATATGTTTTTTCATCAATCATTTTATTTCAAAATTATGGTTTATGGTACTTAACACGAAACTAAAAATATTCCCAATGGCACTTAACACGAAACTAGAATCAACAATCGCGAGACTTTAATTGACGATTACAACTTGTTCCTAACAAGTTAGTATGATTGTTTTATATGATTTTGATCGGAATTTGATGTAGTTTAAAAGCCCTATGATTTCATTTCATGCCGTTCCTTAGTTTCGTCGATTGATTTGCGGTTAAGGCTTAAGAAAACTATAAGGGCTAAAAGTGTAAATTTAGTTTCAAAGTTAACCAAGTTTTTTAACGGAGTTAGGCTGAAGGGCAAATGGTGTATCAAATTTAGAAAATAAAGGACAGAATGAGTGAAAAAATAACATTAAGGGCGGAGAGTGCAATTTCCCTGATAACTAAAGGACAATCTGTGTAATTCTCTCTTTTTGTATTTTACATTTACTATGTGATGAACCCTACTCGACACGAACCGTCGAACTTATCCAAAATTTTCTATGTCCAGTCACATGAAATTGGAACATTCAAAAATGCGAACTAAGTGGAAAAATTTCTTGGATCCGCCACTAAGTACGCCGTATTTCAAGTTATGGGCTTGCCTGTCCCATTCAGATTTGTTAGCCATCCTTATGTAGGGTAATTTATGCTAGGGGGTAGATGGTAGCTTTTCAGTAGTTTAGGGTTCATAGAAGGTTTCATTGATATAAAAAGGGGAAAATTGGAAATTCCACTCTTGTTTGTTTGTACATGAGAGGAGTTCACACGAATCGAATGTCTGTAGGCGCGTGGCTGTAGTATCGGCATGTCCAAAGTAGTAAAGTACCCCTCTTCGACGACGTCGTTTGCAACAGATCATTTAGACTTGTTCTTGTTTTCTACAAAAGGAACAGTATTAAATATTACAGTTCTATTAGAAGTGTGTTAAAGGTTTCAGATGTGTCTTTATAACTCTTTATTCTTTATTATACAAAAATCTGATTTTAGAAAATGAACCATAAAGAAGTTATAATTTGTGACCCTTTTATATTTTTACATAAAAAGAAATCAATTAGTTGTTTACTTTTAATAGTATATATTCATATATTTGTATACTTATGCAATATAAATGGATATTGATGCGTACTTATGTTATATTTAAATTATAGTTTTAAAGTAATTTTAAAAGCATATAATCATTATAAGTGTTTTACATACGAAGAAATCTTTATTTTTAATGTATTTGTTATACCACAAGCGTAATTAAAGACACCATTGATGATTAAGTACTTCATATCAACCAAGATTTCCATTCTAAAACAAATTGTTGTAGTACTTTTTGCTCCCATACAACTTTAATTAACTTTAATCAAATTGCAGTTCTCATACTTGTTGTAGACTTTTGATTTGTTGGTCAGCTATGTATGGGCTTACGCTTTGATGTGTACCCTAACATTTGGGACGTCAACGGTGACATGAAATGTTAACCGACGTTGCATACCACTCCCTCCATGTTAACAAGTTGTAGTTAAGAGATTTAGTTATTTTTGTTTCCTTTTATGGAAAACCACTAGAAAGGTAGGGTTAGTTAGATGGAGTTAACAATAATTAAACCATTTTCTTAGGGTGAGGTTGAGTGAAATGAGAAAAAATGAGTGACGTGGAACCTAGATGGAGCTGAGAATGATTAAAGTATACCCCGCGTCCTTAGATATAGTTTACTGCTTGAAGTGTATTAACTTGTTTGACATTCGGGCATCCTATACGTTCTTTGAAACTTTTGATATGATATCCAGTTCACTTATGGTTAACATTTTGTTATGCTTTGCTCTAATAAACTAGTACTTTAAAAAAAAGGTAGCTTGCAATATGCTTTATCAAACTTATACTTATTATTAAACGTCCTCATAGATGATAAAAACTATGGACTTGGGCTATTATGGTCGGTAAATTGTAAGGTAGATATGCTACCCATGAGATTTAGTACTTTGTTACCCTAACATGTAATGTAAGCCATGTCATTGTGGCACCAATAATGAATGCGACACTTATACGATATCGTTTTAAATATCACGGTGGTCTTAGTTAGTACTCAGGGAATACATTGGCCATAGGGGTGTAAATGACACGTAGCGGCTCGGGATCGGCTCGGTAAAAAGCTCGAACGAGCCGAGCCTTAACGAGCCCGAGCCTGAAATATGGCTCGTTTAGTTATCGAGCCCGAGCTCGAGCCCTAGATACAAAGCTCGAGCTCGCGAGCCTAATCGAGCCTTAACGAGCTAGAGCCCGAACCCGAGCCCGAGCCTAAGTTACAGCCGAGCCTAAGTTATAGCCTTAACGATTGGGCTCGCGGGCATAAGTTATAGCCGAGCTTTTGCGAGCTCGAGCCGAGCTTTTGAGCTCGTTTGAGATTCTCAAATCACCTCGTGCCGAGCCGAGCCGAGCTCGAGCTTTGGATTCTGCTAGCGAGCCGAGCTCAAGCTCAAGATTGTAGGCTCGAACCGAGCCGAGCTCGAGCTCGAGCTTCAAAAAAATTTAACGAGCCCGAGCCGAGCCCAGTCAGGCTCAAGCTCGGCTCGGCTCGTTTACACCCCTAATTGGCCACATGTATATATTTGGGAAGCGTATACCGCATGACTTGATATGGTTCAAGTTAATTAGATCAATTCAGTTAAGGGGTGGAATACATATGAACACCTTACACACCATCTCATATTCGTTATAGTGTTAAAGTAGATTTGATTTATGTAAAGAATCTAATGCTTGACATTATGTAAAGTTGAATAACACGTACACGTGCTTAATATTTTGAAAAAGTTAGGATCTATTTGTTGCAATAAAACTATTTTTATTTTATCGAGTCATAAAATCAAAGGTGTTACATGTATCATCACTTGTGATTTATCATAGCATCAGTTCAACACATCCTAATTGACACGTTTTTTGATACTCTCATCATAAATTGAATGATGAAATCATTAATTCATTAAATGTTAAACCTTAAGATCTAAGTTATTTAATTGTTTGTGTGTAAGCAATGGAACATCTTTGTGGTAAGTAGGTTATATTACACAACCAAAAGGTTAGAGGTTCAAATTTTGTAGAGTGTAGATGGATGTGGTGTATTTATTTTAGAAAATCTAAATTTAAGTTAATTATTTGTGTGCAAAGCAAAGTTATTGATGACGCAACAAGCCAACAACACGCAAGTCAGAGTGGCATGGGAGTTTCTGTCATTAGAAAATAAGGCTATGTGTTATGGTTTCACTTTTTTTATTATCACGATAAAGAGTGATTGTCACATCAATATCACGTACACATGACCTTTCACTCACTTATTTTACTTTCTGTGTCATGGTTTCACATGAAACTTTAATAAAAGAAAAATAATATAAAGAAAATAAAATGAAGCGATGAAGTCTGATTGGTTGAAAGTTGACTCCACAAACATCAGACCTTCTCCACGCTCGTGAAACAACCAACTCCGTTTTTTCATGTTGTTCACTCCCACAGTGGGGCGGTGTATTGCGCCCCATCACGCCAGAAAATATGCCACATCGCCAAGGCGTTATGACGTATCATGCGGTCTAAGGTGTAAACCTCCTTTTAATAGCACAAGCAAGAAGGTTTGGTTTTATTATGGTTGTTCATGAGCCAAGTTGAGCTAGGGTTAGCTCAGACTCAAGCTCGAAAATTATCAAGCAAGCTCAGCTCAACACAAATATAATTAATGCCGACTCATGACTAGCCACATTCGATCATTTATATATAAAAAAACAATAAGAGGTTGTTTTGTGGGGATGTAGATCTAGTGGTCCAAGGTGTTACAAACATGGAATCAAAACATAAAACTTTTATTCAAAAGAATCCCAACCCTAAATGTTTGAAACCCTTACAAAAGACACAATCAGACTCTACCTCACTATTCTCTCTGATACAACGATCAACTAGGTAAACCAGTATAATAACGAAGTATAGAATCAACGATTATCAGATTCAAGACGAATCTGATACACAGACCTAACCCTAACCAGAGAGAATACAAAGTGAAAGAGATGAACAAAACTGATCTGAACGACTGAATAATGAGAGACGAAGAAACACAAGTATTTATAGCTCCAAGTTTCCATATAAACGAACGTCCACGATTAAACCAGCAAGACTTGATCAATGGCCAGCAATCCGTGTGCTTTCTCACACGGATTGCCACATAGGCAAAAATCCACACGTCAGCTTTTGGGCTCAGCATCTTGGGCTTGATCTACAGACTGGACCTCAGCTACTGGACTCAACTATCTGGGCTTTATCAACGAACTGGACTTTATCTAACATGCTCGGACTGGGCTTGGACCACCTGCACAGACTTATGCAATATGATGAAGCCCAGAACAAATATTTATATTTATACTATAAGTTTTTTATAAACACTTTATTTTATTTTATAAAAAACTTATTTATTTATTCCTTGTTTTATATAATAAAATGAACTAAAAATACTTATATTTTTAACACAAGGTCGTGTTCTTAGACGAGTTTTAATACAAAAGTGTTTATATTTTGTAATTGAAGCAAGTAAATTGATTTGAGGGAGATGCTTCTGAAATTGTATTTCTTGGATCAACAAACGAAATGTATGTTTTACATTTGGATTGAGACTATGTTTTCGAATTTCATTTAACGAAGGAAAAGAAAGCATTTGAAATGATGTTAAGTAAAAATCGTGTTCCACATCTTTTTTAAAAGAGAGAAAGGAAGAGAAATGGAAGAAATTATTTGGTTTTTTAACCTTTTCATTCATTTCTCATTCTTCAAAATTGGAGAGATCTGGAAGGAAATGATTTTTTAAACATAAAATACTTACTTTTCATTTCTTTCGAACTCGAAAACACGGTAGTTAATTAAATCTTTCATTTCCACTCTCTTTTTTTCCTCTCATTAGTTCCCCTTCTCTTTTTTTCTTCGTTTACTAAACTCGGGAGCAGAGCGAGCTTAATAATATATCAAAAAGTACAAACAATAGGAAATGAGAGAATCTATATTTCGATATTTTTGTATATTTATCCAAATAATGATCCACATCAATCATAATTATAGCGTTTGGTGTGCAAGGGTAAAATGTTGCATTTTATAGAACTAGGTTTTTTATCCAGCCGCGCGTTGCGGCGGCGTCAATCTGATTTAGATAATAATTAAGTAATGACGTAGCGTTGTGACATTTCAAATTCCAAATCAAAGAATTCAACAATTTACATACAAAGATATATACCTTTCTCAAACCAAAACATCAAAAACTTTGATTAAAGACAAAACATTTATGCATAATAAGCAATAACAAACGTGTATTTTTAATCGATTTTCTTAAATCTAGTAGTAAATGACATAGCTGCCCTTAAAACCAAAATTTTGATTAATATAAAAAATTTATAGAAACAAACCTCAGATCGACTGGTAACTTCCAAATTGTCCAAGAGATCGATGAGTCTTCCGATGGCCCAACATGGTGAAGAACTGTTGCCGCTTTCTATGTCAGCAGTGAAGCGCATAGGGAATCTCACAATTTTTTTCATTTAAGGAGCTTTTTGCACCTTGCTGCACTCAAGGCAATTTTGCAGCACCTATCCTAGGCGTGCGCCTCTGACTACATAAACTGAAAAAAAAAAAAAGAGAGCAAACCTTCACATTGAAACGAACAAATGATTTCTTGCAGTAGAATCGATGAAACAGAACCTGACCCGTAGCCATTACTTGTTGTGGTCTGTGTGGTAAGTAGTTAAGGCCTCTTCCAATCCAATTATTCAACAGGACAATAAATGAGCTTTTAATCTACTTTAAAATAGGAATAAATCAAAAATAAAAATGTAAATCTTGCAAAAGGATACAGCTTAAGTAAAATGCCACTTTCTTGGATAAGATCACAGCCATATATTCTAAGCGTTGTTTCAGTGGCTTCATCTATTCCATCTTTTCTAGAAGGTGTGTTCTGAAGTTGCTCGTCGGTTAGATAGAATGTGTCAATAGCTGTGTAAATCATAGTTAATGGAGACTACACCTATCACAAGGAAACATTATAACAAATTAGGAAATAAGCAACAAATAATAATTCAGGATGTAGAACGCAAATATCATACTGCTTAATATTCAACAAATTTATCAATCAAAACTACATCAGATAGAATAAGTTCTTATTTCTACTGCTCCAATTGAAGTCTAAATTACCTATCCGTTGGTTATATAGTTTCATTTGTATTTAAAACCGCGCGCGTTGCGACGCTAAACTGAATTATTCCATAAACTTTGTTAGACAATGCGGCTTCGCGCCTCCTTTTGTTATTATCATACAGTTTGTTGAAAGACATGAATTGATATATAAGTAGGAGCCATCTAACCTACAACACTAAGGATACTTATGAAAAATCAGGATGTTAATGATGTAAGCAAAACTTTAAACATTGTCTTTTCCTACTTAACAAAATAGAATCACATCAGTTACCATCATATTTACTTTCATTAAATAGCAACTACCATGGTATTCTTACATCTCTGTATGGATTTAAACTACTACACTTTTTCAATACCAATACTACATAGCACTTCTAGCTTTAATCTTTTTCTAAAGTCCGCATTATAAGATAAGAATGAAATGCTTAGGCCTTTTATGACACCTGTCTTGTAAATTGAACACAGCTACAACCTGAGTCACAATAGTCGGCATCAACATCAATGGAGATAATATGCAGCTCCAAAGTAAACACATTAGGCGCATTCCGTCTACTCACATTCCTAATTTTTGCGTGGGACATCTATGTGTCACCAACACATTTAACGATTGAGGGGAATGCCAACTTTACCGCTATCTCAAACCATATAATAACACATTAGGCACATTCCGCCTACTCACATTCCATGTCAAGATAATATGTATAAGTTAATATAGATTTCATTCGTACACAAAAATATTATAACTTCATAAAAATATTTTGTGACTTCATAAAAATAATCTTGCTATTTTAGCATGCACGCCAGCCCAAAAATATTTAGAAAAACAATAACTAAAAGAGTGGGCGCAAGAACTCACAGGTTGCAAAGCTTCCAAATCCGCAAGCTAAGCGTCTCGAACTGCATCGTAAGGCCAAAACCTTCGCGTACTTGTCATTCTTGGCGCGTTTTTCTACTCTGAACGCTTGTGAGAGAAATGCGAATGAAATATTGTTTTGCTCATAACTTGATCATACAAACTCCGTTTTGGGTGAACAACATATCCACATGCTCGTCTAGACATGATCGTCCTCAGAAAATTATTGGCGTTGGCTGCCGACGCCTTCGTTGCTGCCAGAGCGCTGAGCCACCTGCCAGCTCGTTTGGTTTTGCGCGCCAACATTCGAGCAAACCAAAACCGAGCCAAACGAACTCCGTTTTGGGCAAATAATATGTCCAGGCGTTCGTATCGCCGAACCCTTCCAAACCCATCTATTTCATTTACAAGTTGAACATGTCAAAAAGTATGAGTGTCACCAACATAATACGCCTAACACAAAATGCATAACTGCCATAAGATTTAGTTTCCTAATACCCGTACTAAGGAACTATACAATGATTATATCATATTTTGAATTTATGAAAATGATGTGTACCTGCATTGAGGATCACCAACCAGCATAAGGAGTGCTATGCTTTATGAAGGTAAGTTAGCGTAACTTTTGAGCTCCCCTCAGCAACTCCCATGAAATCTACATGGGAAAATCTACATCAAATGCACATCAAACCTCACTAAAATTATCTACTGTACATTTCAACTTCCAATAGATCAAAAGCCAGAAATGAATAAACTAATCCAATGAACAATAATAATATACCTTCCATGAAGAAGTCAACACAACTTTGGGCAAATTCTCAAATCCTTCAATAACTTTAACTCCCAAACTCACTGTATCCTTATTCACAGTTGCAAATTGCATACCTGAACATCTGCAACCCAAAATCCTTAAAAAAAGTTATTTTTCTGCAGCAATTTATTGGGAATTTTAAATCTTTGAATTCAACAACAATAATAATAGTTGATCAACAGGAATAATAATAAAAAGATATTATCGGGTTGTAGTTTATACCTCTCGAGAGCTCGGGTCTGCAATTTGAGTATGTGACCTGCTTTGACCAAAGTTTGGTTGAGTTGACCTATTATCACAAACTAATCAACTTTAAATATGAATGAAATCCCCAAGTATTAAATTTTTACTCAAATTCTGCCATTCCTTTCCAAATGCTATATGAACAATCAACTTATTTAAGAAATCTGAGGTTGATCAATCGATATCAATTTCCTAATATCTAAGCATCTAATTTAGTACATATACTTGACTCTCTACCAATCTAAACTACAAAATAGTAATCCAATCTTAATCCTTCACAAAAACGAACCTCCCTACTCAATCAAATCAACATGAAAACCTCATAACCTTTACAATAATATTGAACAATTATAATTAACCAAATGAATAGGAAAAAAACGATACCGTTTTGAATATAAGGAGCCCGTATTTGGAGGCGGCGAGATGCATCTTGATGTCATCTAGGGTTTCACACAGGCAAAGATTATTGTAATCTACAGTGGTCAACAGACCAGATCTGTACCCCTAACGATGGCCTCCAGCTTACCTCCATGAATGTTGAACGTCATCATCATCCTGCAATTGGTTGATAAGAGTTCAATCCAATTGAAAGAAAAACAATCAGAAATAAAATCGAAAGATAAAATGACTCTCCCACGTCTCGATCTCAAACTCAACAATATCCACGTCAGATTCCATCGATTTCACAACAAACCGGTCAAAACCACCGTCGACGGTTATCCGGTGACCGGCGGTGGTGTGTACATCGGCCACACCATTTGTTCTCTGGATCAACAACCCTTAAAGATGGAGAAAAATAGGAGATGGGACTGATATGTGTAGAGGAAAGGGAGGTTAGAGAAAAGAAAGGAGATGCAGAGTATCAAATACGTGTAAGAGAGGCAAAATTTACAGAGAGAGAGGAGAATCTGAAGGAAACACGTATCATCAAAAGAGCCACGTATCCATTACTCAAATGACTGATGTATCCTTAGAAAAGTCAGTAATTACGAAATTGCCATATTTACTGTTCAAATCCTAAGGTAAACTATTATTATACAACTAGGGTGATTCTATGTCGCGCGTTGCGCGATTTCAACTGTGCCTACAATATATGATTACTACTAATTAAAACGATGTTTTTGGATTTTGAGGAACGAAAGAACCACATATAACAAAAAACATTGCAAAACACAAAGTAACATGGAAAATGCAGCACACACTTGATTCAAAACCAGACAAACGTGTAATTTTTAACCTTCTATAGTGAGTTAGACCACTAAGCTCAATGAAAACCAAGTATAGCAGATCAGACCACTTTATACTTAATAGTCATGAAAGAACATGACATCAGGTTGTACTAATATGAAGGCATGAGTTGTGTATTGTAGTCCAATAAGACTCCACATTTAAGGACCAAAGAACTGAAACATGAAACATATATTTTTTTTTGAACGGCCAACAAAACGCCACTTTTATTAATCACCAAACGTAAGCGAGGCGCTCACACAAACCGCCAAATACAACAGCAAAACAGAAGCAGAAACATACAACTACAACAGCAAACATACAACTGCAGCAGCATGAATGCAATTACCAGCCCACTTTTTGTAAGTCAAACTTTCTCCAAATGTCCCAAGTCAAATCTGTCTTCTTCGCTCTCGCTTTGACCCATAAGAAACTCATCACCTTAATTTCACCAATAGTTCTTTGCACCGACGCTTCTTTGTTTTTAAAAGCCGCTTCATTTCTGGATTTCCATATCGACCAAACCGTGGTGAGAGATATCGCATACAACACCTTCCTCCATTTGTCTGATCCGTTTACATAGTTATGTATCTCAATAATGTCTTTAAAACTGAATGCGATTATAGGCTGAATTCTGCACCATTGAGCCACCACAGTCCAAATAAGCTGCGCAAATCCACATGCTACGAATATGTGCTCCACCGTCTTGTCGTGTTCTCTGCATAATCGATAGTACCATAGTTGCTTTAAATATTGGACAAGGTAACCATTTCAGTGGTTGTCAGTCGGGGTACTTCAACCTTAGGGACTATTTTTGTCAAGAAAGCTCTTGTTAACGAATTGTGTCAGTGGTGTGTGTATGAGGAGCTAGTGAAAAGAACCTCAAATACTCTTGTTTTTCCTATTAGAGGTTTGATTGTATATGGCATTCTATCTTCCTCCGTGTGTTCGAAATCATTTCAGAGCGGCTAGTTTTCATGAATGATACCATGGCTGCGTCGTAGAGCATCATCGCTGCATCAGTCGACTTATCGCTTAGAGTGCCACTAACGCAATACCAGAAAAGGAACAAAAGTTCGTGATTAGTTTTATCCGTGAACCAAAAAGAAAGCGAGTCGTCTACTTAATTGAGCAACAATATGAATAGTAAAAATGTGTAGTTAGTTATTTGCTTACAAATACATAAACTCTTGCTCATTGGGGTGAGTGTTGCAGGTGAGTTCAGAGCAGCTAGTTTTCACGAATGATATACCATGGCTACGTTGTATAGTATCCTCGTTGCATTAGTCGACTTGTCGCTTTGAGTGCCACTGACGCAATACCTGAAAAGGAACAAAATTTCCTAATTAGCTTTATCTGTGTACCAAAATAAAGGCGAGTCATCTGCTTAATTATGCGACCGTATTAATAGTAAATGTGTGTAGTTGGTTGTTTGCTTATAATGCATAAATTCTTGCTCGTTGGGGTGAGTGTTGCAGGTGAGGAAACCTGCCCTCTTATCAAGTTTTTTTGCATATTTTTACAACCCGTAGCCATGAACGACGCTCATTTTAGGTGGCAACTAAAGCCCTGAAGAAAGAAAATGCAATGTAGCTGCTGTACCGTTGCGTTGAACTGCAACAAATCTTGCAGGGTCATCGTGTGCTTTGTCTAGTAGCTGGATTGTACTATTCATTGAACTTTATTTTTTTAGTTTGACCTAAGAGTTTATACTAAAACTTTTGTATAGGGGTTAGTGCCCCCTTAACCTCTTTTTGCCTCTCTAACTAACTATACATTTTTATTTAAATAGATGGAATGTTATATGATCAGAAACGAACATGGACTGAGAAACATTAACGGATGAATAATCCTAACTTAGATTTGCTCAAGAAGTTTCAAAATGATAGGAAATAAAGAAGGATGTAAATTAAAAACCTTTTAGTTTATTATAACTTGCATAAATTATTTCATAAATGTTTTCCCCAGGTTTCTTTTCATGTTTAAATGTTTGGACTCTTCAAATATATCTTGTATTTGTTGATCGAGGTGCAACTATTCAGATCGTACCTTATTAGCATAAATATCAAATGCCATTAATTGTTCATACTAATTACACCTCTTGGACTGTGGTGGTGGCTAGCAACATAAAACCTAGATACAAACACATATATTGAATGATAAAAACATTCCACATAAGCCATGAATCTTTTAAGAAACCAAGTAAGATATGCCGATACAAAAAGCAGACTAACAAACCTTTTGTCTTTCAAGAAATGAACAATCCCAGCAGTCTCAGGTGGAATACGCGATACCGACCTATCTCCATTCGTCTGCATATGGCACTATTCAAGAAAAGAGAGTTGAAGAAAGTGAAAGAAAGGCAAAAGATCACATTTTAACTACAACATTCAATTATGAGTTATGACACATTTCCCTTCCAATATATAAATTTACAGTTGACTTTGAAATGTCAAATAAGTCACTTTTAGTGGCCAAACTTCAATAAAAATGCCCATTCAAGCCATTAAATTGAAAACAATAGTCAACTATGGACCATTACATCCGCAAATGCTCATAAAAAAAGTTTTTATTTTGGACAAAAAGTCTTTTGGGTCAAAAGACACATTTCCGCCCATACCCATGCATTTTCACATGTTTTCCAGCCCCCAACCCGCTCATTAGCTGCCTAAGAAATATACAACGTTTAGGCATTTTACCAAAATATCTATATGTTTTTTTTCAAGAATCATCATAGCAACTCCTATGAAATTCGAACGTGCAGCAAAACAGTTTAATAAAGTCTCAACCTGCAGCCGGATGAAGCGAAAAGGTCATTTGTACCTCGAAAGTCAAAACATCGTCTTGCAGGCACAAACTTCTAAAAGATCCGGGTCACTGCTGCTTTTAAAATTTATGTTTCTCCCCGTTGATCTGCAAGATGCACACACCGAAAACAATCAGCAACAATATCCCGCAAACATACCGGATGTACTACACCTAAACAAACACCTTCTTCCATTACATTACAAGCCCTTTAGTTATGATTCAACTTCCGACTTTCTTTATAACATAATATCTCAATCTTATGTTGGTCATGAACTTGTAACTCTCTTTTCTTTGCAAGTAGAATTAAGATTTTCCATCGTATCGTTTATAGATAATACAAAGAACATCCATCAGTTGGTCCTTAATGCAGTCAAAGTTCCGAGCTATTTTTTTTTTCAAAATATTATATATATTTTAACCGAAAATTAGACACTCGCTAAATCTACTCTTATATTATGCATTAGTATTAAAAAATATTAATATAAAGAGCATATTACTGTGTTTAGTATTTTTTTTCTGTCAATGCTTATACTTTTGCCTATATTTTAACCATAAATCACAAATTGTCATGTTAGTGTATAATAAACATAATATATTTCTACAAAACTAAATCAGTTCGAACAATATCAGTATCATGTGGATTATGACTGAAGATCAATACCGTATATGTATGAACTCCCGAGCGCGTAGCGCTCATCACAGCCCAGCAAGGCAACTAAAACCAAATGAGCGCCAACCAAAAACTCTCATCTATATTTCATTTACCTCAATATAATTGTAAGTAGAAACTACCATTGAGATGCAACATTGATGATTAGTAGAACCTTTCCCTTGAATGTGGAAAGTGGAACATCCTTTCGATAAATATCCTGCATTTAACAAACATATCAAACAACAATGCATTAGTATTTGAATAAAACTACTTTAATATTGTCAAGCAAGAGTTGTATACTCTAAAATCACGGCAAAAAAGTCTACCAAGTGACCTAGAGGACATAATCACACTTAATGGTCATATGTGGAACACATGTGCCTTGTATTACAGTATAACATAAAATCTTTGAAAGAAAAAAAAAAACAAATCTTATTGAACCAAACGAATTCAAGATAACTCTTGATACAAAACTTCTTAAATAAGTTATAAGTGAAATATCTTACCAAAGTTTGAGAAAAATGATCAGATTTGAAGATTGTTGATTTTTGTTCTTCAGTCGTTCCAACCTATTTAACTCAACCCCAAATAAATTTAAGTAACTTATATTAGTATATATATCTTCAAAATATCATATGTACAAGGGTTTTGGAATCATTGTTTCTTACTTGAAATGGATATACAGAGTAAAGAAAAGGGCGTGATAAACTCCTATTGTTGATGAATCACCTACAACTTCTGTATTTTCACCCTAATAAACCAGAATTTTTTACTCAACAATAAAAAATTTTCAAATGACTTAAGAAAATAGAACTTTTAGGCCAAACAAACTTACAAAGTATGACATTGAAAATTGTGTGCTTCTCTTTAAATGCCTCAGTTTTAGGCACGAAACCCACCAACACCATTCCTCGACCCACACCAACTGTACAACATATGGAAAATGTTAAAAGTCTTTACAACCAAAAACAAATTAAAACATTGTCTTAAATGTCGAATAATAAAAACACCCGGCCTCAGGCGTTGTAAAATGAGTGCTTGACAAGGTCGCCAGGATTTTATTTTGCATCCCTCTTTGACAAGGATTTTATTTTGCATCCCTCTTTGACAACCCACTACACATCACATAAAACGCAAAAAATACCAGCAGCCACAACACATATGATGGAAAATTAGACACCAAATGAATTTATAAAATGCAGCTTAAAATATCTACAAATAACTTCATATCTAAACTATCATTCTTGCGGAAAACAACTAATGTGATAAGCTAGGATATCATTCATGCTCTGATCTTTAGTTGATGAATCATGTGACAAAGTTTTACTCACAGACAAATTACGGTATGGCCGTTGTACAGGTGGTAAAAGCAAAGCCGATTCTTTGTCCATTGAAAGTAGCTTCCCACATTTACTGAACCAAAAATATATAACATATAAAATAAAATAACAAACAATATAAATTCAATATATGCATATGTTCTACTAATTAATGAAGATGGTATACCTGCAATCTTTAGTGAATAGAGTTTGATAACTGCAGATCCAATGCTGCAACAAAAAAAAACAACATAAATTAGAATGTACGTGCTTACATCAATATATAAACAAATTTAAACATAACTAAAGATTATACCAGTAATTTATGGAGTGCTGTTTCAGCATTGAAACCAATAAAATGCTGTGGAGCCATTGCAGCATGTTCCTGCAATTAAAATAAATACGTGTAAAAAACTTTTATACGAAAAATGAGTTATTGTTGCTGTATTAAAATTCCAAGAGTGCAAATGTTATGTATGTTCTCACCGTGATATTTCTAAAAACGTTAAAAGCTGAAACCCCTCTTGCGTGCACATAACTGCCACCCTGAAAAGAGATTAAACAAAGATATCAGTAGGGATTGTTTAAATGCAAAATAATTAAATTAAATTCACCGCATCATCATCATCACACCACCAATGGAACATATACTGTTCAAATCACTTTGATTATTGGTTGTGTTCGGACAGTGAAACCCTAGTCAGCACCCCCAAGATGGCGGCGAAACCCCACATACACAACACCGGAAGCAAACCGTTAAAACCAGAGAATTGCCGCCGTCAAGGGTTACGAATACAATCATCAGATGCCCAAAATCACGAAATCTGACCTTGGGGTTTGTCGATCTACCCGAAAAAGGGACATGCATCTTGATCGGAATCATTGTCCGATGGTGTGTGAATGGCGGCGGAAACATGCCGGTGGCAGTGACAGGACGCGATGCCTCCCCAAATCCATTTACGATGCCTTGAAAGCTCCGGTGAGGAGCTGTGATGGTTGTGTATGGTGGTAATGGCCACGGTTAGGGTACAATTTAGCGGTGCTGGCATGTGAAGATAAAGCAAGAAACAAAATCAGCCATAAAGCAATAATCTGAAAAAGAGAAAGAGAGATAAGAAGATGAGAAATAAAATCAGTCGTAAAATCACACTTAATTACAGAAATGCCATCAATACTGTTCAAATCCATTGATTTATTATTATAGTGTAGTAATTATGACTTATGCGACTGCCACTATAATCACTATTGTTCTTGTTATAAAGCTTCACTCAATACTATTTTCATGTGATATATAATTGTCTAAAATGTAATTGATGTCCAAGTACGAGTTTATCAAGAGATGTAGGGCTGTTCAAATCGCTTGCTGCTTGCGCGAAAAATGCTCGCTCGATTTTTCGCTAGGTTGTAAATGAGCCATTCGGCTCGGTTCGGTTTGTAAATGAGCCAAGTACGAGCAAATGTACGCTAGGCTCAGTTCGGCTTGAATAATTTTTTATTTATTTATTATATATTTAATTATAAATATACACACAATTTACAGATAAATTATTGCTTTATATATAACATTCTATTGGATTTGACTCAGTATATGTAAACAAAATATAACTAGTCCACTTAACTCCATAAAAAAATTAACACTATATTTAATAGTAAAACCATAAGTCATGAGGTGACAGTCTTAACTTCTTTATGTTATTAGTCGTCCATCGCTAATTGTCGCTTCATATCATCTTACGTCACAATGCAACAACTGTTCTCTGACATGCTCAACGCCTCACCAGCCCCAATCTAAGCCTCATCCTCGGACACTGGGATCTCAATATTAGTGTTATCATCGGACAGTTCGACCTTAGTTGTCATCTGATAATGAAAATATCGAAGGAAACATCATAATTTTATGATTGTCCAAATTACTTTCCACCCGATTCTCGCTCGGAAAATTTGCGCTCGAAGAATGCTTGTTCGATTTTCGGCTCGATTGTAAATGAGCCGCTCCGCTCGGTTCAATTTGTAAACGAGCCAAGCATGAGCCAAGCTCTGCTCGGATCGGATCTGCTCATGAACAGTCCTAAAGAGATGGCGTAGTCATTGGACAACACACAAATATTGAAATGAGATGAACAACCAAATATTCTAAAAACATAGTCATTTGTGAATGTCGAAATAAAACACTGTAGTGCACAATATTAATTGTTCAATTCCGGAATGGTGAAATTTGGTATAAAATGGACTTAGAATTTATCTCTTATTGTTTTTTTCTGAGCCAAAAGGTTATCTGCAGACATCTGTAAGAGAAGAGGTGGATCAAAGTTCTGCAGTCTACAGGAAGAAGACTGTTTGTTTGTTAATGTCTGCGTGACCTAACCATAACCATAACCAACCACAACCCACCATAACCGACCACAAGCCACCATAACCGACCACAAGCCACCATAACCGACCACAACCTACCATAACGAACCACAACCCACCATAACCATAACCCACCTTAAACAACAATTTTGTATCAACAATAAGAATTAAGATCAACAAACCTGAACATAAAGTATACTCTTGATATGAAAATAATAGTATGATAAATAAAATGAACGATAAACAGATAATAATAATAAAAAACTTATAAGACAACAAACATGAAACAACAAGATACTATGATTAGAAAAAACATATCTATAGAAGAATCGGCGGCGGCGGCTGGAGGAGGAACAACTGAGGACGGCCCGGATGGAGGATGTAGGTGGGCTTGGGGGGACGAGGGAGGGAGGCAGAGGGAGAGAGGGGTGAAGGCGACACAGGTGGGGAAAAGGAGGGAATGGGAGACCGGAGAGAGGTGGACGCCGGAGGGAGAGGAGGAGGACGCCGAAGGGAGAGAGGAGGAGGCCGAAGGCGACATATTGGGGAAGGGAAGCTTTGGATCTGCTAGGGTTTGGAAGAGGAGGGAGAAGAGGTGTGTGTTTTGTGTAAAGTCTTTGGGAGAAGAGGTTTGAAGACCAATGTTCATGTCTGCATGAGGAAGAGCTCTAGAAGAGCTTCTTGAGTGATTTGTCTTCTAAAAACAAACACTCTGCGCGTCCCTTATGTCTGCCCGCATCTGCATGGCGCAGACATAAGTGGTTAGAAGCTCTTTTCAGAAGAAAACAAACACCACCTAAGAAACCGAAATAGATAAATAAAGAACCGTGAAACCAACTTGTGAAACAATATATGTTTATTTTGTTACAATCTCACATATAACAATTATACTTATAGACTTGTCAAAACGAACCCGACTTAACCTTCTTGTCCTTAATTAGTCAACAAAGTCCTTGATTTCGTATCGAAACTATGGTTGTTCATCGGTTTTATGAGTTTGATTTCAATCAAATGAGATTGTATCCGAGGTAAATAAGATTGGGCTAAAATGTAATTCAGATTCCTCAACCTTAAGTTTTAACCGATCAAGTTCCTAGAGACTAAAACTTACCTGAAAAAACCGATTACTTAATTCGATTCCGTTTAAAACCGAAAACCAAACACATAGCTCACTTTAATATTAATCAATCTTGATTCAATAGGTTTTGATTTCAAAGTCCATTTGACCAAAAAAAAGGTCAAACGAAAATACACCTAACAAAACAAATGGACCCAACTTCACAACAACAACATATGATCACAAATTCACACATATCCAAAAGCTCTTTTGCAAGCAAAAAAAAAAAAAAAACATTTCCCGCCCAAATGAATAATATTCTCACACCGAGGGGTGTACTTGTACTTGTATCCATTATAAAACCACTTCAAACCTCATATCTACTCTCCACAAACAAATCAAACCCTAAATATCTCTTTAACTTATAGCGTATGTTTATGTTTCTCCCCCAATTTTATCTATTTAATAATAAACACCTTCTAATTTTGTTAATATTTAACCAATTTTCCCCCAATTTTGACCTAGTTTTTTTTTGGTTCAATTTTTGCAGGATTTAATCATGAAAGGAGGCAAATCAACCGGTGCTGAAAAAAACACCGATGCTAAGTACGCTTTTATACTTTTATCTTCTTTATATATCTCATGCATACCTTCATTTAGGGTTTTTTTATTTTTTTTATTTTTTTTATTTTTTATTTTTTATTTTTTTAACATTAGGTTATGATTTAGGTTGGCTGTGAAGAAAACTGGAGCTAAGGGGAAGGCTGGTAAGGATCCTAACAAGCCTAAGAGGCCTGCTAGTGCCTTCTTCGTGTTTATGTAAGTTATTGTTGTGGTTTAAATGTTATATTGTTTATGTTATGTTTTTTGTTGGCGATTAGGTTTTGATGGTGTTTGTTTTTTATGTTTGGTTTGTGAAGGGAGGATTTTAGGACGCAGTTTAAAGAGAAAAACCCTAACAACAAATCTGTTGCTGCCGTGAGTCGTTTTTACTTGCTTTTGGCGTAGTTATCAAAGCCGCTAGGCGCACAGGCCTCGTCTGGGGCCTAGGCGCGCTAGGGAACAAAAGAAAAAGAAAAAGTAAAAATATATTATGTATTAGAAAAATAATAATAATATTCTTCAAATAAAATTAACAAAATCTATTACGTAACACTTAATATCATCTAATTAGTATCAAAATGTTTAAACTATTAGTGTATACAGTAGTTTTCTCTAGATAAAGGGAGGAATCTGGCTAGAATCCAGTCATAATATAGAGAATTTGGATGGAAACTCTCTGAAATTTGGGTGAAATCTCTCTGGAATTTGCGCCTAAACCATCACCTGAGAATTACAATGGGCCTAGGTGCAAGAGGGTCTAGCTTTTATCAACTATGGTTTTTGGTTTTAATGGATTAAACTATTTGGTGTATTTGTAGATTAAGTTGGATTTGATTTGTGTTTAGCTCATGGTTGTTAAAGGTGCCAAGGGTGAGGCTTGGGCCTTAGTGCAAGGCGCTTAAAAAGCAAGAGCTTTTTTAAGCAAGGCACAGGGTATAAAAATACACTTTTAGGAGTTTTGAACAAGTTTTTAGGATTCTTTAGGGTTAGTTTATGTTGTTTTAGGTTGATTATAGACTTGTTTAGGGCTGGTATAATTGTTTTAGAACTGTTCCGACAATTATTGGCCGTAATTCCGTCGGAACTTGGCCTGAAAAATGTGTCTGAGGGCCTGAAAATAGGCTTTTGAAGCTAAACGAGAAGGCTGCGCTGGGCCTGAAAAGTGGGCCTAGGCGCGCGTCTGAGTTGGCTTTGACAACAGAGGTTTAGCTTTTGATTTTGTTATTATATGTGAATGATTAACAGGTTGGTAAAGCTGGTGGTGTAAAATGGAAGGCTATGTCTGATGCTGTAAGTAGTACTCTTTTCAACATCTTTAGTTTGTAGAAAACTTTACTGTTTATACTTTATATTGAAAGGTAGAATTATAAAGGAATTCACAAGAGTAAATATTTGACCAAACTTGTTTACAAAATAGCCATTTACCTTTTCTAACAAGACAAGGGAAACTGATTTCCAACCAGACGTGTCAATAGTTGTGCTAAAAGGCGCAGAACTAGGCAAGATTTAAACAAGTGTCGCATAAGTGGCTAATTTTGCGCCAATGACACATGTCACTATGCATTTGGTTGTCGGTTTAATTGGCGCAAAAGTGGCAGTACTTTTGCACTGATGTATAACGTAAAAGTGTTTAACTTTTGCGCAAAAAGGCCCATGTGTGCTAAATATTTTGTAACGATCAATTTGATAAAATTTAGTCAATGCTAATTTTCCCATAAGTTGTATATACTACATAAATGATTGGCTTTGAGATACTAAAAGAACAATTTATAGTTACGTGTGTGCTAAATATAAAGTTTTGACCTAAAAAATTATACGGATTATAGTTTATAGAGGATTGGATGTGGCATTCATGCTTATGTTTATCGGTTCATTGCTATTTTGAAAAGTTAAGGTCTTCAACATTGGTATTTTGTATGGTGTAAACATAGGACAAAGCACCTTATGTAGCCAAAGCTGAGAAAAGGAAGGTTGAATATGAGAAGAACATGACAGCCTACAACAAAAAGCAGGTAATCTTGTTAATTGATCATGTTTAACTTTTGGCATGTTAAGATTTGCTTCGCTGATTATGTGTTTGTTGCAATGAAATAGGCTGCAGGCGGTAATGATGAGGATGAGGGTGGTGATTCTGACAAATCTAAATCCGAGATCAACAATGAGGAAGAGGACAGTGGTGATGTACGTTTTTCAAACTTTAACTCTCAAGAGCCCATTTGTTTTGTTAATATATGTTTTAAGCAATGCATGATATTTACAAGTCTTTGTTTAAGAACATCATAATCATACAATTTTATACAATTATTTCTGCTTGCAAAATTCTTTATAGATATTGAGAAATTTGGCTGTTGGGTTGATATGGTTGTAAAAAAATGGCTTATGCTACTGAATCTTGAATGATGGTTTTTTTTTGTGTTCTGTAGGAGGAAGACGATGAATGAACCAGGAAGCATGAAAAAGCTTTTGCTTGATGATGGTTTGAACAATTACTTTTCTATGTAATCATAATTTAGATTGTTAAGTAATTTCTATGTTTAGACTTGTGTTCTGGCTACAGAGCACGTGTGCGTAGAATACTATTTAGGCTTTAATGTTTTAGGCTTTTGTAATTGTATCTTCCAAACCATGCCCTGTTTGGGTGTTTTCTGTTGGTAGCCCACTTATTTGGTTGATGAATCTCTCTTATGTTGAATTGTGTTGCTAGGATTTCTGGCAAAAAAGAACATAAACTTGACATGAACCCACAAACTTTGCATGACCCAAAACATGACATGAGGCTAACCGTTAAAGTTTATTTTTAAACTTGAAAACCATGTGTTTAAATCACGAAACCTTGGGTGGGGGGTTGGGTCCAATCAGCAAAGCCATTGGAGTTAAGGTGTTGATCCCTTGAGGTCGAGTGTTCGAACACCATTCTATTCCTTTACCACAAGCGGTGATAGTATCGCTTCACCGTCAACCATATCTGTTCTGTTCCGACGTTTATACGTAAGTAGTGTTGATGGTTATTAATTGACTCTGAATAGGCTCTCAGAATCAACGTAATACACAAATCAAATCAAAACCGCATCGTGACCCCTATTCTTGCGACACTGCAATATTGATCTATTTGTGTTTTTTTTCCTTATGAGACACTGCGCAAATTGACTCTACTAAACGAAACAACAATATTGATCTATTTGTTTTTTTTTTTCTCTTTCCCTTCTTAACCTGTAACCTGTGAAAGCCTCTTTTAACCTTTTTGTGGCTTTTGTTGTTGTTCTTCAACCTTCAAAGCAAAGGCCACAGGTAACTACTCAAAACTGATACCAAAAACCTTTGATGTTGTTAGCTACTCACGTGCTAAGATGTATTCGACCTGCTATTTTATATTAAAATAATAATGCCTTTTCGAGTGGCGGTACCGTGATGATACCCTTACAATCCACGTTGTTGATTCTGACCGAACAACATCAATATCAGTATAATATCAATATTATCAAACCAGTTTTATTTTTATGGGTTTCAATCGATGTAAAGCATATTTTGTTGTTACAGTGAGTGTCGATAAAGTAACAAGCCGAAAGTACCAATCGGCCCTAGTTATAAACACATAATGGCCCTTTGTGTGAGAAAAAACTCCCGCCCAAATAGGCTATTCTAGTAATTTTCCGATAAGTTGGATACTCTACAGAAAGGATTGGCCTTAGAGATATTAGAACAATTTATAATTATGTTTGTCAAATAAGCAACTGATGATAACCATCATATCTACCACAATCTCCTTTATAAGAATCATCATAATCATATGATTTTAAACCAACATTTTTTCTGCTCACAATATTTTCTATGAACAAGGAATATTGACGATTTTTGGTAATCGGGTTGATGATGGTCAAGAAATGCATTAACAAATTAATCTTGATGAATAGGTTCTTTTGGGCAACAAAGGACATATAGTCTATGACTATTAAATGGGTCGTGGAATGTATCGAATGTTTAATTAGTTTAAGTTTTGATGTAAAAGACAAATTATAAACTTATATAATATAACCAAATAGGTTGATTAGCAAATATTGTTTACACCGGAATGGAAGTATAATCACCTTTTCGCAAGTATAATTGCTGTCGAACATTAAGAACAAACATAGTCGAACGTTCCCCTGAGAGATAAACCAATTCTGTTATCAGTCCTATTCGTTTTCCACAATCTTGGTGTGTTTCTTCTTTTTCTTTCGCGTACCAGAAACAAATGACTTTGGCATATTTGTCAAGATCAAATTCTCAAAACTCTGTATCTGCAGCAAGGTTGTCGGAATCTCTTCTAGCGCTCTACAACACCTGATATCTAAGGTATGCAGATTCTGCATTGTTCCTCCTTCTGCAGTCCACTTTTTTAGCTTCTCCAGCTTCCAAAGCTTCAGAACTTGCAGCGCAGGGAATCCGTTTTCTGGACAACACATCTCTTCTCCTACATAAGAAGAAGCTAAAAGCCTCAGGACTATCAAGCTTGGCAGCTGAGATAGCGTCGGCATGGGATCTTTTTCTAGCTGCGAGACTGATAAAGTAAGGACCTTGAGTGCACTTGGCATCTGGTACCAATCAATAGATTTGTGTAAACTCCCTAATAAGTACAGTTGAGACAGATTGATAAGACTCGAGAAAGGTTTAATAATGAGCTCTGCAGGCCGACCCATTTTGTCCTTGGACCTTAATCTTAAAGACCGAAGGCTAGACAGTGATGAAATCCACAAACCAATTTCTTCATAAGAGGATGAATGGCTTGTTGTCGTAGTGGTGGTCGTTGTTGCTGTTGTGATGGTGGTTGTTGTTACTGTCGACGACGACTGTCTTGTCAGATCAAGCTTTCGCAAGTTGGTCATTCTGCGCAAGGTTGACCCTATCTTTCTTGCGATCTTCTCATCTATGAACAATCCCCATAGAGTTTGGAGCTGGCTTGAAGCTCTATGTCGGGTCGACTGCACAGGTATGTCTAGACGGACACCATTCAAACAAAGATGTCGAAGATGTTTCATGTTCCAAATAGAACTTGGGAGAGTTGTGATATGTGTGTGCTTGATGTCAAGTGTTTCAAGGTAAAGCAGATCGCCAAGTGAAGACGGAAGAGTGTCTAAGAAAGTCCATCTCAATCCTAAATACCTCAAGTGATATAAGTTGCCCAGATTCTTCGGTAGCTGTGGTCGATAAACGCCCTCTAAATCAAGCACCTTGAGTAATCCAAAACCTCTGGCTCCGATGATTCTTTCTAAAAATGTTCCTATTTCTTCTGCAGGTGTATCCTTTTTCCGTCCGTTAAAGGATATGTACGACAGTAGATTCTGGTTGAAAGGTTTGGCAGTTGGGTAGTCTTTGATGTTGGCGTATTCAACCACCCGGCGAACTCCAAAACGAGGTTCTGCGGCTGCATTTGAGTTTTCATCAGCATTTTGGTGGAGGTGGAAAAGGCCTATCTCTACAGCTTTCGGCATGAAGATGTCGTACAGGACTCCAATCATTCTGCATCGTTTCGGAGTCCCATCAGATCTCCTTTTCGTTATTTCCACCATGTTTCTCTTTACAAGCTCTTCAAGATACCCCTCTACTATGTCCTCTAGAATAACCTCTTCTGATGACTTCACAAAACCCTCTGCAAGCCACAACCGAAACAACCTTCTCACGGGTATTTCAAACCCTTTTCGAAACAGTCCTAAATAAAGAAAACACAGCTTAACGTGGGGCGTAAGATCATTGTAACAGAAAGCTAAAATGTCGAACGAAGGTGATTTCGCAGCAAAATCATGTTGCTCAAAAACAGTCAGCCAATCTTCATACGTCATCTTCCTGGTCGATAGCAATCCAGCAAGCATTATTATCCTTAGAGGCGTTCCTTTGCATCTTTCGGCTATTTTGTTCTTTAGATCCTCTATCACATCGCCTGCGAACGGAATTCCTTTTAGACCCCATACTTTCTTGATGAAAAACTTTAAGCCATCTTCCATATCTAGAGGTTTGAAGTGATAATGGCTCGTTGCATCCGGAAATGAAGCAACTTCTTCATCAGGCGTAGTGATCACAACTCTACTTCCGTTGTTTGTATCCGGCAACACGTCTTTTAGTTGTTTTAACAGACCAGAACTTCTGACATCAATCACTACTATCAGGTACTTTTGTCCCTTCAAGAACTCATTCAGCCGCACCATCAAGTCTTCGTCTTTGAGTTTCTCTTTGCTTTTCAAGCTGGTCACTTGTTGCAGTATAGCGATCATAAGATGTCTAACCGAGCACTTTGTGGTGAGGATTACCAACGCGCGACATGCAAACTTGTTCTTGACCTCTAACTTGTTGTATATCGTCTTCACATGCGCTGTTTTCCCTGATCCAACCTCTCCAAAGACCACAATCATTTGTAGCGGTTTGCTATTGCTGGTTAACTGCTGTACCAATTTCTCCACATCTTTCTTGAAGATAGTTTCTTCTTTCCTTGGTGCATAATAACCGTCACTCTCTTGCCATGGTTGTTCATTGCGATTCATCGCGTAAGAACCATGAACAGGTGCCAGCGCCAACGAAGGCTTTCCATCTTTCCATTCTTGAATTTCTTTGCTGATTCCATTCATCTTAGATTTGAGTCTATGAACATTAATAGACTCAACCATCTCATCTGGTACTTCTCTGCAAAGCTTGAACTTGTTGGCAGTGACAAAAATCCGCTTCTTGACCAAACCCATCCTTTTCAAGCGCGTTTCTGCGAGGGAAAAAGATTCTATGTCATCCTTCACGCGGTAGACTATGTCTAGGAACTTTAGTATCCAATCTGTTAGCACTTTGTCACCTTGTTCTTGATGTTCTACCTCATTTAAAATGCTTTGCACCTCCCTAAGCTCCATGACAACCCTTTCCACATCATCTATAACCTTTTTAAAAATCTGTGATTCTTCGATCGGTAAGTTTGTTAGATTGTGTATGACCACAGAGACAATGGCCTCAACAGCCATCTCTCTACAACAGGTAAAGACAGTAGTTTTTAGTGTTTGTGTGAATATCAAAAACCAGTATGAACTCTTATCTCTTTTAGGTACATTGAGGACCCTATACCACTTTGGACGGCCAAGATTCGATTTATTGCCATGATTTTTTTTAGAATAATATCTATCATTTTGATTTTTTTTTTCTTCTTGGTTAGAGGCCCACACCTCATGGATAGAAAAATCCAAGTGACTTGTTTCTGTCAGGATAGTGACTTCAATTAAGCATCAAATAATTCTAGCGGTCCAACACAGGCATTGACTTGGAAATCTTGTTGCTCTTGTAGTCAATTTTATTATCTAATTGACTAAATGGTATTCATGTGGTCCATATATTTTGTTGTAAGAAAGGATATTACTATTTCTTATCTCTGTTTTTGTTTCTTTGCATATGGTGATAAGTATTCATTTGGACCATATATTTTGTTCTAAGTGTGTTATACCTCTATGGTGATCATGTCAAAACAATTTCACGCGCATAGCCATGACATACACTAATAATGATACATGTCTTCTATGGTGTTGGGTCTCATATTAAGTCATCATTGATGGGAACAAGCCTGATATGCGAGTAAAAGTTGACACACGTCTCGTGGCTAACTAAGTTACTTGCTTCTTCTGACACGGCTATATATGTGCAACGCACCTAAGAAAATGATTATTTCATGATTTTCTCATATTTATTTAGTTCCTGGAGCTTTTATGCTAACTTTCGGTTTTATGATTTACATGTTTCTATTAGAGGAAACCGTTTGGTTGAATAGCCGGCTTAAAAGCAAAGTTTGGATATAAAAGTACAACATCCAATCTTTAGTTTGCGTATCATATCCGCTTGACTAGATAGATCATTTAACTTGTATTTTATCAGCCATACTATTGCTAGTGGTGTTTTTAATTACTGATAATGATATCTAACTAAACAACTATATGATCATGACTATTGATTCTTATTCTTTAGCTATACCTATATGGTTTACCTGCAAACTTTAGTTTTAAAAACTCTCAAACCCGAGAACCTAAAGATCCAAATCATACGAAGCAAATGAACCGTACAAAGAAAGAAAAAAAAAGACTAGGTATTATAAAGCAGTCCTGTATCTAATAAGAGATAATATGTATCATTAAATAGTTAAGTATATGTTTGCAGCACATTACAGAGTATACTGTTACATTTAAACCCACTAGATTCTCTAGGTAACAAGTCCAAGTTGGCCCGACACGACACCCCTGTGCACCGGGTTTGCTGTTTAGATTTTTTAGGTAACAGCCAGCTTAACTCTTCCATGACCTTCTTCTATCTTGAAGTGTTCAGTGATGCCAAGATGTGCCATCAGTAGCCAAACATGAGTTAGAAGCTCTCCACCCTTTTCGAGCTGTTGAGCATGGTCAAACCCTCGGCATTGACTAGCTGCATATCCAAGAATCTCCACCCAAACATCACCAACCATCTTCCACATCTTTCCAGGATCAGAGTCACCCATCTCATTCAACGAAGCTGCAAGCTTGCACGCCTCAAACAGAACCGACTTACTCCTGTCCCCCTTCACTGTCGCCGGAAACACTTTGGTGCTCACTTGACCCAACATTTCATACGCCTCGAGTTTACTTGTGCTGCTTCTTTCTTTGAAAAACACCATGGCTTCTGCACATGTGTCTCTGAACCTTATCATTCCTATTCCAATGGGCAACATGAAAGGACACATGACTAGTATATATAACATGTAGTCCGCTAATTGTTTGCTTAATGTCATGTGATTATTCCATTCGTGTTTGGTTTCATCATCATCTGACTCATCTTTCTTCCTTTTGTTTTTATCCATGTTGAAGCATAGATCAGTAGCAATATGCCAAATGAGAATGCTATGATCGAATTCTACATCAACCGTCCATTTAAACGTGCCATAACTTTTGTGCGTTCGCAGAGAGACCGCTCCACGACAGGTGTTTAACATCTTTAGATCCAATTCTGTGTCGGTAGATTTGTCTTTAAAGTGATTAAAGATAAAGGATTTTAGTTCGGGCGTTGTTGTAAGATGTTTAAGCTGGAGCATGCTCTCCCATTTCTCGAATAAGTTCTTGATCCGTTTATGCAAAGGGATGAACTTTGAGATTTGTTGAAATGATGAGGATTTATGGTTGAGGCAAAAATCTATCAAACTGTACTGATACATAGAGTTTGACCATCTTTTTCCTTTCTGCGAAGACTGGAGCGATGAGGCGAGGCGCTTAAATGGAAACTTTGACGAACGATGGCTGAACCACAGATTTGCCCAATCCGAGAATAGCAAAGATATGGCTGCATATACTTCAAGCAAAATAGCACCGATCAGCAGTATGCAAGTAATGATTACATCAACGGCTTGATGTTTATGTGGCCTCATGTTCATGGATGCGACGAAAGTCAATAACACCAAGAGGGTGATGAAAGAAGTCGCGAGACGAAAAAACAAACCAAAAGGAGTGTATATGATAGGCGCTTTTGTATAGAAAACATCATATGCAAATCCAAGTTCAATTTCAATCACCTCAAACGCGGTGTTGTATTCTTGTTTCTCAAAGAATGACTGACTAACATCTCGTGGGTGGAACCCGAGTATAAGATCCACAAAAAGCCGCTTGAAATTCAACTTTTCAAAGAAATAATCCGCTATGTGCAGCGTGCTCGCATCAGGGTTAGGAATACATGTACTAGCAGCACTCGCGGTGTTTTCCACATCATCTTCAGCCGAGTTCCCCTCATCCACTTGCACAGCAGCAACATAATATCCTTCAGCCTCTTTCAAACAAAATTCCTCCATAAACTTAGCATAATTCGGACCAGGGTCTTGATCAGCAAGGACTGAATCACGAAACTGCTCTCGGTTAGCTGACATCAGTACCCAACTCCTCTCACCATATTTAATAATACCACAAACAAGCATAGGAACTGTTAGGACAGACACAACACTTCCATCCCAAGCCAACAGAGTGATATAAATAGCTGCAGCCGTCTGGACGACGAGTCCAAGCAAGTGTCTTAGCCACAATTCGTTATCTGCTAACGCGTAAGCAGTAATAGTATCTGGTCCACCTAGATGAAGCAAAAGAAAAGGTGCCCAGAAAGCCATGAGTGTTAGATCTCCATAATCTTTATAACTGTTATTAGAACTACTCGAATTCCCTTGGCGGTCGACCAGGAGGCCGAGAGCAACTGTGGCGACCCAGTCTGCTAACAGGTAAGCACACCATATGAATATTCTGATCCTTCTTTTGGCTATGTACTTTCGTCGGTGACCGCTGTAGATTAATGAAGTTTGCAAGGTGAGGCTGAGTAGTACTAATCCTCTGACCTCCCATTTGTTCCATTGTTTCCTTACAGGATCTGGGAAAACCTCAACCAGTCTTCTTTTATCATCCACAGTGATGAAGTTACTCATAACTGATAAAAAAGAGTGAGTCATTAAGCTACAAAGTTAATAAAACAAAAAGATAAGTGAATGAGTTGGGTTGTGGAATAACTTACTGCTGCTTTTTTTTTTTTGGGACTGTAAAAGATGAATATGGGTGATGAAAGAGTTGGAAGTTAGATGTAAACTAACATATTGACTGACCTGCAGGCTGGTTTGGTCAATGATTAGAATTTAGAAAGATTATCTTTTTAATTGGTGGTGAATATTCAAGATAATGATTGGATGGAGGGGTGGATAGTTATTTTTAACTAATCTTTTTTTTTTAATTTATTTCCAATTTCCATGTATTAATTTACCTTTTTATGTTTTAGGGTGTTGCATTCTTAT
This sequence comes from Ambrosia artemisiifolia, assembly GCA_032199755.1. Taxonomy (NCBI): domain Eukaryota; kingdom Viridiplantae; phylum Streptophyta; class Magnoliopsida; order Asterales; family Asteraceae; genus Ambrosia; species Ambrosia artemisiifolia. The sequence continues at coordinate 13,389,190 of CM063518.1, read as the reverse complement.
CTTTTGGGTTTTTTTTTTTCAAAAAAAAAAAATGAATTTTTCACTTCTAGCCCAAAAATTTATATCTTTTTTCAATTTAAGTTTTATGAGTTTTTTACTTTTAACCCAAAACTTTTCATGTTTTACGTTTTATTATTATTATTATTATTATTATTGTTTACATTTGTTGATATGAATTTGTTTGTTTGTTGTGTTGATGAAGATTCGTTGTACTGCAGTTGTGAGTTACTAAGGAGACTATAAGTTCACCATCACTATCTATTCGCCTACTGGAGTTGTGAGTTATTTATCTCTTTCACTATATTATTATTATTAGATCAACACTGACGGATTACTGTGTGTTATTTTATTTGTTGTATTCTCTCGATTCTTGCCTATTAACTTATAATTATTATGATCATTATATTCATTATTTGAATCCCAGTTAAATGGGGTGGAATTACGTGGTTGCCACATGAAATACAACAATTCCAATAAAGGATTTGCTGTATATTCCTCTGATGGTGCTACTAATGGTAATTTCAAGATTTATTATTATTTATATATTTAAGTTATTACTGATAGTATGTGATCCAAGAAATATATTAAACACGTCACCGTTTCAGTTTTAACTAATTTACCTGTCTTGGGTCCAAACCATGTACACCTACGTTTGGTGTTGACGAAAAAAGTTTTGCCAGGAAGTTAGTAATGGGATTTTGCCATTAAGTTAGTATGGCTGATCAACCAAACTAGTAGTTCTACACTGAGTCACGCTTTAAATATATGTTTTGCAGCTAGGCTAGCCACTTAAAGGTAAACCAGATCAATCATGAATCGTCGGTCACCGCTCTGATTTTTCGACAACGTCACCACATTTGATTATGTTTTTTTTAGCCCTTATATTTTTACGCACACAATGTGGCTTTTGAAAATTCAGATTTGTTCTTCATCTGTATGCTGAGACAAGTTTCAAGTGAGATTAAGATTGATGATCTTGAAGTTCAAGCAGCCAAGGCAAGAAGTTTGAAATAATCAGCACAAATATGATCTTTCGTATAACAATTTTAAAGCTTTTGTTAAATAGTTTTTGTTATTTTGAGTTTGTGTGATTACATACTTTTGATAAGATAATAAGTTTTTTAACACATCTTTAAGTTGATTATTTAGAAAGTTCATATTAGAGTTTTCAACCTCAGGACGCTCCCGGGGTATAAAGCTAGTTTCATATAATTGTAGTTAAGTGTTTGAATAATATCGTTTATCATTAGTATGTTTATTTTCTTATATCGATATTAACACTATTTTTAGATATTGATATTTTTTTTTATATATGGTGTGGAATGAAGCCCCTAGGGGTTTCATTCTGTCACAATGTCACTTAAGTGCCATATAAGTGTCACGTCAAAAGAGGACTTTATCCTCTATCTTTCAATGACTACCAGGAAATAGAATACACGCTTTCAATCATTACTCAATCATCAATGTTTTATCTATTTTTCTAATTGAGTGTATTGAGGACAATACACAATTTTTACGGGGGTGGAGCGTTGTAATAGTTTAACATAATTTACTAGTTTTCTATTTTCATTAAAAGTATTATAAAGTTTTTTTTAATTGTAAATATTTTTTTTATATCCCATTTTTTTCGTTAAAAAAATATATTTTTACAGCCCTGCCGTCAACGACGGCCAGACCAGCTGCAGACGGCCAAACTGGCGGCAGACGCCAACCAAATGGCTGTAAAATACAACAGCAGCCGTCAGAGACGGCGACCTAGCCGTCAGCGACGGCATAGAAGCCCTTGGACGATCAAACTGGCGGCAGACGGCGTGCCAAACGCTTCAAACCAAGGCAGCCGCCGTCAGCGACGGCTATCCAATTCTGGACGGGCTAAACTGCGGTAGACGGTCTTCTAGACGGCCAATTGCTGCTGCTCCTTATTTTGTATATCCAAAACATCACATACAACATCTTTTCTTCTTTAATCTACTAATACCATCTTCATCTTTAACATACAAACTTTAAGAACCCTAACTTTCCCATAACCATAACTCACTCAAACCTTAACCAAATCAAGCGATTTTGGGGTCTATCTTGTGTAATTTTTCGAGAGGAGTTCAAATCTTGGCTTCTTTTTGCAAGATTCAGCACGCTTTTCAAAATTTTCGGACATCTTTGCCACGAAATTTTTGAAAAATTTTGGGGTTTTTCTTGTTTTGTTCGATTCTCTTGTTCAAACATCTAGGTTTATTCTCAACAGCCATGGTATGGTATGTATTCACTTCTCTTAAATTGATTAATTCTTTTGCTTATACTTTATGCTTGGATTTAGTTGTTTGAGTAGACTTCTCTTAAATTTTTGGTTGGTCTTGTTGTCATGTTAGTATACATTTAGTTTTAATGATGTGTTTCTATATTTCTAGCTCTAAATTTTACAGAATTTGGTTAGGATTGAGAATGTATTTGTGTGTTTTTATTTTTGTTTAATATTGTTCTAATTTTCTGATTGTCAGTTTGTGTGCTGCATTATGTGAGTTTTTATGTGTATGTCAATATTTCTTCACATTGTCTTTTATTGTTTATTATGATGTTTTGTATATTACTTGTGTATAACATTCTTATGTGAATCGTTTTATTGTGTGTTGTTTTCTTCGTTTTATTGTGTGTTGTTTTCTTCACATAAGTTGTTTGTTTGTTTTTTTTTGCTGTTCTATGTGGGGATTTATTTCTTGTACATTGTGTTTTGAGGAATGAGTTGTTGAGCCATATCAATAATGAAAAGTTTGAAGTGATATATTTGTAAGCTCATAAGAATAATGTTTAAATGCAGATGTATCAAAGGAAGGAATCTAAGCTCAATTTGTTAGAGAGCTCATCGAATTCAGCAAAGAGGCGTTTATCTCCGGAAGAAGAAGCTGAGTTAGATGAAAGGGAAAGGGTAGAGGAAGCAAATTTCAGGTTTGATTGGAAGTTTGATGGTGCAGATAGAGACCCATTGGGGGTGAAATGGAAAGTGGAACGACACCGGCTATCCTACTACAAGACAATGATATTGAAAGAAGAATGTGGAGGTGGAAGATTGCAACAATGAAAAGATCAACAGTGCCGGACGTTTGTGTATATGAAAAATTTGTGAAGGTAGAGGAATTAAGGCCATATGGAATTCCTCAAAAGTTTGAAGAACTGGGTTGGGAGCGTGCCTTAGATTGGACCGAGCACGCGAGCGAGAAGATTTATATACAAACTATTTGCGAGTGGTTGGAAACGTTGAGATTGAGTACCGGGAATAACGCTCCACACACATGGAAATTGATAGGAGATGCCGGAGGGAAGAAGATGACAATGTCCTTTGAAACAATGAATAAGATAGCTAAGTTTGATTCATTAGGACCGTCAGCATACCAATATCCTGATGTGAATCAGTTTTGGAGTAGTGCAATTGAAACAAGAGATCCGGTGGGTATGTCTAATGTGGTAGTCCCATTTCCAGGAGAGGGTAAGATTAAGAAAAAAGAGTGGATGTCAATAGAAGGAAAAATGATGCAAACAATTTCCGTAGATAATGTGGCGGCCCGGTTAGGAGATAGAGGTAATCTTCGCACATGGGATTACCAGGTGATTTATGCACTACTTAATAAATAAACTCAAAATCGTAATCATTAATTCAAATAAATTACATTACAAACATAAAAAATCGTAATTTTAATTTGAAAATCAATGACTTCTTGTGGTTGAACCTTTGTAACAAACAGCCTGTGCTGGATTGAACACCATTTAAACACACAATATTCGCCAATGGAAATATCTTCTAATTGAAGCAAACTAAAATCATAATATTAGTATTAGTATTAGTTAGTATTAGTAATTAGTAATATATTCGTAAAAATAGTAATAGAAAATTTTAATTCAGTCAATAAAATATAAATGAGATTTTAAATTAAAAATCATAATATTAGTTTTAGTATTAAAAATATATTCATAATTTAATTCGGTCAATAATAAATAAATCAGATTAAAATTAAAAATCGTAATATTAGTATTAGTATTAGTAATATATTCGTAAATTAATTTGGTCAATAATAAATAAATGAGCTTAAAAATCGTAATATATAACATTAAATTCGGTCAACTATTATTAATGTTATTAAAACTCATAATAAATATCATTAAAAAATAAATATATCCTATTAATTGCAGGCAAGACCAATAATAATTCGAATGAATAGTAATATAAATAATATTAAACATAATTTCATAAAGATAGATTAAACATAATTTTGTAATAATATTAATATAAATAAATGAGATTAAAAAATCATAATAAATAACATTCAACTCGGTCAATTATTATTAATATCAATAAATAACATTAATTCTAACATACTAAAAATACATTAAAAATAATTAAATCTTATTAAACATAAATTCAAAAAAAGTAATATAAATAAATGAGATTAATAATTTTAATAAGGCAAAATGGAATTTATTAATCCCAACTTTTTGCAGTTGGCCGATAATAATCCCAACTGGGTTTATTCTTCCCATCAGTCCCAACTTTCACACATTTTACTCTCACTGCACCCACCGTTAACTCACACTAACCTCGTTAGCTGAAATCCACGATTCAAGGCGATTACTCACCGGACTTGAAAGAAGGAATCGAGACGAAGATATTGGTATGTTCAATTGCAGAAATAAGCACGGTTCATCGGTCGTAGGTTGATGTTCTCCTCGGATGGGATGACCGGAACCGACGATTAAACCATCGAACCGTGCTTATTTCTGCAATTGAACATACCAATATCTTCGTCTCGATTCCCTCTTTCAAGTCCGGTGAGTAATCGCCTAGAATCGTGGATTTCAGCTAACGGGGTTAGTGTGAGTTAACGGTGGGTGCAGTGAGAGTAAAATGTGTGAAAGTTGGGACTGGTGGGAAGAATAAACCCAGTTGGGATTATTATCGGCCAACTGCAAAAAGTTGGGATTAATAAATTCCGTTTTGCCTTTTAATAAATAACATTAAATTCTGTCAATTGTTATTAATGTCAATAAATAATATTAAACATCTTAATAAATAACAGTAAAAATGAATAAATCTTATTAATTGCAATCAAGACTAATCATAATTCGTAAACATAGTAATATAAATAAATGAGATTATAAATCTTAATAAATAAACTCAAAATCGTAATCAATAATTCAAATAAATTACATTACAAACATAAAAAATCGTAATTTTTCGGTTTCAACCGGTACTGGTTTCTGTTCAGTTCCGGTTTGCGTACCGGTTTCGGGTAAAACCAGTTTGAACCGGTTTCGGGTAAAACCAGTTTGAACCGGTTTCGGTTCCCGAACCAATTTTTTTTGCACATCTATACTTAAGGTCATTTATAACTTAAAGTCCCAAAACTTATAAGCCTAACATTTAAAACTTATAACTTATAAACCTGAGTGGCACATTTTTTCAAGCTCGGTCAAGACGTCTGAATCTCCAAGATTGGCCCTGTTTACTAACTTGTTCATTTTGTTTAATACGTTAATGTTTAGTTTATACACGTTAATTACAATGATTATTGTATGGCAAAGAACATGCTTGGAGTTATCTAATCACATTTGTAACAGGCCCGCGATGTCTTTTAGCATAGTTTTACGGTTCCGTCATAACGTAAAGGGGCTTAATGCTAGTTATTATCTAAATCTATCCTGACAGGGTACCGATGATTAGCCTTTGTTGGCGGGGCTTTACTTTCCGACTAGTATCAGTGTACGGATACCAATCTCGATGTCTTCCCCTCCCTTTTCGAGGTTTTTTGATTGAGTCTCTCAACTGACTTACAACCAATGGAATAGATTCAGGAAGAGAACAAACAGGAGAAGTTTTAAGGCGATTTCATCAAAATAGATGAAGAGTTCTATGAGCATCAAAGAATTAAAATCTTTGACACAAATACCAATACGGGTTAGATTTGTATGTGTCGGTTAGGATTGAAATCTTTAACACAAATAAGAATACGGGTCGGATTTGGATCGACAAAGACAAGCATAATAAACTAATGAGTCAACGTTATCATGGTCTTCAGTCAACGTCAGAAACTTACAAATCGTGTCACCTCTCTTTCATGGTCCAATACGACGACTACTACCATCTTTCTCTCTCTAAAACGTTGACTTTTGGAAATGCTTTCGACTTTTGACTATTGGGTTTCTGTTATTAATCATCATACATTCATACATGATACATACCATTTCATCTCTTGGGCTGCACCTTCTTTCTTTCTTTCTGATGTTATTAATATTAATATTAATAGCTACAACAGGTTGATCAATAGCAAGAACTTAAGGTAATTTTGCTTCATCTTTCTTTTTATTAATTATGTGTGTTGTATCTTAATTCTGTTATTATGATTTGCATGCATTTGCATATTTGCTGTTAGTTTATTAATTATCTTTTTTTTATTAGCAACTGTTGTAAAAATGGTTTCATATTGAATGTTTTTTATATAATCCTTAAATATTTTTTTTTCTTTTTTTTTTTTAATTTCTGAATCCATAACAAGTTTAGTAATGCAACTGCTACAAAATTTGATTGTGTAACTGCTTTAAATGCTACATTCCCTTAATAATTTTGAAACTATATGTCAAGCTTACTTGAAACAGTTCTTGATTGTAACTTTAGTGATAGAAACTGACCCGACCTGAACCATTCATACTTAAGATTACATCTTAACCATTAAAAGGCTACAAACCATTCAGACGTAGTCTCTTAATGACCATTCAGAGGCTACCAAACTGCCCCTAAATAAAAAATAAAATAAAATCCTGGCTCCACAACTGCTTGCATTGATTATTGCCAACGGAAGTTATAATAGAACACATAGATGATTCCTTTGTCATATTTTAGTATAAAGAAATGAATCGGCCATCTTTGACATTGTGTTATTTTTGTATGAATGTTGCCACATCGGTTTTCAGGCAAAATCTAGCCTAATGTGGTTGTACATATAGCCTTATAGATTATATAGAGGGGTTATTTATGTATTAAATTATAAATTTAGAGGTTTTACTATCTAAGTTTTGTGTGATCAAGCATTAACATTGATACATTGTAGTAAATATATTGTAGAAATACTTGGTGACAGAATTTGATTATATTTTACAGGGTACACTCATTATAATGGCTGGGAACTGGGATGAAAGTCATGAAACAGGTAGCCAATCAGATGAGAGCTATCAATTCGAAAGACTACACGTAGAGCCTATTTATGATGCATTCATATGTCCTCTTTCAAAACATGTAATGACAGACCCTGTAACAATTGAAAACGGGCAAACATTTGAACGCGCAGCCATTGAAAAGTGGTTCAATGAATGTAAAGAAAGCAACAGAACGCTTGTTTGCCCATTGACATTGAAAGAACTAAAAACAACTGATATGAATCCAAGTATTGCTTTGAGGAACACAATTGAAGAATGGAGGGCTAGAAATGAGGCTGTTCAGCTTGACATGGCCCAGATATCGTTGAATCTTAGTTGCCCTGAGACTGATATCTTGCGTGCTCTAAGATTTGTCCAACATATTTGTGAAAAAAGTAATTCAAATAAGCATATGATTAGGAATTCTGAGCTGATTCCAATGATGGTTAATATGTTGAAGAGCAGCAGTCGTAGAGTCAGGTGTACAACTTTGAAGACTCTTCGAGTTGTGGTAGAAGATGACGATGATAATAAGGTTTTTACACATCTTACTGAACATATTTTGTGCTTTTTTCACTTGCAGATCAATTCCATACTAAACGGGTCAAACCTTTAAACAAAAAAAAACAGATAATGAAATAAGATCTTATAATTTAAACGGGTTCATGTGTCTAATGCGACTTTTTGTTCGTGTCAGATTGAACCCGTGAACACACCCGTTTAACCCCCTAACTTTCAAAAAATTCGGCTTATAACACGTCATAAGAGAGCCAACACGGTCAGACTCAGACTTTCCCGCTACATCTTTTTTGACTGGTAATCTAAATATGCGTAATGTTCTGCTTTTCTTGCAGGAAATAATGGCTGAAGGAGATAATGTGCGCACAATAGTCAAATTCCTGTCTCATGAACAGTCAAAAGAGAGAGATGAAGCTGTTTCCTTGCTCTTTGAGCTCTCAAAGTTAGAGTCTTTATGTGATAAAATTGGATCTGTTAATGGATCAATTCTTATGTTAGTTGGAATGAGCAATAGTAAATCTGAAAATGTCTCGACAGTTGAGAAGGTAAATAAAACTTTGGAAAATTTGGCGAAGAATGAGAATAATGTGAGGCAAATGGCTGAAAATGGCAGATTGCAGCCTCTTTTGACACTTATTCTTGAAGGTATTTGCATTAAGTTCTAAACTTTTAACTATTTGCTAAATGTTTTGGGTGGCAAATTGACCCGTTAGTGGATAAACGGGTCAAACTGGGTTCTACTTTATTAGAACTGATGCAGAGCGAAAACAGAAAGAAACAAAGAAAATACACTTATATAATATTGAAATGACTATTGCATCAAGCAATATAAGTTTAGCAGGTCGAGCCAAATTTTGGAAAAAAATCGACTTTATAACTATAAAATGCACTTGCTAAATAAATGCGTAAATGACTCTAATCAAAGATTCATGAGTTTTTTATATATAAACGTAAATGGGGGAAAATGTTTTATATATACCCGTTTTAGTTGGGTGGTCTTCTGGCCTAATTACCCTTGTCCGATGATTTAAGTATGAGTCTGTCGTTACACTTGGTATAAAACTAGATTTGGAGACAGATTATGAGATTATGCTTTGGTTTGACAAGTATCAAACAATACCTTTATCGGTATTAAATGTTAATGATTAATCACTTGGATGCTTGCAGGCTCTCCAGAAACAAAACTGTCCATGGCTTCATACCTCGGCGAGTTGGCTCTAAGCAATGAGGTTAAAGTCTTTGTGGCTCGAACCGTTGGTTCATCATTAATCAACCTCATGAAAAGTGGTAACATGCAGTCTCGAGAAGCAGCTCTCAAAGCGCTGAACCAAGTCTCATCTTGTGACCCAAGTGCCAAAATATTGGTTGATCAAGGTATACTTTCACCTCTGGTCCAACACCTTTTTTCGGGCCAGAACCAGCTCCCAATGCGACTCAAAGAAATCTCTGCCACAATACTCGCAAACATTGTAACCTCAGATTGTGACTTTGACTCAATCCCTGTGGGTCCCAACAACCAGACCTTTGTGTCAGAATACATAATTCATAATCTGCTCCATTTGATCAGTAACACTGGGCCTGCAATTGAATGCAAACTGTTACAAGTTCTTGTTGGGCTGACCAGCTCTCCGGCTACATTAACTGGTGTCGTGTCTGCTATCAAAAGTTCGGGTGCCATTAACGGGCTGGTGCAGTTCGTTGAAGCCCCACAGCAAGATCTTCGTTTGGCATCAATTAAACTTCTACAAAACCTTTCACCACACATGGGTCAAGAACTGGCCAGTTCGTTACGTGGGACCGTGGGTCAACTCAGCGGGTTAATAAAAGTAATTGCAGAAAACATTGCAAGTACAGAAGAACAAGCAGCAGCTGTTGGGATTCTAGCAGATCTTCCTAAAGAAGATATAGGCCTAACCCGTCAGCTACTGGACGAAGGTGCGTTTGAAATGATGATTTCAAGAATCAGAATGATTCGACAAGGAGAACCTAAAAGAAGCCGGTTTGTAACACCGTATTTAGAAGGGCTTGTTGGGGTACTTTCAAGGATTACATTTGTGTTACCCAGCGAGCCAAAAGCGGTTTCTTTATGTCGGGACCATGATCTAACAGGCGTATTCACTGAACTCCTTCAACAAAGCGGGCTGGATAAAGTGCAGATGGTTTCAGCTTATGCTTTAGAGAAACTATCTCAAGAATCCAAAAACCTGACTAAACTTCCGGAGATCCCAGAACCGGGGTACTGGGGGTCGATCTTTCCATGTTTTGGTAAACAACCGGTGATGACAGGTTTATGTCGGGTGCATCGTGGCTCATGTACACGAAGAGATACTTTTTGTTTGTTAGAAGGACCAGCATTACCGAGACTAGTGGCTCTGTTAGATCATGCAGATGTGAAGGTAGTTGAAGCATCTTTAGCTGCATTATCGACTTTATTAGACGACAGTGTGAATATAGAAGAAGGGGTGGCGGTTTTATGCGAGGTGGAAGGGATTAAGCCGGTTCTTGATGTTTTACTCGAGAAACAAACTGAGAGTTTAGGAAGGCGCACAGTTTGGATGGTGGAAAGACTTTTAAGGTCGGAGGATATTGCGAATGAGGTGTCGGGCGATCCTAACGTTAGCACTGCGCTCGTGGACGCTTTCCAGCATGGTGATTATCGTACACGACAGATTGCGGAACGTGCACTGAAACATGTGGATAAGATTCCAAACTTCTCAGATATCTATCCCAGTGCTTGATGGGCCTAGGGGTATTGTTGTTCAATATGCGGTTTTGTAACATGTTTTCGTTATACATTCTATGTGAAGAAAATTGTACTCAAACTGTCAAACAGAAGCTTGTAAATGATGATGATTCAAGGACCATAAATGATGATTGATGATGATGATTTAAGAGCGTTTTTGTAATTTCTTTTGCATTTATAGTGTATGCAGATAACAGTATGGTAAGAGTTTCATTAATGAATGTTAAGCATACGTGTGTATTTAATTCGTCACCCAAGTAACAATACTTCTTTTATCTTTTGAGTTGTTCTGCCGGATCGGTCGCTCAAGATCTTTGGTCTCTACCCGGACCCGATGAAAAAAATGGGATCACTCCTTATGGACTCGTTGAGAATGATTCTGGTCTAGTTCGTGGCATATTAGAAGTGGAAGGCGCTCTGGTGGGATCCTCAGGGAAATGCAGTTAGTTTGATAAGGATTGATTGACATTGCTTCTTCGACCCGAAACAAGGAATCCCTTAGATGTGATCAATAACCTCCACTTGACAAAGGGCATTGCCAACGTCTTTTTTTATTCGTTATCATACGTTAAACACGTAATCTAATAAAGACTCTAGGAGAAAAAAGAGGTCTATTTGACAACAGTCAATACTCAAGGGGGCAGTTCTGAAACTCTCTCATCTTCAAAGGACCAAATAGATAATTTCTACAACTTATCTGACGTGTCCAGGACCTACCGTCCTACGACAGGTGTCACTTTCTTATTGGCTAAAACACTCGTCTTCCACGTAACAATAATCTCCGGTCAACAGTGACTTTTTATTAATAAATCTCAGCTCAATGAAAACAACAGACGTAGTGCGTGTTTGAGTGTGTGTGTGTGTGTTCGTCGGAGACAACAACAGAAGATGACGGTGGTGTTAAGACGGTTGATATTCGTGGCGACGATATTCGTCGTTATATCTTTATCTCATTCCATTCATGACAGATGCAGAGCTTGTAATGCCGTAGCTGTCAGTATTTTATTCCTGTTTCAGTTTTTTTTTAAATTGTCCGATCTGTTTTTATTTATTTATTTATAAGGAAATTGATATGAATCGTTAAAGAATGCACAAAATGTTACGGTTTTATTAAATTTTTTAAAGTAGAAGTTAATTAACTTTTATTTTCTCAGTTTAAGGTCAGACTAGTCTGTAATTTGTTTTCATAAACAACAATGGTATTTGTATTGGATTGATCCTTTTGTTCTGTTGTGAATTTAGCATAGTTAACAAAGGCGCTAGGCGCATTTAAGGCTCATAGGCCTTGCCTGTGGTCTAGGCGCATGACGCAAAATAAATGAGGTCTTGAGATAGAAAAATAATGTGTTAGAAAAATAATACTAATTTTCAAATAAAATGAGGTATATAACATTTAATATCTCTCATTAGTATCATAAGTTTTAAGTTATTAGCGTATAAAAGTAGTTTTCCTTAGATAAAAGTAGAAATCTGGCCGGAAACTCTCCAGAATTTGGGAATCTTGACGGAATTTGCGCCTTAACCATCACCTGAGAATTAAAGCGCAATTGTCTAGTCTTGCCTGAAAATGGCCTAGGCGCAAGAGGCGATGGCTTTTAACAACCACATGTCTACATATATAAACTTTAAACTGACTGGCTAGTGAGTTTTTAGTTGAAGATTAATGAAGATATGTACTGGTTAAGAGTTAGAGTTAGTTTTCATGATTTGTTTTGTTGAAAAACAAAGCTTATTATAGGTGCTATAATGCACATTTAAGGCGTATGCTACTTCCTAGTTCAATGATTTTTGTCTTCAGTTTTAACATTTGTCGACTGAAAGTTGAGTTTAGTATATGCACCCAATGACACAGCTTCTTTAGTGAATCTTTATGGTAAAAATTTGTAATGATCAACTGGTTTTATATATTGTAGGAGGAGCTGGAACTCGGATTGATGAAGGTATGCCTTTCTGTTTTCTTCCAAATGCATTATTTTGTTCCTGCATCTTACTTTGAATAATCCTGCTTTTGAAACTGCTTCTAAAAGAAATGAGAAAAATGACGGAGGTGATAGAGAAGAAAAGTTGATGATTTAGGAACGATTAATGGGATCCTCATGTTAATTGGGTCACACTGTAAGAATTGTAAATAAGATGTGTTTAACTTTATCAATAGAATTAGGGGAATTGGATTTTAATAATCCAAACTTTGCCTCGTTGGCCAGCAATAATATTTACTTAAAAAATTCCCCACAACAGTCCCAACTTTCAAAGTATTTTCCTCTAATGAACTTTTGAGAACTGACAACTAACCCATTTTCAAAGTTGAAAGAGTTTGAAAGTTAAAAAAGATAGTTGGAGGAAAATTGTTTAAAAGTTGGGATTGTTATGGGGAATTTTTTAAGTATAGATTATCGCTGGCCAACGAGTCAAAGTTTGGATTATTAAAATCCAATTCCTCATAGAATTAATATAATATACCTTGCACCCAGTGGCGGAACCAAAACTTCTTGGTCAGTGTTCATTATAGGTTCTAGTCTCTCCTACTGGCTCAACATGTTATTTCTGAAAAACATATATCTTCAGATTTTATAACATAAATCTGATGAATTCCGATGACTGGGTGTGAACCCTTGGTTTCGCTCTTGCTTGCGCCAGAGGATTATTATTGCTCACTTTATTGTGATTTCTCAAATTACAATGATTTGTATTTTCCCGTTTAAAAAATGGAAAAGGAAGATGTTTACATTTCTTGAATTGTTCTATGTGAGAGTGTCAACCCTTATTCTGTATGTTTATTTTTTGTGTTTTTGTTAAATGTATATTTATGTTGTTCCAGGAGAAACCAAAAAACCATCTGGACTTGAGGCATCGATTGGACTCCAAAGGTCAACGGAGAGGAAAAGTGATAGATTACAAGTAAAAATTCAAAAATAATTACCTCTTTTTATTGGATATTTTACCCTTTGCATTACAGCTAGAAAGTTTTGCAGTGATCAGATGAATCACAATTTGTTTACTAACTATACTTTTATTAAACAGAGTCAGTGAACTGAGAGTGGTTGACCTCCTGGATGGGCTTTGTGATAAGATGCAGGACTACACTCTTCAGAAGGTGAATGCTTTAACATATTATATATTAATTATTAATAAATGTTCAAAATATATCATATATCCATCATAAATAAATGTTTAAACATGTCATATATTTAAGATTAATAAAGGGGGTGCTTTGTGATCATTTACACAGGTGGATTCAACCAAAAAAATATGGATGAAAGTGGATGACTGGGATAATATCACTAGCAGTATGTATTGGTGACAACTTCCTTCAGTAAGCTTGTCTTATACAAGTCAATACTTTAGCTTAGCAGGACTAGATTATATCTTACTGACTAAACCGACGTGATTATTTAGTACATGCTTTAACTATTTAACAAAATATGCCTCTTTTTGTATAAGTTTTCATTTCATTTTGCAAATAAGCAAGAACTGTTCTTCTCATGTGTAGATAAGCAAGAATCGCGTGCTTACTCAAAGGAGATATCATCTTATTGTGGAAGGTGAGATTAGAAAACAATTCACCATAGCATATTTAATCTTGTATGTTGTTTACTTGAAAAACTTTGCATAAATTTACTCTTAGTATGCTGTTTACTTGGAAAAATATACCAACCTGTCTAATTTGTTTTCTATACCTATTCCAGATTACTTGAGGAAACCGAAGATGAGGTGAGTCAAATAGTCAATGCTTTATAAAACTTGTTGAGGGTTCAATACATTTACCGGATCCCTCCAACGTGCGAATTTTGATTCATTTTCTTATTACTGAGTCGATTCATAGGTTATATCATCTCTAGTGGGTCAAATCAAAAGCTTAGTTAGTCAAATGGATCAAATAATTCAAACAGGTTAAAAAAATCAGAAGTGTATTTATAAGTATAAATTTCTAGAACCATTTTACTCCATAAATTAAATTATTATTGAACAAATTTTAAAGTTGTAATCACAATTTAACCCCTTTTCTATAAAAATGTTTAACAAACGTTGTTATCTGCAATATAGCCCAGACCATACCAAAAACTTACCCGGGTGGATTATGACCCGTTACTCAACATGTCTTGACCCGGAACGCTGGAACATAGGTTATTTTATTCTTATGTGCTTAGTTGTCTGTTACGGGATGTATCCACAGTTGGCAGAATTGATTAAGAAAGGATCGGTTAAAGTAGGAGAAGTGAGCAAAGTCTTATGTCACGACCTCAGCAAACACTGCACCTCGTCAACAAGGTAACTTTCGAATGTTGTTTTCTAGACCTTGTATAGTTGTATAATTCCATAACAGACCTGGTTTCTTTTTGCTTGGGTTCAATTTTACACTTTATAACTTTTTTTTATTAAAGTTTTTTCTTGTGATTAGATATAATATGGATGATCTTTTTATCTATTAATACTAGAAATTGAAACATAAACCAAAATCTACCTACTGCATGATGACTCGAAATAATATGATGTCTTAACATTTATCTTCAGTCATGAGTCGAGCCATGAAGAAGAAGATGAAATCCATGGAGAACTTTGAGAGCCTGTGATCATGGAACTGTGATACTAACTGCTCGTGAGATGCGAAGCCAAAGAACACTTGCGAATTCCAAGCCACATTGTTTAAGCTTTGAATCTATTGTATGAGTTCAATATATGAACAATTCGGACCAAAAAGAGGTTTACATCTTTGTAATATTTCTGTTTCAGTTAGATAATCGAATCCCGTAATCTGAATTGTGTGCATAACGCATTCCAAGCCACAAAAACATGGCTTGAATAGGGGTGGGAATTTCACCCAAAACATTAACGCAAACACTACACATATATAATCAAGTTTTGGGTTGTCATGTTTGACATGTTTAATAAACGAGTCGTGTTTGGTAGACTAGTTTATTAAACAAGTCATGCTTAGGAAGACTTGTTTTATAAAAATGTCGTATTTGGATTTACCAATTGGCTGCTACACCATCTAAGTTAAATAGGAAGATACACTAGCTTGTTTAAATAAACAACTCGGTCCGCCAAACATATTTACAACTTGATTAAGACCCGACAACTTGTTTGACACATTTAAATAAATGGGTTTAACAAGTTATGTTTGGGTTACATGATTTTACATGTGTCCAGGTTAGAGTTGATGTTTTTGACACCAATAAATACACGGGTAGCCTTTGGGTTGAACAATTCAAACCTCCAATCCGAAACTTGTCAACCCACTAACCCGACACGATTGACACTGACATTTTTTTTTGTTCTGAAACGACTACAGAGATGTCAATAATTCCCACCATATATTCCTGAAACAAGTACATAAAGCTTTACAAACACAGATTTTCAAGAATTACCATCTAAAATGCCCTTAAGATAATTTAGCCCTTCTGAAGAGATACTCCTCCTATGTCCCATTTGAGATTGAATCTCAATCCAAGGTGGTGGATCTGGTGAAAAACATATCACAATCACCGTTAAATTATCACGCGTACTCCGTTTAAGTGCTTCACGAACGAGCTCTCTTGAGCATCTTTCCGGGTCATTATGAATCATTAATTCTTTCCGGGCTATTGTTACCGCACATTGACTGTTCATGACATCCCACAGTCCATCACACCCCATTATAAGAAACTCATCATCTTCCATCAATAAAATTTCTTGCAACTCCGGCTCGGCACTTAATGGGCAAGCAGAGCCTTTTGAGCGTTTCATGTGCCAATCTCCAAGAGCTCGGGACACTGATAACTGGCCATTTAAGTACCCATCATAAATCACGCCACCAAGCTGTTCAATTCTACGCCTCTCGGGTATACTATTAGGTTTGTGGTCGTTTGATAATTCTATTGCTTTGCCTCGTTTTCCTAAAACAGCTCTACAATCGCCAGCATTTGCAACTACCATCAACCTGAGCAATGCAAATTCAAAAATTAAAGGCATTAAGATAAGTGAATATGAATCGGTCGATTTGAGTGATGATTCATTAAAACGAGCCAAGTGAGCTGAAAGTTGCCCAAAGTGAATTAAATGCATAAAACTTCGCCAATGTGGGACTAGCCCACTTGGTAGAGGTATATGCCTCTTAGAGGGGAGGTCCAAGGTTCAATCCTTGGCAAAGGTGTTGTAGTTTAGAATTATTTGTATAATAGTATAGGAGATGTAATTTGCCGTAAAAAAAAATGCATAAAACTTCTGTTATATTCAAACAAAAACTAGATTGTAATTAAATATTTAACACACTAACATCTACCAAAAGGTAATATATTTTGGACAAAAAGGGTTCCGGGTCAACCCAACATGCCCCAATCCATTTCAACATTAACCATACGTCCATACGTTACCCAATTTGACCCGTTACTCAACTCACTTGACTGGGCCACTTTGCCTACATGGAAACAAGAAGAGGCTCACCCACCTTCCAAATACAAGAGTGGTCAATGCAGTGGTTCCTGAAGATATATCGACACTGCTGTTTTCTACAAATGCTTGATCAGCTTTAAGGTATGCATTTCTGATCGCCTTCTTCAAGCAGCCCGGGAACTGCGGGTCCTCAATTATAAACTTCAATATGTTCTTTCTAACATACGATGCAGCATCAGTTCCACCATGCCCATCAAAAACCTGTTGACGACAAATCAGTCAATCACAGCCGTTGATTTTAAGGGTGTATATATTAATTGAAAAAATACGGCATGCATAAATAACTACATACCCCGTAGAAAGCTCCAAGGGAAGGTAAACCTTCCACCCTGTCTAAATGTTCTAAAAGGTTATCAATACATATATGTTCATCTTCCATGTATTCCTTCGACCCTTTCTCCGCGCAACTTCCTGATCGAATCATCATCGGCATATATTCAGATTCCCCAACAATCCCAAGGTCAAAGTCCTTAAAATCACTTAAAAAAAGTCAACAAACGATAACATATACGAAAAACTAAAAAAAATCTTAACAAAATAATCAAAAGTTTCGATCAAGTTCCAAAATTTAAACAATTTATATACCGAATTCACAGGCAGCGGCAGCCTTTCAGTGCTCATGCTATGGCGGACAACCGATGGTTGCCTTGGCGGTTTTCCAACCTCCAGTTGACCCAACTGGTCTGAATCCTTTAATCTTTCTTCCATCCCAGAAGAAACATTCTTATTATTGTTATTATTATTATTATTAAAACCATCTTCAACAATCACACATGATGGTGAAAAACCAGTGCCAGCAGCCATGCTTTATTTTCAATACATAAAACACAACCAACCCTCCAAACAATCTTTTATCAATAACCCTTCAAAAAGTAACAAACTTGTGCCTAACAGTCAAGCTTAAACCATAAAAAACCAATCATAATAATAAAAAGACTTCAGCTTTCTATTAAACTTCATTACATGTCCAGTAATCTGCATAAAATTCTTGATCTTGATCACTTATTAATGGGCATAAACAATAAAACATCAATTAATTCAACCTGGATAGTGAAAACAAAGATAAAATGTTTATGAGAAATTGTAACAAATAAAGGCCAGAATTTTACTGCTATAAATGGTGAAGAGAAATTGCTCACTGATGGAGAAGCAGATTCTGATGCTTTTGTTGGTCTCAATTGTGACCCAATTTTGGAAACCCTAAAAGAAAGCACTACTTGAAATAGATATCATAAAAAAAAATTAAAAATAAATAAAGGGTAAATTGGTAATTGGTAAAAGGTGTTAATTTTTTAAAATGATAGGTTATATTTAGGCCCACTATATTTATGAGTGTTTGTTTTAACAGTAGGGAATCGAATAACGAATTTTCAAATTATTCGAATCGAATTTTTTGAATAATTTTTTTACTGAATTCGTATTCGATTCGAATTTGATTAAAACCTGACCAATTTGATTCGAATTCGTATTCGAACAAAAAACTCAATTCGAATTCGTATTTCGAATTCGAATAAATTCGTTTAAGGTTAAGACTAAGTTATGGGTTTTAGTTAGACTTGGGCTTAGCAATGAGCTAATTTTTTACTTAGGTCAAATTCATAGATTAGCCCATGTTCTAAAGTTATAGATGTGTATATAATTATATATAGGAAAAATTGAAATAAATAATCTCAACTATTGACTATTGGCCAATAACAGTCCCAACTACGAAAATCACCAATATTGGTCCTAACTTTCAAAAAATTGGAATATAATGGACCGTCACTAACGGAAGCTTAATACCGTTAACCCCTGCTTACGTGGCATGCTGAGGTGTTAAAAAAAAACCCTGCACTTAACCTTCTTCCTCTTTCACGATCTTCTTCCTCATTCACCATAGCCACCATCTCTCTCTTTCTCTCCTCTCTCAGATCTGCAACCCACCATATTTTCAAACCCACCACTAGAAATCCCAAATCGAACTTGAGGTTGTTGAAAACCCTAAATCCCCAAACTGATCTGCTCTCTCTCTACTCTCACTCCTCACGACTCTCTCTCTCTTGCCTCACTCTCTTCTGGCGACGGTCGACCACCACCCTACATGGTGGTGGCGGCGTGATGGTTACAGACGCACGAATGGTTTTTCACGAGCTGTAGAGGTCGGAAATGATTGGGTCTCGACATGAGGTGGAAGTCGATTGATGGTGGTTGATTAATTCAGGTAGATGGTGGTGGTGTTGGATAATGATGGCGGCTGTGGATGTGGTTGGTGGTTGGTCCGATTCGAGGTGCAAATAGAGGCGGTTGTTGTGGTCTGACAGGATAATGGTGATGGTTATTATGGCCGATGGGTTGAGCTTGGTCGGGTAGCAGGTTGGATTGGTTTTGGGTGGTTGGCTGGTGGTGGTGTTGATGATACGGTGGTGGTTTGGTTACCAGGTTGTGGAAGGTGTTGGTGTTGGTGGTGGTGGTGGTGGTGGTGGGTTGGTTGTGGTGGTGAAGGTTGTTAAATGCAGGTTTGTTTGTTTTTTTTTTACACCTAAGCATATATATATATATATATATATATATATTATATTAAAATAAGTTTTTTGCCACATAATCAAGTTTTTTAACATCTCAGCATGCCACATAAGCAGGGGTTAGCGGTGTTAAGCTTCCGTTAGTGACGGTCCATTATATTCCAACTTTTTTTAAGTTGGGACCAATATTGGTGATTTTCGTAGTTGGGACTGTTATTGGCCAATAGTCGATAGTTGGGATTATTTATTTCCATTTTCCCTATATATATAATAAATATGTATTATTTTTATTCGAATGTCGAATCAAATCGAATTTAAAATCATAAATTCGTATTCGATTCATATTCGATTTACTGAACTCGAAATTGAATCGAATTCAATTTGAATTCTTGATAATCGTATTCTGAACACCCCTATTTAACACCCCCATAATATGGTTTATTGGCCTTTTAATGTTTGGTTTTACTTTTTTTTAGTACCTTATATGATGGGACTAGATATCATTATCCATATTAAATATTTTGATGTATAAGTAGATAAATTATTTCTTTTTATTATTAATTTCTCAAATGTTCAATTAACATAACAATTTTAGCATATAGATTTGGACTATATCCATATGTCAGCTAACTTTGAATTTTTTGTTTAACTTGGATTTGGACATCATATGAACTAACTTGGCCATGTGTTCTCGTTGGGGTGATACCACACCCAAGTGGTATTAACTAAGTTATCTCGTAGTGCTACATCAGAAAAGGTGTGGGTGATACCAAAGATGGGGTGCGGTGTTCTCGTTGATGCCACATCCCCTGCCCCAAGTGGTATTAAAGGTGACTTTGTCCCTATTTATCTTTCATCACCAAGCGGCCCCACCACTAGTGGGACTGCACACTAGGACATGGTGTTCCCTGTGACAACGTCCTTCCAGTTCCATCTTAGCCCTTGTTAGAATTTGGACTAAAATTGAAAAAGGATTATGTTTTGAGACACCTGAATGTGTTAGCCTATACAAAGTCTAAGGACTGTTTTTGTACTTCATTTTGAATTTTCATATTTTACTTTGTTTTTACAAGTCAACACAAACCTTAATTACCAACCATACTCAACCTACCTACCTACCTAACCTTGACAGTTTGAATGCGTCACCTAGAACTGCTACATTAAATTCATTAAAGTCAACCATTTTGTGGTTAGTAATAACAAACACTTTCTCTTGAAAATTTTAAATTTTAATAGATAGGAGTAACAAATTGAATGTTTGATACTTATACTGTGTGTAACGTTCTAATGTCTAGGGGTGTGAACCATCCAAGGTGGAAACCCTTTTGCAAGTTTTTGGGGATGCGAAAAACCGCTCTAGAGGGGCATGAAGGGCTGGGCGCGAGCCTATTAACGCTTGAAGGGGTGGAGGGGGAAGGAAGTGGTGGTTTTAATCGATGTGGCTCTGACGTCGTGGTGGAGTCATGGGCATGGTTGGACAACAAGCAGTCTTAAGTAAAACAAAATAAAACAAGTTGATTTTTTTTTAAAATTTGTTTAACTAACTAGATAGCTGTCGTAGGCTGCGCGTTGCGGCGGCGCACTTCCTGTGATGTGTTAACCGTACGAAAATGTACAATGACTCAATTTTACACCATCGAATTAAAATAAATTATATTTGAGACGACTCGTTTTTTTCCGAACACAGTTTAAGTCAGAAACGTAGGTAACTCGGATTTTTACCGTCAAATTAAAAGATATTATATTTAATATAATTCATTTACGAACAAAATTTACGTAAGAATCGTAGACCAACAGATATCCTAAGTAAAACTAAGAATGAAAACGTTTTACATTTGACCAGACTCGTTTCAAGAAAAAAAAAACCCTATGTCGAAACGTGTATTTATACTTGCGATAGGTAGCGCGTTGCGGCGGCAACGCCTAAGTTGTTTATCTATGACGGCACGCCATGTGACGTGTCAACTGTATGAAAATGTTCAATAACTTGATTTATACCATCGAATGAAAACATTTTATATTTGAGCCGACCCACTTGTTTCCGAACATAGTTTACGTCAGAAACATAGGTAACTCGAATATTTACTGTCGAAATAAAACATTTTATATTTGATCCGACTCGTTTCTGAACAAAATTTACGTCAGAATAGTTTGCCAACTGATGTTATACGTTAAAATAAATAATATTTGACCAGACTCGTTTCAGAAGGGGCAAAACCCTATGTCGAAAAGTGAATTTATATCGTTTATAGAAAATTTTGGTGATATAATGAGTTACACGTAAAAAGTTTGAGGGCTAAAAAGAAGTTAGAAAGTGAGAGTGTCTTTTTTGTCAAGTTAGAAAGTAGAGAGTCAATTCTGTGAAGCCAAAAAGTTGATTTTGTTAAATATAAATTTAAAGGGTGAATATTGCCATTTTAATAAAGTTGAGGGTGGTGTCTTAAAGAGCATGGTCCACCACCGACCATGCTCTTTAAGTATTTATATAATATAATATAATTGTTACAACATGTTAAGCAAGAGCGAGGCCAGATTTTAAGTAAAGACTAAAGAGTAGCCTTAGTTTCTTGAGTTCACAATCACTTCATGTTCTTAGCGCATGACAAGTGTGAGCTTGAAGCTTCCTTTGTATTTTCTAGAACTTTGATGTGGTGGACCAATGGGCATTGATTAGTTTGGGTTGGTTGCAGATCATCTTCATTTGAATAGTTATATAATATTTATCTTCATTTGAATCGATCATTAACGATTTAACCTGATGATCCACTTGGAACTTGGAAGCAGGAAGCCCAATTTACCTTATTAGAAGTGTGGATTATAGATCTGCATACACTAGGCCTGTTGGGCCATTCAAGATATCCACAACCAATACCTAACATGTGCCCAGGAGCCCATATGGAGTTGTCTTTCTAGTTTCTATTTCTACCGTAGTATTTTTTTTTTCACATAACAAACTAATAAATATTTTAAGTAAATTATCTCAAAAAAAAAAAAAAAAATAGTGGTTGATGAGAATTAATAGATTGAATTTTATTTTAATTACTGCATGATTGTATAGGTGATCAAAATACCTTCATCTCTTCACCCTTTACTTTTATTTTTGAATCTTAAATTAATAATTTAATTTCAAGAATAAATCTTAAATCGTTATACTATTGGATGTATATTATGTTAAAACAAAGCACTAGAACTGAGAAAATCAACTTCAAAAAACAGACCCCCAAATGTAACATGATGGACATGTTAGCTGAGATTGATGGTTTGGGACGGTAGAAAGGGTTCGACCGTGCTACCAGGGTGGAAGTGATATGTGACTTGCTCACTAAGCCACATTCCGTGCACATCTCCATGACTAGAAGTATACGTGGGGCGTTAATTGATTCAATTGTTTTGCACATCTCGATGATCAAAACGCGCGTGTTGCTTATTTCATTTGTTTCCATTATTTACATGAACATTTTGACGTTATCAAGCATTCAACATTAAGAACGTGACGGAGATGAGGCATGAGATCACTCGTTGGGAAAGTTCAATCGTTGTAATAGATTAAATGATATATCATACAACTTCTAATACATAAGTTACAAATCATAATCTTAGGCTTTTCAAATTTAATCCACCATGAACCCTTTATTCTACTGTTGGGTGTACTTGCATGATCCATAACCTGTTTAAAATTACAAAAAATAAATCATGATCAATTAGTAAAAAGTAACTTTCACTTACCAAATTTTACCCACATATAAAATATCAGCAATAATTGTTTAAATTTAAGAAAATAAAATGAAAAAAAAAAAAAAAAAAAAAACTTACTTGGGTCACTGAATGTGACAAGCCCACTTCCTTTAAAATCACAATTCCAATAATTTCTCCCATGCATTTGATAATATGCATTCATTGCATATGAAGCATGCGCATGAACCTTATTGGGCCCAAAACAGGCCCCATTTTCATAAACCTCCCTACAGTCCACACCACCAGGCCCACAACAAAAGTCCAACACACCTTGAACCAACTTCTCATCAGCATGTGGCTTAGCCACACACCAAACCGATGGGCCTCTTTGCACCACTTTTGACCCTGGCCCAAATCCAAACTCCATTTTTGACCCACTACAAAACTCACAACTCAAATCCACATCATAAACCTTTGAACCATCCCCATTAAAGAGGCCAAAGTTTCTCTCACTTGCACCCCCTTCTTTTTTGTTTTCATTAAATAAAGCAAATAGAAATATATCTATTTTGTCATTGGGCTTCATTGGGGTCCCTTTGTTTGATTGGGCCTTGTTGATTAACCTAGTGTTGTAGGTTTTTGCGTTGTCCGGTGAGGCTGCTGTCTCACCAGGCTCGCCTTTTGAGGGCCAGCCAGATTCAGAAACCATGATATGAATCTGTCTGCCCGAGAATCCTAACGACGCGATAGCTGAACGGATCGCGTCAATCTGTGCGTCTAACATGTTTGTGTAGACGTACCCTTTGGGGTCGTGGACCCCACTTGAGTTGCCAAGTAAGGCGTACTCAAGCGAAACCGTGGTGGGGTTGTCTCGATATGCGAAGTAAGGGTAGGCATTGACCATAAATGGCGAACCCGTGTTGGCTAAGAAGGTTAGAATGGATGTCATTGTTGGCATGAGGGTGGTGGCGAATGTGGAGGCGGATGGTGGAAATGAGGTGGCTAAAACCGCCATGCTATGCGGGGTGCTGATCTTTATTTTTCGATCAAGTCCACGTGATAACAACACTTCGTGGAGGTTTTGCATGGCTTGAATTAGGGCATTTGGGTCCATGCTATCATCTCCACTTGCCAAGTACTCGTTACCAACCGCAATGGCTACAATGGAAGTAGCAGGGATAAATGGGGCTATACGGGTAGAGAACCAATCCTCGGCCGCAGACTTGGTTGAACTTATATTAGCAACATGGTTATTCTCAACCGCGACTATAATGTCAATGCCCGAGTTGGAGAAAGCTTGGAGTATTTGCGGGTTGGTGTCGTAGATTTTTACTTTATCGATAATTGTGGATTGGAGGAGTTGGGCTACAGTTTTCGGCGATGGGAGGTTGTTTCCGAGTGTGCCATAGTTTATACCAACGGCGGATACCGTTGGAAATGGGCCTAGGAGGAGGAGGAGAGGGAGGAGATAGACAAGTGCCATTGTGATGGAGTGAACTAGCTAGTAACCACTGTTATTTATTAATAGGATATCTATAGTTATATGGTTTGATAGTTTTATATGAGCAAAAAATTGAAAGGTGAGACATTATAATTGTATATTTTGGAAAGGAGTGAATAAATTTCAAAAAGCAGAAGGAAAAAGCAGATTTTTCAGTGGAATTGGTCTTTGGGTCCAGTTGGGTTGATTGAAAGAGTAAAAAAGTATAGATGCTTTACTTGATAGTTGTACCCCAATTCAAACCGTGCAAATCTAACCACTATTACCGTATTACCTGTACAGTCAAGTGAATCAACACTGTATCATATTTGACCCATATTATTTCGATTACACACTTTATCGACTCAAACTGGTTAAGCATTAGCTCGTAATAGAATTTCATATTCAAGCTCGGCTTAGACATGAACCATTTGTTAACAATTTTATCATTTTATCTATATACAATATATAATTAGTATCATATATTGTTTACAAAATATACATGAAACATACCATATATGATTTAGTTATTTTCTAACATATATATGTAACATCAATACACGTATCCTTTTAGATGAAGTTATTATATTTATATAAATAATAGTCTTGTTTAGACTTTCGAGACTAGTTACACTTATCGACACCGGGCTTGTTTAATAAACTAGCTTCGGTTTATGTTCCGCTTAGGTTGGAGCTCGTCTTTAGTTAAGCTTTTCGAGAGTCAATTTCAAGTATTTCCACAGCAGCATAACATATTTACACCTCTATATTTACCTAAGGGGGTTAAAAATTAATGGTAGTCGAAATTACTAGAATTGTAATGAATACATTCGATTGTATTAAATACCAATATTCATAACGCTATAGGATATGGTGTGGAGCCTCAGGGGCTTTAAGATGCTATGTAGGCAGTGAGGGCTTTAAAACCCCTTCTGTAAGTTAGATGTCGTGGTTTAAAGCCCATCCAACCATTTACCAATCATTTATTTTATTTTTTTCACTTTTTTTAATTCATTCTTTTAATTTTAAAATATCTATTATAAAACAAAAATATAAATAACTTAAATATCATAAACAAAAAAAATTTACAAACGAAATAGAAAATACTAAAAAATAAACCATTAAAAAATTACAATTATTCTAGCCGTCATCATCGACGTCATCATAATCATTTTCATCGATTGAGCAATTCAACTACAGATGCTCTACCAAATCTGCTTGAAGATTCAAATGTGTCTCCCGACGTCGCACCTTTAAAACGATAACTAGTTTTTCATCAGAGCTTAGCTAGGCGGTGTTAGTGCTTGGACATAATCATCAAGGTCGGCACAAAAGGCTCTATCTGAGTCCTCAAAGACCATATTATGTAATATAAGTATACATTATGTTTCTTAATTTTCTCTTGGTATGGTTGTCGGTTGGTCAATGATAGTCCATCTTTTCTTAAAGACTCCGAATGTCGACTCATGTATTTTCTTGTATTACATGCGCTTATCATCATTTGGGCATGAAAGTTTTCACCAATGCCGACCACTCCGGATAAATGCCATCAAAAAGATAATGCCCATATTGTACTCTACATCATTTTGCATAAAATGACGAATTTGGGGCAACACCGTCCTAGACGTCATTGAACATATTGGATGATTGCAAAACAGAGAGAACATTTGTTTGCACCACATATAATCAACCTGATTCCAGTACATGCACGACCAGTGGTTTCGGGATACACCTGCTCAATTACAAATGGAATTTAGGGTTCTCTATACATGAATGTGTGTTCGAGTTTCTATGACACATCACATATTCACATGCGTACAACAATATGTTTTGGCATATTTCAAAATGTACGTTTTAACAAGCATATTCACATATGAATGCATTAAATAGAACTCACCTATGCCTTGTATCGCAAGGGTTGGTAATAAAGCTAGGGTTTCCTCACTCTCAAGTCCTAAGTTTGGCAAGCTATCATACACAACAATTACATATCTTAATTAAACTTCTATCTAAGGTAATTATCCTATAAATCTATCATAATTAACCATAACTAAAACAGAAAAGCGGAACTCTTCCTAACGGCTATATCAACAATAGTTGACAAAGATCTTTTTTCCACAAGCACACTAATCACTAAATATAACCTTTTTTTTTTTGGAAGGCACACTAAATATAACTCATAACACCTAAAAAGGTATTGAAAGGTCGGGATTCTCGTAATTGAAGCGTTCCCGAAGAATTGAAATGAATACGAACGAAATTCCTTAAGTCTCATGTTTATAGGTTTTTTTCTATGAAAATATACGACCAGTATCTTTTCCATATTGCCGTAAAATTAATGAGTCATTGCCACGTGTCACGGCTTGAAATTGCGCTTGCCATTAGGCTGTGTGGTGTGGAATGGAGTCCCTAGGTGCTCCATTGCGCTAATCAGCGCCACGTCAAGAGGGACTCCTTTGTCTCCTTCCAATAATGTTCAAGAAATGGAATAAAGCAATCCAATGGTGCCCCTCCCTTATTTTCCTTTTTTATTAGTTTAAATTGAAGTGGAGCCCACAAACGCATCAGTTGATGCTCGTTATCGAGCAGGCGATGAATGTTAACATAGTTATATACTATTGGGTTTGGGTACCAATGGTCATCAAAGCATGGAGAGCCAACCCAATCATTTTGGGGGCCCCTAAGCGAATTGAAATCTTGTGGCCCTTTTTGAAAGCGTAACACGTTTTGTATTTCTTATTTCTAGTAATTTTAATTCCTATTTTGCTAAACTTTAGTGTCTAAATGGCGAAACTAAACCTTAAGAACATTACCAATAATCAAAATACATATTTAAATCAACATAAAATAGAATAACACCGGTAGTAAAATAACCAAAGAATATGATTGTAAATTCCCTCTTGATTTAGTATAATTAAACAAAGATAGGTTGAAACTAAAGAATCAAAACCTCATTGATGAAGATGAAGACGTTGACTGAAGTCTGTTTTGATTTTTCTGAGATAAAATATTCCAAAACCAAATTCCAATTTCTAGATCGTGAACCGAGATTGCCGGTCTACCAGTTATGGGCCTAATTCAGTTTTAACATATATCTAAACTTTGAGAAAATGGGGCCCTAGGCCCAATTCTTACCTACCTCTGCGGTTGGGCCGGCCCTGAAGAGCTTGATCATCACCCCTAAACTTTGAACCAGGATTTACAAAGCGCTTGATCATTACCCCTACTCTTGAACCGACTAAACAAATTATCCAACTAATACATAGATACACTCTAGTTTTGCATTTCATACCAGACAACTAGTAGTTTTGAGAAATGAAGATGTAAAATATAACTAAGACACGAAATTTCCTTAAATATTAATAAAACTTATGCAAGATAACTTATTAAGGAAAATTATTAAAATACATAAGTTGAACAAGCAAATAATCAAAATAGATTTTGATTGCTGGCTTAGCTAGCATTTAAAAGTTAATGTCTATATTGTTAAAACTTGAGTAAACATGATCTATCTAACCCATCTACATAAATCACCTCTACTTCCCTTAATGAGTTAATCTTACACAAGACATTATTCATCTCTCTTTATTTCATTTCTAGTAATCCAAATCCTTTCACTTCATTTCTTCTAGTCCAAAACTTGTGAGGCCAAAATCTAACAAAACAAACACCCGTAAACTCATCAACATTCTCATTCTCCTCCAACGACCGCCCCATCGTCTCTCTAGTAAAAAAATACGTCACAAAAAACCCTAAACCACAAACCCCGCCCATCACCATCAAAGTATGCGACACCCCAAGCCCGTTTGGAGGATCGCGAGATGCCCACATATACCCCATCGACCCAATTATCGCCCCTACTTTCCCAACCGCACCCGAAATCCCATGACAAGTTGCACGAAACCTCGCAGGAAAAAGCTCAGCCGGAACTATAAAGGTTGTAGCATTTGGCCCAAAATTGGAGAAAAAGAAAGTAAACCCATATAACACAATGAACACATTAGGATGGTCTTCACTCATGTTGATTTTTGCGAGTGTGAACAAGCTAACCGCCATGAAAAAGAACCCGACTGCTTGAATCTTAACTCTCCCAATGTAATCAATCATGTAAACTGTCACGAAATATCCAGGGACCGTTGCACAGATTGCGATCAGTGCTTGGAGCTTTGCGATCTGCATTGCATCTGTGTATACATTCAACTTGCTCTTTTGAACCAAGTGCCCACTGAATACATGGTATTGGAATAAGTTGAGGCTGTAGAAGACAATATCGATGAGGAACCAATTAATGGATGCTGCAATGAGATCGCGGCCATGTCGTCTAAGAAATTCGCGAGAGAAGAAAGGGTAGGTGTTGGATAAAGCTGCGCGGGTGTTGGGCGTGTTTATCATATCGACATCTTCTTGGATTGTGGTTTGTGGTAAGTTCATTACTTTGCCTATGTCTTTTGCAGCTTGTAATGTGTTTTTCTCTACCAAAGCTGTGAATCTGTGGAAGGAGTGTGCGAAGAAAGTCTTTTATCAGTTGACAGTTATATAAACATTATCTTTTGCGATTAGTTACAAAATCAGTGAACTATGTATATTTAGTTTTTTTTGTGACTCAAGATATATAGTTGTTGTACCGGGCGGTTTCAGGCATCTTCATCCGCCAATAATAAGTCATAGATGCTGGAATCGCACCCAACATGAGAATAATCCGCCATGCCAGGTCCGACTCAGGTGGGACCGGAGCAACATTTACCGATGGTGCGAGTTCCAATGGAGTCATTAGATTGCGCTCGTCAGCACTAGCTTGGAAAATGGAGCATACCATCATGAAAACTAGAGAACTCAAAAGTATCCCAAATCCTTGCATGGAGAACACACCCGCAATGAACGCTCCACGAGTACGCTCAGGGGCGGACCCAGGCCTGTCCAAGGTGGGCGGCCGCCCCCCTTGAAA
Organism: Ambrosia artemisiifolia; assembly: GCA_032199755.1. Taxonomy (NCBI): domain Eukaryota; kingdom Viridiplantae; phylum Streptophyta; class Magnoliopsida; order Asterales; family Asteraceae; genus Ambrosia; species Ambrosia artemisiifolia. The sequence goes on along the minus strand of CM063518.1, from coordinate 13,359,719 downwards.
ACAAAAAATTTAGTGTTATATACTCGCGTTAATCCCGTCCGCACCCCTTGAAAATTTCCAATCGCACCCCTTGGACTTTTGAAACCAATGTTCTCAAACCTGTGTTGTTACAGTGAAGAATAAAGAGTGAAAAATACTACTTTAGAAAAATTCCGGTAGTCGGCGACCATGTCTGTAAACTTTGCAAAGGAGAAAGTACATAGAAGAAGATGACCATTGGATTAATAAATAAAAGAATAAACTATTGTTATATATTTGTGATAGTGACCTTTTCCTGTTGTACCTCATGACAACTCATTTTTTTCATAATTATTAGTTTAATAAAAAAAGGTATAGGGTCTTTATTTATTCTTTCCATTATCTAATTATTTTACTGTAAATCTATCAAATCTATCACTTAGTTTGCCTTATCATTTTTTACTTTACATAATTTGTCACAATTTTTTTTTATCAAGAGTTAAAACAATATATTAACTAGATAGTGTTATTTTTCGTTTAGACTTTTTAAATTTTAATAAATTTCTGTTCTTGGAAAAAAATTATAAAATAAAAAATAAACCAAACATAACGGGCATGATATTTGTTTACTAACAATATAAGTAAGATAAAAATAGTTATATATTTAGTAAGTTAATTTTTACCTAGCAAATGTTAAAAATTGCTATTGAGACTTGCGACCCCGGTTGAAAAGTTCTGGTTCCGCCACTAGTGGCTTACACAGAGAGAGACACGCACAGATGGTGGCGATTATCACTATTTTGTTATTGTCTTTTAACAATTACATTCGTGAATGATGGTCCATAGCTCCATATTTAAAATTTACATTTATGAACTTTTGATTTCACTTCTTACCGTACAGCGTTGAGAATCCCGACGTAACACGTCAGTTTTGCAATTGTGATAGCAGGGGTGAGTGATGATAGCAGTGATAGCTGAGGGCCTATATTTTTTTTAATTTTTTGGAGACAGCCCTGTCGGCTACCTCCGATCTCGCTTTCGCCGGAGATGTATCCACAACTTTAGAATTTTCTTATGCATATATAATGAAATTTAAATTAAATTTGGCTTTTGGTTTCCTTTTGTTGATTATATAATTTTATTATTATTATTTTTGACATACGAGTCGACCCGACCCGACCCGGGCCACTTGATCGATAAACAACCCAGTGGCTTAGAGTCTCCGCACCCCATGGAAAGTTTTCCTGGGTCCGCCACTGAGTACGCTTATTGGCGAACTCCGCCATAATCGTGGCTGATAACGGGTAATCCCCACCGATTCCAACCCCAAGCAAGAACCGAAAGAACCCAAGGCTAACAAAAATCATTGGCGTCAATATAGAGAGCGATAAACCGCACCCAATAGACGCTATAACCATCATCACAAGAGAAACACCATACACACGACGACGCCCTACACGGTCTCCAAGTCGTCCGAAAACCAGTTGACCAATCACGGCCCCCATTAAGGATACACAAATCATTGTGGATGCAATGGTGGTTGGAACCTCAAACCATTTCTTTTGGTCCACGTCTCTATGTATCTTCGGATAATATATCCTTCCTATCATCTTCATGACGAGAGGGATACAAAATAAATCGTAACTGTCAGTAAATAAACCCATACCTGCGATTATGATTGCTTTAAAGTGGTAATATTGTGTCTTTGCGACATCAAGCGCCCATAAAACTTTGAGCGCCATTTTAGAGATAAAGTTCTTGAAGACAAGAATTTATAAGTCATAAAACAAATTGTCATTGGAAATATTGCCAGCGAGTTTCCTAGTGATAAACTCCAAAGGCTATGCTGTGTACGGTTTGATGTTAACAATAAAGGTCATCAATGTTAACGTTTCTTGTTTGTTTTAGTATGTGTGCTAACGGTTTGGAGACAAGTATTGATCATAAGCCCACGGAGTATCCTTTAACCATCTTTAACTTCACTAAGATGTCATATCCTCTAATTTAACCCCTTTCACGCTACCCCACTTCAAAGAAAAGATTTAACGCCCCTTAACTCTACATCATCACCTTGATTTATCTCTTTTGATACTTGTTATTAACATGTTAACAGCTTAGGGCCATTGTAACGCCCCTTATTAACAGCTTAGGGCCATTGTAACGCCACTTAACACGGGAAAAGAGTGGTGTGCAATGAATGTTAAAATGTCACATCACCGTTAACATCCTTGGTGTTAAGGTACATCCCCAGTTCTTGTAACTCTAGGCAGTCGCCTTCTTTCAGAGAGCAGACTGACACGGGCTGGCGCCGCCTGACACACTCTGACGCAGGAAGAAAAGGAAGCACCTACAGCCACTCGCAACGCGTCATGTAGGCCAATGGTAGGGCGGTACCCCTTTCTCTCTCCTGCATTTATTACATCTGGTTTGCTTTATGTTTTTCTTAGTCCAAACCTAACCAATTGGACCGAAAGGAAGGCAAGCCCATAACCCGGGCCCAAGCCCATCGTCGTGGTTATGGGTCAATAGTAACCGGCCCGTGTACTCTCTATATAAAGGAGCTCACACCTTTTTTGTTCGGGATCTCATCCTCTCGAATATACACTTACAATCTACCGGGCCAAACACCATTTTTGTGTCTGCTATCACGAGTTCTTGTAACTCTAGGCGGTCGCTTTCTTTCAAACGGCCCATAGATTTTTCTTTGCAAGTTCGGGCCAAGGTGTGGAGCAAAGGATTATATCCTGCAGTGGCACGAGTTTACTACCACCGTACCTCCTGTGAGGTAAATACCATACTCATTAACCTCGTTGTTTCTTCCGGATTCAAAACCGAAATTTTACCCACAACATTCAACGTTTTGGAAATGTTCTTTCCCAAAGTCATTTGGGCTTGTCTATCCGTATGTCAAGTCTTTTGCAATCATGGCTTGTAAACCATTTCAAGATATTTCACATTTATTTTATCCTCAAGCTTTTAAAGGTTCTCCAATGGTAGCATATAGTCCGTGGGCAATCACATTCAATATATTAGTTTTGTAACCCTTTAGAAATTAGAACCCTCTTCTCTTTGTACTCATAAGTATAGTTGTAACTAGAATAATTTAACCAATTCACCATTTTCAAGCCTTGGTGAAAGAGGTCTTTCACTTTTAATTATGCAAAAGTATATCACAAAATCAATATTAGATTTAAATAATTCCAACTATCTGTTATTGACGGCTACCAGTCCCTACTTCAAATATCACTGCTAACGATTCCACCTATTAATTTTGGTTGATCCGGTTATCGGTTAATTTCGGTTCTCGGTTTCAATGATAATCTAGTTTTATTTCAGTGAATGATTTTGTTACTGTTTACCACTACGTATCAGTGTTTATTATACTCTCTCCTTAGGTCTTAGATAAAATCTAGTTACAATGAAATACAATATTGATAATTGTAAAATCACCAAAAAGCTGATCTAAACCACCCATTTCACCCTGCTCTAGTTTTGCATTTTATTATACACAACCAAGTTTGATTTACAACATATTTTTAGGGTGGATGGGTGTTCATCACACCATCACAAACCAATTCTCATGTTCCATCACTTTTCATTACAAAACACGAGCAGTGGTCATCACACCCATCACAAACATTTTTTTAAATAAACTAAAAAATAAATAAAATTGGAGTAAATAAAATAAAATAAATTTATATTACATTAAATAAAATAAAAACACTACATAAAGTAAAATTGAAATAACATAGACATTATATAATAACTTGAAAATATAACTAAACCTAACGTAATCTTAGCCGTAACATGTGCCACACCGTAACATGTGGAAAATCTTGGCTGACTTTTGAAATATCAATATTTGAGCAAGGTTTATGAGCGTGTCTTCGGTTAGGTTGGGTTCTTAGGCGTCGTTCTTGATTTCATAAACATTTTTTTCAAAGGTTTTACATTTCTCTTTGAGATCATTATACTTGTGCAAGATTGAATTACAACTAAGTTATGTCACCCGATTGGTACACCAAACTCGGCTAAAACTTTAGCCCATTGTGGACCACCCCGACTCGTTGATGCCTTATCTTCGTGTACATTGTGGTATGCGATGATTAGCGCAAATTCCCCCTCTTACGTATAAAGCACCATTGTTGAAATTATGAATATGGTAGGAGAAGAATTTGAAAATTTTTGAATGAGATAGGAGGAGATTTTTGTATTTGGGAGTTGAAATGGTGGTATATATGTGTATATATATAAGGTAAAAATAATTTTTTTTGCCATTTTAAATGGTCATGTAGCCGTTGCCTATCGTCTCGCGAGCGTGATGCATGTTGCGACCGCGAAGAAATTTGACCATCATGATAAAGACGGGGCAGTGCTCGCGATGATCACAGCCGTCACAGACTGCCCTGTGTGTCCTTATATTGATAAGAGTTGTAGGCTTTCGTCTTTATGTAGACTTTCATTTAACCATGATGTTTTTTGAAATTGCATCAAACACAATAAAAATATCTTACATATCAAAAAGAGACATCATTTATCCTTCTTTAATTCATTTCGAGTAGCCCAAAATCTGTTACTTCTTTTCTATTAGTCCAAAACTTGTTAGGCCAAAATCTCACGAACCAAACACCAGTAAACTCGTCAACATTCTCATTTTCCTCCAACGACCGTCCCATTGTCTCTCTAGTAAAAAAGTACGTTACAAAAAACCCTAAACCACAAACCCCACTCATCGCCATTAGCGTATGCGACACCACAAACCCTTGTGGATAATCACGAGAAGCCCACATATACCCAATCGACCCAATTATCGCCCCTAGTTTTCCAATGGCACCCGAAATCCCATGACAAGTTGCACGAAACCTTGCAGGGAAAAGCTCCGCTGGAACGATGAATGTGGTGGTATTTGGCCCAAAATTGGAGAAAAAGAAAGTAAGTCCATAGAGAATAATATAAAAAGTTCCATTTAGATGATCTCCACCTGTGTTGACAATTGCCATTGTAAACAAGCTTATTGCCATGAAAAAGAACCCGACTGCCTGAATCTTGACTCTCCCGACGTAATCAATCATGTAAACTGTCACGATATATCCAGGGATCGTTGCACAGATCGCGATTAGTGCTTGGAGTTTCGCAATTTGCAATGCATCATTGTATATGTTCATATTGCTCTTTGAAGTCAAAAGGCCTCCAAATACATGGTATTGGAATAAATTTAGACTGTAGAAGACAATATCAACGAGAAACCAATTGATGGATGCTGCTAAGAGATCGCGACCATGTCTTCTGAAAAATTCGCGAGAGAAGAATGGGTAGGTGTTGAAGAAAGCGGCGCGAGTGTTCGGTGTGTTTATCATCTCAACATCTTCTTGGATTGTACTCAGTGGTAAATTCATCACCTTCCCTATATCTTTTGCTGCTTGTAATGTGTTTTTCTCTACCAAAGCTGTGAATCTGTGGAAGCAGCATTTGAAGAAATTCATGATCAGTGGATAGTTAGCAATCAACCAGACCTTATATTTTGTCAGAGGTGAGAGCAACAAATTTAATGTTTATTTTTAAGCTATCACACGACAATGGTCATCTCTTCTCATGTATTTTGTGGGAGCAGATCTAATTGGATTTAGTTAGTTTTGTTAACAAAAGTTCATTGTAAGAAAAAACTTTAAAGGTTGGGTCTGTTATAGGGAATTTCTTAAGTACATATTATTGTCGGTCAATGAGGTAAAATTTGGATTATTAAAATCCAATTCCCCTTAATTCAGTTGTTTCGAATTTATTTATACAGCTTTTTTTATTTACATTTCTTTAAGTTTTTATATATTTTCATCTATATTTTGATATACATAATATACACACCAATAGGAGGCTGCCACATACCCCAGAATGTGATGTACCTCCCAGAATGTAATGTCACAGAGTGTATGAAACCCAGGACCCAAAAAAAAAATCCTATTTTTCTTTTGAAAAAGAATTTTAAAAAAAATAATCAGATGTTGTTTTGGGTAAAAAAAAATCAATCCTATTTTGGTTGCTCAAGGGTCAACATGACTATTTTCCGTGATTCCCCCATCTTGCGACACAATCTATAAAAAATGATAAACAAAAACAAGACGACTGCTACTATACAAAACCTACATTAAAAACTTTCTAGCGATCGTGACGTATTGTCCCTAGAGACTACTCTAAATGATTTGGGATCGCATGTATTAATTGGTATGTTTAAATAATGTTGATTAAGTTTATGTTTAAGTAATGTTTTAATTTAGGTTTATATTTAATAATGTTTAGTTAGGTTTATGAGTGTGTAATATATAATTTAGGTTTATGTAATGTTTTTTTTTAAATATGTTTGTATAATATATGATTATGTTTGTAACATTTAATTAAGTTTGTATAATAATTGATTTTAATTTTTAATTTTAACATAATATTATCTATTTTTGAAAAGAATTTTCTTTTTTTTTATTTTATCTTGCTTGCTGGCCCCGCACAAACCCAATGGACCGGTTCGCTATAGCGGACGGACCCAGCCCCTCTAAACTCCTCTAATGGCGATTTGCTCAATTCTTGGTCCTTTTAGTTTGTTTGGACCGTTCACTTTACCCCGTTATGAGAGCTCTAATAGAATGGATGTATCTTTTTATCTTTTGTTCACTAAACTTTTTATATTTTTAATTTTCAATTTATTGATAAAATAACTAAATGTTAATATAAAAAATGAATATCTTTATAAGATTAATTTACTAGTTGCTTTTATAAAATTAAATTATCAATTATTTTAAATAGATGTCTTTTAATCGATTAGTTTTGTACTATTTTAAATTTTAATGAAATATTTATTTTTTATTTAATATTTCAAGTTTCTCTTTTTTTAAGTAACCAAATAAAAATCTCTAAATGTTAAATAATTGGACAATGATTGAAGGGCAAGAAATGGGCTTGAACTACTACACCCATTTTTTTATTGAAAATTTTATTGCTGATGTGACGTCCACATAGCAGAAAACGCCCTTAAGAGGCTTAAACCACTACACATGATCTAAAGTTGATTTAGTTTTTGTGAAAAAAAATAGTCGCTATATGGAATGAATGAGTTTTTCATACCTGGCTGTTTCAGGCATTTTCATCCGCCAATAATAAGTCATGGATGCTGGAATCGCACCAATCATGAGAATAAGCCGCCATGCAACGTCTGATTCAGGTGGGACTAGAGCAATGTTTACTGATGGTGATGGTGGGAGTTCAGACGGTGTTATCAGCTCTTGCTTATCGGCACTAGCTTCAAATATGGAGCAAATGATCATGAAAACGAGAGAACTCAAAAGTATCCCGAATCCTTGCATGGAGAACACACCCGCAATGAACGCTCCACGAGTCCGCTTATTGGCGAACTCCGCCATAATTGTAGCTGATAACGGGTAATCCCCGCCGATTCCCATCCCAAGCAAGAATCGAAAGAACCCAAGGCTAACAAACATCATTGATATCAATGTTGAGAGCGATAATCCACATCCAATCGATCCCACTACCATCATGATGAGAGAAATACCATACACACGACGACGTCCAACATGGTCACCGAGCCGACCGAAAGCTAGTTGACCAATCACGGCACCCGTTAATGCAACCCCAATCATTGCGGATTCGATGACGATTGGAACCTCAAACCATTTCTTCTCGTCCACTTGCATGTCTACTTTGGGGTAATATATCCTTCCTAACATCCTCATGATCAAGGGGATACAAAATAAATCGTAACTATCAGTGAACAAGCCCATACCTGCGATTATGATCGCTTTAAAGTGGTAATATTGTGTCTTTGCGACATCAAGCGCCCATAAGACTTTGAGAGCCATTTTAGAGAATGATTACTTGATTGATTCAAACGCAAGATCGAATTTATAAGAAATCTACATACTAAGGAATGTATGTTGTTTGAACTTGCTTGGGAGTTTCCTACTAATAAAATCCTTAGCATATTCTACGTACGACTTGATATTAACAAACTCTTTGATTCGTCTATGTTAAGGTTTCTTGTTTGTTTTCCTATGTGATGCATGTGTTTCATATATCTCGAAATTCATACTATAACATTAATTAACGTGTTGCTTATGTTAATTTTTATTTTCTATTGTCACTATATTATTGAAGGCTGCTAAACCCACTTGTTAGCTCCCACCTCACTTAAACCAATAATAATGCACATACTTAAATCCAAATAAATTACACGAATAAGGAATGATGTAATGCTATGTATTTTTTTTATTTTTATTTTTTTTGGTTTTAATGATTTTTTTTTCATAGATTACGGATTTTGTCTTGACTCTTTGCAAACGACAACAAATTTGGCTATTTTCACCAACTTCAAACAGAAGTTTATACAATTAATTTGTCTAATCCATGTACGAACGATTGTACCTATATATTTAATTACAAAACAAAAACAAAAGAGTTAAAAAGTTGAGACCGTCCATGAAGTTTGGACATTTTTATCACATCCATCCATTTTTTTACAATTGGACCCTTCAGGTTTGCAATTTGTTGCAAATTCGATCTAATTCGCTAACTCTGTTTGTTTGTTCATTTTTACCTATTTACTTTTTGTTTCTTTTTATTTTTACTTTTATAATAAAACATATAATATATTTATTGAATAGATAAACAGAGTTAGGGAATTTGATGGAACTGATAACAAAATACAAACCTGAAAAGTTTATTTGAAAACTTATAAAAAATTATAAAAAGGTGGAATGTACTTCTTTTTCGCTCTCCTCAATTCAAAGAGCTCCTCACATTCCTTGTTTCCTTTATCTAGCTATGAGTTATCTCCTAGCCAACACACCCCGTAAGGATCACCGATTTCACTTAGGATGCTGACCATGTCGCACTTGCCTCCCAACGTATGACCACTTTGAGCAGCCCGTGACATCTAGATCTACTGCTAACATACAATTCTGTAGTAAAGAGTAAATCACGCACTTTGGTCCCTTGGTTTGGATCAAATTTTGGTTTTTGGCATTCTTTTTTCCATGCATGCTCGGTTCTCAAGCTATCAATTCTATTCTTTTGTACTCGTAATCCAAATACTAATAAGGTTAACTTTTTCTTTTATACAAATGCAGTATAAATTACCCTTAGTCTAAAAAACCCAAACCACAAGGCCCATTTAACCATGCCTAAAGTAAATCATGACCATGTCTAAAGGCTAAAGTAATACATATGCTCAAACTATGTAGTACTGGGACGTGTATAAGACAGGGGTACGGGGACGAGGAACGACATACTCAAACGAATAGAATCATAGATGCTCAAAGTTTGTCTTATGTTCATCTTCTCTCCCAAAATAAACTCTACTAAACAACCTGCCGTCACCACTACATACCGACTTTACAAATCCTACTAAACAACCTCCAACTATCCTAAAAGTAAATGGAAACGTGAGGGAAATGTCCCCACAAAACCAGAAACGAGCAAGAAACGTTTCCATGACGTACCTAACACGTTTCTGTCCCCATGGCATCCCTGAAACGGGTACTGCACCCTTAATGTCGTCCCCATGCATCATAGTGCTCAAGTGTGGGAAGTCTAGTAATACAATCTGCACTCAATCTAATTCAAGAACACAAATAGGCTGCACAATTCATGTTGAAAAGAACGTAGTACCCTTCATCCCCTATCGATTATTGTTCCTTTTTTCTATTAAATCTTCAAGATATTATTGCCCAATTTCACTCTTTAAAATTGCATGCTCAAATAAACAATTCATCGATTAGCCTTTTTGCAGTTATATCATTGCACTATTAATTATATATTGTCTAAAATACATATTATTAATGACATTTAAATATAAATAATCATACCTGTGTACTTAGATATACAAAGATTTTAGGTAGAAAATTGTTTCAATTAAACAATCTGATAGAAATATCAATTAAAACAAAATGAATATGCTACTTTGTAAATATGTTTTCTCTTTCGTAATTACACAAAGTGTTTAAGACATACAACAAACTAAGTAATTATAGTAATTATGATTTTTAAGTGTGAAGTAGTTAGAAGCATATCCTAACCCTAAAATAATCAATTTGAGCGACGAAATAATGAAAGCGATACCTTCATGGGATCGTAGAAGCATGGTGAAGACGATTTAGGAACTGAAATGAGTAGACACACGGTGTATTTATTTAGGTCGAATGTATTACAAGGGAGTTGAGAGGGAAGACAATGGTGTCGGTAGGTAGAAGATCAAGAAACTAATATAAACAATCATGTACAACTACACAAAAATAACTAGGTACAACACCCCTAAGCACAAAAAATCACTAGTAATCCATTAAGCATTACAACACAACTAAGCACAAACAATTTATAATTTAATACTACATATAATAAAACACACTAGGATATTCATATATTCATAAAGCTTTATCTAAAGATCTATCCCTAGCTAGTATTTACTATATTAAAGGGTGTTTGAGATTGCTAAATGTTAGTCTCAAACTCCCTCTAAAACATTTTGATTGCAATCAAACACAAAAATAAGATCTCAATAAAGAGACATTCTTTCACTTGTGTTCACTTCATTTCTTTGATCCCAAAGCTTGTGAGGCCAAAATCTAACAAACCAAACACCAGTCAACTCATCAACATTCTCATTCTCCTCCAACGACCGTCCCATTGTCTCTCTAGTAAAAAAGTACGTCACTAAAAACCCTAAAACACAAACCACTCCCATCCCCGTTAACGTCCCCGATGCTCCAAGACCATTTGGAGGATCACGATTAGCCCACATAAACCCGATTGACCCCATTATTGCTCCTACTTTCCCAACCGCACCCGAAATCCCATGACAAGTTGCACGAAACCTCGCTGGAAAAAGCTCAGCTGGAACTATGAATGTTGTAGTGTTTGGCCCAAAGTTGGAGAAAAAGAATGTAAGTCCATAGAGAATAATAAAACCAGCACCTTGATTTGATCCCCAACCACCAGTGTTAACTTTAGCGATTGCGAACAAGCTAACCGCCATGAAAAAGAACCCGCCTGCTTGAATCTTGACTCTCCCGACGTAATCAATCAAGTAAACAGTCACGATGTATCCTGGGATTGTTGCACATATTGCAATGAGTGCTTGGAATTTGGCTATTTGCATTGCATCTTTGTATATGTTGGTGTCTTTCTTTGGAGTCATAAGGCCTCTAAATGCATGGTATTGGAATAAGTTGAGGCTGTAGAAGACGATGTCGATGAGGAACCAGTTGATGGATGTCGCGATGAGGTCACGGCCGTGTCTTCGGAGAAATTCGCGAGAGAAGAAAGGGTAGGTGTTCGAGTAAGCAGAGCGGGTGTTGGGGGTGTTTATCATCTCGACATCTTCTTGGATTGTGTCAAGTGGTACGTTCATCACTTTTCCTATGTCTTTTGCTGCTTGTAATGTGTTTTTCTCCACCAAAGCCGTGTAACTGTAGAAGCAATAGTTATAAAAAGCAATAAACATCTAGCTATATAGTCAATAACTAACATCTGTGCTATATTGGAGAGATGCAGTCTCTATCGGGGGTGACATCTAGCTATATAGTCAATAAAGATGTTGTAAACCTAGGTATCCGAGGCCGAGTATTCGCTACAAAGTATGGTGCTAATGCGATTTTCTTTTAACTCCACTTAATTACTTGGTATCGACCAAAGGCGATCATACTCGGTGAACATCAGATTTAGTCGATCAACTCAGACGAGGTTGATTAAAAAAAACATAATTTTTATTTCTATATATATACTATATAGTATTAAGGAATGAATATCATTATTCGAAATACCTTAGTATTTGTACTTGAAATTTGCGTATTTTGTTTTAAATATTAGTAAAAGTATAATATTTGGCGTATATATAATTTCCTGAAAAATTATTTCTTTAAAATCACCATGTCCAAGTACTCTTCGTTTAGGTCGAGTACTCGCAACTTCATAGTCGATGGACCTAGAAACGCCTAAAGACTTTTACAAATATGGTCAAACAAGAAAGGGATAAATTGCCTAAATCATAGGCAACCATATTGGGTTGTCAAATCATCAAGCTCGTTCATGTTAGGTAGTTGGACACGAAGATTAAGATCAAGAAGTTGCCCTTGGTAGAGGCTACAACCCCTTTGTAAAACAATTGCAAGAAAACACCACGCCACTTGTGATGTATGCATTTTCTTCAAGTAATTGCTAAATAGAATGAATGAGTTAATAATACCGTGCAGTTTCAGGCATCTTCATCCGCCAATAATAAGTCATAGACGCTGGAATCGCACCAATCATGAGAATTAGCCGCCATGCCAAGTCTGATTCAGGTGGGACCGGAGCAACATTCGTTGATGGTGCAAGTCCCGACGGCTTCCTTAGTTTATGCTTGTCGCCACTAGCTTCGAAGACGGAGCACACAATCATGGAAACGAGCGAACTCAAAAGTATACCGAACCCTTGCATGGAAAACACACCTACAATAAACGCTCCACGAGTCCGCTTATTAGCGAACTCTGCCATAATCGTGGCCGATAACGGGTAGTCCCCTCCTATTCCAACCCCTAACACGAATCGAAAGAAACTAAGGCTCACAAACACCATGGACGTCAAACTAGAGAGTGACAATCCACATCCGATAGACCCCACTACCATCATGACAAGAGAAACACCATACACGCGACGACGTCCGACACGGTCTCCAAGGCGACCGAAAACAAGTTGACCAATCACAGCCCCCATTAAGGCGACACCAATCATTGTGGATGCAATGACGGTTGGAACCTCAAACCATTTCTTTTGGTCCACGTCTCTATGTATCTTTGGATAATATATCCTTCCAATCATCCTCATGACGAGTGGGATACAAAACAAATCGTAACTATCAGTAAATAAACCCATACCTGCGATTATAATTGCTTTAAAGTGGTAATATTGTGTCTTGGCGACATCAAGGGCCGATAAAACTTTGAGCGCCATATTTGTGATTAAGCTGTTTATTGATTCGAACTAAAGAATTTATAAGGAATATAAATAGGAAAAAATATGTATTGGAAACTGCCTTGGAGTTTCGAAGTGATAAAATCCTTAGAATATACCACATATAGACTTTTAAGACTTGATAGTATCCTTGAACTTGTTGATGTTGAGGTTCCTTGTTTGTTTTTGTATGTGATGCATGTGCTTCCATTTGGTTAAATTACATAAACAAACCAGTTTATATCTTTTAAGTCAAAATTCGTTTAATAATATATGTCGCGTGTTGCTTACTTGCATTTTTAATTTAATTTAAAATTATATTATTGATATATAATCTTTTTAAAAACTAATAGTTAGTACTACTAGTCAACCTTTCTCGAATAATAAAGCTAGTTTATTGTAAACTAGGTTAGAGTCCCGTGTGTTCACACGGTACATCCCCAAGTCAAATGACAAAATTCTATAAAGATTATAGTTTACAAGTTTTATTTATTAAAAGTTACGTAATAAAATTTGTACGAATTTTTGGTTAATTGCAAAACATCATAAAAAAAAGTTAAATGTTACCCAATAATAAATAATGTTATCGTCTCAAATTTTTGATTGTTTTTTGTTTCAAAAGGTAAGTTGGTTCAAATGGTTCTTTTTATTTTATGAATTAGTAATGTGGCCATTTTTGCTCATTTACTTATGAACGGGTCAAATTGGTTTACATAATATCTCAAATAAATCAAAAAAATAAATAACATATTAGTTAAATAGAGAAGAAGTGTTTGTGGGTCAACCCAAACCTAACCCGCCCAGAAGGGAATTGATTTAGCGATACTTGTAGTCTCATTCAAACAATCATATCATCTCTATATCTAAGGACATTCGGTAACATCAATTGAGGGATCTAAATCACGTGCATATTATATTCAAGTATTTGTTACTATTACAAAACCATATGCACATCAAGGCAATATCACATAATAGTATAAATTATACAGTTATAATGCCTTCCTAAAAATAACACCATCTGATGCAAGCCAATTTTTAATAAGTTGAGTAACTTCTTGTAATATAGCTTTACATTGAGGCCCTGTACCATATAAAACCCAACATGCTTCAATTAGAGTAACATAAACTTTCTCTGATATCTCCAATTCACAGTTCTACAAAAATATAAAGTAAGATAACAAACATATACAAAGTAAGAACCAAGAAACAGGATATTTGCTAGGAAATGAAGATTGAGAGAGGTGAAACTACATCACAGATCAGATACATATACATTCAAAACAATGTATAATCACAATCTATAAAAATATCTATTGAAAGAACACATAAAAACCGTAGATCTATTTTGATAATAGTTTGATAGTGCACCTATATGAACTGAAGGCCTCTAAAGGTAACTAAGTAACTGAAGGCCAAAAAAAGTATTATAAAATATTTTGATAATAGTTTGATAGTGCACCTATATGATACTGTTAATTATAAAGAACTATTGGAATATTGAATGACTTAGTAGTCTAAAACCAATTAACTTTGTAATATCATACCAGAGCATTCTCATTGGCAGCATTCTTGGTCCACAAAGATATCTTTTCCTGCCTTGCTCTGACATTAACAACTACTCCACGTATATCATCACCATGATTAAAATGTTCCCCAATCTTTGCTAGCAACTACAGTAATTACATATGAAAAACGTTTAAGAAAGAGTACAAGTAGCATGATTTTCATTTAGAAAGGAAAAATAACATTAGTGAATTACCGTATACAGCCAGCAGATATAAGACTTGGACTTTTGAAAAGTCATAGGCCACTTTCCGCCATTAGCACAAACAGGGTCCTCCCACTTAGGCTCGATTTTATTTTTGAAAGAATAGAAGTCAACGCCAGGAGCCAATTTGCTTTTGTCTGATGCCAATTACAAAGCCAATGTCAAAATTTAAGGGAAAATAGTTTAGCCAGACTGCCAGTTATTATGTGCGGCCTAGCTTAAGATCAAGAGTTGGGCATTTAATAAAAAAATCCGAAAAAATATTTAAAGTTGACAAAATTTGATTAACAAAAGTTGTTTGAAAGGTTGCGTATATTCATCAAACTAATTAACGTTATTTTTTATAGTGGTGGTTTACTCTTTTAAATACACAATTGCACCTGCCACCTTCCGTAAAGTATTATTACCTAGATTTTAGTGACCCTTAAGATGGTAATACAACAATAACCGACTCTCCTGGGTAATTAGTGCCTCTCTGTTAATAACAGATGCAGGAAATTAAGGCACTTTAAAAGTGTGAAATCAAAGGACAGATTATGATATTAGCTCTTTTTTCACAGGCTCTTCCTTTTCGGACAAAGTCAACTCAATGTGGCAAGGATATGACATATACGCTGTAAAAAAAGAATGACAAGATCACAAATGCTTACGGTTAATTGTTCCATGAGCTCGGTATGTTCTACGCCTTTGTTTCTGACCTTGGTTTACTTGAATGTGCGAAATGAAAAGTGAATCAATATCCAAACTTTTAACCTTCATTCAAAAAGAAAATCTTAGGTGACAATTCTTATGTTTAGAATTTTGTAGCTTCGTTTTATATTATATATCCCAAATGGTTTCACATGAGTAAAATATAAAAGTTCATCTGTAACCAAAATGGATCACCTTCTGGATTGATTAAAAATTACTCCAACCACAAAAAAATGACCAGACACAAAAAAACCAAAATTTAAAATATGTTTAACTGATTGCAGTTCTTGATAAAAGAAATCCAGATTCAAACATAATGCATTTAAGATACCATTATACCAAGTGTTGTGAAAAAGTTGGATTTAATTATAAGAACAATAAAGAGTAAATAGGACAAGCTTGTAGATTGAAACTACTCATTTTTACTCATTATCGAACTAACCCCGCCACAACCAGCATAACCTCTATTTTGGATGCAAACATTTATTTTTAGAAAAGACCGAAAAGAGTTTACAATTTAGCATACCTCAGCATTGCTTTCAGCTTCTTTTAGTAGATTTAAAATGAATTTAGCTGACTTGGCAGGCCATCGACCTTGTCCATTAGAGTGCCTGTTTTTTCGCCTCAGCTGTACGCACAACACGCCTACAAAAGCGGGTAAATTGAATGGCCTATGAGTTTTGGGATGATTTAAACTTTATATTTGAATACCCGAAGTTATGGGTCGATTTGGGTTAAGCTTTATTATTAACAAACTGAATATGTTGCTTCAAAGAGATGTGCCTACTTACATTTAAAACGTGCGTTTGTACATGTATTGCACGTACCAAATCGAAATCGAACAAAATTCCAGTTTCGTGTTGAATCAAATCAAATTCAAGCCGATTTTTTTCAAATTGAATTCAGCTTTAAAATTTCGAAACTCTAATAACTCAAAATCGAGAGACAAACCGTGATTTCGTTTGGAACACGAGTGTCAATCCTATGAGCATAGTAGAGATCCATACAGTCAACTTCAAGTCTTTTCAAGCTAGCTTCACAAGTTGATCAGACATACTTCGGATCACCACAAATGTCCAGTTTTCCATTGATCCATCGTATGCCGAATTTCGTAGCGATCTGAACTTTTTTCTATATCCTCCTTTCAAAGCCTGCAAAAAAGTATTAACAATCCTTAAAAATGAAAACATAACAAGTAGCCCTACACTAACTGAGCGTTGTAGATATTGACCTTGCTGATAAGGATCTCGTTGGTATGAGGGCCGTAGGAATCGGAGGTGTCGAGGAAGGTGACGCCAGAATCAATGGCACGATGGATGAGCTTGATCATCTCGGCTTCAGGTTTTGGTGGTTCGTAGTTGGCGGACAAGCCCATACAACCTAGTCCTTGTGCTGAAACAATCAGACCTTGTGAACCTAAGTTCACTTGTGGCACTTCCAATGATGCCATTGTTGTGTGTAAATGATGCCCATTTGTCATTTGCTGTGACTTTTATATTGAAGGAAGATGATGAACTCAATGACAAGCTCATTGCCGTACAGAGAATATTTGTTTAACATATCTATCATGAAATATATAAATTCACTTAAATACATTGGCTGGCTGTAATAACAATAACAAATCCATGATTAAAATATTTGTATGTAAATAAAAACAAATAATAACAATGCTTGAAAAGATTATATATTTATATTATTTCAATGATGACTATGTTTCTAATAAAATGGTTTGGGGGTTTGTATGCAGTACAAAAACATTTTGAGCAACTATTGACCCCTTTGACCTCTTTTCTTCTGAGTTACTTTTTCAGATCAACTATTCAACTAACTCAAATCTACCCATTCATATACAAACAGGTTAAAACTTGCCTGACCTATGATAGAACCTTATGTGGAATGTTCATGTCAATGAAGTGACCAGTATAAGTAAATGCTCACAATTATGGTTATGCCATATCTTTTGTATTAGAAGCTGTTTTTTTAATTAGAGAACCATAGTTCAAGATGATCAACACAAAACTGAAACTCAGAAACCATATAAAACTCAACATGCTTCAATTAGAGTAACATAAACTTTCTCTGATATCTCCAATTCACAGTTCTACAAAAATATAAAGTAAGATAACAAACATATACAAAGTAAGAACCAAGAAACAGGATATTTGCTAGGAAATGAAGATTGAGAGAGGTGAAACTACATCACAGATCAGATACATATACATTCAAAACAATGTATAATCACAATCTATAAAAATATCTATTGAAAGAACACATAAAAACCGTAGATCTATTAAAACGATGAATAATACCTGAATACCATGCTCGAGACAGTAGAGTTCTCAACAGGCATCGCCGACCTGGATACCGGCCTGACGAATGTGAACAGAAATCAACCACATGAAAATTAATACCAACAATTCATAAAAATAAAAAATAACAAAATAACAAAATTAAAAGTTAAAACCCACCCAAGTTAAAACCCATCTATTTATTGAATGGAAATAAGAAACCCTAAATCTTCAAGTGTATTATAATTAAAATAAAAAAATCCATTAAAACAGATTATACCTGTTGAAATTGAATCTCGCGATTCCTGAATGACCAAAAATGTACCTGCAATATATAGAACGGAACGAAATGCAAAAACAGATCTGAACGTTAACCATATCGAAACCATTAATAGGCCGACAAACCATATACAAAGTCAATTAAAAGGTAAAGATAACAATTAATCAAAAAAGAAAACGGAATGGAGGAGATAGATGGTAAAAGAGAAAGGATTGTAACAAACACAGATCTGCAGATCCCGAAAGCCGATGAACATAATTATTTCAAAATCAAATACTGAGAATCACGAAAGCTGATTGTTACCTGTGCAACCAAGATTGAAATTCGTTATAATAGAATAAATTCAGATCTGAATGAAAATTAACACGAAAATCATAAAAAAAAAATCGAATGTTTGGATTCAATACCTAAATCGAAAAACCTAAATCGAAAGGATTTCGATGAATCTGAATACACGAAATCGAAGATTAATAATATTTTAAAAAATTGTTACCTGATTTGGAGGATACGAATGTTGGATTAAAGGAGGTGATTAGGGTTTAGGTTGAAAGATGAATAATATGGATGGATACTTAAAAGGAGATTCATAAACCAGAGAAAAAAGAAGTTTATATATGTGGGTTATCGGGTACCATTTGCATAGTTTGGGTCGGATCGGGTCAACCAGATTAGAGTTAAACGGGTTGGAAAATGATGAGGTGGACACCCTAGAAAGGTGACACCTCACCCCTAGATACTCCTTTATTATATGTATAGATAAGACTCGAAAGTCGAACCACAATCATTTGGTTAGGGTGTATTAGGGTTGTAAACAAACCAAACGTTCAACAAACAGTTTGTGAAATGTTTGGCGGGAAGTACGTTTGTGTTCGTTCGTTTAGCAAATGAACGAACACAAACGAGAAATTTTGTTCGTTAGTTAAACAAACGAACATGAACAGAAGTCGCGTTCGTTCATTTTTATTCGTGAACGTTGGGTAACGTGTTCTTTTATGGTCATTGTTGTTCGATATTAATTAGGGTTTTTAACTTTTTATTTTTAATTTAAGTACTTCAAATTTCTCGGTGGTAAATTATTTAATATATATTACTGTACCACATATGAATATTACTTTAACTATTTTGATCAACTGTTATTTTGGGTGGATTAAATAAGGATTTCAAGTTTAATAAAATAATTTTATGTTTTTATGAGACTTTATGTGATCAATATTATGTCAAGTATATTTGGGTAATTGGATATTTTGGTCGGACAATGTTCATGATGAAACTTTCAGAATTTAATATGTGTTAGTTTGTGTTCGGTTTTATTCATTAATGTTTGTTCATGTTTGTTTACGTCCATTTATGTTTGTTTATCTTCACTTTTGTCTGACACCTAAATATAACAAAAACCTCGTTTGGTAACTGTTCATGAATAGTTCATGAACACGTTATTTCCTTAACAAACGAACATGAACAAAAAATCCCGTTCGGTAAGTGTTCATGAACACGTTATTTTTCATTAACAAATAAACACGAATAATGCATTGTTTGTGTTCGTGTGGTTCGTTTATAGCCCTAAGGAGTATCAAGGATGCATATCTCTTGTTATTTTATCTTTCTTTTTTATTTTATTTGCATCTTGTCGTATTTGACCATAGGGTTAATTTCTATATCATAGAATAAATTGAGAATTTAAGGTCGAAATAGTGTACACAATCAGCTGGGGTGAGCTAGATAACCGACTTAACTGTACCATAATCAAATTAACTGACTTAATGAAACAATTAACCGAACGTACCGAAAATCAACCATGGTTTGATTAAGCTATAACCACAATTAACCACAACATATGTGTCTGCTTCGATTATAGTGTGTGTCAAAACCAAATTAACAGAACCGAATCAAATATCATCGATTTGAAATAATCTTAGAATAGCACACAAGCTTCTCCTACAACCATATGCTCACCTTAATTAATTCATTCGTTCAAAATGTTTATGGTTTTTTGGTGCTAGTTAAATCATGCCCTCTAATATAAATTTTAATCATTCCCAAAATTATTAGCTATACAACTACTTGAAATCCAACATTTTCATGTAGTTTTAAGAAAATATAAACAATTACATGATTAGTTATTCAAAATTTATGTTTCGGATCGGTAGGGGCTCAAGTCACTTTGACGGGTTCATTTGTCTCGCATGATTTAAGGTTCGTCTTATGTTTGATCCGTTCATGCAATTAATTTTTACGTTGTTATCAGATTTGAAATTTTGAACCACTACAACCTATGAGAACTATGTGTTTGTTATCCAACCGTTGTATTTAAAGGTTTTACGTTATTAGCTCAACTTGATTATTCTTTTATAGGTTTTACGTTAAGTTTCGGTCTAATTTTTTCTCACTTTATTAACTGCAATGGACATTCGTTGTTTAGTGTTTTTATGTTAACTTTTCGTTCAGTTTAACGTCCCCACGATGCGCGAATTCTAAGTACTAGTTATAACTAAAGATCGTAGTTATTTTAAAATAATATTATAAGGATGATAATAAGTTAATAACACGTACGATGAAGTTTGAGCCTTTGAGGGACCATAATTATATGTAAAAAATACAAGAGAAAGTATTGGGTACAAAGTCCCTTAACCTACAAAGTGTAGGAAGTCACAAAATCCTGCCACGTTGAACATGTGGGTTATAACATAACAACTAATGAGAGGGGTATTATAGACTTTTGCGTCGTTCAATTAATCACATCATTATTATGATAATTTTGAATCTCTGTTTTATCATTAGATCATAATTCAAATTTTTATAACTGATTGCACAATATTTGATCATCAATTCTTACCTTATTCAAAAACTCTAATCACTTTGCATTTGTTTATCAAAAATTTTAGCAAAATCATACTCAATTGCATAGTTGATCATCATGTTTGGTATGTTTCTCTGTTTTTTTAATTTAACATAATCGTAATCTTATTTCGAATTTTAATTGTTTATCAGACTTAAACAACGAACCTGAAATCATAATTGGAGAAGAAGATGATTTCGTCGATGCTCATAATCTAAATTTTGAAGGTTAGTTTTTACTGTTTTGATGTATACTAGTAGATCACAAAAGTCAGAGATGAACAAGATTGATCGATTAGTGTTTAATTTTGATTTTGTATGTAGATATTATACAGGAAGATGTTAATAACACTTATGAACAAGCTGGTGAGAGGTTTGATTTCATTGTTGAACACAGAAGGATGCAAGGTAATTACTGCTCTCTGTATATGATAATATGCAACTGCGTTTTATGATGTTTTTACATGCGTTTTGATGTAACTGGTGTTTTTATATAATTGATAATGGTCAAATGCGTTTTATTAATTTTCAAATGCGTTTTAGGTGACTGGTGGTTTTTATGTTATTGATTTTGGTCAAATGCGTTTTATGTTGTTTTAACATGCGTTTTGAGATTGTTAAATAAGACATTTTTCATTTGCATGTGAATTCTTAGTATTAGGTGCATTTTTATAGTATGGCTATGTCAATTTATAGATGTATGCTATGTGTTTTATGACAGATCTATCTAACAAAGATGTTCCCATTGATGATCAAACTCCAATATACAAACCTGCTGTTGCATCTTCAATGAAACCAGAAGTTGGGATGGTTTTTCCAAGTATAGATCATGCTTTTGAGTTTTATCAGCGGTATGCGAAGGCTTCTGGATTTACAGCTAGGAAGAGTACCCAATATATGCATATGAATGTTCTTCGTATCAAATATTTTGTATGTTACAAAGAGGGTGAGAAGCCATATAAATTTAGTTCAGAGAATGACAATAAAAAAGTTTAGTAGACCAACTCAAAAGAAGTATGATCGATACTCTAGTTTGCTTGGGTATGACAAGCCAGCAAAAGCTATTGTCCGTTTGCCAAATGGTATAAAAAACAAAGGTCGGGGTTCACATAAGCGAATTAAATCAAGTAAAGAAAAAGCTATAAGTCGTATGGGCAAAAGGAAAAGAACATGTAACATTTGTGGGGAGATAGGCCATGATTGTCGGAAACACAAGGTAAAAAACACACTGTTACAAGATGAAAATGAGGAAGATGAAAATGTAGAAGACCAAGGAAATGAGCATCAGGAAGTTGAAGACCAAGTTGATGAAGAGTGATTTTTATGATTTTAGTAATTGCGTTTTAGTTTTAATGACTGCGTTTTAGTATACACTGAATAGTTTGCACATTTCTAGTGTCTGTTTAAAGTGCGTTTTATGTTTTATTGAATGCGTTTTATGTTAACTGCACTTTTGCAACTCTGTTTTTTATAAATGCGTTTTATAATCTACTGGATGCGTTTTCTAAATACGTCACATATATATTTCAATCAACATCAAAACACAAGCTTACAAGCTTTTCCATACACCATCCATCACCATCCATACATCATTCAAAAACCACAGTTAAAAACATCATTAAAACATACGAAACATACTAACTTAAAACCAAAAAAAAACCACAACTAAGAGTTAAGATTACCAACAAAAACACAAGCTTACAAGCTGTTTGTTTTTTCCCTTCTTTTTGTTTTACTTTCTTGCTTGGCTTTACAAAATCACTATCTGACTCACTCTCAGAATCTTTCTTCTTTTGTTTCTTCCTTTTTTCTGCTTATCATCATTTTCATTTTGACCAACGTTTTTGGATTTCTCAATAATTTTCTTTACTTTTCTAACATCTTTTTCAGGAGTCTGGAAATCGTCATCTGAACCAGTATTGACTGCTTTTTCTGCTTAACACACCAACAAACACAACAATGCACAAACACATTAATATGAAAGCATGTTCAAAACACCAATGCTTAAATGCGTTTTATTATATCATAATTGGCGTTTTAAGTTATATTATGACAGTCTGCCTTTTCTCCTACATTATACATGCTTTTTGTTTATTTAATAGATGCGTTTTGAGACATGCTAACTTGTCATCAGTATGATAGTTCTATTATCGAGTAGTATCAGCAAAACGCATCCATATATTAGACAAAACGCATTTAGTTTTTTTAAAGTGTTATAATGACAGTCTTTTTGTTTCCAACAACAAACAAATCACCAAGTTAACTTATTCATCCTTCAATACTTAAAACGCCTTTAATTATTACTTCAAAACGCATTAACTTTGATTTATGAAATAACTGAGTAAGAACAAGATAAACCATCTAAACGCCTTTACTAATTCAATCAGAACATCTAAAACGCCTTTACTAACTTTATCAAAATTACATTAAACCGTTGTCTTCATCATTCAACCAATCAAAAAAACGCCTTTAATAATAACATAAAACGTATGGAAATCATACCTGTGTTCGTTGGTTTTGAAGGCTTGTCATGACACAGTTTGCTTCTTCTTTCTCTTCCTCACCCGTTTCGTTTTTTAGGGTTTTACAGTTAACTACCATAATTGTTTCAATTATTGACAAACGATCAAAACTAAAGTAAAAACATGATCAATTCCTTACTTGATTTGCGTTTTGGAGCCATAATTCTTCTATGATCAATATTATTTCGTCGTTTATCAATGCTCTGTTTGTTTTGGTACAGAGAGATTTGATTTTGTGTGAGTTTTATTTTTGTGAATAGCAAGATTATAGCAGTTGATTTAGTAACCGTCCATAAATGAGATGATTTGGGCGCTACTATTAAAAAATTCAAATTATTAGAGTTGCAATTTGTCTAATTTACCCTCATATTGATAACTGTCATTAAAACCAAACGTGTGTAATTAATGTACGAGGATCTCAGATTAAAACGCAAAATGAGGGAGATGGAGGGTCAGGATCCCTTCTTACACTTTGTATTTTAAGGAGGTTTTGTACAATAGCCTCTCTCAAAATACAATAATAATCATATTAAGGTAAACTGAAAGCAAGTACATTGTTAGTATTAAAAGATATACTTTGAAAAGTTTAGATGTAATGGACACCAGAAAATACTATAAATGATGTGTGGAAGGAATTTGCTAGGGAATTTCAAATATAGCTGGAGCAAATTGTTTATTGATTGTTTTGACATCACAATAGCGACATCTTGGGTCCTTATAATTAATTCTTCTTTGTTTTATGGTTTTAATACGAAGAACAAGAACAAGAACACAAATGATAGAAAGAGTCAATGTCAACTTAATTTTTTTAGTTTTTTTAAGGCATGTTATTTTTTTTTTAGTTCCATTAAGGTTTTATCTTTGCTAAAGGTGTTTGTTTTTTCAAAGGTTAAATGATTGTCTGTGGACCACATCTGTAGAAGAAGAGGTGGACTAAACCTAAGAAAATCTGTTTGTTTAACGTCTATGGACTGCTAAAATAACCTTGTGTTGGTGGTGGAGGTGGACGGCCGTGGTGGTGATGATGGTGGTGGGTGGTGGTGTTAAACCCTCAGTAGACCTTAGAAAATCTTTAAAGTGCTTGAGCCAAGTCTGCACCAAGAAGAGCTCGTGTAGACGTTTTTAATGAAAATCTTCGAAAAACAAACATTCTGCAGATAGCAATGTCTGCGTGTGGTCTGGACGGCGTAGATAGAAGAGCCTGTGACCTTTTTTAGATAAACAAATATCATCTAAGACATCAACCCTATTGGTGTTTTTTTAGTTAATCACATTGCCAGTCTATATGGTTCGGTCAGAATAATAAGATTGAGTACCAACTTTATCTTGTTGCAACATTAAGTTCTATGATTACATGTCTATAACAATGTTGGGCATTTAGGCAAACCTTAGTAAAAAATAAAACTAAGGATAAAGCACAGGTAATTTCACCATTACACCTAAAGTATCTAGTATCAGAGATAATCCCTTGATCATTCTCATTGATTATGAAACAATATATAATACAAGTCTATCTCCTAACTATAGGAAGAGATAATTACAAATCAATTACAAATTTAAACCTTCTAGATATACATTATCTATTATACCCCCGCAGTCGAAGCGGGAGGAGACCGGATGCTGAGACTGTCTCTGAAATCTTCAAACAAAACTCGAGGCAATCCTTTAGTGAAGATGTCGGCCACCTGGTAGCGTGAAGGGACATGCAGAACCCGTACCTGTCCTCGCTGGACCTGCTCGCGCACAAAGTGAATGTCCAATTCAATGTGTTTGGTCCGCTGGTGCTGTACCGGATTTCCGGACAGATAAATGGCACTGACATTATCGCAGTAGACCAGAGTGGCACGAGTAAGGGGAAGATGAAGCTCAAGAAGAAGATTCCGTAACCAGCAAATTTCTGCAACAACATTCGCTACCCCTCGATATTCAGCCTCGGCACTGGACCTAGACACTGTAGATTGACGCTTGGATGACCAAGATATGAGATTATCCCCAAAGTAAATGCAGTAACCGCTAGTAGAGCGTCGTGTATCTGGACAACCGGCCCAGTCCGCGTCAGTATAGGAAACAAGCGACTGAGCCGGGGAGCCGTGAAGAGTAAGGCCAAAAGTCGCGGTACCCTTAATATACCTGATAATGCGCTTAAGAGCGTTCCAGTGATCAACCCGAGGAGAGTGCATGTGCATACAAACCTGTTGGACCGCGTAAGAGATGTCAGGCCTGGTAAAAGTGAGATACTGTAGTGCGCCTGCCAAACTGCGAAATAAAGTCGGGTCATGAAACAGGTCACTCTGAGTGGCGCTGAGCTTGCTGTTGGTGTCAACAGGAGTAGCGACGGGGTTACAGGATTGCATTCCGGCCCGAGCAATGATGTCATTAGCATAAGTATGCTGTGAGAGAAACATGGTGTCATGTGTGCGGGACACCGAGATGCCGAGAAAATAGCTGAGCGGACCCAAGTCCTTCATGGCAAACTCAGCAGCCAGCTTAGCCATGAGAGACTGTCGGAGGCGGTCAGAAGAGGTGACGAGTACAATATCGTCAACATAAAGTAGAAGATAAGCAGTGTCAGTGCCCTGAAGAAAGGTAAATAAAGAGGCATCGCTCTTGCTATGATGAAACCCAAGAGATAAGACAAAATCTGTGAACCGCTGGTACCAAGCCCGCGGTGCCTGCTTCAACCCATACAACGACTTCTTAAGAGAACACACATAATCAGGGAACTGTTTATTTCGAAACCCCATCGGCTGATACATGTATACTGTTTCATGGAGATTCCCATGAAGAAAGGCGTTGGTGACATCCAACTGGTGGATGGACCAGCGCTTAGATATAGCGATGGATAGCACAGTCCGAATGGTGGCCGGTTTGACAACCGGACTAAAAGTCTCGCCACAATCAATACCAACCTGTTGAGTACGACCATCACATACTAATCGAGCCTTATATCGCTCCAAGGAACCATCCGACCTGTATTTGTGCTTAAACAACCACATACTACGTATAACATTCATGTCGGGCTGTCTAGGTACTAATTCCCAAGTTCCGTTTCTAACTAATGCATTGTACTCAGTAGTCATGGCAGAGTACCATTCCGGTATAGACAAGGCATCGGTGGGATTTTTAGGAAGTGGGACGACAGGGGAGGTGGTGGAGGTGGTAAGGTTAAAGGGGTGTTTGGGTTTAAAGATGCCGCTCATAGAGCGGGTGTGGACGGTCCGGGTGGGCGGCGGTGGTGGGGGTGGGGGTGGGGTGGTGGTGGTCGGATGTGACGGGTGAGGTGTGTTGAGTTGGCGGGTGTCGGAGGTTGGGCTGGTGGCGGGGAGTGGGCTGGAAGGTTGTGGTGGTGACGGTGGGCCATGGGTAACGTGATTTGGGCTGGGTGGGCTAAGGTTACCTGGTTGTGGGCTGGTTGGGCTTGGGGCCGTAGCAGGTGTATGGCGGGTGGTTGTGGACTGGATGTGTGGGGAGAGGTGAAACGGAAAGGGTGTGTCTAGGAAGTCATAAGTAGGTACGGTGCAGATGGATTGCCTAAAGGGAAAAGTCGTTTCATCAAAAGCAACGTGCCGTGAAATATAGACCTGTTTGGTAGTCAAGTCCAGACAACGGTATCCCCTATGGGTAGGAGGATAGCCGAGAAAGACGCAAGGATGAGAGCGGTTTTCAAGTTTGTGAATGGTGGTGGAAGGTGACAAAGGGTAACAAAGACAACCAAAGACACGAAGATGGTCGTAGGTAGGTGTGAGTAGATAGAGTAGTTCGGTGGGGGTTTTGTTTTTGGTGGATTTATTAGGAAGGATGTTGAGTAGGTAGGTTGCGGTTTCAAGCGCAAAATGCCAAAAATGGGTAGGGAGAGAGGCGTGGGCCATGAGGGTGCGGATGACATTGTTAATGGTGCGAATTTTTCTTTCGGCTTTGCCATTTTGAGAGGATGTGTAGGGACATGAAAGGCGGTAAAGTATGCCATTGGTCGTGAAGAAATTTTGAAACGAATTATTAACATACTCACGACCATTGTCACACTGAAAGGTTTTAATTGTGCGTTCAAATTGGGTTTTAATATTTGTGGCAAATTGTGTAAATGCTTGAAACATATTGGATTTATGGGTGAGTGGGATGGTCCATAAGAAATTAGTGTAATCATCCAAAAACAAAACATAATATTTATGACCAGAAGAACTAATAACAGGTGAAGTCCAAACATCACTATGAATTAAATCAAATGGTTGCAACACACTAGAATTAGAAGGAAAGAACGGTAATTTAGTACTTTTACCAAAAACACAAGAATCACAAACTTTATTATGCAAAGTATCTAAGGAAATAGAAGAAACGTTTTTAAAATAATTTAAAGATTGACGTCCTGGGTGGCCAAGACGTTGGTGCCAAAGGTCAGCAGTGATGGCAGCAAAGGCAGTGGGAGAAGTGGAGGAGGACCCGAGCACCAGAGGGTAGAGATCACCGCTGCTGTTGCATCGCAGGAGCGGAGCCCGCGTCTTGAGGTCCTTCACAAGAAAACCAAACGGGTCAAATTCAACAGACACAGAATTATCTCTAGTGAAACGACGGACAGATATAAGGTTTTTAACTAATTTTGGGGAATAAAGGACGTTTCTAAGGATAAAGGGCGGGAAAGGTTTAGGAAGGTATTTTGTGCCTTGACCTAAAACCGGGATGGTGTTACCATTACCAACAATAATATTTTGAGGAATGCATGAGTTAGAAAAAGAATGGAAATCACCTTGTTCATGAGACATTGTGGAGGAGGCACCGGTGTCCATATACTGAGTAGGATCAGGCTGCTGCAGAGACATGGTGTAAAGAGCCTGCTCGATATCCGTGGGACTGTAGGCAGCATAGTTGTTCTGCTGAGGGCGAGGGCCTAACAAACCCGGCTGCTGGGCCGCTGAAGACGCGCTGCTGGACCGGCCTGAGGTGGGGTAGGGGCATGGTGGGGTGGGCCAAGGTGAAAAGGATGGGTTAGGGCTGAAATTAAAATGGGCCGAGGAGTTGGAGGGTTGGCTGTTGGGCTGAGGCAGGCCGTAGGAGGTGTGGTTGGGCCAAGGGAAGTTCCAGGGGTAGTAGTTGTTAGGCCAGAAAGGTGGGAATGGTGTGCGACTGCCATTGCCGCGGCCACGTCCACGGCGTGCTGGCCGGTCGCGTGTGCGAGCGGTGGCAGTGCGGTTAGATGTGCGAAGTGGGTCAGCGGGTGGTGGGCGGTGGGTGGTGGCGGAGAGGGCGGTAGAGGCGGTTTTTGAGGCGGTAAGGGCGCGTTCGGCTTTATTGGTTTCGGCTTGGATAAGTTTGGAGCGGGCGTTATAGAAGGAAGGGAGAGGGTGGGTGTTTTGTAGGATGGTGGAGATGCTCTCGTATTGTTCGTTTAATCCCGCAAGGAGTTGTAGGACTAAGCGATCATTATCTACGGGAGCATCGACATTGGCTAGTTGGTCGGCTAACACCTTGAGAGCTTGACAGTAGGCGGACATGCTAGAGAAGCCATCCAACCTAGTGTTTGAGAATTTGTGCATGAGATGAATAGCGCGGGCGCTCTTATTGTCATGGAACAAATCCTCAATAGCAACCCAAGCCTCATAGGCGTTTGACACATTATTTATTATGGTGTGTAGGAGGTCGTTGGAAATCGTCGTGTACATCCATTGCAAGACAATGGCGTCAAGACGATCCCATTCCTCTTGGGTGGTGGAGGATTGTGGAGTGGTAGGATCGGGTGGTGGTTTGAGGTGGGACTCAACCATACAAGCTTTACAGTGAAGCTTGAATAGTGTGGCCCAGGTAGAGTATTGGGAGGACTCGATTTCAAGGATAAGGGGTACATAATTTTTGATGTTGGTTACGGTGGTGGCAGGGTGGAGTTTAGAGTCGGAGGGGCCGGTGGGATTAATGGTAGCGGATGTGGGAGAGTCGGTAGACATGGTGGGGCAGGGATGGGGAAGAGTTACGGTAGGAAGGAGGGTTGAGGGGAGGCGGAGGACAGCAGCAGATGCGCTGATTCAGACGGAAAAGGCAGCAGCAGACGGGAAGGCAGACAGGAAGTAGCAGCAGAATCGGAGCAGAAGGAGGGCACCGACGGCAGTGGGCGGTCGGCGGTTGAGGGATGGCGGCCTAGGGTAAGGAACCTAGACTCTTGATACCATATCAGAGATAATCCCTTGATCATTCTCATTGATTATGAAACAATATATAATACAAGTCTATCTCCTAACTATAGGAAGAGATAATTACAAATTAATTACAAATTTAAACCTTCTAGATATACATTATCTATTATCTAGTACTAGGTTAGCTCGGGATCAGGACGGGGCCTGAAGCAAACACAAATCACACACAATATAATAATTAATATAAATATGAACACATGATTTATGTAGTTAGGTTACATTGTGCAACCTATATACGTTCATGGGGCAACGAGCATAGATCTTTTTATTATTAATTTTTGTGACAACGATTACAAGTACTAAATATCAACTTAAATAGGGAATAATTAGGATACACACAAAGACATACAGAGAGGAACACATACATAATATATACTAATAATATATATGTGTGTGCATATATAGATTGCAAATAAAGAATTAGTCTTCCATTGACCATAAGGTCTTCCATCTAACACTTTTTTACTTCACAATTATTACTTCAGGCAGTTTATTCATAATAGCAACTCATAATTCATCCCATTTTTCTAAAAAAAAATAAAATTTGAGGTTGAATGATGGAAAATCAGTGGGTTTTGGGGTTTAATCTTGTTTTCTTAAGCATGTTTTTGGTTGTAACCAAATATGCTTGTCTGGGTGCTTTGAATTCAACAAGAAGCTGTCTTGAACCAGAGAGATCAGCTCTGCTCAAGTTCAAAGACAGCGTCATAGATGAGTTCGAAATGCTCTCATCATGGGTTGGCAGTGATTGTTGCAAATGGAAAGGAGTCCACTGTGATGGTGCCACCGGAAGTGTTGTTAGCCTCCTTCTCAGGGGAAATTACAACCCAATAGTTGATTATGATAGTGATTATCGAAGGGAGAATTACTTAGGAATTGATTATGGCTCTTACGGTGAAGATTACTACTTAGTAGGTGACAAGGTGAATGCATATTTGGCTGAGTTAAGGCATCTGCAACATTTGGATTTGAGCGGAAATAACTTTAAAGGAAGTCATATTCCAAAGTTCATTGGATCCTTCCAGCAGCTACGTTACCTCAATCTCTCTTATGCAGATTTTAGTGGTATTATTCCCCATCACATTGGAAATCTCTCCAATTTGAAGGTTCTTCATCTTGCTTCATTTTATTATCAAATGCTTAGTTTAAATGATATGGCATGGATTTCGGGCCTTTCCTCACTTAAGCATCTTGACTTGAGATTTGTGGATCTTTCTCAAGCAAACAATGTTGATATGATATTTTACATGATTCCTTCATTAACATATTTAAGTTTGAGCAGGTGTCAACTTTCTAATGTTGATGTTGGTCTTCATCTTAATTCAAGTAAAATACTTCCCAACATTGAACATCTGGATCTTGGCTACAACTTTTTTGAAGGTCAACTCCCACACTTTTTTCAAAACATGACATCCTTAACATTCCTTGATCTTTCATTTTATAATCTTAGTCTGGCACAGAACTCTGTAAACCAGCTAATCATGATCCCTTCTTTATCAGAATTGCATTTGTCAAGGTGTGAGCTTCACAATGCCTTCTTTTCACCCACTTATTTTAATTTCAGTGCCCATTCTCACATACAATATCTTGATCTTAGCCACAATTCAATTGAGGGTAGAATTCCATCTGAATTAATGAACATCACTTCTTTAAAAGTCCTTGACCTTTCAGAAAACAGTTTGAGCTCATCAATTCCTGTCATGCCTGAACTTCTAAAGCTTGATGTTTCAAGTAATAACTTCGAGCATATCGAGCTTGTTGGGATTTGGAGACAATGTCATCTGAAGGAATTGAGGTTATCATGGAATTATTTTGGAGGAGAAATGTTAGGTCCATCATCCAACACGTCTAAATGTTCCCACTATGCTTTAGAGGTGTTGGAATCAAATGAAAATAAATTAAACGGTTCGATTCCAGAATCTATTGGGAAACTAAACAATTTAAGAGTCTTAAGTCTCTCGTCAAACCAATTTACAGGTTCAATTCCTAAAGCTTTGGAGAGATTAAGATATTTAGAAGTATTATATGTGCCTGGTAACGGTTTAACCGGTCCCATTCCGTCATTCCTTGGAAAACTAACCAAACTTGACCTTTCTGGAAATAAACTTTGTGGTTCTATCCCAGAATCACTGGGAAGATTAACAGGTTTAACTCATTTACGTTTGAAATCAAACCTGTTAACGGGTCCAATCCCAGTTTCAGTTGGGCAACTCAACAAACTCACCGAATTAGATGTCTCTTATAATTCTTTAGAAGGAGTGGTTTCTGAAGCCCATTTTGCCAACCTCTCAATGTTGAAGTTGTTGGATACATCTGCTAATCATAAGTTGATTTTTAATATTTCACATGAGTGGATGCCTCTCCAACTAAAATTTGTTCGACTTAGTTCTTGCAAGATTGTAAATGGATTTCCACCGTGGTTGCAAAATCAAAGGAAGCTTGAGTACTTGATATTGTCTAATGCTAGCCTATATGGACTTCTACCAACATGGTTGCAGAATATGTCCATGCTTTACATATTAGATCTCTCTCACAACAAACTCACTGGATCTTTGATAAACCTTCCATTTAGTAAATATACCATGAGTTTACTTCTACAAGACAACCTTCTCAATGGGTCAATTCCAAGGTCAGTTTGTAGAACAACAAGCTTGTTAACTCTCGATGTTTCCAACAATCGGTTATCTGGAAATATTCCTGATTGTCTAGAGAATCTACAAGACATACAGATACTTATACTTAGTTCAAATGAGTTGTCCGGAGTCCTTCCAATTTCTTTCGGTAATATTAATTCAACATTACAATGGTTAAAACTGGATGACAATAATTTCAGTGGCCAATTTCCACGAGATTTGGGACAGTTGACATACTTAGAAGTTTTGGATTTGAAAAATAACAAATGCTCCGGAATCATACCAAAATGGATTGGAAAAAAACTTTCAGCATTGAGGATTTTCAGGTTGCATAAAAACAACTTCACAGGAGGTATTCCTCATTCTTTCTGCAAATGTTCAAATCTTCATATTTTAGACATTGCACACAACAACTTAATAGGATCCATCCCTCCTTGTTTTGGAGAGTTGAGTGGGATGATCAAGGCAACATTTAGACATCCCGAAACTAAAGTGATTCAGGTCATTAAAGGAATTGAGCTTGAATATACAACGACGACTGATTTAGTTGATAACATGGACCTTTCAAGCAATAAACTTACAGGAGAAATCCCTCCAGAGATAACTGCACTTGCTTTATTATTGGGTCTCAATGTGTCTCATAATCACCTGAGTGGGAGAATACCAGATAGCATTGGAAACATGAAGGCATTAAATTCTCTCGATTTCTCATACAACCAATTAACCGGGAGGATCCCTTCGAGCATGGCAGATTTGAACTTCTTGAGCTCGATGAATCTGTCACACAACAACTTGTCAGGAAGAATTCCAACCGGAAATCAATTACAAACACTTATCGACCCATCAATATATGCTGGTAACATGGATCTCTGTGGTGTACCTCTGCCAAATAATTGTTCCAGTCCTGAAAACCCACCAAGCAAAAACAAATACAAAAATGCTAATGAGCACAGGAATGTATGGTTTTACTTTGACATAACGTGTGGATTTGCAACAGGTTTTTGGGGTATTATCGGAGTCTTGGCATTCAAGAAGCAATGGAGACAGAAGCTTTTTATGATTGCTGAGGTAATCATGGATAAGGTATTTGTGGCAGTCGCGGTGAGGATTTCCAAGATTAAAAGGGCCAAAGAAGGCAATTAGATTCTTAGAAATGACATTATTTGTGGAAATTATCGTTTTGTTTTCATTACTTATGGTGTTGTCATATATTTGTACCATAGGTGTGTTTTAGATAAATAAAAATGTTGCAATGCATGATACATAATACAAGTGGCAGATAAAGTGGACTGAAGATTATAAATGCATAATTTATCGATGCGTATAGATCAAGTGATGGCAAGAGGTTCCCTCTTTGTTTGAATGCCTTGGTAACACACAACTAAGAGGGTGTGTAGTGGTGGGGGGTTATGGGTATTAAAATATTAAAAAGTAATAGAAGGGGGGTTATGGGGGGTTATGGAAAAAGAGGGTGTAGTTGGAAGGAGGGTTATGGGGTTTTATAAATGATTGGGTAATCATTGGTTTTTATTATTTTATTATTATTATTATTAATCTATAATAATACTATATAATAATAATAATAATAATATAATATTATTATTATCCCCACCTACCCCATCTTCACCACCACTACTATACCCATCTTCACATCCTTCATCATCTTCACATCCCAGACCTGCAATCCTTCATCATCTTCACATCCCAGACCTGCAACCCTTCATCATCTTCACATCCCATTCTTCTTCTTCGAGTCCTCCACCTCCTCCCCTTCTCTCTTCATCATCATCTTAATAAAATAAAAAAATAAAAAGAATCTCAACGTTCAGGGACAACGCCCGTTATATCTATGGCGCCACCAACCCAAAACGCCCTATAGCGCCCGGGGGGCGGTGTTCTCCGGCGCTATATGGTCCAAAACGCCGGATAACGGCTCCACTACACACGACCTAATCCATAAAGGAAACCATTCAAAATGCATATTCCTAACTATTTGATTGATAATGATGTATACACAGAATGCACAGCTTAAAGTTGCACACCTTATCTGAGACAACTATAGATGATAAACATCTAATATTGAATTACAAAAAAAAAAAAAAAGTATAGGATCAACAAGTTCACAGTTACATAAACTCCAAGCTATCAGCAACCACTTGGTTTGTAAATTATAAAAGATTGATGAAAAGTATCTAGCAAGAAGTAAGTACAGAAAATCTGCAGACACTGGGTACTTCAGCGCTTCAACAGACCATGAAGCATTATGTTGCTTATATTAATTCCCCCCCAAGCCTGCTAATATAATGCAGCTCAACAGACAAGTCCATCAACAGAAACCGAACTACAGTAAGCATCCAGCAGACCATGAAGCATTATGTTGCTTATATTTGAGACCCGTTTAAACAATCGTGTTACGGATTGTTCTTTAGGGATTTTATGGGTTGTGATTTTTTGTAACTTTTGTTTTATCATGTTCATTATATCTTATTGTTTGTTAACCGCATTAAGTAAGTTATTTTAGTAATTGTAAAATGTCATGTAATTTTGTGTTGTTGAACTGCTTGTGTTAAGTGTGCAGGGTTGTGTAATTCATGTTATTGAACTGGTTATATTAATCGTGTTCAATATGTTGTGTAACCCACTTGTTAAACATTTCCATGTTATTTGTTCAAGTAAATGACACGTTTAGTTAAGCGTGTTGTGCACAGGTTCAATAGTCATGTTGAACACTTCATGTCTAACAAAACACGACACATTTTTTTGCTGTGTATTTACAACTTTAAGCTGTAAAATCATGTCCAAACACTCCATTTTATTTCAACTATGATTTTGGTTATTCAAAATTGCATAATGTCCTTTAAGATGCTTACAAACTAGTGATGAATAAAACCAGATTTCCGGCCAAACTGAATATGTATAATACTGGTTCAGATTTGATCACAGTAAGCCAAAACCAGATCAGCCAAACCAGTTCGGTGAAACCTTTTTTAAAAGAACTAATCTTGTTCGCTTTGAAAGTGGTTTTTTTATCTGTCCAGTTTTGGCTTAACCTGTTTCAAACCGGCTTTAACGAATATATTCTCAAACCGATTTAAAAGGAAAATAAATAAAAATAAAATAAAATAAAAGGAATAACATGGATCGTGCTGTGTTTCTTAAGCCTCAAATATCAGCCCACATGGTAGTGCTTAGTGGGCCCAAGTTGATATTTCAGCCCACTACGATTCTAAGGCTGTTGAAAACGGCAATTTGGGCTCTTATTCGACGATGGCTGAAGTAAGTCTAGACAAGAAATCAATTGGGTTTTATTGGTGTTA
This sequence comes from Ambrosia artemisiifolia, assembly GCA_032199755.1. Lineage (NCBI taxonomy): Eukaryota > Viridiplantae > Streptophyta > Magnoliopsida > Asterales > Asteraceae > Ambrosia > Ambrosia artemisiifolia. The sequence goes on along the minus strand of CM063518.1, from coordinate 13,324,265 downwards.
GTGGATTCTATTAGAGGTGCACAAATCGGGTTTTTTTATTACCCGGTTTTAGGTATGGAACCGGTTTCAGGTATGGTCGGGTATTACTTCGACCGGGTATTGAAAGAACTGGTTCCAGTTCCGGTTCCTATCATAAAAAACCATACCCGGTATACCGGTTTCGGTTTTTCAATACCCGGTTCCGGTTTTTTCAATACCCAGTTTCGGGTATATCGGGTATTGAAAAAAATCGGGTACAATGGGTATTGAAAAAACCCGGGTATATCGGGTATTGAATTCTTTTTATACAATCACGTCGAAGGGTAGTGCGACTTAGATGATTATAACGCGGTAATAGAATTTTTTGAGTATACTTTTTGAATATTCGAAAAACCCGGTTCTGATTTTTTAATACCCGGTTCCGCCTCAACATCAAAATGCCAAATAGTCCCGTCGCTTGACACATACTTTTTGAGTATTCGGAAAATCCGGTTTCGGGTATTCAGAAAACCCGGTTCCGGGTATTAAAAAAACCCGGGTACAACCGGGTATAAATCGGGTCCGGTTCCGGGTCCGGTTTTTTTATATGGAAATCTAAACCCTATGCGTACCCGACGGGTAGGGTTGCGTACGATTCCGGGTATACCCGGTTCCAGGTTTTTTTTCGGTTCCAATTCCGGTTCCGGTTTTTTTGTGCATCTCTAGATTCTATGGCTGTCAAGAAATACATATGCGTGTATTATCAATTTTTGATAATACATTACAGTTACATATTTGCATACTTACGTGGTTGTCCTGTATTCCGTTACATTTTACCAACATTTGATCTTGATATTTAATATTAGCTTCTACATCTTTGGGATTTTAAATTGGTTTGTGAAAATGGTCCCACTCTAATCTAATCTGCCAGTTTGAAATCGCTTTGAGAATATATTCGTTAAAGCCGGTTTGAAACAGGTTAAGCCAAAACTGGTCCCACTCTGATCTAATCTGCCAGTTTGAAACTGGTCCCACTCTGATCTAATCTGCCAGTTTTTCTGTCGAGTTTTGACTTAGAACATAATAGTTCCCACCTCACGGCTATTGCTATTGTTTTGATTCTTTTGCTAGCACTTTAATGCAACTAGTGTTTTAATCAGCCGCGCGTTACGCCGGCATCAATCCGATTTGGAAAATACGTTGCCGCTTTAAATCCCAAGCAACATACTAACCTACATATTTGCCATCCGAGGACTTCACGGTCGCCAAAGAAGCCCCAAGAAGCATTCAACACAGATTAAACTTTTATTTACATATATATCTAAAATCAAACAAATTATTTGGTTCCAATAGCTCAAAAGTTTGTTCTGCCTTTAAAAGCAAAGGTGCAGATCTACCTAAGGTTTTGAAAACGAAAACAAAACACAACATACTTTGGATTTCATTTACTTACATTGTAGCTTCGTCCTTCAACGCAACTTGAGCATCTTCTTCTATTATACTAATAAGATTTGAATGATCACCAGAGCATGACAAGTCAATGGCTACAAAGCTTGGTTCGTAATCCAAACCAGACTTGAAAAATCGATAACGCGCACATTATCTGAAAATATGATCAGTAAATTAGAAGTCAATATATCAAAATGACTTGCTGGACAAAAAAAAATTATATATCTACATACCCCACGAAAATTAGAATTAGCAAAAAAGAAAGTTAACCATGATATAGTGACCTGTACTTTGTATTCAGTTAGGCGAATCGAACACACAAGCACCTAAGCGCCTAAACACCTATGCCGACTGCTCCTATGTCCGAATTACGTTTTATGTACTGAATTCCTATTATCAATTGAATCGAACACTTTTGTGTTCACCTAAAAATTCTGATCACTGAATAGCGTGTAACAACCAAGTTTAATAAGGTATTGCGCCACCCAAACCCGGCAGTCAACACATTAACCTACAATTCTACCTATAACACCACAGTGACCACCATTTGGACTGCAAATTACACCTACTAAATTGTGTAAACAACACACAGTTGTGACCATTCAGAAACAACAACACCTAATACATATGTCATCCTTACAACCTGAATTGCGGTATCCTATAACTTAATATTAGGACTTTTATGAATAGTAGAAAAGGGTCATTCAGTCTTTTCACGTATTCTACCTATTTTAACCATTTTTTACTATGGTATAAGGAATTCAAACCATACACCACACTAACAATCTGGTGACAACAACACGATAAGTACTCCGACATGCCATTAACCGGTTGTTGCCGCTAGCTTACATCAACTTCTTGCGATCGCAAAACGTCCCATAACAATAATGTTCACCTTCGAAAACCTGACAATAATCGAATGCCTAATTCTCTAGTTACAAATAGCTGTAAAATTTATTGTTCATTACAAATGTTCAATCTCCCCTAACAATATCTCTCTAAAAAAAGTCAATTACCACACAAGTCAATCATGGTAGTTCCACAAGAGATGTGCAGGACGTCACTAACATCAACTTATTGTAATTTCCACACACACTCCAAGAAAAAAAGATATGATCACAGTAATACACAATAACAAATTTAGTTAATCCAATGGACATCAGATTGTATATATCCACAACCAATGCAACACCCAAGATAACATAGAATCAGATAGAAATAAACACCAACATCAATTTCGCATAATGATATCTTATTTGAACTAAAAATTAAAAAAAACGTTGAAATGACAAAAGACAAACCTGGTGTAGCGGCGCAACGGCGATGACGACGCAACTATAGTAGTCAGGCTCACGAAAACAATGGACAGGCCATAGTTATTTTGTTTACATTAACAAAATTCTTCTTAAGAAACAATCATCCATATTAAGATCACGAAACTCTAACCTAGATTTGTATAAACCTAAACAACAAATCGATCGATTAACAACAAAACATACACATAAACAATCACAAACACAATTATTACATAAATTGAATCAGCAGAAATCAAGCTATACCTGGATATGCTGAGCAGTAAAAACCGGATCTAATCCTGTTGACAGATAATAAAATAATAAGTCAGCAGATCAGTTCAATTAAGCCGGTAAAAACGAAAATAAAATCCGAACCAGGTGTTGATTACTGTCATAATTTATTGCGAATCCAAGTCTAGATGGCGAAGACGATTATCATGTTGTTGAAGTACATTTTCCATCACAGATGCAACCGAAAACGAATATGCATTATCGGCTGCCATCATTGTTCTCAACAGACTTCACTATTTAGAAAGTCTAGTTTAACGGAAGAGCAACTTCTCTAGACTTAAATTCAAGTTGTCTCAATACAGTTGCAACATAATGTGATGAAAATCATTTAGTTTTTCATTAATGACCAATGAAGGTATTTTTTCTATTACATGCCACAGAATCTCAGTAAGATATTGAGAAGTGACCTACTTGCCATATGCAATGTATTGGCTTTCAACATCTCCATCCACATCACCAAATGACATCAAAACTCAATACAGGTGAAAAAGATATTGGCCTAGATCCATATTTTATGCATCTAAACAACTACCAAAAACGTATAAAGTTAAGCCAATACAGTTTAAGACCAAGAGATGATGGCTTATTTAGATGATGGTGAAATGATTTAAGAACAACTACACTTCATTTACCTTCATTTGGCTTCCGGATCTTCTTATATTTATAGTTGTTTATGTCAACACTCTGCTGCAAAGCCTGCAACCAAAACAACTCACTAATAAGATTCACAGAAGATATATTTACAGACTTACAGTACCCGAGACGGGCTTGGTAACAGGCCATTCGGGTTTCGTAGATTTTCATGCATGTCAAAACAAATCAGGTAGGTTTGCACCGACCAAATAACACCTTTTTTTATTTCCTTTTTTACATATTGATAGATAGTTAACATAACATAATCAAAGCGTTGAATATTATGTCCAGCCAATATCACAGCAGCAACACGGATCAACAAACAACCTAAAACTACACATTGTCATCTAAAAATCAAGTTTTACACCCAAAACTTATGATTTAGGCTCAGAAGACTTCTACATCATCATCACAGCCTTAAAGAGCCATAAACCAAACATATTGTCAAGGCAATGAAACAAAAAAATTAAAAAAAATGAGGCTGTCTATTTTCTGCACATTGAAAGTGGATATACAAAAGCAAATAAATCAATTTGATCATTTTGAGGCTCAGAGTTTTCAATAAACCTGGCTGCAGAGCGTGGTTGCAAATGTAAACCTGCCATCGTTCAGAACGCATCATAGCTTCACATTTTTTAGAAACAACTTTAAGGCTCAGAAAGGGTGATCAATTGTGGCTGCGACTAAACTATCACCTCGCCATAACAATACAATCAACCATTCTTTAACATCATCGCCTTAGACCCTCTTTTTTCATCATCGCCAACACAAACAATGACAATAATGGCACAGTTACTGATCAGAACGCATCATAGCCTCACGTTTTTTTTAGAAACATACTTTAAGGCTCATAAAGGGTAATCAATTGTGGCTGCGACTAAACTATCGCCTCGCCATGACAATACAATCAACCCTTCTTTAACATCATCGCCTTAAACCCTTTTTTCATCATCGCCACAGAACGATAATAAGCTACAGATTCCGTTTAACATATGACATTAACAGTTGTAAAGGGCATAATGAAAACACATACCCATCAAGTTAGGCAAGCGATGGTGAACCCTAAATTTAACTATAATAATACACCTTGTGATTTGAACACAAATTTATGCCATCCTCAATATCAGAAGAACAATATCATCTTCCTCAATATCAAAAGTACAATATCATCTTTAATAATAAATGAAATTACAATATATGCCATCAGTTACTGTTCAAATCAAAAGGTTTATTAGTATAGAGTATACCAAAGGGAAATCAGCCATCAGTCACTGTTCAAAAAAAAGGAAATCAGAAACCCTAACCGAAAAAAGCTTTCTTGATTACATGCATCACCAGCCAATAATCAGCATCGCCACCCACAAAAATCCAATGTAACCAGTGTTCACCGAAGTCAGCACCATCACCGCCGGCACCTCCGCCCAGCAGGCCTAAGAATTGGAGACGAAAACGTCATCGGCAACACCCTGTAGTCACCACCATCGTCAGATTACCTTGGGGTTTGTCGATCTACTCGAAAAAGGGACATGCATCTTGATCAGAATCTTTGTCAGATGGTGGTGTGGATGGCGTGGCGATGGCGTGGCGGTGGCGGTGGAGGATGAAAGCAGTGTGGTTTGTCGGCAACTGGTCAGAGGTAAACGACCCATCATCTTCATCGGTTGTCAAGAAGAAGCAGGAATAAAGGTGAACGAAGATGACGGTGGCGATAATCTCTAGAGAGAGAAAGAAGAGAACTGGGGAACCAGATTTGCAGAAAGATAAAGAGGGAATCAGTTACAAGATCACCCTCAATTAGAAATAAAATTACAATATATGCCATCAGATCACTGTTCATTTAATGTTACTGTTCAAATCAGTTTGAACATTAATATAGTTTAATACCCATTCTCTTATTTTAATTCTTTTAATTGCAAACAATGTTGTCAATGTAGGGGTTAGCCCACCTAAGAGCATTCACAACCCATCCCCCATTCTTAAAATTTAAGAAAATCTCACAAAAACTCACTCTATCCCAGTGGCGTATCCAGGACGGATTACCAGGGGGTTCCTTTCGTAGATTTTCACTAATTTTGAAAAATTTTCCAATAAATTTTTCAATTTTTTCCAAACAGAGGAGGTTCCTAGGAACCCCCTAAAACCCCCTGTATCCACCCCTGCTCCATCCTAATCCCTATCCCAATACCCTATTTCTAAAATTTGCAAAAAAAACCTATGTTAAGCCCCCATATATGGGGTCTTCCATACTTCCCCCATCTCATTTAATAATTATAAAATAATACAAATTGAATGTGGAGTGATTTGATGTTGGTTGTAAAGAAAGAAAATAATAATAAAAAAAGCTTATAGGGGATATGAATGGGTAATGGGATGTGAGAGACTTTAAAAATGTGAGAGGAAAATTTAGAAAACTATGATTTTTCTTTAAATTGTATTTTTTTTTTTGAACGGCCAACAAATTGGAATCACTCACGGAACACTGGAGTATCATCGTGCCACCAATGTTGCCATGCGATCATATTCCACCACCAAGTCACCAATTCAGGAGGAAACTCATAATTATGAGAAAACCCCCTTTGTGAGATTTGAACTCAGAACCTTCTGGTCCTTAAGTCTTATCTCACCACCAAGATACCGCTGGACTATAATGCCTTTGTATGGTTAGGGATGGAGGACGGGCTCTGAATGCTCTAATAGAGGCATTGCCTGGGTTCAACAACCTCACATGGGGGTAGAAATGTGAAATTATAATAGTGTAGTTTAGACTAGAGGGAGTGGAGGGGCGGGAAAGAGGGGGTGAAGCGCCATGTGGCACTTGTGGGATCCATGTGGGGGGGAAAAAAATTGTGGGGAGTGGAAGGGTGGGAAAGGGGGGTGAAAGGAATAATATTATATTGTTTTAAAGTTAAATAAAAAAAAGAAAAAAAAATCACCCAATCACGAGCTGCCACGTCACCCACCCAAACCCCCCACCGCCCGGCTTTCCCCCACCGCCCCCCTCCCCGCCCTCCTCTTCCCGCCCCTCGGGACGGTGTTCCCGCCCGGGAAATGAATGCCGCCCCCCTAATGCCGCCCCACTCCCTCAAGTCTTATGGGTATTGTAAGATTGACTGTTAAAGAAAATTGCAAATAATGTTCTTCAATATAATCGATTTCCATTATAATATTAAAACCGACAACTTTTACAAGTGGGAGGCGGGTAGAAATGTTCTTCTATTTTCTAAAAAAAAAACAAAACAAAAAGAAATCTAAGAATGCTATTAACTCCTTCCAATCCGAGTTGTAATCCTTGGCAACCATTCCACACCTACAAAATAGGTTAAAATCAATTAAAAGGACATTTTTGTTTCACCAAAATACACGTTACACAAAATAATGAGTTATATGTATGGTGAATGCATGATATGTAATAAAAATGGATACTAAAGGCGTGATATAAACATGCCTGAAAATCCAATTAACACCCACTAAATTTAGCACTAGAAGATTAAAAAAGACCAGATTACATCTCGATTCAACTCATGAAAAACAAGTCTTCACATCTCTATAGGAGGCAACTTTTAGCAACTAGGTTTCGTTTATGGCTTTGGGTGTTGATACCGTCATAGAAAACATAGATTTTGTAAAAGATTTTCTTCAATTGGTGATTGATTGCGATGAAGACAAACGTGAACGTTAGGGTTTAGTGACATTCATGTAACAACCACCAATTATAACATTCATGTATTGATGTTCTTGCATATTAGACTATTAGTTCTTAATTCTTCTTATCATTCCTTTTTTGTTTTGTATTACATATGCACAACTTAATACGTATATGTATATCGCTACGTTACAATGTTACATGCATGTATTTTTGCTAAGTTACGTATACAACGCTTGATACATATATGTATGTATCTTGCTAAATGACAAATTGTTTCATATACGTAACATGTATATGTAGCTTGAGTTATATCCAAAAAAAAAAGAATATCCTGGCAAGATACATGCATATATCCTAGTTATATCTAAAGAAATCATATCTCAAAGGCACGTCTTCCTTTCAAAGTTATTCTAGATTTGTTGAAAAATAAAATAAATTGGATATTTTTTAAATCAAATCTATGAGAATGATGAAAGAGAATAGCGATGGTAGAAATACTACCCTACTCCTAAATAAAAAAAAAAATGTTTTTCTTGATATATTCATTAAATCAAAATTTTCTCTGACCATGTGTAGTGGTGGGTTAATTTCAAGCTCTTTCTTTGGGCATTTTGTGATATGTGTCATATGAATCTCATATAAGGCTTGAAAGGGTTTGAAATTAACAAGGGGTGTAATGGTTTCAAGCCCCTTCCAATCATTAATCAATTATTGTTTATATTATTTCTTTTAAATTTAAAACAAATAATGTGATTGGTGGATGAAAGTTTGAGAGATTTGATTGGTTGGTGAAATGTAACTTGCCCCGTGAAAACTTTCACGCCACAACCCAAATAATACATTTGGCACCCTTAGGGGCGGTGTAGCCAAGTGAAATGGGGTTCTAAATCCCCCTTCCACACTCATTTAACCTACTCCTATAAATACTCCTAAACTTGCATCTTGCAGGATTTGAACACCTCTTAAATCGAGCGAAAAATAAGATGGTAAAAAACAAAATTATGTCGAAGGAGATTGCAATGAAGTTTTGCCGACATAATTTTCATAATGGTTGAATTATATTTGGTTTTCATCTGAACTTTTACAAAATTACAGATTTAGTGACATAATTTCACAAATGTATAACATATTTAACTTTTTTATCATGTTAAAAATGTACATAAATTGAATAAGAAATTATGGAGAGCAATGCTTCTAGGAACACCTAAGGGAGAGGTCATGGGTTCAAGTCCCACAAGGAGTAGAAATTTGCTGTTCAAAAAAAAAAAAAAATTCTAAATAATAGTATACATCTTGTGATTAGGCCTTTTCACTATATAATCTACGAACTTAATATCCAGCCCAACACAAAACACAACTTGTATCAAGTCACAAAGCAATAAACAAACAAACCCAATTTAAACCACTTACTGCTACTGTAAAACTATCTTAGTCCCTGTACATTACAAACCTTTGCTTGAAAAGGAAAAAAGGAAAACCAGAAAAGCTTATAAATGCATTACTTAAGCTAACCCAAGAGACCATTATTACTCGCATTTTATGACAATGGCTTCAAAAATGCCATCTGATCTAAAGTTAGGATAAAACAGCCTTGGATCCACAGGTCCAGGTAGACTAAACGATAGTGTAAACGGCCCAGGTGGCGCCTGCTGTTGAAATTTCATTTCAAAGACTCGAGAATGTCTAGTTACGGTTTTTCCACCTGTTGATGTTTCTCCTCTGACATGAACCATCCCGTTCCGTTCAATCTCACAGCTAAATTGACCTGCAAATTATACAATTACAAAAAAAAAATAAAAAATAAGTTCAAAAATTCTAACCCAAATGAAATCACAAAGAAAAAGAAGAATCATTATGCACCAGGATCTTTCTTGACACCAGGTAGAGCAACTTGGAAAAAGTATGCATTTTTGCTAATACCGATGTCTACCGCTCCTACAGGCGGCCCCAGTTCACCCTTTCTAGCAGTTCCAGTCAAGATAATGGAAGCTTTTGAGTTGTGTTCTTCGACTTTTGTAATTGATATAAAGGGCATCACAAAAGGTCCATCTGAGCTAGAATCAATCCTTAGTTTTTTATTTGAATTTTCTTCGATAACAGAGGTTGAATTCCCATTTTCATTTGAACCTTTGGCTGCCATAGTCTCTTCTGAGTTCTTCAAAACCATTGTTTCGTATAACTTATTTGATCGCTCGACAGTCTTCAACAAGTGATTGATTTGATCTTTTGAAAGATGCCCATGTCATAAGATGATAAAATTTTTAGATTACTATCAAATATAGTCAAAATTAACACAATAACATAGCGTGCATATAAATCTCGAGGAAGAAATGACATAAGTCTTAAAGATTTTGAGACAAGTAATATATTGCCATGATACAATCTTTCCATCAAGACCCAAAATGAACATGCTTTCGATATCTGAAGTATTTATGAAATAAAATTTACTTCTTGGTTTCATTTCAAAGCATACATGAGTTAATTCCACAAAATGCAGACCAACAAACAGATGAGTAAAGTATATTTACCGGTTAACTACTGTTTGTGGTGTGCACATATAATGTATATATAAGTGTGCCCTATGGGGCAAAAGTAAAATTGCACTAATTTTAACGTTATTTTATTAAACTCGAGGAAATAAGATTAAAACGCGGAAGGTTAATCATGCATGTGGTGGCGTTGATAGCCAATAGACCCCCCCCCCCCCCCCGGGGGGGGGGGGGGGCAATCAGGCTTGTCCTGGTTTCTGAGTGTTATGTGGATTATATCCAAAGTTTGATGCAAAGGTTGTCGACATCTTACCCTTCTAAGACCTTACCTTAGCTTTTTGCTATTGGTGGGATTTACCGAGTATGATGACGATGACACATGCATTACAAATCATTTACCGATTTAACAGTTTGCAATCAATGATTCAGGCAAAACTATTGGCACAATATATGATGACAAATGAGCTAATAGTTGATGCTAATATTTCGCTATTTATACCCTAAATACCTAAAGAAATTTCCAATAAAGAAAAAAACAACTACAGAACCCTTATCAGTGTGTATCTTTAATATGAAAATGGAAATAAAGATCTGCAATGAAACAATATATCTACAAACCATACATTCTTATCTTGATTATTCCAAATTAGAAATACACCTAAACATTTAAAAGAAAAAAAAAACAAGAAATCTGTTGGGAGAAAATTTGGAAGAAAAGGTGAGATTTTTAGGGGAAATATGAAGGGGGGTTTTACCGGAATCAGCTCTGAATGAAAGGGGTGTTGGCGCATTGATGATAATATCGTTGAAGCATTTCGTCGAACAACTGGCCGGCGTTTGAAATAGTAAGCTTTTTTGTTTTGTGTTTGGATTTAAGGAGTAAAAAAAAATTTGATTAGGGAGTCGGTGAGAGGGTTGAAAATTGAAATGTTGTGAAGAGTTACGTGTTTGTTGTGTTTGGGTTAATGTTGGGTAAAAAAAATTATGATAACATAAAAGATATGGGGTATGTTTGGCAAAATTAGCTGGTGGCTGGAAGCTGGTAGCTGTAAGCTGGAAGCTTTTTAAATATATTTTGGTGTTTGGCAGAGTAGCTGAATCTTTTAATAAAATGTATAAAATAACTAAAATGGGCATAATTAAAAGCTTTTAAGGAATGTTTTTATTTTATTTTTAAAATAGAATGGGTATTTATGTCATTTACTCATTAAAAGCTTGTAGCTAGTAGGAGCTTTTTCTTAAACGCTAGTACTAGTAGCTTTTCACTATAGAGCTTTTTCTTCAACCTAAAAGCTTCCAGCTCCTTCAACCAAACAAAGCTTTTTATTGAGTAGGAGTTTTTTCTAAAAAGCTTGAAACTTGAAGCTTCTAAAAGCTTTTAAAAGCTCCTTGCCAAACATACCATGAACTAAGATTAATCAAAATTAATTGTTGGATCAAATACACAGTGAAAGAAAAGTAGGAAGTCGTAGAAAGGGTATCAAACGGACTCTGATTGAACTCATTCAAGCGGCATTCGAACCGTCTCATCGAACCCTACGATGATACTTTTTAGGTTTTCGTTTTTTGGGGTTTTAGCTTGTAGTTTTTAGATTATACGTTATATTATTGTGTCTTTTATGTAGTATTGTGTCTTTTTCTTATTTTCATCATTGTGTCATTTTTTCAATTCATTGTGTCTTTTTTATTCAACATTGTGTTATATTTTTCGGCACTATGTTATATTTTTTGGCTCATTATGTCATACTTCATGATCTATTGTGTGTTTTGTATCCTCCTCACCCTTCTCATTTTTGTTATACTGTGTAGAATAATTTTACCCTCCAAATTAAATATGGTTTGTTTTTTTATTTATGAATAGATATATAAGAAATTGTCATGCTAAACACCCACTCTTGACTCTTACGTTTTATAGACTTATACACACTTTCTACTGTTTAAGTAGTCAATCCGGTTGAACCGCCCGATACAACCCGGTTCAACCGGTTGAACCATTTCTAAGTCCAATACAGTATGGTTAAAAAACCGGTTTTTAAAACATTGCTTTCTAGCCATCACATCAATCCATTAGTTAAGTGGTCTATGAGCGTAGTATATTTTAAATGACTTTATATTTTGATATGGGGATATAGTATAACATACATTTGGAAAAAACCGGTTTGGCGAGCAACCGGTGCAAACCCAACCCTATACATGGTCCTATGAGCGGTTTGTGGTTTCGTGGATCGGTTTGGTTTGAAAACCGGTTTGAGAGAAGAACCGGTTTGAGGAAAAAACCGGTTTTTGAGAAAAAAAACCGGTATAAGCAAGGTATTTTGGATATTGGAGGACCGGTTTGGCAAAAAAAAACAGGTTTTAAACCCGGTCCTAATCGACTCCTATAGATGGTAGTGTTTGGTGTTAAAAACCGGTTCCAAAACCGGTTTTATCTTCATTAAAAAAAAACCGATCCGGTTTATAAACCGGACCGGTTTGGCCAAAAAAACCGGTTTGTACATGTCTACATACATTGCCTTTTACGGGTGTATATGATTACATACATGTCCTATACAAGAGTATTTGGTAAGATACAACGCCCTATACGGACGTAATTAAAAAATCATACATGCCATATAACGTCATATCATATGGGGTTGATTAAAAAATCATATGTGCGTACCTATAAATAACATTTGTGAAGGGATTATCAAGTTGTAGGATTACGCTCCTTTTCCTCTAAATTATCTCTTTTAGCCACTTGACCATATCATAGCAAAGATTAAAGATCAAACATCAAACTGTTTGTTTAGACATTCTAAGTTTTATGAAAGAATTCATTATTTATTACATAACCGTTATAGCATGTTTGTTAAACAATTTGTTTGATTTTTTTTATATGAACTATATGTTAGGAATTTTAATTTACTTCCTCTTTAACTGTTAATCTTCCGTTCATGTTCGTTCGTTAAAGATTAAAGATGCATGGAGATGGGTTTGTTCATACCTCATAGTGTGGTAAGGATTTCTTGTGGCTTTGACCTTGGTCTATACCTTAGATGGTTAGCGATTGTACTCGAGTTGCGGGTAAATAGAGTTCATGGCGTGTTACAACCTTAAAAGGTCAATGGAAAAGCATATGTTGTATAAGATGCTACAAACTTTTAAACAGGTTAAAAGTCGCCCAAAGTCTTAACTTTCGATACATACCATAGGTGCATTCGCCCAAAGACTTATCGCAAAAGTTGTGCTAGCCACAAATAATTAATACATTAGATATTTAACATCTTAAACCTTCCAGGAATACAATCCTGCATGGGGTACTCAACTCTTTTAACTAATAAGTTACAGAAAAAATACTACACTACAATTACAATAATACCCTCGACCGCTATTCCATAAATACCTGAAGCTGCAAAAAAGATTACTTCCATGGCATGCTTGCCATGCCCTGAGGGCTACTTTCATTGCCTCGGTTCATTGGACTTCCGGGCCCATCTGATGACTCACTCATGGTCCCATGAGACGGTGAGCTGCTCGGCCCTGTGCCATGGTTGGCCGGTGCAGCCTTTGGTGTGACACTAAATGGCTCTACATGGTTAGCTGGCATCGGTTCTTTACTGGTTTCAGGAAGAAAACTTCCTACTATTACCTGCACAACAAGATTAAAAATAATATGCGTTACTAACACAACTACGATATGACCAACAACTTTTAAGTTTTATTAATGAGAGAAAAAAAAAAGTAAATTAGTAACTACCTGAACAGGAGATGCCGCAACTAACAGTCCAGCTACAACACCACCAAGAACCCGACCATCTGCTCCGGACAATGTGATGCTTAGTCCACCTGTCCTCGTACGCTGACCGTACGCCTCTGAGAGCACAAACGAACCAGAAAGTGACAATATCTCAAACCTCCCCTGCAGAATTATGGAGATATTTTCAGATGTAGAAATGTCTGAAATCCAAATAATATTCAGTATAACAATATGTTGTTTATCACTAAAATTAGACAAACCTCGTAAGTTGCGGTTCCACCAGAAGTTGCAGCTTGACGAAGTGTTACATTAGTGATGACACCGATGCCAGACATGATGCATACAGCCCTTGGTCCATTTTGAGAGAATGACATGATCTTGTTTAACACATCCTGTAAATTCACATAATTTGAACATGATTATATTAATACATACATGAGGGTTTGACTTTTAGTCAATTACCTCTGTTTAAACTAAAAGCAATGTTACCGGTATTCAATAGGGATAATTACGGAAAAAACAACAACACCCTTTGGAATTACCAGAGTGGCCCGCCCCCTTCCCTCTTAACAAAAGAGCACACTTGACTGTTATTTTATTATCTCATATGATTTACGTTATGACAACGTATAGTTATATATACTTTAAAAAGAAGATAGCAATGGAAATAAAAGTAACCTCTCCAGGCTGCACAACGATAATGTGTGGAGTAAAACCAAATCCAGCTGATCCTACAAAACATAAAAAAATAATAAGCTTTCCTTAGTAAAAAGTAGGAATAATAGTAAATTGGGTTGCCTAATAGAGGCTTGCTAAGTAAATTTAATTATTCAATATCAAGCTCCATGCATGAATGCCTAGAGCCCTGAGCCCTAGACCTTGGTTTTAAAAAGCGCAATCAACTCTGGCACGTTTGGGTCCCAAAGGCTGAGGGGCGAAGCGTGATCTTCGCATACTCAAGGTGTTGCTCTATGTACAGCCAAATAAGCTTTTGAGTACAACAAAAAGCTGCATCTCTCGCATCTCTTTTAAGCAAGTAACTCATTCATAATCTCTTCATCCTTACGGTCAGTTTTACATATCAGCATCCTCCTCAAGACCATATTTGACCAATTCCGACCCACACATGCACATTTTAGAACCGAAGCCCTAAGATGTTTATCCAATCGCCTTAGGCCTCATGCACTTTTTAAGACCGAGTCCTAAAGCAACATAAGTCACCCCCTATCAGTCGGTCAAAGGCAGTCAAAATGGATCAAAAATCTTTTTACGTTTTTGAAAAATTATACTTATTAAACCAATCCAATAAATTAGTTTGAAAAATTATATATATTTTTTTGTAAAATTTTGTGTGTGTATTAGTTTGAAAAATTACAAATAAAATTCTGATCTTCTGATTAATCCATGTCATGGTTGCAGAAGGCGGCCGAGGCGGCCGCCTAGGCGGCGCCTAGGCGCTAGGCGGACACAGAACTAGGAATTTAGCCCTAGTCGGATTCTTGGGCGTTTTGGCCTTTAGGGGGCAGTTAGGCTCTCCTAGGTGGTGGTATTTTTTATTTTTTAAATTTCTAAGTATTTCTAGGTATTTCTTAGTATTATGTGTATATATCTTAACATATTTTCAAAAAACACCTAAATTTGTGTGCGTATATATATATAAAATACGTATAAAATACCAAAACGCCTAATTCCGCCTAATTTTCGCCTAGTACCGACTAGTCCCTAGGCTGGACCTCACCGCCTGCCTAGCGCCTTTTGCAACCTTGATCCATGTTAATCGCTAGTCGGTATCTCACCGTTCGACTAGCGCCTAGCGATTTTTATAACCACGGGCCCTATTACCACAATAAGAAACATTATATAAATACTCCATGTTAATCGCTAGTCCATATCTCACCGCTCGACTAGCGCCTAGCGATTTTTACAACCACGGGCCCTATTACCACAATAAGAAAAATTATATAAATACTAATTCCGGTAAGCAACAATGAGAATTCAATGACCAACACTAACTAGTGCTGCGTTAAACTAGACACGTACGTCGGACTAAAGATTTAGAAAATACTATGTATGCAAAAATAGACGAAGTCATAAAATACACCAAGATCTAGTATGAAAAAAAATAATTTTTAATACATGTCCAACTATTGCAACAGACCAGATCCTTAGTTTAAGTGAAAACATATTCCTGTTCCTTTAATCCTAAGTTTCAGTATACAAAATTACAAATCTAAACTGCAATCCAGTATAAAACAAAAGTCAACTAAACCAAGTCCCAAAAACATATTGGAATCAATCAATAATAGACATTAGAGTATTAGACACTGCATGTAGTCAAGTCAAACAGGAAGCAGAGCCCACCAGACAAATCCTAAAAGGTCAACAACAAAAAAAAAACATTCCATGTTCCACCACTATCACATGTCTAAAACAGAAAATTATATGCACACACCAATAAATCTGGATCTGATCTGATCTAATCTAACCCAAACATCAATAGTCAATACTCACAAGATTTAAAATAAATAAATTGCTTTACCTAAAGATTCTCTTTTGTGCTTCTTATTTACTGACCCAGGAGGTCTACCTCTGATCTTCTTTACTGATCCAAATCCTTCATCCATTGGAATAGAACTAACCGGCGCAGCCGAAATAGGCGGAGCAGCAGCCGCATGCGGCTGCTGCTGCTGCTGCTGATGTTCAAACACTCCATTCAACGGCGCTGTAGTGGTAGTGACAGGTGTCAACTTTACTGCCCGTGCTGCACTGACAGCAGATGGCGACATAGAGCCGTCAGGACCGTACTTTCTCGGCCTCCCCCTCTTTTTAACCGTTATCTCACCGCCAACGCCACTGCCACCGTGTTCATTGATGTTGATATTCTGGTGGTATCCTAAACCACCACTGCCACCTCCACCACCACCTGTGCCGCTAGATATTACATCGCTGGCAACGCTGTAACCGCCTGTAACACCGGGCGGATACACACGAGCCGTATTCACAGGCGGCTGAGACGATACGGGCGGCTGAGATGTTACAGGTGCCATTGATGGCTGGAAGAGTCTTCCTGGTTCAGATCCATTCATTTGTACACAATTCTTTCAAATCTCTTTGTTTGAATAATTAAAACACATGCAAATCAAATTTCCTGAACAAAAAAAAAAAAAAAAAAACCATACCAAATCAAAATCAGTAGCTACAACAAACAAAGTTAAACAAATTAACTAACAGAACAACAAATTTACCATACCCATAAGCAAACCTTCTAAAAACACTTAAAAGTACACAAAAATTAGGTCTAAAGTGAACTTTGTTAAAGCAAATCAAGATTAGTAGCAAGAAGTAAAAAGATTCAAACTTTATAGTTAATTAACTAACAAAACAACAAATTTACCATACCCATAAGCAAATCTTTGAAAAAGGACCCTAATTAGTAATCACAACAAAGATCAAGAAATTTATAATTTTTTTTAGAATCCAAAATTAAAATTTTTTTTCAGCAAAATTAATTTAAAATAAAGAGCGGAAAAGGAATTACAGTAGAAAGAGAGACGATAAATTCGGAAAATGATTTCTTTTTTTTTTTCAAAAATTTACAGTTTACTGAAAATATAAAAAATAATCAGATAAAAAAAGTTAAAAATAAAAAGAAATTCGGGAAAAAATGAAATTCTTACCGAGAAAAATCTGGAATTTTTGTGAGGAAATTACAAAGAGATTAATTTATAGGGAAGAACGATTTGTAGGGTTTGCAGGCATTTTTGAAAGAGAAATGAATTAATTAATAAATAATAAATTTGGTGAGTATTATAATTATTAAGTTTTTTGAAATTCAAAACACTTTTCTATGACTTCTCTTTTACGGACCCTCTTTTTTTATTTAAAAAGGAAGTTGTTATATTGCTTTGGAGAACAATATCTTGATCATATCTTATTAGCAATAATTAAATCATTAATTTTTATTGTTTTTTGGAGTATTAATATTAATATTTTTTTAATGTTTTGAATATTTTGATGTATATCCGTTCATAGGTATGAGAAAAGTTTGATTTTGGTCACTACACCTAGCTGTGTAGAGTGGGTTTTTTTAAATATATATCAAGGGCTAATGTGATAAAAAAAATATTATACTTTATATTTATATCATAAAAGTTACATATAAAAAACACTATACTTTATGTTTTTCTTATAAAATTCACTCAACAATTTTTTATGTAATTATTTTTTTTTTAGTTTTCTAGATATTTTGTAATATTATATGAAAAAAACAAAAAAAACTCTAGCTGCAAGCAAAGTAACGTTAGTTTTGTTAAATTAAATAGTCATACAATTCTTAAACAAGAAAAAAAATATATATATAACAAATAATCATTTCTTTCTAATCAATGTAAAATGTTTGAATTACTTAACTTTATTAACCAACAAATTTATCAGTTTGAATTTTTTTAAGGATAAAAATTATACAGGAGGCCATGTATGCAACAAAAGAACACGTAAGTAAACACAACCAGGTATTCTAGTTCCAAGTTATTTAAATAAGAAAATCAAAATTTAGTTCAAAATTCACATTTGGACTTTTAAGCAAAAAAAATTGTTAAATGACTTTTGTAAGAAAATAGAAAAAGTATAGAGGTTTTTTATGTCTAAAAATTTTGTAACAAAAAAACATAAAGAGTAACTTTAATAAGAAAAAAAAAAAACAAAACTCTTAGTTTTTTATGATATTTTCCTATATATCAATAACTTAGTTGGTATGGTTTATTTAGGGTTTTACCGTTTAGTTCTAAAAAAATTATAAATTTAGTTTAATTGTTTTTTCAATCGTAGCACGAATAGTGTTTGATAATGACAGTTGTTAAAAAAATACTCCCTTTGTCCCATTTTAAATGTCAATTTTTGCATATTTTGTTGTTCAAATTAAATGTTCATTTCTAAGCAATTTCTAGTTTTGCCCATAAAAGACAAAAGACATCAAAGATTTGAAATAATAATTTGAGGATATTATTGTCATTTACAACATACAAACAAAGATTTCTTAATACGTGTGTTTTTGGGCACATAACATCTAAAATGGGACGGAGGGAGTATAAGATTTTTTTTAATAAAATGACTAAATCACCCTTCAAATTAAATGAACCCCATTTAACGTAAAAATAACAACTAAACTCTTCACTTATTGCCGTTCAAAAAAAAAAAAAACTCTTCACTTATTGTCGGCACGTACACCCTTCCGGTCAACGGTCATCCGACCAGGCAATGAGGGAGAAGTTTTTTTATTTGATTGTATTTTTTTTTTTGGACGGCGTCCCAGCGGTGGACCGCTTGGGGTGAATACCTCCAGCCCCGGGGTCGAACCTCGCAGTGGGCACTCAGCCCTGAGAGAGAGGCCGGCCAGACCGTCTCAGCCCTTCTACGCACGTGGCCCGGAAACTGGCAACCCGGGCGGGAACCCCACTAAATGTGGGTAAACCCTCCCCCCCTCAGAATCGAACCCACGACCTTACGATTGTGTTTCCAATTCGTCATTGGAGTGGCCAACTGGGCTACCCCAGTTCTTTGGTTCTTTTGAGTATTGGAGTATTTTGGTATTTTTTTAATAAACTTAACGTCAAGAAAATATATTCATCCACTCGAATGACTAAACGTGGTACCTGCAAATCTGCAATCAAACCGAATATGCTTTCACACCTTACTTAAAAGTCTAAAACACATATTAGCATTTTTAGTTTTATTTGATGAATCTATAGTTTAAAAAGGTACAGACTTGCATTATCAATGAAACACACACGTTTGTTTGATTAATCACTCTTTCTAATCCCACACATAACATGTAACAACACACACAACATGCTTAGATGACCCTCATCCCACTGTCACACCAAAAATTTCATACAATAAAAATCACATAAAACTTTTAATAAAACCATATATTTTAGTCATTTTAACTTTAATAACTTTGTTTCATTAAAGATATATATGGGTATTTCTGATTTATTTTCATATAAAATCTATTATTATATATAGAATTACTTAATTTTCCTTGGATGAACCTCTACCTTTTTTTTATCAGTAAAATATATTTCTTCATTTCGTTACTATCAAATTACAAGAAAACAGGTAGACAGGCCAAAAGTTACGCCACCGCACCCTTTTGAATCGCAAAACTCAATCTACTAAACACACACCTCTACGCCTCTACCTTAGTCTACATTTATTCAATATATAAAACTGATTAAATTTTAAAATATTATTAAAGCCCAAAATAGGGCTGTTCACGAGCCGAGCCGAACCGAACGGACCATTGCTCATGCTTGGCTCATTTACAAACCGAACCGAGCAGAGCGGCTCGTTTACAACCGAGCTGAAAAGCGAGCGAGCATTGTTCGAGCGTAAATTTTTTCGAGCGAGCGTCGAGCGAGAAACGAGCGAAGAGTAATTTGGACAACCATGAAATTGGAGTGTTATTTTTAATGTTTTCGTTGTCGAGTGACAACTAAGGTGGAACTGTCCGATGAGGACATTAATATTGAGGTCCGAGTGTCCAAGAATAAGGCTTAGGTTAAGACACTGAGCATACTACAGAGAACAATTTCCGCTTTGTGACATAGGGTGATATCAAGCGACGTCTAGGGATGAACGACTAATAACATAAAGAAGTCAAGGTTGTCATGTTACGAGTTAAAGTTTTACTATTAAAATATAATATTAAATTTTTATTTGATAAAACGGGTTAGTCATATTTTATTTGCATATATTGAGCCAAATGTTATGTATAAATCTATAAATATTACTGTGATTTATGGGTATGTATATAATTATATATATAATAAATAAATAATAATTTATTCGAGCCGAACCGAGCCGAGCGGACCTTTGCTCATACTTGGCTCGTTTACAAACCGAACCGAGCCGATCGGCTCATTTAGAACTGAGCGGACGATCGAGCGAGCGTTATTCGAGCATTTTCCGAACGAACGGCGAGCGATCCACGAGCGGCGAGCGATTTGAACAGCCCTAGCCCAAAATGATGTATTAGCCTAATAATTTCTTGATCTAACGTAAAACCATGGTTGAGTTTATCATATTATTATTTGTGTGTGTGGGGTAGGGTGGTAAATGACGATGGTGGGGTGATAGGGGTCTAGTTTTCAATGTTATGTGATTATTGTTTTGTAAAGCTATAATTACACCATTGGAATAATTTCTTACTAAAATATTAATAATTGGTGTCCGTGTCACTATGGTATTTAAGTGACCGAATATTAAATGTTTTCTTTAATAATTTCTTCTATGATCTAACGTATTATAACCGGATCTTCTGAGTTGCTACATTAGTCAACATAAATCTTGAATCAACTAGTATTATAATGTAAAGAACTCTTTCACCAATTAACAACATACCAACGAATATTAAAAAAAATGGCATTTAAAAAAAAAATGGATCGAGTCAAATACCAAATAAACAATCGATCTTAATTGTATGTTTTGTAACCTAGATTAAACCAAGACCACTAGTTTGATTACAAATTTCAGCAGTTCTATAATAGTTGATTTAAAACTAAAGAGTGGTTCGTTGAATTTTCATCAACTAATATTGATCATCACTCTTCATTCTAAACCATTTAGCCTTGTATATTTGTCAATTCATTTATATGTGCTATCTATGAAATGGTGGTTATGGTTGTTAAAATAGCTCTTATATAATTCAAAAGTAGAATGGTTGGCTAGAAAAGTAATTGCTTTACCTACCTTCCTCTCTCCTCTTATTTGAAATTACTTGTGACTTCATTTGTATCATAATTAACATTCTACAAAGCTCAAGACCACGATTACGAAAAGTATAGTCAAAAGACAAGATCCATCAAATGTGATTGGCGTCTTGGCGATCAGGTAGAAGACGATGCAGTAGTGGAGGAGCTTATTCAGCTCCCTCTGTTTACGAAAACAGTGAGCCGACAATTGTAGTTTCAACAACAGTTTACAAAAAATTTCCATGTTGCCTCTCACAAAAATTAAATTGCTTATATATGCAAGGAACATGCACAATCTATAATGACCATGCGAGAAGCAATCAAAGATTTGGCTGATGCCATTAATGATCAACTTAACTTAACCAAACAATTAGAGCTAAACTTTAGGGGAGTAAAGGGGGAGAATGATGTGGCGCTGATGTGGCACTTGGGGGAGTTAGGGGAAAAGGGGGCACACCATATAGTCCAACAATGGAATTGATATGTGCTAGCTATGAAATGGTAATTATGGTTTGGATTGTTCAAAAGTAGTTAGTAACTCAAACAAAGTCAATTGTATACCTACCTACAGATAAAAGGATATGACTAGAAAAATAACTTTTTTTTTTTTGAACGGCCAACAAAAATTCTTATATCACCCAAGCTAGCGGGGTACTAGCAAAATCACCCAATGTACAAAAGATTTAAAACATAAGATCACCAAAGACTAAAAACATACATTTACCACATCAGTTCATCTAAATCAAAGCTTCGCCCTGTTTCCAGCTCCAAATCGTGTCGCTTCGCCCGTG
Source organism: Ambrosia artemisiifolia (assembly GCA_032199755.1). NCBI lineage: Eukaryota > Viridiplantae > Streptophyta > Magnoliopsida > Asterales > Asteraceae > Ambrosia > Ambrosia artemisiifolia. Next base: position 13,302,226 of record CM063518.1, on the reverse strand, counting down.
CCTTTATCCATAGTAGACTCCTCCCCTTTATTTCGCCTATATTATTATTATTTTTTTTCTGCAAATGAATAATGACTAGAAAAATAACTACTTTACCTAGATTTGTCCCATAGCTCGCTTATTCTGGTCTTACATTGTTAGGCTATGTGTTATGAGAGGGCTTTATTGGGCTCCAATGGAATAAAAGTGCTACCACATAGGCGCCATGAAAGACACAAATGTTTTCCTCACCCATGTAACAGTGGACACGCCCTTGGCTCGCCCTCCACCTTGGAGCCATCATTCATCCACAAATCAACTAACCTCCTCCACGTCGTACACCCCTTGATCCCACTGGAGCCCCAAGCCCACGATGGCACCCCCTGTCTGTCTGAGGTGGCAGCGATGTCACCCTGGTTACCGCCCATAACACGGCGTTACAACTAGCAAACCATAAGAATTAATCTTTATGATTCTTTCAGTTAGTCGCCATTCGGATCCAATATCAAATACCAATCCACATTATTAACAAGCACAAATTTTACGTTGACTCGCCTCTAATTATACTTGATGAATTTCAAACGCGGGCTCTGTAAAACTATCCAAGCGGATCAACATGCGATCAGCCTGCACAGTGACTATCAATCCACCAAGTGTCAACACTGACTTGTCACCAAAAGTTAACTTCGTTAAAATGTATAATCTGACCAACCAACAATCAACTTGATGCCATTCATCAAATAGTTAAGCTAATCAACATATAGACGGATACATTTTATAACTTATCATCAAATCTATATGTAAGTTCAGCCTCAACATAAGCAAGTTATGTTGCAAGAATACAAACTTGTAATTTAACGATGGGTGTAGGTAGCATTCTTCTAACAACGGACACGAAGATACGTAATTTTTATTAGTTATGATACATTGTCTGGACCTTATCCGGCTGCTAGAAGGCATTAGTTAAACATGTGGTCCATGCCAAAAGCAACACAATTTTGAACTTGCTACATAACTCAAAATACATGAACAGAAGTACATACCAAATTCATGAAAAGGACTGAAGATCCAAAAGTTAGACCGTACCTTGAATATGAGGAAGGAGACAATCAACTTGATAAGATCTTGTATGGATAGGACCTGCAAAACTAGCAGACCGTTAGGCTAGTCACAGGGGGGCAGGGAGGGCCTCTCTGTGACCACCCTCCGGCGTGAGGATAAGTATTTGTTTAGTGGGATAAAGAGAGTTTAGAGAGAGAGAGAGATTCGGAGTGTATGTGAACGTGTCTACCTGTACTTTTGAGGGGGTATTTATACTAGTCAGAATGTTTGTACTTTGTTCCGTCCTAGTTGTACTAACCCTCGGAATCTTAGTCCTCCGGTCATTTGGGAGTTGTGTCGCGTGGAGTCGAGGCTTGTGGACAGGAGCCGCGACTGGAGGTGTTTGTTTCAGAGGCAAGGTTCTATACCTCTTCATGTCCCCCTAAGTTCATAAGTTAGTTTATAACTTAGTGGAGTTTGGCCGAGGCTTGTTATTGCTTGCCAGCTATTTTTTCGGTCGCGGCACGTGGCAAAGTCCTGAGTTGTGTAAATTGGATATGACATGACGGTTACTTCGAGGCGTTTCCATCCGTCAGATCATTTTTCCTTTCGTTGGGATTTCGACACTTGTCTCCTCTTTAGGGTTTCTCTTTCCCACTATATAAAGGGGTTTTATATCCTTTTGTCTTTTTACTTTTCACTTTCCCCAAAAACTTTTCCACTCCTGCTGTAAATCTTTTCTTCGAGCCACCCCCTGTCTGTTCGTCTTCTACCTGTACGTCTTCCATCTGATTCAGTTTCAGGTTCGTTCTTCCTTCCTTTTTATCAGAGATTTTTAGTTCTTCTTTTTAATATGGGGAAGGATAATATGGATGTCAGTTTTTCGGTATTAACACAAGATAAACTTGACAAGTTCATAAGGGATTATAGAATTCCCCTTGATTTGAACCCTGAGCTACCTGCCCCTGATCAGGCTATCTACCCTCCCCCTACCGGTAAGTTTGCTTTCTACACACGCGTGTGTGATTTTGCAAACTATCGGATTCCTTTGACAAAGTTCTTGTTTAAAGTTCTTTCATATCATGGGGTTCACTTTTCTCAAATGAACCCTTTTGGTTTGGGGAGGGTTTGTCATTTTGAATTAAAATGCCGGGCCTTGAGGGCGAAGCCCGATCTTGACGTGTTCCGGGCCTTTTATAAGCTGAATCAGGCTGGCGATTGGTTTACTTTTGAAAAAAGGAGGAGAAAACCAGAATGCCATGGTAAAGATACCTCCAGCCTGAAGAACTGGAAGACGCAGTTCTTCTGGTTGGATGATAGATGTTTTCCTGAAGCTATGGTGTCGGTGTGGAGAAAAGACTTTGAGTCTACTGAATGGGAGTTACCAAGGGATTTTGCTTGTGACGCTTCATTGTATAATAAGCTTGTGTCTAATAAATCTAACATTAGGAAGTATCCGGAGCACGTTTTGGTGCTCGGAGGTGTGAGTAGGATTTGGGATGAACCAGATAGGTGGCCAATTGTGTTGCATAAGAATAAGGGTGAGGGCCGCTTCTCTAAGCTTCGCCTCGTATTGTTTAATGTGGCTTATAACCCTTTTTTGTTTTTATTACAGAGATGTCGCTGCTGGCAGCTTTGAAGTTTGAAGATTATGATGATGACGACTTTCAAGTTTCCAGTGAACCTATAGGCTCCAGTAAGCCTATTTTGGAACAGGTGTCAAAGCTGCAGGCCCCTATTCGTCCCCCAGGCACTGAGGAGGAGCACGTTGAAGGAGCTGGGGGTAGTGGCCAAGGTGCGACTGGTGGTGAAGGTAGTGGTAGTAAAGATGGTGGTTCTGTTGGAAAGGATGTTGAAGGTGGGAGTGGTCTGGAGAAGGAGGTTGTTGGTGAGGAGGGAGCTACTGTGGGTCAACTGTTTCCAAAGCCAGTGCCTATCAGGTCTGTTGACTCGTCCGGTACCTTTAGTATTGATGACGAGGTCGCAGAAGATGTGTCTTTTGACTTGAATGTTCATGCCAGGAAAAGGAAGTTTGATTCTTCCAAAACCAAGAAGAGTCCTAAGAAGGTGAAGTTTATCCAAACCGGTGCTCCTCCTTCCTCCAAAGGCACCATCTTAGATGAGTTTGACTTTCATCTTACCGGGGTAAATCCCCCCGAGACGGTGCTCCGGTTTATATGGATGTGCCGGAGGAGGGTTAAGGTTATGATGGTGGAGAAGGCAAGGTGTTGGAGACGACTGGTGTCCAGGGACAGTCCTCCGGAGCTGAGAACTTAGGTGATTTTCTTATATCTTCCCCTGGTAAGTTTCCCGGTCGTTTCTCTGTTTTTTGTGCTAGTGGGGAGAATGAGTATGGTGCATCTTATTCTCCTTGTTGGTTCGAAACAGAGACACTGACTATGTTTAATCTTGTAGATCCTTTGGATGATCTGATGGACGTGGACCCGGCTACGGCTGAGGATGTTTTCGTCCCTGACTGGGACTTGAGAAATGGTTCTAGGGTGGTCGATGCCTTGTCATCCAAGATGATGTTGTTTAACCTTCATACCCCAGCTGATCATGCCCACTATCGGAGGATGAAGGATGGTGATTTGGGTGATGCTTTGATGGTCAATCAAGCTCAATCCAACTTTCTAGTAGCCGAGGTTTACCAAAGGTGGGTTGAGTCGGAGCTTCAGCGGGGTAGGTTGGCGAAGCGAGCTGCGGACGGCTCTATTTCTGAAGCCTTGAAGAATTGCCAGGAGCAGCTGAAATCAACCAATGCTTCCCTTGCAGCTGCTTGTGAAGACAGGGACAAACATTAGAAAGAAGCTACAGTCTTGCAGGAGAAGCTTCGTCTCGCTGACCAGGCTCATGAGGCTTCCAAGAAGAAGTACATCCAGTCCATAGAGGAGCTTGAGCAGCTGATGAAGAAGACTAAAGAGGCTGCTGATGTGTTGGTGAAGGGTACGCACTTTTGTCTTCTTTGTCCTTTCTTTTGTTTCAATACTTAGCAATTTTCTTTTTTGCAGATAAGGAGTTGGCTCAAGATGGTGAAAAGGAAGCCTTGAGGCTTGGTGAGGAGCTGAAGTCTAAAATGGCGGGGCTGAGAGGAGAAAAGGAAGGTTTGTTGAAGGAGCTGGAGTCACTGTTCAGCCTTAAACAATTTATCTTGACCGAGGGGGTGGAGCTGGTGTCTCAGCATGTCCGCAATTGTCCTTCTACGAAGGCTGCGGTGGCTGGAGTAAACAACGCCATGAATGGTGTGGGTTTTAATGCTGGGGTTAGAGCTGGTTATGCTGCGGCCACCCAAGGTGTGCCTTTGAAGGATACCCCCAAGCTAATCCCGAACGCCAGGCAGTTGTTGCTCGATGCAGTGAGACAATATGACGAGATTGCCATACCTTCGATCTCCAAGCTGCAGGACCTAGTCTCCGAGCCCCCGGAAGCTGTTGTGAAGGCCTTCAAGGACCTGTTTGTGGTTGGTGACTCATCCTAGTGTTGGTTTCTTAAGGCGAAGTAGACATGCAACTCTGTTCCTCCACATAGGTTCGGAGGTCTACTTTGCCAAAAAACTTTGTGAAGCTTTTTATTAACCCTCTGTACCACCCGTTCCTTACAGGTTCGGTGTTTTATTAGTTTCTTTAGAATCGTTGTATTCTCCATCCCTTTATAAGGGTTCGGAGCTTGTGAAACGGTAGTCAATGGTTGCACGTAGTGCGCTTGTTTTTGTAAAGATCTATTGTGGCCGAAGCTTATTAAATGAGCGGCCACACATTTTGAAGTAAATGGGAATTTTTAGTATACTATCCTTGTGCTTCGGATGTTTTATTGTTTTATTTTTTCCAAGTATAGACTTGTTTATGTGATTTCTGAAGTTTATGTGGGCTTCAGCTTGTATTATAGAAACTTGGTCATGCGTCCATGATTTGCTAAGTCTCGGTTAAAAGATATGCCCTAAGTGTTTCAAGATTTTTTATCTCTAACTGCTTTATGACATTCGAAGTAGAACGTTCGTTTTTCGCGTTTTGTAAAAAAGATGCTACGTAGTCTTTTTATGGGGTATCTTTTAAGTTCGGCATTTTTGTTCCTCGAACCTGTATGATCAAGAAGTCCGGACGAAAGGGCCTTCGACACCCCCATGCCCTAATTCTTATCCCCTCTTCTAGTGCTGAAGTACTTTTACTTCTTACACCGAAGCTTGCGTATTGTTTTTTTTTCTTTTTCAATACACGTATAATGAATGTCATGTGAATGGGTTTTATAAAGATCGAACTTTATTAGGATAAGAGACCGGCCGCGTCTCATCTATTAGGTACGGAGAATTTCATCATTCCGTAGTACAAAATAAAAGGAAATTAAAGGGTGGGGCATTCACATCCCACTTTTACATTAAAAAATAAAAAGAACTATTTATTCGTCGATCTTCCCTTCTAGATGAAGCATTTTCTGAGGTGGATCCCATTCCATGTTCGGGGGACTTCATCCCCCCCAAGAGTTGCGAGCTTATAAGCTCCTTTTTCTCCTGCTGAAGTAACAATGTATGGCCCCTCCCATTTAGGGCTCATTTTTCCAGGCTTTTCCATGCCACTGGCTTCGTTACTCCGCATGACGTACTCCCCAACCTTGAATTTCTTCTCTCGAACCTTGGAGTTGTAATACTTCTCCAAGGTTTGTTTATACTTTGCTTCTTTTATGGCTGCGGTCTCTCTTCGTTCTTCTAGAAGGTCCAGATTGGACCGCAGCTCTTTCTCATTATCATCTTGCCTTGTAACTCGGTGGGTTGGCATTCCGATCTCTACTGGGATCATTGCCTCCGTCCCATATGTGAGACTGAAGGGTGTTTCACCGGTGCTGGTCTTGTTCATCGTCCGATAGGCCCAAAGAACGTTTGGCAACTCATCTACCCAACCACTTCTTTTCTTTCCAAGTCGCTTCTTGATGCCCTCGACCAAGCTGCGGTTGACTCGTTCGACTTGTCCGTTAGCCTCGGGGTGGGCTACGGAAGCAAAAGCTTGTTCAATGCCGAGGCTGGTGCACCATTTTTTGAACGGGTTATGAGCAAATTGCTTACCATTATCACTTACTATGGTCAGTGGTAGGCCGAACCTACAAACCACGTTTTCCCATACGAACTTCTTAACTTCAGCACCTGAGATCTTGGCCAGGGGTTTGGCTTCTACCCACTTGGTGAAGTAGTCTACTGCGACTAGCAAAAATTTTGCTTGTCCAGATGATACGGGGAAGGGGCCTACGATGTCAATCCCCCACTTCTAAAATGGCCAAGCTGCTGACACCGGGATCAATTTGTTCTTTGCTCTGAGGCTTACTGGGGCGTGCCTCTGGCAGTTTTCACATTTTTGAAGCTCTTCTACCGCATCCTGATGCATGCCCGGCCAGAAATATCCGGCATTCATTACTTTGGTTACAATCATCCTTGGTCCAGCATGAATACCACAGATTCCCCAATGAACTTCTTCTATAACATACTTGGCTTGCACTGGATCTAGGCATCGGAGTAGGGGGCCTAAGAATGTCTTCCGGTATAGCGTACCATCTATGACTTGATATTGTAGAGACTTTACTTTAAGCTTTCGAGCTTGAGCTTTGTCAATCGGAAGTTCATCTTTTGTGATGTAGTTCAGGATGGGAGTCATCCATGAGGTCGGACTTCCTTGGATCATGCATACTGCGGCTTCAGCTGTTGATGGTTCATTCATAACTTCAAGCTTTACTTCTTGTGACATGTGATCCGGTGTGTTTGCTGCGAGCTTGCTTAAAGCGTCTGCTTGTTTGTTCTTTGATCCAGGCACGTGCTTTATCTCACACTTTTCAAATTCTGAAATCAAGCTTTTTGCCTGCTTAAATAAAACAGAATTAGGAATGGTGTTTTGGGTTTATAAGCTGGAGCATATTTAGTATGGGGCTTAGGTCGAACCTTTTGTAGGTATAGGACCATATTAGCCTCCTTAGCTTCATATTCTCCACTTATCTGACGTGCTACCAACATAGAATCCACGTGTGCCACTACCTGTTTCAGGGATATGGCACTTTTTAGATTTCTTATGATTTTTAGGATTTCTTATGGAGAAGAATGATTATTTGTTGTAAAGGTTTATACCTTTTGAGCTCCGACCTTTTTTGCCAGTCGGAGTCCAGCTAAAAAAGCTTCGTACTCAGCTTCGTTGTTGGAACTCTTGAAATTGAGGCGAATTGAGTACACCAGTTCTTGTCCTTCGGAATTTTTGAGAACAACCCCGGCTCCGGACCCTTCGGATCCGGAGCCCCCGTCAGTGAAGATAGTCCATTCATCTGGTTCAGAGGGTGTGAGTATTTCGACCTGTCTCATTGCTAGTTCGGTGAGGAAATCAGCTACGACTTGTCCTTTTACCGGACCTCTTCTTTTGTACGAAATATCAAAGGCTCCGAGCTCGATGGCCCATTTGGCTAATCTTCCAGAAACTTCAGGTTTTCTCAATACGTCCAGGATTGGTTGGTCCGTCTGGACTTCAATTTCAAAGGCTTGGAAGTACCGTCGAAGCCTACGTGATGCGTGGACCAGGGAGAGTGCCAATTTTTCTAGGGCTGGATATCGCGTCTCGTAGTCACGTAAGGCTCGGCTGACATAGAAGATAGGCACCTGTGCCTTTGATCTTGTTACCATTAACACCGAGCTAATAGATGCTTCCGAAGCTGACAAGTAAATGATGAGGGTTTCTCCTGGTTCTGGTGCAGTCAACGTTGGTAGTTCTGCCAAACATTTCTTCAAATCATTGAAAGCCATATCTGCTTCAGCTGTCCAATGAAACTCTTTCGTGCTTAAGTACTTTTTTAGCACAACCATGAAAGGCAAAGTTCGTTCGGCTGCTTTGGATAAGAAACGGTGTAATGCAACTAGCCGCCCGTTGAGGGCTTGTACCTCTTTTAAATTTGACGGGGGTCGCATGGTAAGGACAGCCTCGACCTTCTCTGGGCTTGGACGGATACCATCTTTGGACATTAGGAATCCTAAGAATTTTCCTTCCTCTAAGCCGAAGGAACATTTCTTAGGATTGAGCTTCATATTGATCTGCCGGAGCTTGTCAAAAGTTTCAGTGATGTCTTTTAGTAGTGTTTCTTCATTTGAGCTTTTTATCACTACATCATCGACATAAACTTCCAAGTTTCGCCCAATTTGATTCTTGAATGCTCGATCCATTACTCGTTGGTATGTGGCTCCTGCATTCTTTAGGCCGAATGGCATCTTCTTGTAACAATATAACCCTTGGTTTGTGACAAAAGTTGTTTTATCTTCATCGGCTTCGGCCATTTGGATCTGGTGATAGCCCTTATAGGCGTCTAAGAAGCATTTTAGCTTGAAGTTAGCCACAACATCGACTTTGGAATCTATCTCTGGAAGTGGATAACAATCCTTGGGACATGCATCATTCAGGTCTTTGAAATCGATGCACATCCTCCAGGATCCATCGTGCTTCCGCACCATGACTGGGTTGGATACCCAAGTATGATAATTTATCTCCCTGATGATGTCTGCATCCAGCAGCACCTTAACGTCATGAGCTATAGCCTTTACTCTATCGGGGGCCATACTCCGTTTCTTTTGTGCTACAGGCTTCTTCTCTGGACTAATGTTCAGCTTGTGTTCAGCCAAAGTTCTCGGCACTCTGGTCATGTCTGACTGCTGCCAAGCAAATACATCTAGTGACGTAGACAACAATCTCCATAATGATCTTTGTGTGTGATCCGGTAGTTGTGCTCCGATGGTAATTTTTTGTTCTGGGAAAGTTGGGTGAATGGACCATTCTTCGGTAGTGTTAACATCTGCCGTTGCTTCTTTCAGTGGAGGTTGTCCTAAGGACTGACGGACCTCTGCTATGCATAACTCAGATTCTGTGTACAACGTGGCTACCCCGGTTTCAGTAGGAAACTTGATGGCCCCATGCAGTGTTGACGTGATCATGCTAAATGCTTTCATTCCCGGCCTCCCCAGGATTATGTATGAACTGAAGGTGCTCCGACTACCAAGAATGTCAAAATGACCGTACGTTGGTTGTCCTCCGTTCCCAATGTCACCGGGAGACTGAGTTGACCCAACGGGTGTATTACTTCTCCAGAAAAACTGATTAGAGGCATTTGGACTGAGACGAGCCTGTCCTTAGTGGCCGGGGCTAGCTGTTGATAACATTGGTAGTACATTATTTCAGATGCACTACCGTTGTCAATATAGATACGTCGGACCCTGTGTCCCGCGACTACCCCGGAGACCACTATGGGTGCTTCCATGGCCTCCCTTGGACTGATGGGCGGAAAAAAGAACAGCTGTTCCATCCATGGAGCGATGTGATCATGACTTCTCTTAGTGCCTTGCTCTGAACCAACCCGAATCATATGAATTCTTGTTTGGTTGTTCGGGTTAGCTATTTGTGTCACAGCTGGTTTTCCTTCTTTCAAATCTCTGATTAGGTGAGACAGCTTTCCTGCTTTGCAGGCTTTATCTATTTCTTGTTTTAGAGACCAGCAATCATCTGTATTATGACCCTTAGCTTGGTGATATTCACAATATTTTTTAGTGTTTCGGTCTGAAGTGGGCTTCTGCTTTGGAGGTGTTGGGAATCGTATATGCTCGGTGCTCAAGATTTCACTTGGGGTTTTACTGAGGTCAGAGAAGCTGGTGCTTCGGGAAGAACGTCCGGAGTTGACCTTATCATTTCGATCGTTCCTTGAATAAGGCTGCGACCTATGCTTCGACCAAGAATTGTTTCTTTCAGGTTGTGCCGGAGCTCCTTTCTTCCAGGCGTTTCCTCTTGGATTTCCCTTGTGATCGCCATCACTGGTTTGACCGCAGGCACTTTTGCCCCTAGCGAAGGCTCTTGCTCTTTCCATTAAACCTTCCATTGTTTTTGGTAGGTCTTCATGAAGCTTTTCCACCAACTGGTTGTTACGAACACCATGACAAAAGCCAGATATCCGTAGCTGGTCAACAGCTCCAGATATTTGCATACTTTCTTTGTTGAAACGATCTATGAATTTTTCTAGAGATTCTCCATCCCGTCTTCGAATGTTGTGTACTTCGGTGATATCTTTCGTGCAACGTCTTTGCTGAGAAAAGTTCTGCAGGAATACCCGCTGCAGTTCTTTCCAGTTTGCAATTTGTCCGGCTGGCAATCCGTCGAACCACACCCGTGCGGCTCCGGTTAACGTTTGAGCAAACATGTGGCACCATGCTGGCATGGGCCATAGCTCAATCTCCGCAGCTCCACCAAAGTCAAAGACGTGATCGTCCGGATCCGTGGTTCCATCGTACTTCTTGACCGTAACTGGCATTTTCAGCTTCGATGGAAGTGGAGCACTGGCTATCCTTGGGGTGAACTTCGAGTATGAAGTCATATATGCTGGGCGGTATGGTGCGGTAAGCTCATCATCTATTGGGTTGGAGCTGGACTGTTGCTTGGCTGGCATTACCGGGTCAGTAGCAAGTGGCCCGGTAGATGAGAGACCAGTTGGCAATGGTCCGGTGTACCCAAAAGGCATTAAATAACCATAAGGAGTCTGGATAGGAACCGAAGTAACGACAGTGGAGTATGTTGGGAGACTAGCCGGAGTAGACATTGTAGTGACAGAGGTGAGCCCTTCCGAAGGGAATAAGTTCACTTGTACACTACGGAGTCGCTCTTCCTTGCTTTGCTGATCCTTCAGCCTTAGCAAGAGTTCACGATTTCGTTGGAGGAATGTCTCATCAAATTCTGTGGAAGAGGTTTGCATCTCAGTGGTTGCAGTGACCAACTCTGCTGAGACAGCAGTAGCGTCAAATGACGCCCTGAGGTGATCAGCAGTGTTTTGTTCAGATGTGTCGATATCAGCGTCTTCTCTGTTGGTGATATCAACGATGTGTAAATCTTCCTTAGCCATTCCAGATCTGTTTGGAGAGAGTAGATCTGCAAAAGGATGGCGCCAATTGAAGATCCAAAAGTTAGACCGTACCTTGAATATGAGGAAGGAGACAATCAACTTGATAAGATCTTGTATGGATAGGACCTGCAAAACTAGCAGACCGTTAGGCTCGTCACAGGGGGGCAGGGAGGGCCTCTCTGTGACCACCCTCCGGCGTGAGGATAAGTATTTGTTTAGTGGGATAAAGAGAGTTTAGAGAGAGAGAGAGAGATTCGGAGTGTATGTGAACGTGTCTACCTGTACTTTTGAGGGGGTATTTATACTAGTCAGAATGTTTGTACTTTGTTCCGTCCTAGTTGTACTAACCCTCGGAATCTTAGTCCTCCGGTCATTTGGGAGTTGTGTCGCGTGGAGTCGAGGCTTGTGGACAGGAGCCGCGACTGGAGGTGTTTGTTTCGGAGGCGAGGTTCTATACCTCTTCAGGGACCAAATCCAAATCTTACTCCAGAAGACCGTTTTGGGCATAGTTCTCAACCGAGTCAACAAGCGTTTCTTAAATTGGTCTGTAACTCCAACCTAGCTCCTGTAGTTTCTTAGATGTAAGTGAAGAGTAATCCTTCGACTCAGTAAATCTATAAGCAGGTTCAAGTAAAATGAAGTTAGTATGGGAAGAAAACACACACAATATCAAAAAGTTCCAAGTTGAACTTAAATTGAATAATAATAATAATAGTTCCAAGTAAAATGAAGTTACGTGCTGTCGTGCTATATAAGTAACTATATACATCAAAATGAAACCTTTTAATGTTTGTTACATAAAAATGAAGATCTTAAGTTCACTACAACCATGTCAAATAAGTGACAAGTTTAATACATTTGGTGTATGTCCCATTAAATGGTTACAAATTGGTACATATGTTTCATTAAATAGTTGAAAAAGAACAGTATGTTAGATGTTTAATCTTGATTCAATTATCGGACATGTGTTAATTTGTGTTATGTACATATGTTAGGTTATTATCCTAAGTCTAAAGAACATCTATATGTAATCGGTATGTCACATATTAGTTAATAGTCATGTTGGTTTAGTGAAGGGTTGCACCGGTTCATGTCATACCGGTTGATAGGTATAAATAGGGTCAAACCTTTATGTTTTAAGTGTGTTGAAAGTTAAGTTTTTATAACTTCCTTTCTATTAACTTCCCTCCAAATATTTCCCTCCTTCCTCTAACATACATACGATCGCACACATCAAAGAACAACCATCCAATTCATTCCGGTTATTAGATATTTCAAACATGGCATCAGAGCCAACGATCAAGACCTGTGGTATATTCGATGTAGAGAGAAACGAAGCAGTCAAGAAGATGGGGACAGAAGGTGGTTATGGATTTGGGCCGCTAATCCCTAGTCTTATTTATGATCATGAAGATCATCGTTGGAAGGCCAAGAGGGCGAACCAAGAAGGCATAGGAGACTCTCTCAATATGCAATTATCTTCGTTTAACATCGGATCAAGTAGTAGTGTGTCCGTGAGGGATATCGAAGCAAGAAAGAGAAGCGCACAAAGGGAATATAATCGGCAAACCAGAAAAGGAAAAGAAGTGGCCGAATACCCCTCTACCATGTGTTGTAGTAAGTGCAAAGAACCCTTTCATTATAGGCGTAATTGTCCTAAGAAAATTGGCAAAACCGAATTTATGGTTAAGGGTAGTGATGAAAAGGGTTGGGATGATTTGTGGTTTGTTAGTTTGACTCGCCAAGAACACGGTTGTGGCAACAAGAGTTTGTTTATTGTCTTGAACAACTCTTTTGGTGTAGAAGGTTGCCCAAAAGGTTATAGAAACGAATATTTCCGTGGTAAAGGATGTGTGGCGATTACTAGTTGTGGAAGAGAACATAAGATTCAAAATGTTTTCTATATACCCACACTTAGAAAGAATATATTGAGTGTTGAGAAATTGACACAAGAGGGATTTGAAGTAGAATTTGAAGGCGATGTTTGTTACATCAAGAAGCCTATTATCCAAGAAGTTAGAAGGTTTATACTATGTCGCATATGTGAATCGGATGATCATTTCACATTTAAGTGTCCCGCATTTGATCAAAGTGTTAAGAAAGAAGAAACAAAGGGCCGTGGGCATGGGGAACCATTCGGCCGAACCAAAACAGTGAACTCATCGGGTTCAAAGGACAAAGGGGAGCGGGTTAGATTTGAAGGCGACAAGATGGAGGGTATAACGAACGAAGGCAAAGAAAGAGCGTCCATTTTCAAGAATTTTGACGACTATTCCATCAACAAAGATCAATATGAAGGTGTTATGGAAAGAGGTCCAATTATGTATCCAACCGAAGGGTCCGAATTGCAAGATTGCATTGTGTTTATGGATATGGTTCACATCACTAGCACGGTTGAGAGATACAAGAGAAGGTTTGAATTGGAATTTGAGAGGACCGTAAATTGGTTTCTAAGAGATTTCTTACAAATAAGAATCAAGGCACCAATCCCACCAAGAGACGAAATGGGTTATCCAATAAGTTTGTTGGAACTATACAAGACGGTTCAAGTATTTGGTGGTTATGAGAAGGTAACAAGTGATGGAAATTGGACGGTGGTCGCTATGTCAATGGGTTATGGAAGAGGTTTACCTAGCCTAGTGTCAAAGGAAGATATTACAAGGAACTTGAGGCAAACTTATGTTCGTTATTTGGAGATGCTAGAATGGTATCATCTCAAGTACAAGGGAAGAGAGTTGGTAGTGGAGATCAATGAAGAAATGATGGAGGATTACAAGGAGAAAGAAGCCGCATGGGACGACTCAGCATTGCCCCCAAAGAAGCGCTCAAGATCCTCATCAAGTGAAGACTAAAAGACAAGTTGAAGAATCAAGATTAGGGGGGAGATTGTTAGATGTTTAATCTTGATTCAATTATCGGACATGTGTTAATTTGTGTTATGTACATATGTTAGGTTATTATCCTAAGTCTAAAGAACATCTATATGTGATCGGTATGTCACATATTAGTTAATAGTCATGTTGGTTTAGTGAAGGGTTGCACCGGTTCATGTCATACCGGTTGATAGGTATAAATAGGGTCAAACCTTTATGTTTTAAGTGTGTTGAAAGTTAAGTTTTTATAACTTCCTTTCTATTAACTTCCCTCCAAATATTTCCCTCCTTCCTCTAACATACATACGATCGCACACATCAAAGAACAACCATCCAATTTATTCCGGTTATTAGATATTTCAAACACAGTATGCATGGAGATGGCAGTTTCGATTCGACTTGTTACTTATGAATGAGGCGATTCGGGTTATTATTAGTTTTTATCTTTAACGGGTCAAAATGGAAAAAAGAAAACACAATTCCAATTAGTCAAATGATTCGGAACTGGACTGAAAGCCACCAAACTTGTATTTTTAATGTGTAAAACCTTGCAAAGCACTTCTTTGTTAAAAATAGTTCATTATTGAAATGGGTATTAGTTTTTGATAATCATTTTTGACATGGTACTTGTTTATGTAATGTAACATTATTGGATAGATGGTGTTTCGGGTTATGGTCGACACCAAGTAATCCGTACACATGTTTTTATTCAATTTGACCTGAACCCATTTCGACCACTTACCCAACCCACCCATATTGCCACTTAGTTTGCAAGAACAAGTGACTGCACAAACAGTGGAATGTAAATGCTGAAAATATCATTCTATGGAGAACTAGATGCTTATGTCGCTTACATTATTCGATGTGCAGAATTCTTGATCAGACCAGAAAGTCTCATCCATTGGTTGATCCTGGGGTCTATTAGGTATGAACGCAACAGCAGCTCCAGATGACACATACACAACTTTCTTAACATTCACTTCATAACATGCTTTAAGCACATTGAGTGTACCATCAATAGCCGGCTTAATCAGTTCTACCTGCAACAAGAGCAATTACGATGAGAAGCTGATCCAAGAGTTGCGTATTCTTATTCGGAGTGAAGAATGTTATGGTTCATTCCCTCTATTTTAGAGAAGATATAATGATATACATAATGACACAGTATTTATCTAAAAATACATAAAGAATATTATGAAGCATATTCTATTACACCCCTGCAGTCAAAACGAGAGGTGGCCGGATTTTGAGACTGGACCGGAAATCATCGAATAGAATCCTTGGCAACCCTTTGGTGAAGATATCAACGATCTGGAAACATGTGGGCGTGTGCAAAATGCGAATGGTCCCACGTTGAACATGTTCGCGAACAAAGTGAATAATCCAAACTTCAAACGAACATAACTTTGGCTATGAATGGAATTACATGGCCCATTACCAATAGACGAAAAGTACATCCATTAACTCATAATATATGATCCAGAGTCCAAACATACCTCAGGGTCAGGTACAGAACTAGGTGGGACAGGACTGGCAGTATGGAAGACACCATCACATCCAGCAATAGCTGCACAAAGTGACCCATAATCCAAAAGATCTGCTTTAAAAAGCTTCAGCTTCTCAGCTGCTTTCTCCAGCTTCTTCAAATGCTCATTTTTATCATCCACTAAAACAATTCAAGAAAATAATAATAAATTTCCAACCTTCAAGAAAACTGGAGCACAAATTGATAAACTTAACCAAATAAAACAAGCAGCTGAGACAAACTGAGGTCAATTGAGATTATTGAGGAAAAAGATTACATGGGTTTCTGACAGTGCCATGAACAGTCTAGTTTTTGGAGAGCAAATGCTTTACTAACCATGAGCCAACGAAGCCACCAGCACCTGTTACACACACGACTTTTGCCTTATCTGCCTCCATGAAAATGTTCCTCAATGCACCAGTAGCTCTACACTTTACCAGTTTAACTTGACTTCTTCAACCTCTTGGGTTTTTTGTGCTAGTTTATTTATTGTTGTTATATTTTAAACGTAAAAATATTTTTTATGTTTAAAATACAGAGTAAAGATCAAATACAAATAGTTTTTTGGTAAGAACTGTGAGAATCAAAGGGGGTAAAAAAAATTTATCTTTTTTTTTAGAATTTTTTTTCCCATGTGGTTAAACATTCTTTCTAGATGAATAATACAAAAAAAAATTAAAAAATTTTTTTTTAGTGTAATTACGTCATTAAGGTAAATACATTAGTTTACACTAGAGTAATTATGTAATTACTCTACACGTAATTACTCTACACCTAATTTTTTTTTTTTAGTTTTCAATACTATAATACATGTTTAACAATATGGGAAAAAAAATTTTGAAAAAAAAAAATAAAAAAAAATACTCTCCTTTGATTCTCACAGTTCTTACCAAAAAAACTATTTGTACCGGATCTTTCCCCTTAAAATATATATATATATATATATATATATAATTTCTATGTACTGAGGTTACAAGAGATGATAAATGGAATGTTATATAATGTTTTTATTGCTGCTTTATCTCACAATAAAAACAAAGTTATATCTGAATACTGGGTAAGCGAGCAGTAAGCTGCTTCGCTATCCCATATGTAATTAGTAATAAAATAATAATGTTTAAAAAAACGAACTCGTGCATAGCACTAATCGATTAAAATATAGTGTAATTTATAAACATACATAATTGTCAAGATACATGTCTAAAAAATGAACATTGACGTGGCGGTTTTAAACTTTGTTAAGTTAATTTTTAAAGCATTATTTCTTTGGACTGGTTATTAACTTTGATTTTTTAATACAATCTATTTGTTATTAGTTTACCTATTATTTTTACAATTCTTAACATTCAACCACCACACATTAAATATTTGAAAATTTTTGGAAATTGTACAAGGATTTCCCGATGAAAAAAGCCTTAAAAAACAATTTACAACACATCAACTCTCTCCTCTTAGGTTATTTATTACCACCTTACATTTTTTACGCTACGTCATTGCGATGTAAACATCAACTCTCACTCAATTATTTTCAGTTTTCTGTATTAAAAATAGGGTTGTTCAAATCGCTCGGAGCTCGCCGATCGCTCGTTCGGAAAATGCTCGAAAAATACTCGCTCGATCTTTCGCTCAGTTATAAATGAGCCGATCGGCTCTGTTCGGTTTATAAACGAGCCAAACATGAGTAAAGGTCCGCTCAGCTCAGCTCGGTTCGGCTCGAATACATTTTTATCTATTTATTATATATTTAATTATAAATATACACACAATTTACATATATATATATTTATGTATTTAATTAATTAAATATATACACAAAATTTACATATATATTTATAGCTTTATATATAACATTCTATTAGATTTGACTCAATATATGCAAACAAAATATAACTAGCCCACTTAACCCTATAAAAAATTTAACACTGAGTTTAATAGTAAAACCATAAGTCATGAGGTGACAGTCTTGACTTCTTTATGGTATTAGTCGTCCATCGCTAATCGTCGCTTGATACCATCAATCGTCACAATGCAACAATTGTTCTCTGCGTTAACTGATCGCCTCACCAGTCTCAAACTAAGCATCATGCTCAGACACTCGGATCTCAATATTAGTGTTAATATCGGACAATATGACGTTAGTTGTCACCCGACAATGAAACCATCTCGTACACTCGGATCTCAATATTAATTTTACTGTCGGACAGTATGACTTTACTTGTCACCCGACAATGAAACCATCGAAGGAAACATCCCAATTTTATGGTTGTCAAAATTACTCTCCGCTCGATTCTCGATCGACGCTTGCTCGGAAAAATTTGTGCTCGAAGAATGCTCGCTCGGTTTTAGGAGTGATCATCAGAATGTTAGCCTTTAATGCCCAAATCTAACATCTACAAACTACTCTTCATGGTCTGTAGTGGCTCGAACCGTTTTAGGCGCTTATGGTCTCGCAGATGCTATCGACCCAGTAACCGGAGGAGCCGTTGATGACCGAAAAAATCAAACAGGAATGGCGATCCTTTCCCAATCACTTCCAGAAGATATACTTTTGCAAGTTGCAAAGTATGGAAAGGCTCATGAAGTGTGGGAGGCATTCGGGTTCGTTTCTTGGGGGCAGACAAAGTACATGAGGCTCGGATCCATGTGTTAAGGTCCGAGTTGGAGATGTTGAAGATGAAAGAAACCGAGACCATAGACGAGTTTGCAGCCAAGATTAGTGCTATTGAAGGAAAGTTTAAAAATCTTGGAACGATCCTTGAGCTAGAGGTACAAGTACGAAAGTTATTCAATTCTTTGCCGATTAGATTATTGCTGATCGATGCATCAATTGAACAATCAGAGGATCTGGAGTCAATGCCATTTGAGGAGGTGATTGGAAGACTCAAAGCATTCAAGGATCGAGTAAGATTGTATGCCGGGATCGATGGTGACTCGCAAAGCAAGCTTCTTTTTTCAAAAACAGAGAGTTTCAAAAGAAGTAATGAAATTCAAATAGGAAGTTTCATGAGGCTTCCCAAAATAATCATGATTCGTCAAATATTAACAATCGAGGTCGTGGTCGAGGAAGAGGTCGCGGTCGAAACAATGGGCAAAGTGATAATAAGAGGGAGCAGAATCAAAACCGGGATAAAAGCACGCTCCGTTGTTATAATTTCAATTCTTTAGGAGACTTTGCATGGGAGTGCACCAACGAACCAGTTAATGAAGCCAACATAAATCAAACAATAGAAGCTGGTCCTGCTCTTATGATGGCTTCTGTCGAAACGGTAGACGAGAAAATTCTGTTACATGAAGAAAAGGTGCACCCGAAGATGTTTGCAAGCGACTCCACAGATGACTCGATTTGGTATCTTGACAATGGTGCTTCAAACCACACAACAGTTCTCGAAGCACACTTCACATAACTAGATTATGGGATAAACGGGTTAGTAAATTTCGGAGATGGTTCAAAGGTCAAGATCAAAGGAAAGGGTTCGATAGTCTTTGCTTGCAAGAATGGGGAACACCGGGTTGTGACCGACGTGTATTATATACCGGATTTGTGTAGTAATATACTAAGTTTTGGACAACTAACAGAAAGTTGTTGCAAAATATGGATGGCAAACAACTATCTTTGGGTTTATGAAGAAGGCGGTTAATTATTGATGAAGGTGCCTCGAGCCATTAACAGACTCTAAAAAATTTCCCTCAAAATAGGTACACCGGTATGTCTCCTAAACTCCATTAGTGATGAGGCTTGGCTTTGGCACGCAAGACTCGGTCACCTAAATATTAAAGTTATGAACCAAATGTCTATGATGAACATGGCGGAAGGTCTTCCACATATAGCACGGGGAAATCGGGTGTGTGATGCATGTTTAGTCAGAAAACAATGCCGCTTGCCGTTTCCAAAACAAACTGAATACCGAGCAAGCAAGCCACTCGAGTTGATTCACACCGATCTTTGTGGACCAATTTCGCCTCCAACTCTAGGTGGGAATCGATATTTCATGCTCCTTGTCGATGACCATTCTAGATATATGTGGGTTTTTATGATAAAAAATAAAAGTGATGCTTTGAGTGTGTTTAAGATTTTTAAACAGGAATTCGAATTACAAACCTCACTGAAGATCAAGACGTTGCATAGTGATAGAGGCAGAGAGTTCGTAAACAAATTGTTTACAAGTTTTTGTGAAGAAACGGGGATTAGAAGAATGTCTTCGGTACCGTACACACCGCAACAAAATGGTGTGGTCGAAAGAAGAAACAGAATGGTTATGAACACAACTAGAAGCATGCTAAAGGTCATGTCGGTTCCGCAAAACATGTGGGGCGAGTGTGTAAGGCATGCGGTTTATGTATTAAACCAAGTGCCAACAAAAGCTTTAAAAAAGGTGACTTCGTATCAAGCTTTCAAGGGATATAAACCAGACTTATTGTATCTACGAGTCTTTGGATGTCGAGCTCACATGACGGTACCGCCTGTTGGAGTTCAAAAGTTAGATGATCGAGGGCAAGAGATGGTTTATGTTGGATCCGAACCTAGTATAAAAGGCTATAGATTATTTGACCCAGTTGATAATCGAATTTGTGTCAACAGGAATGCAAAATGCAAAATGCCATGATGAGCAAAAGTTTGATTGGGAAAAACATAAAGAAAACATGAAGAATGGGTCTGGTCCAGAGTGGATCGAATTTCATGTAGAAGAATACAATGAGCTAACCATTAGTCCAACACAATCTCAACAAAGTCAAGTTCATAGCCAAGATGTTCCTGTTGAGTTGACAAGGTGCAATGCTCAAAGTCAAAGGAGTGGGCCACAATGTCCATTGCATGATCATGTTGTAGAGAATGAAGAAAATATGGACAATAATTCCCATGACCCGTCCACTGAATTAGAAAATATTGATGTGGAAGAATTAGAATATTTAAGAAGGTCAACAAGAGAAAAAAATGTTCCAAAGAGATTTGATGACTATGTAATGTTGCTGGATGATGAGTTATCAGTTGGCGATGAACCGAATAATTATTTTGAGGCCAAAGGAGATAAAATTAGGCTATGTGAACTGAGTTGGAGTCAATCGAAAAAAATAGAACTTGGGAACTAACCAACTTACCTGTTGGACATAAGGCGATTGGACTCAAATAGGTCTTTAAAATAAAGAAGGGTGCTAATGGAGTCATAACCAAGCACAAAGCGAGATTAGTTGCAAAGGGGTATGTACAACAATATGGCATAGATTTTGATGAGGTTTTCGCTCCTATCGCAAGAATCGAAACCATACGTCTAATCTTAGCCATAGCAGCGAAGAAAGGTTGGGGTGTGCCTCATCTCGACGTAAAATCGGCGTTTCTAAACAACGACTTGAAAGAAGTTTATGTGAAACAACCAGAAGGTTTCACTATTCGCGGCAAAGAACAAATGGTGTATCGTTTGTACAAAGCGCTATACGGACTATGCCAAACACCTAGAGCATGGAACGAACGACTTGATAGAACGCTGAAGAACCTTGGTTTCCAAAGGTGTCCTCGAGAACAAGCCATATATACTCGAAGATCAAAAGCAAGTCTATTCATTTTGGGAGTATATGTCGACGATCTAATCGTCACGGGAACAAGGTTGTTCGAAGTCGATAAGTTTAAAGCACAGATGAAAGCCGAGTTTACATGAGCGATCCCGGATCTCTTTCATACTATTTGGGTATTGAGGTGTTGCAACAGAAAGATGGGATTATCTTGAAACAAAGTGGTTATGCAAAGAAGATATTATCAATCGTCGGGATGAGCGATTGTAACTCATCTCGGTATCCTATGGAAGCTCGTTTACAGGTCACAAAAAATGAAGAAGGAAAATATATGGATGCTACCAAGTACCGTCGCTTGATTTATAGTTTAAGATACTTAACACATACACGTCCTGATTTGTGCTACTCGGTTGGCGTCGCAAGCCGTTTCACGCAAGATCCTAAACTAAATCATATGCAGGTCTTAGAGCATATTTTAAGATATGTAAAAGGAACTCAAAATCATGGCTTGAAGTATGGCAGAGATGGTGAAGAGAATTTGTATGGCTTTGGTGACAGTAGTTACTCAACGGATCAGGTCGACGAGAAAAGTACTACGGGGATGGTATTTTATTATGGAAATGGTCCTATTTCTTGGAACTCACAAAAACAAAAGACGGTGTCACTCTCATCTTGTGAGTCCGAGTTCATGGCAGCTACAACCATGGCTTGTCAAGCTTTGTGGTTAAGAGGTTTATTAAGTGAGATAACAGGTAACAAAGAAAAGGTTGTAACTCTTCGAGTTGACAGCCGGTCGGCGATAGCATTGATGAAAACCCCGTATTCCATGGGCGAAGTAAACACATCAACACGCGATATCATTTTATCCGGGAATGCATTGAGCGTTGTGAAGTTGAAGTGGAACATGTGAGTGGCGAAGAGCAACGGGCAGATATCTTAACTAAGGCATTACCGAGGGTGAATTTTGAAGAAATGCGGATGATACTCGGGATAATCGATCTTGGTGGTACAATAAGGATTAAGGGGGTGAATGAAAGTATTAATCCTAGTTGAGTTTGGTTTGTTAGGTGTGCATGACTTAATCGATAAGCATGCATGCAGTATCTATCTTTTATTTATTGTTTTAAAGATTAAGTGTTTTGAGTTTAAGTCTATCTAAAAGTTACAATACCATTAGATTTAGGAGGCTTCCATGCAAGTAGAATTAGTATAAATAGATGCTAAAGTTTTCTTTTGTAATCATCTCAGTTTCTCTTTGAAGTTTAATAAAACAAAAAGTGTCGTGAAAGTTCCACACAAATCTTCGTCGTTTGTTCTTTGATTTACTAATTGTAGGGGTGTAAATGACACGTAGCGGCTCGAGAGCTACTCGGGATCGGCTCAGTAAAAAGCTCGAACGAGCCGAGCCTTAACGAGCCCGAGCCTAAAATATGGCTTGTTTAGTTATCGAGCCCGAGCTCGAGCCCTAGATACAAAACTCGATTGGGCTCGCGAGCCTAAACGAGCCCAAACATAATTATAAGTTTTTTATATATCTCTTATAATTTATAGCCCACATCTCCAAAGCCCAAGTCCTTATTTCATAGGCCCATTTAATAACACTCACGAGCCGAGCTTTTGCGATCTCGAGCCGAGCTTTGAGCTCGTTTGAGATTGTTCTCAAATCACCTCGAGCCGAGCCGAGCTTGAGCTTTTGATTTTGCTAGCGAGCCGAGCTCGAGCTCAAGATTGTAGGCTCGAGCCGAGCCGAGCTCGAGCTAGAGCTTCATAAAACCATAACGAGCCGAGCTAGAGCCCAGTCAGGCTCGGGCTCGGCTCGGCTCGTTTACACCCCTAACTAATTGTCTCCAACAATAATGACATATAGACGGATATATTTTAACTTTAACATCAAATCTATATATAAGTTTAGACTTAACATAAGCAATGAAAACATTTGTTATCCAACCATGGATCTAGGTAGTTATTGATTGAACCACATAAATCTGATCAAGTAATAATGAGTTTTTCTGTTTGTATTTACTATTTAGGGACTCGCTACCATTCTCCTAACAATCGACACGAAGATACGTCATATGTAACTTTTATTAGTTATAATACATTGTTCGGACCTTATCCGGCCTGCTAGAAGCCATTAGTCAAACATGTGGTCCATGTATTGTCAAAAGCAACACAATTTTGAACTTGTTACATAACTCAAAATACAGGTATGATTAGAAGAACACACCAAATTCATGGAAAGGACCAAATCTAATCCTTACCCAGAAGACCGTTTTGGGCATAATTCTCAACCGAGTCAACAAGCGTTTCTTCAATTGGTCTGTAACTCCAACCCAGCTCCTGTAGTTTCTGAGAAGTAACTGAAGACTTATCTTTCGACTCAATAAATCTACCAACATGTTTAAGTAAACGCCGTTAGTATGAAAAGGAAACACACAGAAGATATAAAAAAACTTCCAGGTTGAACTTAAATTGAATATTAGTTAATTGTCTATGATTCATGCTAATTTTTATTGGCAAGTGGGAATAAAAGGGAAAAAAACTCACTTCTTTGGATAGTTGTAGTCAGGATAGTGCTTCTTTAAAATTTCTACCAAGTCCTTTGATCTAATCTGATGAGATGTGCATATGTATCTTCCGTTGGCCTCGGGTTTCTCATATACTAAAAGCAGTGCTTCCGCTAAATCACGCACATCTACAATCATCCGAAACCTGTTCTCTAGTTCTTCATATCCTTCTGCACATACATAAACACTATAGTTAATGAACAGATTAACTGCACCAAAATGTACCAGGCTGTCATCTATGTGATTTGTATTCTTTGGACTCAAGATCGGCTGTCGTGCTATATAAGTACCTAAATACATCAAAATGAAAATTTTGGAAGTTTGTTACACAATTATGCAAGTCTTTAGTTCAATACATACAATTCAAATATGTGACAAGTTTGATACATTTGGTGTGTTCTGATTAAATGGTTACAAATTGGTAGATATGTTTGCATTAAATAATGAACAACACAGAATAATGGCAAATGGAAATAATAAAAGTGTAAACCTTTAAGAAGCTTAATAAGAACCAAGCTACTAGCATTTATTGTCTTCTGAAGCATAGGCCCAGCAACAAGAGTTGGGCACACGGACAAAAAATCAATGCCGTTCCTCTTTGAGAATTCCCAAGCTTCGCTTTCTGCTTTTGTCTTAGAAAGACAATACCAATCCTGTATAACGCAGTACAAATTTGTTGAAATGACTTTGTTTCAAACGAACCACTACCATACATGTTATGTTATATGAATGAGTCGATTCAGGCTTTTTTTTTAATCTTTTAACGGGTCAAAAGGGTGAAAACAAGAGACATTTCCAATGGGTCAAATGGTTCAGAACAGATTGGAAGTCGCCAAACTTGTATTTTTAACGCGTAAAAACCTGCAAAGCACTTTACTCAAACCAACCAATCCATACATCTGTTTTTATCCACTTTGACCTGAATCCACTTCGACCAATTACCCAACCTGTACAATGTACATGTATTGCCACCTAGGCACCTAGTTTGCAAGAATGAGTGACTGGACAAAAACGGGAATGTAAATGCTGAAAATACCATTCTATATGGTCCTTCTTGTCCAAAATCTTTCATTTTTGCAAAGTTTAGCAATTTTGGAGAACTAAATTATTGGTTCGCTTACATTATTTGATCTGCAGAATTCTTGGTCAGACCAAAAAGTCTCATCCAATGGTCGATCCTGTGGTCGATTAGGTATGATCGCAACAGCAGCTACAGAAGACACATACACAACTTTCTTAACATTCACTTCACAACATGCTTTAAGCACATTGAGTGTACCATCAACAGCTGGCTTAATCAGTTCTACCTGCAATAAGAGCAACTATGATGAGGAGCTGATCCACGAGTTTGCATGTTCTTATTTGGATCAGTTTGACAAAAGAAAACAGTGCAGAATTGACCCAAACTTCAAACAGACATACTTTGGCTAGGAGTGGAGTTACCACGCCCGTTACCAATGGACCCAAACGTCTTGACGAGCCGTTGAGTCGGCAAACAGCCTATTTTGGCCTGGTTGTCATACCCATTCAAGGTTGAGATATCATTACTCAAGATTTTACCCCATTTCATCAATCTTCAATGTTTTCTTTTTTTACCTTAAAACGCGTAAATCATTTATTTGCAAAATTTACGTGTCTATTTATGATTTTTATTTCAAGACTTTCTAGTCAACATGTAATTTCAAAAATTTGACAAACCTAACAAATTTTTTTATTTTTATTTTATTTTTTTTTAAACAAACATATTTCTTCATTTCATGGCTATCAAATTACATTAAAACAGGCAGACGGGCAACAAGCTGCGCCGCCACACCCTTCTGAATTGCAAAACCCAATCTACTAAACACAAACCCCTGCCCCCTGGAGTCGAAACATTGCAATGAATAGCCCGTTGGACCCTTGTCAGGATACGGATAGCTTCCGGTGCCAAGGAGCTAAAGGTATCAAAAACCAAACTAAAAATGTAGTCAATTTGGAATTTTGAAAATTTGATGGACCGACCAAATGTAGAAACTTCCTTGAACTGATTAATTCATTCAGTTTAATATCAAATGATCTTAGGCGGTTTGCTTCCGCTCTACGTCAAATTATAAAAACTTCGATAGTTCCATTCTAAAAAAAAAAATCAAAAGTACATCCATAAGACCATAATAACTCATATGCAATCCAAATATACCTCAGGGTCAGGTACAGAACTAGGTGGAACAGGACTAGCAGTATGGAAGACACCATCACATCCATCAATTGCTGCACAAAGTGACCCATAATCCAAAAGATCTGCTTTAAAAAGCTTCAGCTTCTCAGATGCTTTCTCCAGCTTCTTCAAATGCCCATATTTCTCATCCACTTAAACAAATCAAGAAAACAATAAATCCATTAAATTAACCAAATAAAACAAGCAGTTGAGACAAACTTGTTGAAAATCAGACCCTTTGATCCAACACAAAACACACCAGACTGAAAAAACTCGTTCGACTCTTTTTATTATCAACCAAAGCACACCAAATACAATAGATTTAACCATCTATTTATACTAACCTTATACTAAACCTAACTAAACTCAAACTCTATTTAAATAATAAAATAAACCAACTAGATAAACCTATCTAGTTAAACCAATAATTATCCCTAATTAAATACATAAGACTCAATAAATAATTCACCAAGAATTATCTATAACCCGTCTTGATCTCTATCACTTAATTCAAGATTAATGTCTTCAAAACTAAGGTGAATTAATATTATTGAGGAAAAAGATTACATGGGTTTCTGACGGTGCCATGAACAGTGTAGTTGTTGGAGAGCAAATGCTTTACTAACCATGAGCCTACAAAGCCTCCAGCACCTGTTACACACACGACTCTTGCTTTCTCTGCAGCCATGAAAATGTTCCTCAATGCACCAGTAGGTCTAGAGTCTACCAGTTTAACTTGACTTCTTCAACCTTATGGTTTACTGTATTTCTTTATTATTATTATTTTTTTTGTGGTAGTTTATTTATAGTTGTTAAACATATTAAAAATATTAAATTTATTTTTATATAAATTCAATTATCAGCGAGTCCATTTTTATATGATATTTTAGTTACAACCACTACTTGGTTGTCATTAACCATTTTGTCGCTTGTTTGATATTATTGAATGTTTTCAGAACCGGACCGGACGTGAAACTGGAGCCCTTGTTGGTTTACTGGTCTGACCGGTCCAATAAACCGGCCCAAAAATGCATTGAAACCCAAAATAAATAAATCTATACATATACTGTAATATTTAGAATCAATTTTGGACACTTGGCAATCATTTACCCCCTAGCAATTATCACTCCTCCATTTGTGAAGCCACATGGCACTTTTAGAGAATTAATAAAATTTTCTTTTTTTTTAAATAAAAAAAACCCGAAATTATATAAACCCGTTTACAATATATGGACATAACATCAAACACAATCAACGTCGCCTCCTCCAAAACCTAAACCCTAATCTTGCCGATTCAAGCTAATCGATCATCTCCAATCCAAGGTAACCTCCATTCGATTCTTCTTTTGAATACATCGCTGTTCTTCTATCTTTGATTATTATCTCACATCATCGATTAACTTATTTTCTATATTTTTTTTACTTTCGATTACTGTTAATGTGTTTGTTGTACTTATTGTTCATGGTTTTTTGTTTATTATTCTTCAGTCATGTTAATATCTTTGATTTTGTGTTGATTTTTTAGGGTTTATGTCCGACCTTTCGATTTAGGGGTTTTTACACTTCAAGCGTTAAGACTAAGTTTTGATTGATTATTCTTTATTAAGACTGATTAGGGTTCGACTGATGATGATTCTGGATTTATGTTTTAGGTTGAATGTTTTAGGTTTATGTTTATGTTTCAATTGATGTTTTATAGACAGCTAAGAATGGATTGTTATGATTTAGTTTTTGATCAGTGGTTTATGTTTTAGGTATCGATTTAGGGTTTAAGAAATACTTTAATGGTTTGTTACTATTTAAGGGTTCAACTGAGAATGATTTTGCATTTATGTTTTAGGATTGTATTAAGGTTGAATGTTTTAGGTTTATGATTACGTTTCAATTGATGTTTTAGAGAGAGCTAAGAAAGGATTCTTATGATTTAGTTTTTGATCAGTGGTTTATGTTTTAGGTATCGATTTATGGTTTAAGAAATACTTTAATGGTTTGTTACTATTTAAGGGTTCAACTGAGAATGATTTTGCATTTATGTTTTAGGATTATATTAAGGTTGAATGTTTTAGGTTGATGTTTACGTTTCAATTGATGTTTTAGAGACATCTAAGAATGGATTGTTATGATTTACTTTTTGATTAGTGGTTTATGTTTTAGGTATGGATTTAGGGTATTTAGGTTTCAACTGATGTTATAAGGTATGGATTGTTATGATTTAGTTTTTTATTAGTGGTTTATGTTTTAGGTATGGATTGTTATGATTTAGTTTTTGATTAGTGGTTTATGTTTTAGGTATAGATTTAGATTTTTTAGGTTTCAACAGATTTTATAAGGTTTCTTTCATTGTTCTTTATTCTCCGTTTAATATTATTGAGAATGATTCTTGATTTATGTTTTAGGTTTGTATTTAGTAAAATTGTTTTAGGTTTCGATTTACTTTTCAATTGATGAGTAAGAGAAACCTACAAATGGATTGTTATGATTGAATTGAATTATTGTTCTTTAGTTTTCGTTTATTATTATCCATAATGATTCTGGCTTTATGTTTTAAATTTGTATTTAGGAAAAATGATTTAGGTTTCTCCTTACGTTCCAATGGATGTTTTTAGAAAGCTTATAATCGATTTGTGTTTTATGTTTCGATTTAGTGAATTATGTTTTAGTTTTCAGATTTGTGCAATTATGGTTCATGTTTCTTATTTACTTCAAAGTTTATGTCTTATTTGTTGTTCTTTATGGTTAATTTGGTTTTATACTAATTCACTTTTTAACTAATACAGGTTTCTCACAGGTTGTGTGATAATGACTTACGGTTTTTGGGTACGGTCAGAATCCAACATCATGTTTGCTTGGTAAGCAATCTTACAATCTTTGTTATGCAATAATTTTAGATTTATTACATTCATTAACAAAGATTGTTAATGTTTATGCATAAATCTAAAATTATTGCAGTCTGTTAGATGTTAGCCTATGTTCATAAAGCAGTCCACAATTTTAGATGTGGTTTACTTTTCGATAATTAAATACCATAGATTGTAATAATATCAAATTCTTTTTTATATGTAGCCTTTACCTAAGGCGTACACAGAATGGATTGAAAAGTATAACTATCCAACAGGTGCTACCAAAATTCATACACTGGATGAAAAAATATTTGACGTTAAGGTCATGCAAATAGCTGGGAAGTGGTTCTTTTATAGCGGATGGAAGCACATGATTACTACATTAAATTACCCGTCTGTTTGCAACTTTGTTTTTGAATACGAAGAGATAATCAACTGTTTCAGAATGATTACGTTTCATCAAGATGCTATAGCTGCACCTGGTAGATTTTTCTACTGCAAGCTTGATGACCCTCAAACTGATGAAGAGCGTTTGGTATGTGTTTTCTACTCTCATTTAACTACATTATATAACACAGAAAATAAAGTAATATGTATTAATGTTTCAACATTTTTTGCAACTTTTCAGCATATCAGTTGCTTTGTGCTGCATGGATTATACAACAGAACCCTTCCGTTGGAACCAATTTTAGTCAGCTCATTTCCAGGTCATGTTTTCAAATCCAAATTCCTCATTTAATTTGATATTTATTAAAAGAAAACGGTCCACGTCATGTATAGATTATATAGGTTAGAATGATTTATCATTCAAATTGTATGTGAATGATAAATTGATTGAAAGTCTTTATTTCGATTTAATTGAGATTATTTCAAAAATGTTTAGTTAAATTATTGTGATTTGAAAGTTTCTTAAATTTGCTTATCATAGTAACCTTTACTGTTCATCCTTTGCATATGTTGCACAGTTTATATATTATATATCGTTGCTTCAGTGACATTGATTGGTTAATCTCTGTTTGAATGATTAAAAGTAATATTAAACGGTGTTTGCTTCAGGTCATGTTTTTCAAATCCAGCTAGAAAACGATGGTGGTGCTATTTACATAAAATGGGATTTTAGAAAAACAGGTAAGGAAATTGCTCGTGTTCACATGGTTAATCCATCAATGGGTGAGGCTCATTTCTTGAGAATTCTTCTTAATAAGGTCAAAGGTCCTAAATCTTTTGCTGAGATAAGAACGGTGAATGGAAAAGTTTTACCAACATATCGAGATGCATGTTACGCTCTTGGCCTCTTGGAAGATGACAAAGAATATATAGAAGCTATTGAGGAAGCTCATTATACAGGTTCAGGATACTCTCTTCGTAATTTGTTCGCGATGATGTTGTTGTCTAACAGCTTATCTAGGCCTGACCATGTTTGGGAGAACACATGGAAGTACTTGTCAGACGGTATTATGCGCAGACATGAAGACATATTCCAAATTGAAGGTCAAAAAAATTATCATTCAACATTTTATTTATTTTTCGTTATTATTTATTCTTTAATTAATAATTTCAATCTTTATCGTTATCAGGTTTGTCTCTTCCTGATGATCAAATCAAGAACCTTACGTTGCTTGAAATTGAGAAGCAGTTAATTCGGAATAACTCCAGCCTACGTAGGTTTCCTTCTATGCCTTTTCCTAATAATGATTCGATTGCATCTGCAAATAACCGTTTGATACTTGATGAACTCAATTATCAAGTAAGTACGCTGGCTGAGGAATTTCATAGCAACGCACCTTCTTTAACAGATGAGCAGCGTTTAATTTTTGATGAAATAATTGATGCGGTTGATTGTAACAAAGGTGGGCTATTTTTTGTTTATGGGTTTGGAGGCACTGGTAAAACCTTTTTATGGAAAACGTTGTCTGCTGCCATTAGATCTAAAGGGCAAATTGTTTAGAATGTTGCATCTAGCGGTATTGCTTCTTTGTTGTTATCTGGCGGAAGGACGACTCATTCTAGGTTTCGTATAACTTTGAATGTTACAGAAGAATCCATGTGTTATATGAAGGCGAATAGCGATGAGGCAGATTTATTGAAGCAAACTAAGTTAATTATTTGGGATGAAGCTCCAATGATTCACAAACATGCTTTTGAAGCTCTTGATCGCACAATGAAAGACATCTTGAAATCAAAGGATTCGGTTAATTCTGAGCTGCCTTTCGGAGGTAAGGTTATGGTTTTGGGTGGTGATTTTAGACAAATCCTTCCTGTTTTTCCCAATGGTAGTAAAAGAGATATTATAAGTGCCTCAATAACTTCCTCTAAGATTTGGAATAGTTGCAAAGTCCGTACGTTAACTAAAAACATGAGGTTAACATTGGGTAACAACACATCTGAATCCGAAGAAATAAAGGAATTTGCAAACTGGCTTCTACAGTTAGGTGAGGGTAAAGTTGGTGCTTCAGTTGATGAAAATGAGGCAGATGTCGACATTCCAGATGATCTTCTTATAAAGCATTCATCAGATCCGACTTGTAGCTTAATTGACTTCGTCTACCCTTCACTTCTTCAGCTTTACAAAGATAAAGATTACTTTGGTGAACGAGCAATACTTGCACCTACAAACGAAGTGGTACATGAAATTAATGAAAGGTTGCTTGCATTGTTTCCTGGAGATGAAGTCGAGTGTTTGAGCTCTGATAGTATATGCCAGATTGAGAATGGTAATAACCATTCACAGGAAGATTTATATTCTCCTGATGTCCTTAATGGTATAAAAATTTCTGGATTGCCTAATCATCGATTAGCACTAAAGATCGGTGTTCCCGTTATGTTGTTGAGAAACATTGATCAACAAAATGGCTTGTGCAACGGCACCAGATTACGTATCACCAGACTTGCGAAGCGTGTTATTGAAGCCGAAATCATATCAGCTGGTAACATTGGTACCAAAACTCTTATTCCTAGAATAAATATGATACCATCTGATAACAAGATTCCAGTCAAGTTCCAAAGGCGCCAATTCCCAATAAGCGTATGTTTCGCAATGCCCATCAATAAAAGCCAAGGACAGTCTCTATCGAAGGTTGGATTGTATTTAAGAGACCCTGTATTCTCACATGGCCAGCTTTATGTCGCATTGTCAAGAGTTAAAAGCAGGGCAGGTGTGAAGTTACTTATACTTGATGCTGATGGGAAAGTGAAGACTAAAACAAAAAATGTGGTGTATAAAGAAATATTTAGTGATATTTGAATAGAATGTGTATTGGTTTCTTTTAAATCTTAATAAAATATTTCTGCTACATTTTTTTATATGTTTTACCCCTCAAAATAATTGTACGTTGGTGAGCCGCGTGTAACGCGGGCAAAGATCTAGTAAATAAATAAACCAGTCCGACCCCTATTTTCCGGTCCGATCGGCCGGTTCAACAGTCCATCACCGATTCAATTACACAGCAGTCCAACCATTTGACCAGGACCGGTCCAGGCCCCGGAATCCGGTCCGGTTTTAACAACACTAATATTATTTTATTATTAATAGTAGTTATATACTTAATTAAACAAATCTAAAAAGTGAAGGTGAATTTAGATTTTAATTTATTCCCTATAATAATAACTAAAAATGTAATACACTTGTCATTGTCTTAAAGCCTCTATTAGTTGCATGGTTGTAAAAATCCCGCATATCCTCCTATTAATCTTTGATTAATTGGTAGTCGGAGGTTCACCGATCAATCGCCTGTGATTCCAGCCAAAATCTGTAAATTTCGGTTAGATTCTGATCAAAACTTGCAAATTCTGGAAATTTAATCCTATATACTTAAAGATATGAGTCAAGGAAAGGGTAAAAACTTGCCTACTTAAAAAACTACATATAAAATGCGTGTGTATATAAAACTAAAAATTACATACAAACACCCAATCTGATTTATCACAATTAATCCTGATTAATCGCTAGTAGATACTTCACCAACCGTCTAACGCCAAGTGATTATTACAATTACAACACTAATTAGTTGTACATGTGGCATCACTATGACATTCCTTGATCTGGTCTTTGAAAAAGTACACATAGCCTCTCAGAAAAAGGTTAATGGTGATGTTGTTTTTGCGATTAGAGGAGAAAGAAAGACAATTTTCCTCCTCTTCTTCTTCTTCCAAGATCTTAACCCAGCTTTCACACAGACCCCCTACTTTACCTTCTTTGCATAAGAAAACCTTTTTTTTAAAGGCTCATTTCATTAACACCAACAACCCATAAACAGGGCTGCCATAGAACAACAATAGTTACATACAATTAAAATTAAAAGAACACCAATTCGCCCAAGATAAGGTCTTAAGTTTAGACCTATTCTTGGCCCACAAATAACTCACCGTGTTAACCTCCCTAATCATGTCTTTCAAACGGACCATCTTGTTTTCAAACCGCAACAGACTCCGCGTTCTCCAAATAGACCAACACTCCGTGATAATGATGCCGTGAAGGATATGTTTCATAATACCCTTTAGACTCGAATGATGATGAAGTTCAAGTAGATCTTTAATCGAGAAAACAAAGAACCTCTGCACTTTCCACCACACACTGACGTGATCCCATAGAATAGATGCGAACACACATGAAGTAAAAAGGTGTTCAGCCGTCTCTTCATGGGCTTCACATAGCGGGCACATGACGTCTTCGACTTGAATACCCCTCTTCTTGAGCGCCTCTGCTGTGGGGATTCTCTCCATTTCCGCCCTCCATATAAAAACGTTGCATTTAAGCGGTATCCATCGACACCAATTCATCACAAATTTTGAGTTCCATTCTCATTCGATTGAAGCAACCGCTTAACTCCCCAGACACTAAAGCCATCCGAACCCGGACCGATCCAATCCCAAGCATCCTTATAGTTAAAGAGCCGAACTGAACCCATCAGTGAAGTAAGCGTGTTCAGCTCATTTAATGCCTGCACAGAAGCTGGAACCCTGACCCATTCCCAACATATCATCGCTTCAGAACCTGAGGAGCCGATCGTGTCTCTAACGCTGCATCTTTTTCTTCTGTCCAGCTAAAACAAACCTGCGAAAGAGTCTTTGAGTGGAGTATTAATCAGCCACGGCTCCAGCCAGAAGGTGATTTCCTGACCATCCCCGACCTTCCCTTTAAAGAAATGTCTCAGCGGGATACGAGAAATAACAGTCCTCGACACCACCTTAAACATATTACTCCATGCGCCGCTCAGATTCTTCCTAACCGGAAAGAAATCCCAGTTCTTTCTGCTTAATCCAATTATCTTAATCATCAAAGTCGAATACGCTCTTGATTTACCACTCATTTGTTCATCATTTAAGGAGAACACGCAGATCCTTTGGGTCCTAGACCGGCCACCACATAAAAATTACGAGGACAAAGATTAATGCACAACCTTGGTTTGTTTTTAGGGTTTGAGTTGATTAACTTTGTTTATTCGTCCTTATGATTTAAATATTTGTATTTTCCCATTGATTATTCAATGATTGTGTTTGTATCTCTTGTGTGTAAGGTGCACTTTTTTTACCGGGGTTATTTGCTTCCTCTTTGCCCATAACTGTATTCCATTGGAGAACATCATCGTTGGTTCTTACATGATCTTGTATATCTTTGCACTTATACGGTTATACCTAACATGTTAAGACACGAATACAAAACATCTAGACACGAATACATCACTATAACTTATCATGTCATTTTTTTCAAACCTGGACACGAAGCTGTTTATACCAGGTTAACATGATCATACACAAACATAACTTCCAAACCCAAAAGATAAAGGGGACCACCAAGCATTAAAGGTAAAATTCCACCTGTTAATAATGTATAACTCCAGTACTCCACCCCATAACCTATATTTTCTTTTAAAATAGACCCTAAACATTTCATAACGAGTACTAAACATGTAATAAGTATTTAACCTATTTTAGACATGAAAATTAACAAGTATATTCGTGTCTACATGTTTAGGACACGAAACATGTTAAAACCATCCACAAGCCTATCAAGGTCGTGTAAGTTCATGTTGTGTAATCGTTTTGTGTCTGAAATTTCCAGCCCTATAGCAGGGTGTTCACATGATGAGCCGGGAAACACATACACTTCAAAGCGTGTGCATGGTTCGGTCTAGTTCGGTTATTAGTCTCAACTGAAACAAATTCATCAGTTAATCGATCTTATTAACCAATTGGTTAATTGATTTAGTTTATTTAGTAGATTATCAATTTTTAGTTTGATTCAGTTAATTTTTGTTAATAACCTAAACCAAACTTTGGCTAAAATTTTTTCTTAGAAGTACATAAAATGGGAGTATAAATACATGAAACAGAGGTATACAACCTAAGATTATATGAATATATGAATTGTTCGGTTTCGGTTTATTTAATTTCGGTTAACTAAAGGTACAAAAAACCGATAACCGATTTTAAATTTTTTTTTTTTTGATAAAAACTTGTAATTAGTATTACTAGAATAGAATACGAAAATTACATCATAATAGAAGGTAGACGGGCAACAAGCTGCGCCGCCACCCCTTTCTGAATTGCAAACCCTAGTCTACTAAAGACAAATCCTTGCCCCCCTGGGGATGAAACATTGCTGTGGACAACCCGTTGGACCCTGGTCAAGAAACGAATAGCTTCTGGCGCCAGGGAGCCAAAGGTGTTAGTTGATCTGGGTTGGTTTCATATGTTTTTAGTTGATGTTCAAACATAGATATTGTTAATCACATAATACATCAATTTTTCAAACTAACAAGTAACGACCCAACGAGTAAAAGGTTGTATTAGTTTTTCACTTTCTCACCTAGATGAATAGTGGAAACTAAAAGTTAATATCTTTAAGAATAGTTATTTTTACCAATTGCATCTTTATAAATCTTCTATTTAGATAAAGGGGAATTGGGTTATAATAACATAAACTATTCGCAATTGGTCATAGCACCCCAAACTAAAAAATTGGCCATTTATAACCTGTAATATTAATCTATTGGATTCTGACACCTAATTTGGGGTAATTCACTAACCCAGTTGGTGTTTTGGCTAGCGTGGCACCTCCAAACTAATTGGGTTAGTGATTTAACCCAAATTGGGTGCCATAATCTAATAGGTTAATAGTGCATATTATATATGACCAATTTTTTTAATTTGGGGTGTCAACGGCCAATTTCAAATAGTAGATTATTAAAGTCAAATTCCCCTAACATAAATATAAAAGAAGTTCGATATTTTGTTTTATATTATTTTTTTAATAAACGTGTTTATCTTTTTATCTAGTTTATTGTTTTTGGTTTTCTTTTGAATATATAAATAAGATATCCGTTTTTAACTTTTTTATATAAAAAATTACAATATTTTGTCGTAGATTGATTGTTAAAGAAAATTTCTGACATGCAATTGTGATTAAACGAACAAAATTTTATTCGGACATTTCACTTAAAATTTTCTGGTTCTGCCACTGTGTCTAGGTTCAATTTTTTTTTTACGTAAGCCCTGAACTTGTTTTCTGATTCCGCCACCAGGTACAATATTAATAGCTAGAATTTTGAGTATAGTACAATATTAATAGCTAGAATTTTGAGTAACATCATAAAAGTATACTTTTTGTAAAATCATAAGTCACGATTTAGTTTATAGAAAATATTTCGGTAATGAATTAGGTATCTTGTGGTTCCAAACTACCGACTCTCGGCCCAGTCCATTTTAATTTGTTATTGTTTTACGATCAAGCTGTGCACTCAGTTCAAACTTCAAAGGCCCATTAGACCGCTACCCTCATCTTCACCAAATACTAGGCCAGGGCCCAACCCAGGCCGCCAATTGTCATTTTTTTCTTAAAAATCAAACCCAGTTGTGGAAATTTACACAACAAATGTCCGAATTTCAGATTGCGTATTAAAAGGTTTGAATACTATTTTGTACAATCCTAATCATCAGCCAAATAGGCCCAAATCAGGTTTTGGGTGGCTGCGTTGCTATGGGAACTCCGTTCTATTTTACAATTTTTTTACATATAAACATCACCTAATGTTAATCTTAAACTTGCAAGGATTTAAACCCATGTCACATATGTCATTTGTGGAGGGGGTTGATGTGACAACCGGAAAATTTTTGATAACTTTCTTAACATTTACATAAGTCTACCTTAGTGAAACGTTTGGTTAAACGAACTTAACTTGGTTAGATAAGTTAGTTAGATGATTCGGAGGGTCATCGGTAAACACACACGTGAGTCGTAAGTCCCGAAACGTTAGTGAAACATTAACAAACTTATATTGTAACGTAGTTGTGTGATACTATGTGTTAATTATGTAATTATCTGAAATTCCGTGAATTAACGTAACCGAGTCCGGATAAGCCGGGATGGGTGGAAATAATTACTAGATTACCTGGAATAGTAATTTATATTTTTATGGATTGCTAAAATGGTAAATATTTGTATTATTGCATAGTTATTGCATAATAATTACATAATGGAAATTAAAATATAAAAATGAATTTAAATGTCCCCCGCGGACCGCGTGGGGGAAGGGGAAACCTTCCGCGGTCCGCGCGAGACTGCCGACAGTGGCCTAACTAATTTCCCCCGCGGACCGCGTGGGAATTACTAAACCTCCCGCGGTCCGCAGCAGAAAGCTTTACGAGCACTTTTCATTTCTTTATAACGAAGTCGTTTTTGATCAAAGTTTTCATCAAAACTTTCCTCTGGTCGATATTAAGCTCATAAACTCCGAAAATCATCACCCCAAACTTATCATAATCAAAATCATCAAGTGTTTGAAGTCTTAGAAGTTGCTTGATCTTTTCCTAGAAGTTCTAAATGTGTTCTTAAGGTATAACTTAATATCTTGTTATTTTGATTATGTTCATGAGTATATTTAAGTTCTAATCTGATTAACTAACTTATTAACATGTCTAAAATGAATTCATGCTTGATAAACATGTTTAGATGATGTTGATATGCTTATGAAACAATAGGATTCATGTTAATCTTGTTAGATTAGTTAAGCTTGAAAGATCTTGTTATAAACTTGAGTTGATTATGGATAAATATGTTTTTGGATATGATCTGATCATAGGAGAGTTATACATGTTTTGCTAGGTTGAAGTTTGATAAGATTGAGTTTATAAAAGTCTAGTTAACATGATTATAACCAAGGTTGTATGCTTGACAGATTTGAAATCCGTTTTTGTTGAGATCATAACTTACTGATTTGGAATCTAAAAGTTATAGTTTTTGATTGTATGATATGCTACTTGGTCTAAGCTTTTCAGAAAGTCCTAATTTGTTAAATTTGGATAAGTCTAGCTATTTATTTGAGGTCATACAAAATTGGTTGTCAAAGCTGATTTCGGACAGGAAATTTTAGTCAACTTTAAAAGGTCATAACTCGAGTTTTATAAGTCCTCTGGTTATGAAATTTGGTGAGCAACTAAATACAGGAATGGTTGATGTTCTCCAATTGGATTCAGGTCAATTGGATCAACGAGTGATTTTTAATAAATGTTCTACTAAACTGTCGCAAACAGCCACGTTTTTGTACCTTTCAGTGTTCGGGAATTTTTAGTAAATTTTTGGAAGGTTTTTATGGTAAAATAAAAATATGCACAATAGAACCAAACATGTGGGAAGTTCCTGTAAACATTTGAGAGTCAAATAAGTTTATTTGGTATTTTATCAAAAATCGTTTTGATGACCCAGAATCTGTCCAAAAATCACAGAATTGACAAAGTTAGTATTTGAACTTGTTTAGTGGTTTTCTTGACTTGTAAGTTGCATGTATTGATATATGAACTTATGTGAATGATGTGTACAGTATGTATTGACATGAAAACTAAATTTTCACCAACGGGTCGTCGGGTCAACTTACTACACGTAGTCATACTTGTGTCATACTAGCACATTAGAGTTATGTGTAGTTTTGGACAAAAGGCTTGTTGAGAAGTCTTGAACAAATACTTATAAGTTTAACATTGAAATAGGGAATCTTTAGCAATTCGCCTATTTCCACATTTGGAGTTGGATTATAACTCAAAGCAACCTAAGGTGAGTTTTCACGGCCCCTTTTTACTGACTTTTATCGGGGGAGAAACATGCTACTTCAAACTGTTAAACATTGAACTTTTGGATTACATAAATACTAAACTTTACTTGTGTACTAAGCGACTTTCATCACAACTTTTTGGATCATGAATATGTGGATACATAACGGGGAGATGGTGGATAGATCTACTGGGCCTGACAAGTCCCAATCGTTTCGATTGGAGGTCGAACGGGTGCATTATTGTCCTATTTGTCGAACTTACGGTACCGGGTGATGTCCGGTAACGGGTATTTATATTGCTTATAGCGTTACCTTATGGTATATCTTATAAGACGGACAAACAGTCACGTAATGATTCAACCCGCTTTAGTAACTTGTGGGATGTCTAGCTAACATCATTTATTTAGTATTGTATGTGAATCCGGTATTTTGAAAATAACTGTTAAACCAATTGGATTGCATAAATACTTTCAAGTATTGTATGTGAATGCCGAGATATTGGAAATACAGTTAAAACTTTTTGGTTATATAAGAAACCATAGTTTAAAACTTTTGAGTTACATAAATACCTTTGAGTATTGTATGTGAATCCGGTTTATTGAAAAGAACTTTAGACTCAAACCTGTGAACTCACCAGCATTTTTATGTTGACAAACTCTAGCATGTTTTCTCAGGTAACTAAGGTAGCAGCTGGTCTAGGCGCACTGGAGTCCCACAACGTCTCATATTAGTATGCATGGTTGTCAAACATTGTTTTCACAACATAACTTATTTCCTAGTGATATTTTGGAAATGTAAATTTAAACTGCTTCCGCTGTATTTGGTAACTCTTTCATAATGAATAAATGGTTCAAACGTAAATTGTATTCATATAGTTGTCGTTTATTGTGACTGTTGACTCGGATCCTGGTATGTCATACACCTCGCGGTAAAACTCCGCAGTGGAAATTTGAGGGTGTGACAGTTGAGCACTAGACCACTAGGTCATAGCTTGATGTCAGAACTAGTTGGCTCGTGTATTTTATAAGACAGTCTGGAGTGGGGGTGGAATGGGTGTGAAAACCCCATCCCCACCTCTACACCATCCCTTAGGTGTGGGGGGGGGGTGGCATGAGCCCTTAGGGCGGGGCAATCTTAACTGGCATGGGGCATCTGGTGGAACGACGTGGCTGCTGCTAGTTGGTTATTTTTTAAATCTTACACACAATAATATTATTCCCTTCACCTCCTTTCCCCCTACTACTCCCCATAATTTTCACCCTTCACAGATGGGCCCCATAAGTGCCACATGACGCTTCGTGCCCCTCTTTCCACCATCCACTCCCCATAATTTTCACCCTTCACACATGCGCCCACAAACTGAAGTTAACCTTTGTCTTTGGTTTGATCCCTTTCAGATCAGCAGAAGAAGAAAGTTTCTGCTCTGAGAAAACCTAAACATGTTCTTCATCCTCCTTATTTCGAGGTTAGATTATGTTTTCATTGTTTGACCTAATTTTTTTGTTCTATTGAATAAATTTTGTGATTTTGTTGTTCGACTGACTGAATAATTGCTCTAAATTTGTTGTTCGATTGTTAAATTTGCGCTGAATTTGTTGATATATGATTAATTAATAGATTTGAAAGTGTTGAATAATGGGTTTTTACCCTTTTGGATTTCCGGAAAGGTCACCAGCACCAGCGTGAGGGTTATTTCACAAACAAGCCCTGACGGTTCGTAACAATAGGGAAAGGGTTTGGACCCTTTTGGGTTTCCGGTGAGGTAAATAGAACAAGGTTCATGGCTGCAATGGAAAGCAAAATTTGGATTAGTTTACTATTGAAAGGCAATGTTCTATTAAAGTTTATTTGTTAAAAACTTTGTTTTTTCCTTATCATGTTTAATATTAAAGTTTTCTTTAATATCTCATAAAAGAATGGACAGAATCTCAGTCCTTATTCATCTGCTTGGTTTTGATATGTTCAATTTTTTATATAAGGTTTTTTAACTTCCCATTGTTATATACATTGTCTTGTTTAGGATATATCGTTTTAAGTAATATTTTAAAAAAATAAAAACTTTCATGTGAGGACACACAAGGGTTTGGACTCTTTTGTTTCATGTTTCGCATTCTGGGGTTCAATTCTGACTTATTCATTTCTAATTTTTAGTAGATTAAAGTTAGAGTGATGTTTTGAACAACTTTGGATGCTTTATGGGAAATTTAATTGTAAGAACAACAAATGAAGTCTTTGTTTGATCTTAACGAGAGGCGTTTAAGTATTTGTTTGATCCTAATGAGAAAAAAAGCCTGGTAAAGTATTGCCAGAAGTTACTTAAATGCAGCAAGAGAAGTGGTGAAGACTCCGATCGAGTCATTAAAAGAAGAGCCAAATGATATAGCTAATTTAAGGCAGATTGTGGATGCAGCTAAGGAAGCCATAAAAGAGTATCTTACCAATTGGAAGGACAACAGTCAATAATTAATGAGCTAAAATTCTTTTAACTTTTTTATTTTTATTTTTAATTTTGTGAGTGGTAAGAGTTTGTTATGGTAACAGGTTGGGTTAACTTGTAAACATCTTGGTAATGGTCATTTATGCGTAAAAATGAGAGAGAGAGAGAGAGAGGGAGGGAGGGAGGGAGAGAGAGAGAAAGAGAGGAAGGAGAATGGGAACATCCCCGCTGCCGGAGGAGAAACCAAACCAAACCCCAAGCCATTTACAGAACCTATGTCGAGACCGAGTCCACTACTACCTTCTACGTATCCAACCTACCAAGCTGGTGCTCTTTAGAAGACTTATGGAGAGTTTTCAAAAAGTTTGGAAACATGGGGGATGCATATCTACCTAGGAGGAAGAACATATTGGGAAGCTACTTTGCCTTTATACGGTTTGAAGATGTTAGGGATGGTGTTGACATGGCTGCTTCACTGTGCAATGCAACCTTTGGTGACTATAGGGCAGTGGTGAATGTAGCAAATTTTGGAAAGAACGATAGGATGTACAACAAAGGTAAAGAAAGGGTGAGTAACAGCAAGCAAAATGATAAGCTGGAATCGTCAAAGCAGCCGGCAAATCATTCTATAACCTGGAAGCCGATCGGTCAAGCATCATACAAAGAAGCCACAACTGGGGTAATGGAAGGTTGTCATTTAGAAACTTCCATTGTCCTACAGAAACATGTCCTCCCTCCTTCGGAGGCGTGGAAAAAATGTGTTCTAATTGGCAATGCATGGGATTTAAATCGATTGGCATGTATGGAACAGTTCTTGTCGGCTGTTAAGAAGGAAAATATTGAGCTCAAATATATTGGAGGTCTTAGGGTTCTTCTGGTCTTCCAAGGTAGTTTTATGCTGAAAAGCTTTCTTGCGGAAGAAGATGAGTTATTGAAACTTTGGTTCTCGTCGATAGAGGTATGGAACGGCCAAGAGCTTGGGTTTGAAAGAGTTACGTGGTTAAAAATTTCGGGTGTACCGATGAGCCTGTGGGATAAAAGGGTTTTCAACCATATTGGGGGACTTTTTGGCAAAGTCGTCCAAGAAGCAAAAGTGAACATCAAAGATGGGAGCCTGGCCTGGGAAAATGTGGCGGTTATTGTCTAAGACGGGAGGAGGAAGGAAGGATGCATACAAGTTCAATGTATGGGGTTATCCTTCAAAGCCTGGGTAACAGAAGTAGAGGAGAATTGGATCCCAGATTTTGTCTATTCCGAAGTAAAGGGGGGAGCCTTGTTGGACCCAGCCTCGGGGGATATGGTGGCTGGCAACAATAG
Source organism: Ambrosia artemisiifolia (assembly GCA_032199755.1). Taxonomy (NCBI): domain Eukaryota; kingdom Viridiplantae; phylum Streptophyta; class Magnoliopsida; order Asterales; family Asteraceae; genus Ambrosia; species Ambrosia artemisiifolia. The sequence continues at coordinate 13,260,014 of CM063518.1, read as the reverse complement.
TCAGGTCATTCGGATGGAGGTGGACGACAATAACCAGGAATTAGAGGAATGTGAAATCCAAAGGAACCATGCTGATAGTCAATCGGAAAAAACGCCGGAGATGCCCAACGGTGAAGAGAATGAAAAGACGGACAGTCCGATAGTCCCGGATGAAACGTCACGTGATCAGGAAGTGGAAGAGGCTGTGGAATTTTCTATGCATGGGGAAGGAGGGAATTTATGCATGGACACGGTACTCGAGCAGGATAAGGCGGCTAATAATGAGAATTCTAATGTGGTGGGTCCGGACATTAATGATGTTTATTCAAATAAAGGTGGGCCATTGGAAGTCAACGCTGGTGGATTAAAATCCAGGAAAAGACCACGATTGGACCAAGATTATGCTGGTGGGCTGGATCAGCCCAATTCCTTTTTTCCTCAAGCCCAATTAGAGAGACCAACAATTGTTTTCAGTCAGGAATTTACTAGCTAGGATTTTGACCTCAACTCCCCTCCTGTCACTGTTACCTCATAAATGTTTGGGATTTCTGGCAAAAGATCCAATGCCCTCTCATCTAAGAAAAATAATTTGTCTAGACGATTCGTCTCCAATGATATGGGGGTTCCGCTACCAGATCATCTAACAGTTGAGGCTGCTCCTCAATCGGGTCCTCCGATTCCCATCGTTGAACCCATCGCTACTTCAGTGATGGAGTCGACTTGCGGTAATTTGGTTGATACGGTGGAGCAAAATGATGAGGAGGTCCTGGCAACGGTGACTGTAGGGCAAAAGGTTGGCATCATGTTACATGGTTTTGAAAATCATTTGCAAAAGTCAATCCAGGAGGAGGGTGTTAATTTTGTTGATCAATGATATTATTATCTTATAATGTAAGAGGGGTTGGAGAGGCTCCTAAAATGCTCTCTGTGGGTGAGACAATTAGAGAAGTTAGGGCAAACTTTGTGGCAATTCAGGAAACTATGAGAAGCGCCGGATCGAAAATACCGGTTTACAAGCTTTGGGGTAGAAGGCCGATGGAATTTGATTGGGTTAATGCAGTGGGAACTTCTGGAGGTCTATTGAGCATTTGGGATCCTGGCGTCTTCAAATGCTTTCAGACTTTCAAACACAGGTACTTTCTTGTTGTGTCGGTTACATCGCTAAACGTGGTTGGGGTACTCCATATGGTAAATGTGTATGCACCTCAAGGGATAAACGAAAAAAAGGAATTGTGGGCAACTATTACTAATTATATGGAATCAAAGCCGGGTATGTGGGTAATTATGGGTGATTTCAACTCGGTAAGATCTCAGGAGGAACATTTGTTCTCGGAATTTAATCCAACCTATGCGGATGCTTTTAACTCATTCATTGATAATGATGGTTTGTTAGAGTACCCCATGTGTGGGCGTAAGTTCACGAGAATATCCAGAGCAGGGGATAAAATGAGTAAAATTGGCCGCTTCTTAGTCAATCGGACTTTTTGGGATACTTGGCCAGACGCGACAGTTGTTGCCCACCCTAGGAAAGATTCGGATCACAGCCCGATTACACTTTCAACTCAGTCGGTAAATTTTGGGGCTCCTCCATTCAGATTCTTTAATTCGTGGTATCGAAACCGGGTTTTGAGGAGGTGGTTAAGAAAGCTATTGAAGAAGTCTCCTTTGTGGGTAAGCCGGATGCTATATTTGTTGGTAAGTTGAAAGCAATAAAGAATGCCATCAAAAGCTGGGCGACTGTTGAAAGAGAAAAGAGGAAACAAAGGCGGTTGGATGTGGATAAGAAAATTGAGCAAATGGACAGCTTTGCAGAAGAAAGAATACTTTCGGATGAAGAAAAAGCTCAATGGGTTGAATACAAAAATGTTAGGGAGTCAATCTTGAAAGAGGAAGCATCCGAAGCCTTGCAACAATCAAGGATTAAATGGGCGGTGGAAGGTGATGAAAACAGTTCTTTCTTTCATGGTATAATCAATCATAACAATAACAGTAAGCGAATCACTGGTTTCTTGGTGCAAGATGATTGGTGTGCGGATCCGACTAAAATGAAGATTCATGCTCGAAAGTTCTTTGCGGATAAATTTCGTGAACCATCGATACATAGACCGGATTTTGATTGCCCAGATTTAAAGAAGCTTTCTGACAGTGATGCAAATGACCTCATACGCCCGTTCTCTATTGAAGAAATCAAGGAGGCGGTGTGGGACTATGGGAACGACAAAGCACCGGGACTTGACGGATTCACGTTCGGCTTTATTAAACACTTTTGGGACCTTTTTAAGGAGGATGTGTTGCATATCATGGAAGAATTCTTTGTCAACGGTGAAATTAGTAGGGGGTGATCCTCTTCCTTCATTGTCCTTATTCCTAAATGTGTCGATCCAGTGACATTGAATGAATACCGGCCCATAAGCCTCTTGTGTTGTATTTCGAAAATTATCTCAAAAATACTTGCCAATAGGATCAAGTCGGTTATCCATTTGGTGATTTCGGAAAACCAAATTGGTTTCCTCTCGGATCGGAACATTTTGGATGGACCACTCATTTTAAATGAGGTTCTTTCTTGGGCTAAAAAGAAAAAAGGCAAGTTTTTTTCCTTAAAGCAGATTTGGAAAAGGCATATGACACCATCAATTGGAGTTTTATTGATTCAGTGGCACGACAAATGGGCTTCCCGGTTAAATGGCGACAATGGATTGCGGGTATTTTACGATCCTCGAGAGCCTCAGTTTTAATCAACGGATCACCGACATGGGAATTCCAATGCTTTAGAGGGGTTCGGCAAGGCGATCCCTTGTCCCCCTTTATTTTCATCATGGCACTTAAAGCCCTTTCATGCATGGCAAATAAGGCAGAAAGTTCGGGGCTTCTTGAGGGGATTAAGCTGCCAAATAATGGTTCGTCCGTGTCTCATCTTATGTTCGCAGATGACGTGGTGTTCTCGGGGGTTTGGTGTGTTCAAAAGCTAAAGAATCTCATGCGCCTCCTAAGGGGCTTCAATCTGATCTCTGGTCTCAAAGTAAACCACTTAAAGTCAAATATTTTTGGGATTGGAATTGACCAGCAACAACTAACTCAGGCGGCGACAGTTATAAAGGTTAATCAGGGGGTATTTCCGTTTAAGTACTTAGGAGTCCTGGTGGGTGCAAATATGAACCAGCAAAGACATTGGAAAGAAGTGGTCGATGTGTGCAAAGGTAGACTCTCCAAGTGGAAGGCGAAAACATTATCAATGGGTGGGAGGGTTGTACTTCTAAAATCGGTACCGGATAGCCTACCACTATATTACTTCTCATTTTTCAAAGCTCCAAAGTGTGTAATTCAGCCATTAGAACAACTACGAAAACGGTTTTTTTTTTGGGAGGAGATGAAGATAAAAGGAAAACTTCATGGGTTTGTTGGGATAGAGTTGTTGGACCGACGGATAAAGGGGGCATTGGGTCGGGGACGCTAGAACATATGAACTTGAGCCTCCTTACGAAGTGGTGGTGGAGGTACAAGTTAGAAGAAACGCGCTTATGGAGGAAAGTGGTGTACGCAATTCATACATCTTCTAGATCATGGTCCTATTTACCGATTAAAGGCTCGGGTTTTGGAGTATGGGGATCAATTATCAAGATTGAAAAGGAGTACAATGCTGTCAATAAAAGTATAACGGGTCTAATCAAGGGTGGGTTGGGCGATGGCAATTCAATTCGGTTCTGGGTGGATCTTTGGGTTGGTAATGCACCACTTATGGATCATTTTCCTGAGTTGTTTTTGCTCGAAACAAGCAAGTCTTGTTCCGTAGCAGAGAGGGCTCAAAGGGTGGGAGGGATTGGGGTGGGAAATTGGCATTGGAAGCGTCAACCTGTACAAGTTAATGAACGAAGACAGCTGCAAGATCTGGAAAATCTGGTGACAAATGTTCAACTTTCGTTTGCAGCGGACAATTGGAAATGGACTCTTGAAACTGATGGGGTGTTTTTGGTGAAATCATGTAGAGGGCTGCTTTCGGCACAGGCAGTCCCCTTTTATCCTTTCGAGTGAATTAAATGGGTTCCAAGGAAAGTAAACTTGCTATTATGGAGGGCGGAACAAGGAAGACTAGCAACTAAGGATGGGCTCCTACGAAGAAACATTATTAGTGGCAGCGAAGTTTGTGAGCTATGTGGGGATGGTTTGGAATCGGCGCTGCACCTTTTCACGTCTTGTTTCATTGCCGCCAATCTTTGGAACAAGGTGAGTGAGTGGTGTGGCATTCCTCCCATCTTTGCATTCACGTGTCGAGACCTTCTAGAGATTCACAAAGTAAATGGCTTGGGACGAGTAAAGAAAAAGGCAATTCAGGTCGTAGTTCGAGCAACATGCTGGATCATATGGAAACGAAGAAACAAAAAAATTTTCAATGGTAAAAAGGCTTGTCTGGAGAGCATGCTGGGTGATATAATGGCTCTTTCATTCGCATGGGTCAAAAACAAAGGAAAGCAAGAACAACTAGAGTGGGAGAAATGGAAAATATTTGAAATTTAGATTATAAAGTATAAGATGTAATGGGTGAATTTTGAGTCCCTGTATAGCAGCTTGCTAGTAGGAGTAAACTTTTTACATATTGGGTTTAGTATAATAAAATTGAAGTTTGCTGGCCCAAAAAAAAAAAACTTGTAAACGTCTTTTCGTTGGTATGTTCTTTATACATTGTTAATGCGCTAGCTATGATTACATAAGCTATGCATCTATGCTACTACAATAAAAATATATACATTTGTCAAAATTAGCTTAGACGTTTCTAACAATTTAGACTTGGTTCATTTTCTATATACCCATTACGGATAAACTACACTTCAAAGGCTCAAAGTGATACATTAATAAGAAAAAAAAATCAAAATTGCTACATAACGAACCTATTTGCAAAGAAAGACAAGTATGTGTTTAAATCTTCTCATACCTACGTCCTGGAAAGTCAAAGTATTATTGATCTAGGCCCGATACCTGTTTGTTGTTTAGGCATTTCGTAAACAAAGTTATAGTTAGAGGTAGCACAATAGCAGTTTGGGTTCGTTGAATATTTGGCAACTGCCAGGATATATGTTCCATTGTAGGATATAATCGTGCTATATGAATGGAGCGTTGATGTCTATAGGGATGTGCGCGCACAATACTGCGAGTTTAGTGTTTTAAGGCGATGCACGTTGTCGTGTTTACTGCTATGATTAACACATGTTCATCTCCCCTTTCGTTTCAATGTTCGGTTGGAGCTTTTGATTTTGCAGTAATTTCCCTTTATTTTTCGGCCTAAAGATTCAATTAACGGTTCTAAATAAGAAATAATTGACCTTGCAGCTGAGAAATTGGAACGCTTGGAAGTGGTTTATATTTGTTACTGCATAATGTTATTGACCTTTTGTAGTATATGATATTTAGCTCAATCCGGACAATCTTGACATTTGCTGCTGTGGTCTTTGCAATCACAATGAAATAGTCGAGAGACGTTTATTATTATCCAGTAAATGTATAGTTAATGTTTATTAGTTATTATTAATGATGTAATATGTTTCTTAATACGTTTCTTTTACGGTATATATTTTAAGTACTCTACGTTTTGACGTAAATTTAACCTGCAATGAGTTTTGGCGTAAATTTAATTTAGAACGAGTCAATTTAATTTAGAACGAGTCGGGGACGGCGCCGCAACGTGAGGATCGCTAAAAGTACTAGTTTTGATAAAAATGAAGATACAAGTATTCTTCCTAGAACTATATATTGATGTAATGCGAGGTTCGTACTATACAAAAGCAAAATGTTTTATTATAATCATCTTGATTTAATACATGAACCAATTAGGTCATAAGTTGTCTTCCTACAACCACACTTGGATGTATTAATTATGGGTCTACTCTTTAAATAAGCGATAACTTTCTTCCTACAACCTTCTGGATTTAAGGCATCGCGTGTTCACTAGATACGCCACAAGTTTTCATCTTCCAACCATATCTAATTAATGCACGGCTCTTTATTTTTATTTTTGGAAAGTAGTGTTTCAGCGGTAAATCCCGTGTTGCAAAGCGACCACTGCCCAGGATCGAATCCCATATGAACCACACGGGTTTCTCCTTTCAAACCCAACGGTTATTTTTTCGGTGGAACGTGGGAATCGAACCTGAGACCAAACCCGGGCAGGAACCCTCCAAGGAGGTAAACCTTCCCACCTCAAACCAGCTGGGCTGGAGATCATTAACTCTTTATTTAAATAAGCAATATACAGTAAAATTTTTATAAATTAATAATGTTGAGATCGATACGTTTTATTAATTTAGTGAGATATTATTATATCGATAAATTAATAATTTATTTAATTTAAAAAGGTGTTACGTTTTAAAGTTCCAAGTCCAATGTACATGCACAAATTAATTGAATTTGTCAAGTTTATTGTTTTTGCATAAGTAAAAAGCTAGTTCATGGTACCAAAAAATAAATGGCAAAAACAAGTTTCAAAGCACATTTCTTCTCCATGTACATTAAACATGGTTAGAAATTGTGGTGGATACCATTCAAAATTCGGTCAATGACGAAGTTGAGGATGATTCCTTAACTTTGGAACTGGTCACTCGGAAAAGAAGTATTGCAAGCGACAACTACTCTTCATAGCTTTTTGTTGCAATAAGAGAAGACAATGTCCCGACTCTTAAGTGTAATGAAGAGATTTAAAGATGATCTCAATATAAATTTGAAGTTTAAGAAAAAACAAGTGACTATATATTTAATATTTACTAGACAATCTTAAAATTAGAATCTTTTAGTAATTATTAATTTATAATCAATATATATAAACTGAGACCCATGACCTCTTGGTCTAGTGATATGGTGTCCCCCCTTACAAATGTAAGATTGTGGGTTCAAATCCTTGCAAATGCAAGGTAAGGTGGAATTAAGGTGTGATAAAATTTGCTGTTCAAAAAAAATATATATATACATATACACTGAGATTCCATAAAAGTTATTATCTTATTATTAAATCAATTGGGTCCCATTTTGTATTGGTCCCAAGTTGAGACTATGTGGCCTAGTGGTAAAAGGGCCGGTTCTCTCTTTGGGGGAGCCGGGTTCGATTCCCACGGGAGGCATGTGATGGATACCCCCACCCTTGTGGTGGGGTAGGTGGTTGGGAAGTGATGGAGAGACCCTTGACCCTTGTGGTCATGGGTTCGACTCCTGATTCCTCCAGGTTTTACCGGTTCACTACCGTCGTGCCTTCGTGCGGGTTTGTGGGGCGGGTTTTCCCTGGAACAGGAGACGGGTGGGCCGAAGGGCTCTGTCCGTACGGACTAGAGGCCGTCTGGGGCCCCTTTCAGCCATTGGGGGCCGCGTACAGAGTACCCGACAATACTTTAGTTGATCGTTCAAAAAAAAAAAAAAACAAATTATTAGCTTTAGCAAGGTTATTAATTTATCGAGTATTAATTTATAGAGGTTTTACTGTAGTTTCTTATTACAATTGGGATGACAATGGGATAGTCTCATATAGAATTATAAAATCATGTCCCATGTATGGTCCTATACCTACCGAATATCGAGTATGCCTGAGGTATCCAGTATACGTGTTAGTTTATTAAAAATTACTTGTTGGGATTCTAAGTGCATCTTTTACTATTCTATATTTATATAACCTTAGAAGCCAAGGAAATTAGAAATATAAATGAATGGATTAGAACATTCGCAGAAGGGAGATTTGTATGTGTTTTTGAGCTCACGTAGAGAAGAGAGGGCATGCTGTGAAGTAAATAGGGAGGATGAACATTCTTGTGCAAAAATCCAAAAAATAGGTTTTGTGAGAGGGAGGAAGAATATGAGGACACATTTTTAGGGCGTTTTTGAAGTTGCAAAGAGGGGGAAAACTCCAACAAGGATGACGTGGAGCTGGTTTTGACGCTCCTATTGTGAACACTCTTAGTAGATTACTCTATTATCCATCGCAAAGAAAAAGAAAAAGTTCACGAGAATGATTAGGCAAATGCGTATGTATTTTTGGGGTATTTTTCTTTCTGTTTTTAGAGTCAAACTCATGAAGCTATTAGTATTAGAAAAGGTTGCCAGTCGGGCACTTGTACTATCATTTAGGGTTTGAGTGGTTATTGTTTGATTAGGGCATGTGTAGGGGTTTGTTTCCATGGAGAATAAAATATTATATAGTATTAGAAGGAGCTTTATGGAATTTTATAAGAAAATAGGGTGTAGTGGAAAAAAGCTCTATGAGGCTTTATAAATGGTTGTGTAATCATTGCGTAATTATTGTTTTTTTATTTAAATAACAAATATTTAAAAAGAATAATAATAATGATAATAATAATAATGATGATGATAAAAGGCCAAGGAGACTATTTTCAAGAACCCATTTCTCCAAAAAAAACCCACAAAAACACCTTCTCACATCTTCTTCTTCAACAAATAAACCCTACCTTCTCAACTTCTTCTTCTCCGATCATCAACGGCCGACACCACCAACTTCGATTCTCCTCTCCATAACTCTCAGATCTCTAAAGGTTATCCAATGCCCTTATTAATTTTTAATTTCTTTTATTAACCCCCAACGCCCTTTCCCTTCTTCCAATGCTTAATCTCTCGCCATCTCCATGGCGAGCGCTACCATAGCGCCGACGGTGTTCCCGGCGCTATGCGTGGCCAAAACGCCCACTACACATGAACTTAAAGAACACTTAAAAGAACAAAAAGAAATTCAATGTAAAATAATCTACGATTATCATTCGTCGAATGTTACAAACTGATGCAATAATCCTCTGTATTCGTAACTAAAAGTCCATCCTATTCTTGATATTGATTATAGATATGGAGCAAGTTAAAACCATGGGTGATTATCTTTCATCTTACACCGATTATGTATCATCAATCTTTCACCTGGTAATTGTTGGAGTTTATATATATGTGAATGTGAGTTTTTCCCACATTGGTTGGGGAATGAAAATGAGAGGGGTTTATAAGTTGAAATCAAATGGAAGAGATTAAATTATTCTAGTTACATTATACTTGGGCACCTACTCGCATGCGTAGGGTGATGGGGTTGCAAAAAACACTAAGCTTTTGGGTTGTTTCTCTCAATTTCTCTAATAAGAGAGATGCACAGGCTCCCATAGTACCAGTAAAAAAACTAATCAACATAATGAAATTAATTATCATAAATCGCTTAAACAAGGATAAGGAAACTAATTAAATATTAACTGTTTCATGCGGTTAAAAAAAAGAAAAAACCGTTTCACCATAGAATCAAGGTGACTTACTATATGAATTTGGTCAACATAGTTGATGACGTGAATAGCCTAAAGCAAAATAAAGTTAATAATGTTTCATAATACTACTTCAAAGGTTGAAGGATGTTCCGGGGTCGGTAAAGCACTGATCAAAAGATGACCTGTCTTGTCATCACATTTCTCGGTCAAAGTAAGCAGCTGTCTATATCTCACATGTGGAGATGCTGCAATACACGGACCGCAGGTCCAAAGCCATCCTCGGCTAAAAGTGGTATGTCCCCAAGTTGCATCATGGACCAAGATATTATCTCTACTCAAAGAGGAAGATGCTTCTTCTATAAATCAGATCACCAATTTAGATCTGAACACACCTTTTCTATCATTCCCACTTACACACATCTTCTATTCTCTTTGATAATACATGTGTGGAGATTCTCTTTATCACACTAACACTTCACTTGAGTTTATTACTACATTTCTGGCTTTGAGTCTCACTCACACCAGAATTATAACACTCAAATAATAATAATCTTGAACCTCCTTCTACGTTTTGCAACGTAGGGGGACACCACGACATGCGTTAGGCAAAACGAAACCCTTCAACCCTTTTACCCTTCCTCGGACTCTAAACTAACGTTGGACTCATATTTGTTGTAGCAACAAGTTGGCGCCCACCGTGGGGCTGCGCCATTGTTTCCTTTCAAAAATCAATTGTGTAGCTCCAACTCTTCGATATGTCTGGCCATGAGTCTCCGGAAGAAGTGAACCAATCCTCTCCCAACATAGATCAGAATTCTCAACAAATCTGTGTCTTTCTCAACTCCTGGAAGCACTCCAATAGGTGCAGCCTCTCCGGAGCTCTCTCTCTTCCAGACACCAACTCCTTCTCGTTTAGGGGTTGCATCTCCTCTCCTCAACACTGCGAGAACCCCAGAACGTGTAGATCTGACTCCCAAAGGAGTTGCAAACAACTTCTTGCAGTTGAGGTCTCTCCTTAACCAACATGTGATGAAAGAAAGGGAAAAAGGAGTGAGAATACGACTAGACTATAGCGAGGAAGAGCCTACATTCTCACAAGGGCCACCTCTTCCTCCTCATCACACTCCTTCTAGCTCTCGGTCCACTCTCCCCAACTCTGGAGCATGACCTAGCTCAACTCTTCCTGCTTTTTATCATGCACCTTACTTGCAGGGGATGTCGAGTCCTACTCCCTTCCCCCTTTTCACATCTCAGCCTTCAACCTCAGGTGCACGCATAGGGCATGAACTCACTTTAGATTAGCTCTTACAGTCTCCGATCTCGAGTGTACCACCCTGAGTTCCCACTTCATGGGGACAAGCTATGGCTACTTTGCCCATGGCTCGAAGTGCATCCATGAGCATGCCTATGGGAGTTAACAATAAAACAATGCCTGAAAGCCTTCAAGGCTTCAGCCTCATGCCTCACATGATAGCCCAAATGATGGCTCACTTTCCCTGGCAAGAGAAATCCCGTTGGGTCTATCTCCGTATAGTTTGATTCCTATCACGTAAGAGGAATCCCCGATAACATATACCTGTCAAGAGAAACGTCATCTATGTAAGGACAAGTTTTCATTAGTTGCTCCCACTCATCTTGAGGTAGGTTCTTAAACCCACTTAGTTCTTGATGAAGAGAATTTCATTATGATTCCAACACATTTTATGCTTGCATCAACCCATACATAAATCTTATTGACTTACGGACTAAGTGTTCTTAACCTTCAGTTTAGAACTTTCAGGTTGCTTAATGAGCATGTAGGTCATTGTTATGGAAAGTTGTCTTAATGTCCATCTAATGTGGCTCTTAGTTATTATGAACTATTAGGACGGTAATGATCCTCAAAGAAATCTCTTGAAACACAAATAAGAAGATTCTTTGATAATCTAATCCTTCTTGAGTATAATCGTTTACAATCAATCTTATCTTATAAGATTCCCATTCGGATCTAGTTTAATTATGAATACATTTAGGTTATTCAATCAAATCCTAAACGTTATTCTAATTTATGGAATTAAATTTTGCTAATAATAGCTTTATTCCATTTAGAAGATTGATTGATGCTAATGATTTTAGTTAGAAGAGGTAGGATCGGTAAACTTTCCAAACATCCATTTTGAGTTAGTTAGGCAGGTTACATAATCATCAAAATTAATGGGCTTTTAGACCTAGATGACTTCCTGAGTTGAACATTGGGTTTATTATGATACAAACTTAACTTTAGTTAAATGCTTTTTCAGGTATATAAGGAGCAACATTAGTTTCTAAGTGTGTAAGAGTTGGTGCAATAAGGTGTACAAGAGGAATAATCGAAGTTAAATTCGGAGTTAAACTTAATGAGTTCTCGAATTTTAATGAGTGTCTTCCCCGCATCTTGTACTTCCGGAAAGCCATGATAAGGACTTTTACAGCTCCCACTGACCTCAAAAATCTTAATAAATTCAGCATGGTTAAGGTATAATATTTGGAAGATCCATAGATTTTAATAGAGAAAACAACTTAATGATGTTTATTGTCGTTTCTCTTGATGAGGATTACTTTAGTAAGAAATCTAAGTTCGCCCATATTTAGGCATCCACAAAACTTTGTTAGGAGTACGTTAAATGCTAAGGTGACAAGTTGTGATAGAGTGTTGTCCAGTGCAAGAGATGTAATTTGAGGATAGATCAAATTGCCGTTCCCCCCACCCCTGTAACTTTTGCAAGTTATAATTAGGACACTTAATGCTCCCAGTAATCTTTTAGGTCTCTTAGTACCTCCACATGATGGTTTTAGCGATGCGTGTGTACGAAAATATTTCATATATTTTATACTTGATTTCCCTTATCGTCCAAATTTCATAAGAAATTCTAAAGACATACTTAGAAGAAATCTTATTAAGTATATATGAATTGGTTTCTTTAATACTTTGGTCTATAGGAAACAAAATAGATATAATTAGATATTTATCTAAGCTCCACTAATGTCAATTAGTTATGACTTATGATGCAAACCCATTTATTCCTTTCGCCATTTAATGTTTAGGGCGTTCAACAAATGCTTTAAAGTCACTGAGAATGAAATTTGATAGCCAATCATCCTTTAGTGACATGGTCTTGATTTCTCATGAAATTTTGGTCCTAGTGGATGAATTGCATGGGTCTCATTTTTCTTTGTTAAATTCTCATTTTCATGATAACAAAGTTGTGAAAAGGTTATTGGATCATCTAGTTTTATTTCACAAGGTTTCATTCAAACAATATGAGAGTTTGACTTAATAGTGTCTTTGGTTTGGTCATTAAAACTTTATAACTGTAAAAAAATTGTAGCTTTTAGTATTGATACTAAATTCTGAGTAATCTCAAGAATATCGTAAGGTATCATAAAGCTTCAATACTAAGATCGGTTATTAATGGTTAATAGATCTTAATTTTGCCACCAACTCTCATCTTAAGAATTTGTTGAATTATGGTGAGAAAACGTATAAAACTAGACTCATCCATCATGTGTTAATCGGAATTCATTAGAATTTGTGGAGTTAAATATCCTTAATTAGGAACTACATATCTTAGCCAGCTGTTCTCTTTTCTTATGGGTAATCTCATTGCTTATGCCTATTCTTAATGGCACAGTTTTGCTTAGTAAGACTTTCCCTTTGGATAAACTTATAGCTGAAAGTAGTACTTGCATTTTGTTTCCAGACCTTAGAATTATCCTCTCTATGGTAATTATTCTTCCTTATTTAGGTTTAATGGTAGTAAGGTGAATAACATCAACTTTTCTAATTTAATGCGTTCGTTTTCCTGTACGTAGTTTGCTATCAACACACTCATTTTACTTTGGTATTTTTGAGTGTTATAGTTGAATCATAACGCATCTAATCGTACTGGTGGAAAAAGTTATTATGCACTAGAAAATTTATTGATTTCCATGTGTAATCCCTTAGCTTTATGGGTCATGTCATTCAATATTAAGATGTATTCACAGATGCCATTCAACCATAAAGTTAGATTTATTTATTGCATGCTTCTTAGGAATGCATTATATTCTTTCATTTTCCATACATAATACATTAGTCTTAGGAATTTTAGAATCTTTAATAGCTCACCTGATAGGAATCCGTAAAAACGTTCTTGATTACCATAAGAGACATTTTGTGTATCCCACTTTCTTATGCTCAATGTTATTCTGTAATACTTTATCAGATAGAGCGTAGGAATGTTATGTCTTAAGAGGTAATTTAAGACTTAATAAGAACAAAGTTTAAGATAACACTTCTTAGTTTTGATAACTAGAGTGGATCAGTTAGTTGAGATAGTAATTTATAGAAGAATGTGAGATTAGTTTCGAGTTACAGGTATTGATGTAAGGCAGACTTAGTTTATGATCATTATATTAATAAAGGATTGTGAGGATCAATTTTGTAATGAAGATGTGATAATATATAATAACACCAACATAATCTACTTAAATAACATGCTCTAGCTTTAGCTATACGCTATTTATTTAAGTATTAAGTTGCTAACAGTGCATGTAACACATCACCTTTGGACAGAAGTGAGACACTCAAAGTTCTAATGCAATACACTTGGTTCACCAACATAATCTGTTACACATCACCTTTGGGCAGAAGTGAAACCTTATGAAAATTATGTGAACCAAGCTACAATGCTTAACGAGACCTTATCTAACGAACTAATGTGACACATCACCCTTGGGCAGAAGTGACACATAAAATGTGATTTCAAGTTAAGCAAGGTTTTGGTAATAATGTTTTGAATAAACTTGATACATTATGTTTTATCAAAACACCAAATTTATTAGAGATCCCGGAAACTAATGGGTTCTCTATGAGCTAATGAGTTCCCAGAAAAATATTAAGTTCTCGAAAAATAATGAGTTCTCAAAAACATATATGTATTTAATAAATGGTAAGATATGTTTCTTGATAATTTTATTACTACTAGCAGGGAACTAGTGCGTTGCGTCGAAGTCGACAATACTGGGCGGAACTGTAATTCAAACCTTAAAGCGATTAAAAGATTCAACATGTAAGGAGTATGTTTGTGCGTGTGTAAGCACCTGTGCTTCGCAATGGGGTAATTTTTTAAATACTACAAAGAGATATGATAGCATGCTACCACCACAATAAACAGGACCAATAGCAGCGACACATGTCGCCGCTAAAAGTGGCACGGGTCACCGCCATTGCTCCCGTTGCTATTGCCCGGCCGCTATTGCTCCTGTGTTGCCGCTATTGCCTCTATCACCGCTATTGGTCTTCATAAATAGCAGCGACAAGTTCCCTCTATTGCCTCTACCACGAATAACATAAGGAGTTCTCAAATACATAATGGGTTCTCGAAGATATAATGAGTTCTCGAATAACATAATGAGTTCTCGAAGACATAATGAGTTCTCGAATAAAAGACATAGTTAGAAACTAATGTTGCTCCTTAATGTTTCTAAGTGTTATTTGTCTAACTATCAACCTCTAATAATCCCTCTATTTATACACCTAGGGGACACCCTAATATTATGTCATTAAGGGTAATTCCGTCCATCAAGGAATAACCTATTATTGACTTAGGGATATATTAGTAATTGACCATAATTAGATAAATGATTGTGATGGCTATAGAGATATAAATATACGAACATAATGTATATTTATTCTAACACGAACTCATCACATAATCTGACCGAATCGCCAACGATGAACCCACACTATCCGTGTCATCACTATCAAGCATTGCAACATTCTTACGCTGTGCACTACCTAAAAAATCCAACCAAACGCCAAACCTTTATTAAATCCTCATAAAATCCCAATCACTTTATTAACGTACACAGACTAAATAATCACATACCAAATTTTAAACATAAAAACAAAACTCTAGAATCAATTGAACGCAATAACAACCTTATAACCAACAACACAAACTGAACAACATAATCTAGATCCAAGTAAACAAACCACTTACGTTGTTTACCCATTGTTGACACCTACAAGTAAAATTCGCTACAAGGAAACACAAGGTTGACTTTAGTAACCAACAAAAGTTATAAAAAACAGGTGAGGAAGGAAGTGAATTGTTTTTGAATGATTGACAAAGGTAATAAACAAACTTGACTATGTAGGGTTCTACGGCTTGATCTCTTATATTATAGCATTTTATTAAACTGTTTTTGGTCTTTATTGTATCAAAAGTGTGTTGGATATCAAGCCTTTGAAAAATTACACTCTTACACACCAAGATAGTATTTACTGATGTTGTTGTGTAAAGTATGATTCAAAGTATCATATGTGGAAGAAAGTAACTGTACGTATACAATATTAAAGTAGGAAAGAACTTGCAAAAGGAAAAGTGGTGTTTATTCAATAAAATAACACAGCTTTATATAGCCTACAATGAAACAACTCCTAGCTAAAATAATGCATAAAATACTGACTCCACCTAACAACCTAAGGAACAGGTACAAGTCAAGACCCATTCTTTCACCAACGTTCACTTCCTCCAACGTAAACTTCCACAAGAATCGGTCAACCAAAGTACAAAGTCCAACCTATTAAATAATTAAATAAACCAAATAAAACACAAATGTTAAGTCTTCAAGTTTTTCCATGCACGTGAACCCATTGAAGTCCTAACTTATTTCATGCGACTATAGATAACTAGACTCATGACCCATTTGACCCGTAAACAACCGATTAACCCCAACAATCACCCCTTAATCGGTTGTTCATATCATCCGCTCACAGCAACGTCGGTTCATCATCCTCATATCTGTTCAAGTTGAGCTCTTCCTTTTTCTCCCACTTTGGACACTCTGATATAAAATGACCGAACTCATTGCACTTGAAGCACTTCACACGACTCTTGTCCCGTTGTACTCGACCGTCACCTCGACCTCTCCCGGACTCCCGACCTCCACCTCGGCCACGCCCATAGTCGTCACGGTTCGATTTACTACAACCACAATGCTCACACTTGTGCTCCTTTTCTTTTGCCTTCTCATTGGAACCTGCAAACAAAAGTTGGTTTTGATGCCCGTTTTGAGTCTCCTCATCCTTGACTCTTTCTTCATACGCCTTAAGCCGACCCACAACATCATCATAACCGATGGTCTTCAAGTCTACAACCTGTTCTATAGAAGCCACCATATGAATAAAACCTTTAGGTAACCTATTAAGGAATTTCTTTAGCAACTTTGTTTCTTCTATCTCCGAACCAAGTGAGGCGGCTCGTGAAGCATACCCCGACAACTTGTTAGCAAAGTCATCGACAACTTCTTGGTCCTTCATCTTTAGATTTTCAAACTCTCCCATGAGAGTTTGTATTCTTGCCTCTCGAATCCGCTCCGCACCCAAATGACGGGTTTTGAGAGTAACCCACATATCCTTTGCGGTTAGGAAATTTCCTATTTGCAAAACTTGGTCTTCGGTTAAGGCTTGGAACAAGAGAGCCATTGCAAGATTATTCTTCTTAGCATCCAGATTTGTTCCCGGTTCAATCATCTCCCATACCCCATGAACATTGAAAATGACCCGCATCCTTATTGCCCAAACCGTGTAATTCGTGGATGACAACACCGGACATTGAAGAGACACGGTGCTGTTATCTTTGACAACGGCCAATGCTTGATCCTTTGGTGGAGCCATTCTTGCGATTTACTGCACTACCAAGGTTATATAATCAACTAAAAAACGCTGCTTGAAAGTATTACCTGCAAACACCTTTTGCTACCTTTCACCCGCTGTTTTTACACCTTTGATTAACACCTTCTGGTTGCTTAATCTCCCTTCGTTCTTCGATCAATAAACTGGGTTAACAAGCCCGCTGATTTGGCCTGAATCACGACTCGTCTGCTACCCTTTTGACCCCCTAGAACGTAAAATCTCAAAACAACTGACCTGCGATCACCTAAGTTTTCCGATCACTGCTGATCTAATGCATTTCTGATCACTGCACACTGGTCACCTCCTATCGCTGCAGCCTTGAAAACTTCGAACACCCCTTCTGCGATCAGAATGTGCAGCCCCTCTTACTCAATATCAGCTCTGATACCAAATGTTGGATATCAAGCCTTTGAAAAATTACACTCTTACACACCAAGATAGTATTTACTGATGTTGTTGTGTAAAGTATGATTCAAGGTATCATATGTGGAAGAAAGTAATTGTACGTATACAATATTAAAGTAGGAAAGAACTTGCAAAAGGAAAAGTGGTGTTTATTCAATAAAATAACACAGCTTTATATAGCCTACAATGAAACAACTCCTAGCTAAAACAATGCATAAAATACTAACTCCACCAAACAACTTAAGGAACAGGTACAAGTCAAGACCCATTCTTTCACCAACGTTCACTTCCTCCAACTAAACTTCCACAAGAATCGGTCAACCCAAGTACAAAGTCCAACCTATTAAATAATTAAATAAACCAAATAAAACACAAATGTTAAGTCTTCAAGTTTTCCCATGCACGTGAACCCATTGAAGTCCTAACTTATTTCATGCGACTATAGTGAAAATGAAAAAAATGTGACATGATTAAAATAGTGGAGATACATTTATGTTACTAGTAAGATATTATCATATTCTTTCGCAATTACAAGATAAATAACCGTTCACACTTCGAAACATACAGGTATACATTGATGTTATTAACTATTAAGTTCACAATATATACCAAAATAACACACAATAAAATTAATATCGGTAGATGCTTAATTAATGCAAATTTTAGTTGAGTTCACTTCTTCGTTTTAATCTGACCTTGAGACCATGCTTCATATGAAGTATAATAGAATTTGCTGGAAGCACTGGATGATCTTCTACCAGCTGAATGTGGTAATGGTAAATAATCGAGGTTATGACCATCTTCAGCTGAGAGAAAGCCATATTCTTACCTAAACAAGCTCTCGGTCCAGCATTAAATGTTGTGAACTTATATGATGGTTCATTTTTTATTCCTCCATTATTAGAAATCCATCTTTCAGGCTTAAACTCCATGCAATCCTCCCCCCATATTGATTCCATCCTCCCCATAGAATAAAAAGAGAGAATAATCTTCGTATTTTGATTAACTTGGTGGCCACTTGGAAGGATTTCTGGTTGTAAAGGAGATTTGTGGTTGAAAGGAACTGGGGGATACAACCTTAAGGATTCACATAAAGCTCCATGAAGGTAAATCATTTTGTCTAAATCTGTCGTGTTCCATCTTTTATATGAACCTACCTCCAAATGCGTATGTATCTCTTCTAGAATCTTATCTTCTACTATTGGGTTGGTCGCAAGAAGATAAAAGAACCAACATAGAGCGCTCCCGACAGTATCTTTTCCTGCCGCCATCAAATTATGTATGGTGTCTTTTTGAAATTTTGTTGGATCTAAAGAAGTGCCACTCTGATTTGTAAGCTCACTCATGATAGCTGTGGAAAATAGGAACTTTTCTATGTTATTGCACTCCTTTATTTGGGCTAAGCATTTGTATATGAGCTCATCAACATTTTTCTTTGCATCACTAAACCTCTTTTCTGTCCCCACCTTAAGAATCTGTTGCAGTTTCCAAAGGTGTGGGGGAGTAAGATGCCTAAGCAAAATAGCTTCTTCGGCATTAGCGAAGGCTTGGAAACTAGGGATATAAGGAAAATTAAGAGAGAGGCTTTTTGGGTCGTTATCAAGGAGTAATATGCATACGGAGTCAAAAGCAAACCTTTGAAATATATCTTGTAAATCGATTTCAGAGCCGCGTCTACAAATAGAATCAAGTATTGGTAGAAGCCCATTTTCCACTTTGTTCCACATAGTTGTTTCCATCATAGTCTGAAATCCTGGTTGCTTGAACACTGAAAAAATTATCTTGCGGTTCATCTCCCATATCTCACCGTCGGAATTGAGAATTCCATCTCCTAGGCTGTAAAAGATCTTACGGAATTTGTCACCTTTGGGATAATTGTTGAAGTTTTTGCTTAGAATGTGGTGGATGTCCAAGGGATCCGTGGTAAGTAGCATATCCAAGTTGGCGAACCACGGGCCTTTGAGTATGACTGTACCACCACTTTGTATGAGAATTTC
Organism: Ambrosia artemisiifolia; assembly: GCA_032199755.1. Classification (NCBI taxonomy): domain Eukaryota; kingdom Viridiplantae; phylum Streptophyta; class Magnoliopsida; order Asterales; family Asteraceae; genus Ambrosia; species Ambrosia artemisiifolia. Next base: position 13,240,713 of record CM063518.1, on the reverse strand, counting down.
AGCTGTGAAATCTAGGAATCGGTGAGCATTTACAAGAATCGCAGGTGTCATACCAAGAATGGGCCAATTTGTAGGGATAACACTTCTTTGTTTTTTATGTCTATACATAACTACTATAATCGAAACTAGATTGAAAAACAAAAAGATAATGACCAAGTATTCAAGAAAAGCCATTGGAGAAAAGATATGAACTTATTCTTTGATTGGATGGGATTATAATCGGTAGAGGTTTGTCCTTTAAATAAGCCATAAGTTTTCTTCCTACTGATCACTTGATGTAACACAATTGTCACATTCATTAGTCCTTTCATTCGCCATTAATACACTTACCTAAATGAGTACCACTTGCTATCGTCTCCTAACAGTTAACTCTCATTCATCACTTTCTTTCTACGTGGTTTGATGTGTATTGCATCTTGCAAATGGCATACCAGGAGCACGAGCTTGCCTCATCCATGCATTGGTTCTGCACGTGTTCTTGTCTTCCATTTCACAAGAGTCTGCTTCCATGACTCGAACACGTGACCTTCAGGTTACATGCCAACAAGCTTGCCGTTGAGCCTGGCAGCGATGTTATCGTATCTTGCAAATAATTAACGTATACTATATGTAGCCAACATGTGCACCTTTGACGAAATATATATTAATGTTTGTTATGGATTAAACATGTCAAATTTCAAACATGGTAAAATTGATCTCCGAAATTGATCTTCAAACCTCTAAAAAAGAGAAAGTATACAATATAAAGTCCCTTAAAATAAGAAGCGTAAGAAGCCACCAGAGATTGACACCTGTCAATTTAACCTAATCACAGTTAAACACAATAAAACCTATCTTCCCTGTTCTAAACCTAACCCATTCTCATTTTGAAACAAACCGATTACAAATTCTATACACAAATTAACATTAACCTCAATCGATCAAACAACATGCTTTCCAACCCACAATCCTCACCGACAAAGCTGCCACGTCATCTCTGGTTTACCAGCAGCTCGATCCACTGAACGGCTCGAGATATTAGATGATGAACAACATGTTATAAGTTTTAGTGTGGTTGACGGTGATCACCGCCTTGCTAACTACCGGTCTGTTACTACACTCCATCCATCACCTGATGGTGATGAGATAGTGGTTGTTAAGTCTTATGTTGTTGATATACCTCCATGGAATACAAAGGAAGAAGCTTGTGTGTTTGTGGACACAATTGTTAAATGTAACCTGCAATCTTTGGCTCAGATCTATGAGAACAAACTCCGGTGAAGAATATTATGAAATTGAGGAATACGAGCAGAGAAAATATGCAACATTGATATATTTAATGTTGGAGCTATAGGGAGTGCGTCTAAAAGAGAAGGAGTGCGTTTGATGATAATTTTTGGAATTGAATTTTGATGCAGGGAGTGCGTCCAAAATCATAGGGAGTGCGTCCAAAATTTTCAATGAGTGCGTCCAAATTTCAATAAGTGCGTCTGTAATTTTTGATAAGTGCGTCTGAAATTTTGATGAGTGCGTCTGAAAATTTTGATGAGTGCGTCTGAAATTTTTATGAGTGCGTCTGAAAATTTTATGAGTGCGTCTGTTTTTCACCAACTTCATCTTCTTCCTCTGCAACTTTTTTGATGAGTGCGTCTGAAATTTTTATGAGTGCGTCTGTTTTTCACCAACTTCATCTTCTTCGCAACTTTTTTTAACCTAATTTTTATGTTTTAATCATCCTTAATGAAACAAAATCCAGAGTATTCGACAACTATTACAATTCATAATTGTTCATATGATTAGTTTAAATCCTCTGTTTTTTATTTTTTTTAGATTCAAATACTGATCGTTCATTTTGTAATCGATTTTTTTTTGAATTGTGCAATCATTCTGAACATAAATCGATCTGAAAAAGATGAAAAATCAGGGTTCAAATTAGTTATGTTGTTACGATTTGAAAAAAAAAAATAGACGGTTAGAAGGTTTTTTCCTATTTTACGCTTGGTTAGTTTTAACCCAGGTATGGTTAGGGTTTTTAATCTGCATCCTTAATCTAATGGCTGAGATTGCTTCTTACGCTTCTTACGTTAAGGGAGCTTTACACGTTATCTCTCCCCCTAAAAAAATACCATTTCTTTGACCAAAAAAAGTCAAACTCCACAATATCTACACTGCCATGATTCAAGAAACAAACTAAAGAAACTTTCAAATTTCAAACATGGTAAAATTGATCTCCGAAACTGCTTTTTGTCCTTTTGCTTTGTAATATCCCAAGAAACCCAAACACAAAAGACAAACAATCAATAAATTCTTTTATCCCTTGTTTACTTTATGGCACAAGAACCATACAGAGATTCTTTTTGTTCTCCACCTAAAATTCTGACTCTCTTCTTCTTCTTGCACCAATAACAACCAGACTAAAACACGACAAACTCCCAAACAAATCTAACCTTGCTCACGTAAGATATATTTATAGGCACTAATTAGGTTAAAACCCTATGCTAAACTTGCTCAACAAGTTAATCATAGCTATGGTGGGGCGGTGTTCGCGGGCATCACAGTCATCACGGACCACCCGCCCACCCTGATAAATGAACCAATCAGGTCATAAGTTGTCTTCCTACAACCACATTTTGATGTATTAATTATTGGTCTATTCGTTAAATAAGCGACACATGCGTGTTCTCTAAATAAGTCACAAGTTTTCATCTTCCAACCATATCTTAAATTAATGAATGGCACACTCTTTAAATGAGCAATATACTTTCTTATTACAAAGTGGAAGAACAAACTCAAAGTCGGATGCTATTGCTATCTATCTTAGAGTTGCTATTGAGGAAGATGAATTTCTTTCTCGATGGGGTAAGGCTACATGGTATGGATTCCCCCCTCCACCTCAATTTTTTCACTAACAATAATCAGTGTGAGAGAATATATAAAATCGCCCATTGTTATACATAATCAGTGTCAAACATTGTTAGAGATCCAAACACAACATTGACTAATGCTCGTGAAAATTTTTAACCCTAATCTCATATCCAAATACCCGTCTTAATGTATTGCATTTCCTATTAGTACCCATGGCATCTTGAGCACCGTTGTTCTTGAATCCTAGATTTAACTAAATCTTCAAATACGTAGTCGTTCATATTCGTATTGGCAAATAAATAAGAAAAAAAATATATGCATACAAGTTAAAAAAATATCAATAATCGTCAATCATGTGTTCAATGATTTAAATGCTATTTTTCAAGACCGTATGACCCTTTCCATTGAAAATGAAGCCATCAAATCTACATCTTTTTTCTACTAATCAATTTTTTATTTACAGTATGAACCTTTCATTCGACAGTAACGTCCAAGGGAGAATCTGCTAGCGCAATTCATGTTTGTCCGTTGTTCGAATAGACTAAGAATTGTCGGGTGCTGAAAATGTATGTATTGTAATACTTAGCCTAGTAATTAGGTATCGAGTATTTGATTTAAGACAACTTAGAGTCAAAACATGTAGAGTAGAGAACCGGTTGAGCGGGCGTTGATGCGAGTGTCGTTCGGTCGATAAAAACAATTTATAAAGAACTTAATTACTCAAGACTAGCAAGGGTAAGTATGGTCATCTCCAAGGAATTGGGGCTAGCTTAGTTTAAAGTTAACAAGTTTTTGTTTCTAAAATTGTTGGGACGAAGAGGATTGACGAAACCACCTTTTGATAACCTTAGTCTTTTCCATATCTGCCTAAGTATAGAACTGCTGAAGAACAAAATGAAGAAGTACTGAAGAACAAACACAAAGTACTGAAGAGTAAATTCATCAGAAGTTCTGAAGTCTAACCAGACATTTCACTGAAGAACTACTGAAGACAAACTGCTCATCAGCAGTTTGTCACTCATCAGCACTTTCACTCAGAAGCTTCTAACCGACTGAAGATCAGCAGTTTTACTATTATATTGTTTTGTTAAAGTCTTGATTTCAAGTTTCAATGTACAGACTGTAGTAACCTTATCTTAGCATAATATCTTTGTTAAATATCTTAGATTACTTCAGACTACAGTTTAGTACATTAGTCTATAAATAGATGAGTTTGTTCATCTATTTTCATATGTGATTTTGTGTAAAATCTTTGAACTTATATTGAAATCCTTCGGGCTTTAAACTTATAATTTCCACTTCACATCTGAGAAACATAAACTGCTATTACTGCTTTATACTTAGATCATTTATTGTTTCTCATTTATTATTCAGTCAAGGGGGAGTAATAACTCCTCATCAAAGTGATCTTTTAGACCTTTGAACACTTGTATTTCCGCTGCTTAATAACTCTTATATAAATCTGATAAACACATAAGTGTTCATAGAAACAGCCACTGATCCAACAATTGGTATCAGAGCGTCTGGTTAATCTGATCAAAATCAATCTAACAAATTGAGATTCAGACACAGGCTCAATATTGATATTCAATAAAAAGGATAAAAGGCTCACTTTTTAAATCCATCACTTTAAGAAAGTATTGACAAATCCAAACTTCTTAAAAATGGATCCCTACAATACTGGATCTGCCAACAAACCTCCTATGTTAGTCAGAAATGAATATAACATATGGTCTAAAAGGTTGGCACATACTATTTCTCAAACAAACACTGGCTGTTGGAGGTCTGTAGTTTTTGGACCTCACAAACCAGTTGTTACTGATCCAGAGGGTAAGACTGAAAGACCAAAGGATCCAAAAGAATACACGGAGGAAGATTTCCTAAAGTTTGAGCTTGATGCAAAAGCTTTCTCCATGTTGGCTATGGCTCTCCCAAACGAAATTTATGCTGGCCTTTTACACTGTGAAAGTGCCAAAGAGCTATGGGATTGCCTAAAAGAGCAGTTTGCAGGAACTGCTGAGGTGATAGCCAACATCAGAGAAATATTGGCTCAACAATATGAAACTTTTACTCACATAGAGGGTGAAACTTTAACTCAACAGTTTGAAAGATTTTCTTCACTCATCTCTGAGTTAAAAATAAACAATCAGACCTATACAACTGAGTCTATGTTACATAGATTTTTAAGGTCTTTACCTTCAAAATGGGAAACTTACTCAATAGTCCTCAGAACCAGTTCAGATTTTAACACCTTGAACCTAACTAGGTTACATGGTAAATTATTAACTTTTGAAAGAGAAATCAATCAAAAGAAAAAGCTTCAAGAATCTGGTAAAACTGCTGATGACTATACTCCGGGTAGCACAGCCTTATTAGGACATGACTCACCATCCTGTTCTAATAATTTTGGTTCTTTTGACCACATTGACATAACAGCTGGGATCTCATCAGATGGATCTTTCCCAGCTTATGACAATGAAGAACTAAGTCAAACTGCTGACAACATGTGTTTCATCATGGATGATTTAAAATACTTTAGCAGTGATGACTTAGAAGAAATGGAAATATTGCACCAACTGGCCTTGTTAAGCTTAAAAACTAACAAATTTTACAAAAGGTCAGGAAGGAAATTTCCAGGACTAAACAATTCAACAAAAGTTGGTTTTGACAAATCTAAATTGAGATGTCATAAGTGTCAGAAGTTGGGACACTTTGCTAGAGAGTGTAGAAGCTCTAGCTATAACCAACCAATGTCCTCTGGAAATCAATATAACCCCTCATATAATAGGAATAATGGAACTAATGGGAGTGCTCATTTTGTACAGGCACAAGCTCCAAATGTCCAATATGTGCCACAAGTACAATATGTACAGATGCCTGCTCAACAACAACAGCAGCTCATGCCTCCATTTCCAACTGCTCAACTTCCTGCACAAACTCAACAACCCCCTCAGCAACAAAGCTTATTTACCTCAGGGTATGTTGACTGGAGCAGTCTTCCTTATGACACATCAGAATGCAGTCAGGATTCAGACAATAAGGTCTATGATGTCAACTGGGGAGAACCTGATAATGGCAGAAAGAATTTTGCCTTAATGGCTTTTGAAGGATACTCTTCAAATTCTGCTCTAACACAGGTATCACAACAATCTCTGTTAAAGCTTTGCACTAAATCTTGCAAAGAATCATTTGCTTTAATTAGAGAAACCAATGTGCATTTACAAGGCAAATCCAATGACATGGAAAGAAAATACACACAAATGAAGTGTGATTTGGAAAGAAAAGTCATGTTGAAAAACAAAGAAATCTCCAAACTAAATGATAAATCCATTGAAACAGAAGCACAAATTAAAACCATGATAGACAGCCTAGGAAAAGTCAGACAAGAGCTTGCTGACACCAAGGTTGATTGTGAAAAATGGGTTGAGTCTTGTAAAGGGTATCAAATGTTACTTAACAAACAAACTGCAGCCAATGTTAAGTTTGGCATTGGATATACCCACACTGAATCACCAACAGATTTCACCCACAAAACTGATAATGATGGGAAGAAATTGATTCAAACTTCTGATATGGAGGAATGCACATCCTACCATCAGAACTTCCTCAAAAAGGGAAGTACTGCAGAAGTTAAAACTACTGACAATAAGCCATCAGCAGTTTCAACTACATCAGGAGTTGAGACCCTGAAAACTGCTGATGACCTATTTCAAAAATCAGATTTTGTCAGTAAATTGCCTTCTAGCTCTCTTATTCTATCTAAAAGGAAAGAGAAGGCAAAAGCATGTGAAATATGTGGTCTATTTAACCACATAACTGAACTTTGCAAATTTAGAAAGGTAAATCAGTTAAATAAACAAAGACAACAACTGATTGTGGGAAAACAGATAAAACAAGATTTTCAAAATACCTTTTTTCCCAACAAACAACAATCAAACAAAACCCTTTCTAAGAAGAAGCCTTTATCTCAACAAAGGTCATCTTCTCAAAGTTCAATTTCAGAAGTTTCACCTAACCCATCAGCAGATTCACAAACTGCTGAAGTTAAAGATTTGATAAACCCGGTTAAACTTCTGATGACCAAAGTTGATGGTGGAAACCAAAAAGAACCCACCATTGTTCTTAATGACAAATCCATTGCCAAAAAGACATGGATTACTAAAAATGGTCCACAACAAGCTGCACCTGTTCTCAAGAGCAAACCCAAAGCCAAATTGGCTTGGGTTGCCAAAACTAACTAATTTGCTATCTTGTGCAGAGAGTCTCCAGAGGTTTAAATAGCATATGGTATGTGGATAGTGGAGGCTCAATGCACATGACTGGATGCAGATACCTGATAAACAATTTTATCAGCCAAAGAGAAGGATCTGTGTCCTTTGGGAACAATGCCAAGGGATATGTGCTAGGATATGGCAATGTATCCTCAGGCAAAATGCAGTTTGACAAGGTCAATCTGGTTGAAAACCTTGAGTACAACTTGCTGAGTGTCTCTCAAATGTGTGACAAAGGATATTCTTCCTTTTTCACAAAGACAGCATGCAAGATCATATCACCAGAAGGCCAGAAGTTGATAGAGAAGATCATTGAAGATCATACTTTGCTGATTGCCAAAAGATGTGGCAATGTCTATGCAGTGGACATTGAAAAAGACAAAGTATTGAACAAGACTGCCTGTTTCTTCTCAAAGGCATCAACTTCAGAAAATGATCTCTGGCATAGGAGACTTGGCCATGTGAACTTTAAAACCATCAATAAAGTCACAAAAATGGGCTTGGTCAGAGGTCTACCTTTGAAGGAATATCAGTGCAAAGAACACTGTGTTTCCTGTCTTAAAGGTAAACAGCATAAGTCCTCTTATAAGTCTATTGAAGAATCAAAAACAACTGCATGTCTTCAACTACTCCATATGGACTTATTTGGACCAGTCAAAATCATGAGCCTTGGTAAGAAGAAGTACTGCTTGGTCATCATTGATGACTACTCAAGATTCACATGGGTCTTCTTCTTATATTCCAAGGATGAGGCAGCTGAGATCATCAAGTTCTTTATTCTACAAGTAGAGAAGCAATATTCTCTATCTGTCAAAGTCATCAGGAGTGACAATGGGACAGAGTTCAGGAACAAAACTCTGGATGAATTCTGTCTGTCTAAAGGGATTGTTAGACAGTTCAGCATTCCCAGAACTCCTGAACAAAATGGTGTGGTAGAAAGAAAGAACAGAACATTAATTGAAGCAGCCAGAACAATGTTAGCTGATTCAGGCCTACCTTTGTATTTTTGGGCTGAAGCAGTCAACACTGCATGTTATGTTCAGAATAGAGTTCTTATCAACAAGAGACATACCAAGACTGCCTATGAAATTCTTCATGGCATTAAGCCCCTTATCTCCTTCTTCAGGGCTTTTGGATGTCAATGTTTTATCCTCAACATCAAAGACTCTATTTCTAAGTTTGCTGCAAAAGTTGACACAGGTTATTTTCTTGGTTATTCTCCTTTGAGAAAAGCTTACAAAGTTTTCAATTCAAGAACCAGGATAGTAGAAGAAACACTGAATGTCAAGTTCAATGAATCAAAACATATTCTTATTCCAGCAGATCCTGCTGAATTATTTGATCTTGACAACTTTCATTTCGGACCTGAAAAGACTGTTGAATCATCCAAACCTCCTCAAAATGGTTTTCAAGGATTTGAAGATGATAGTCCTGCACCATGGACTCCAAACACAGTCAGAAGATCAACTATTAAACCTTCAGAAGTTTCAATAGCTTCTACTTCAGGAACTACTGATGAACATTTTGAAACTACTGATTCAGCTGAACCTAAAACTCCTGAAGTTCAAATAACAGCTGAACCAGATATTATCAATCTCAGTGGTTTATTTGAAGAACCTGTAGAGCCATCATCCAATACAGGTTTACAACAACTGATTGAACACAAGGATCATCCATTGGAACAAATCATGGGTGATATTGCATCAGGGGTACTTACAAGAAACCAGCTTTCCAACTTTTGCTTATTCTCAGCATTCATCTCTCAGTTGGAACCAAAGAAGTATCAAGAAGCCCTCAAAGACAACAATTGGGTGCAAGCAATGCAAGAAGAGTTGCTTCAATTCAAGAAACAACAGGTTTGGGAAATCTGTCCCTTACCTGACAACAAGCAACCAATTGGAACAAGATGGGTCTTCAGAAACAAATCAGATGAGGCTGGTATGATCATCAAGAACAAAGCAAGACTAGTGGTACAAGGTTATTCCCAAGAGGAAGGAATTGATTATGATGAAACCTTTGCACCAGTTGCAAGACTTGAAGCTATCAGGTTATTTTTAGCTTATGCAATTTCCAACAACATTAAAGTTTATCAAATGGATGTCAAAAGTGCATTTTTGTATGGAAAAATAAAAGAGGAAGTGTATGTCTGTCAACCTCCAGGGTTTGAGGATCCTTCTCATCCTGATTGGGTTTACAGACTTGACAAAGCTCTTTATGGGCTAAAACAGGCTCCAAGAGCCTGGTATGAAACACTTTCCAACTTTTTACTAAAGAATCACTTCTCAAGGGGATCCATTGATAAAACTCTTTTCATAAAACATGTTGGAAATCATGTCTTACTTGTTCAAATATATGTTGATGATATCATTTTTGGTTCAACAAATTCAAAACTGTGTGAAGAATTTAAGAAACTCATGCAATCAAAATTTGAAATGAGTACAATGGGAGAATTGCAGTACTTTTTGGGACTGCAAATCAAACAACAGTCAAATGGAACATTTATACATCAATCAAAATATGTTAAAGAATTATTGAACAAATTTTCTTTACAAGACTGTAAAACATGTTCCACTCCCATGACACCAATCACACAAGTTGAACCAGATGATCAAGGGAAACACATTGATCAAACCATGTATAGATGTATGATAGGTTCTCTTTTATATCTAACTGCTTCTAGACCAGATATCATGTTTTCAACTTGTGTCTGTGCTAGATACCAATCTGCACCAAGAGAATCTCATCTAATTGCAGTCAAAAGAATCTTCAGATATCTGAAAGGAACTCCTACTTTAGGGATTTGGTATCCTGCTTCAAGCAATACCAAGTTAACTGCTTTTTCAGATAGTGACTATGCAGGCTGCAAAATGTCAAGAAAATCAACATCTGGTGGTTGTCAATTCTTAGGAGACTGTCTGGTGTCCTGGCAATCAAAGAAACAAACATCTGTGGCAACTTCAACAGCTGAAGCTGAATACATTGCTGCTGCAAGCTGTACTTCACAGATACAATGGCTCCAATATCAACTGCTTGATTATGGAATCAAAGAGACCAAGACCCCACTTTTTGTAGACAGCAAATCTGCCATTAGCATCATTCAAAATCCTGTTCAGTTTTCAAAAACTAAACACATTGAAATCAGGTATCATTTCATAAGAGATTGCTATGAAAAAGGCAAGATTGAGGTGAAGCATGTCACAACAGCTAATCAAATAGCTGACATTTTCACCAAACCCCTTGATTCAACAACTTTTCAGAGGTTAGTATCCATGCTTGGGATGTTAAACTTAGAAGAAAGTCTGTAAGTGTTTCACTTTTTAATTCTGCACACATTTTATTTTTCACTTACATACTTACGAACCTCTGAAGACCAAAAATTTGAGAAAAGAGAAAGTTCTGATGAACAAATTTTGAAAACTACTGATAAACATCAAAATGGGATATTTTCAAAATGGATATAACTACTGATGAAAATCAGAGGTTAGAAAAGTGTTTTAAGAGTCATCTGCATCAGCAGTTGAAACTGCTGATGAGATAACTAAAACCACTGATGAAGAAACCTTTCTTCTTCAGCAGTTTGACTAAAAGGGTAAAACAGACTTTTCACTCATCAGAAGTTTGACCTAGTCGGTTAAAAACTTCTGATAAATACCCTGTTCCAACACTTATCCATTCAAAAAGCAAAATTCCCTCTTTCTCTCTCAAATTCAAAGCAAAACCCCTTCTCTAACCTAAAAATCACTGTTCGATCAAAAACATCCATGGCTCTCGTGTTAAAACAGGGACACAACCAAAGAGGCTACTTTGTTAAAGATGAAGCCTGGTCCCAGTATGATGAGATACTTGATCTCATCATGAAATCCCAATACTATGATGCTTTCACCATTGATCCACCCATTCATGAAGAAACTCTTAATGAGTTCTGGGCAAATTCAGAAACGGTGAAGGTGAATAATGAAGTGATTTCCCTCAAATCTTCCATAAAAGGGAAACTGATGGCCATCTCACCAGAAACACTAAGCATCAGGCTTGGTTTGAAGGATTCTGAGGCACCTGAGCATATTCCAACCTCAGATATTCATCTGACCATGACAGAGTGTGGCTATCAAGGTACTTTGGCACAAGCAACAGTTTACAAAAAATATTTTGACCCACAATATAAACTGTTATTTCATTATATTATTATGTGTCTTAGTCCTAAAACTGGGTCAATAGATCAGATGCCTTCAACCTTCCAACCTATTTTTCATTCCATCATAAATGAAACTTCTTTCAAGGCATCAAAACTGTTTTTCAATGAACTGGTTTTACATCATGAAAATAATAAAAAGAAATTTTTGTTGTATCCAAGGTTTGTTATGCAGTGCATAATAAAAGAACTTGGAGAGGGAGTACTTGAGGGAAAAACAACAACTTTAAATCCTTTAACTGCTCAAGTATTCTCTAGGCACAACAAACCAGCACTTTTGCTAGAAGATGACCAAGGGGAAGAACAACCCATCCCCAAGGAACCCACATCTTCCAAACCCAAAAAGAAAACTAAAAAGCCTAAACAACAAAAACCAAAAACAACCAAGTCACTGAAAAAGAAAGTTCAGGAAGTGGAGAAACCTGAAACTACTGATGTGCAATCTGCACTTGAAAAGGAAGTGGCTGAAACATCCTCTCAGCACACTCCTTCTCCACCACCCAAAAGAAAACCTGTCACAGTTATTTTCCAAAGAAAAAGATTTAAGAAACCAATAACTGTTGACCCTGCCTTTGAAACTGCTGAAACCATCCCTGAACACCAAACTCCTGAACACCAACCCATAATAACTACTGAACCTGAACCCTCACATACAACCATAGAAATTGCCCAACTTCTCTCAGGACTTAAAGGAACCCATTCACCACATGTCACTCCCCTTACAACACATCAAATTGGGGAGATACCTTCAGAAGTTGACATGAATGTGGATCCCTTTAGCCCAACACAGAGAGATGAGGATGAACAAGAGTTTGTAAGCCCAAACTTGCAAACTTTTGATACTTTTGAGGCTGCTACTACTCACTTATCACCCAGTGGTGAACCTGAGGACAGTAGTAACATAGCTAAGACCTCAAACTTGGCAACTACTGATGAAGGCCTAAGGCCAGAGGTAGGAAAACCTCAGAACCAAGACAAAGAGGTTCATGAGACTACTGGTTTGGGTCCAGCTCATGATATAACTGATCCTGCCCTCTCTGAGAACACTATCAGGGATTCAGATGATTCCATTAAGTTGGTTGATGAATCACAAATTCCACAAACTGAATTGACGGTTGACATTGAAGGTCCTGAATCTAAGGTCTCCAAGCTCAAGAAGCTGGTCACCAAAGATCAGGTTAAAGACCAGTTAGCCCAAAAATCCCCACAACTGGCATCTTCAGAGCAATCTGAAGATCACCCAAAAAGCACCCCTTCACCAAAACAACCTACCCAATTCACTGGGCTCACAAGCATAGATCTGAACCAACTATGCAGCCCAGATGGTCCCCTGTATCAGGCACTCAAACAAATTATAACTGATCAACTCAAACCCTTCACAACTGCTTGGGAGTTAAAAGCTAACAATCAGTTTGGGTTGATCAACTCGAGACTTGCTGAGTTGAACAAAAAGATGGATGAAACTCAAGATCAACTGGCAAGGTTGTCTGCTGCAACATCTCATTCTATTCGGCTTCCAGAAGTGGATGAAGCCAAAAAGGGGGAGATGATTAAGGAACCAACAGATGCTACACAAAGACAAAATCCTGATCAAGAAGCTGATAGACCAACACAAAGACCAGGAAAAGAAGTAGCACCAGAGTTCAAGTTATCTAAGGCTTCAGAGGGAACTACTGATTACATTTCTCAAACTACTGAAGACAATCCTTCAGCAGTTGTGACCAAACCTACCACATCAGCAGTTCTACCTCCTAAACCATCATCAGAAGTTCCTAAGGCAACTGAAAAAGACCCTGCTCCCACTCCTTTGCCTACAACAACTTCCACAGCTGTTTTAAACCCTACTCCCATCAGCATGTCGAAAGACTTATTAGAGAAGAGTTTGAAAGAAGCTGCTAAAAAGGCAAAAGAAGACAGAGTATGGAACAGCCTAGAAACAAGAGAAGACTTGAGCTTTGAAGAAAAACTGATCAAGTACCAAGAAAAACTTGATGAGCTTGAGGCTGAAGAGAGAGCACTTGAAGCTGCTGCTGAAGAAGACAAAAGAGCACAGCTTATAGCATTCATTACAAAGAACTCCAAATCCAAGCAAGTGGCCCTCAAGAAACTCTCAACACAAGAACTGACAAGAAGAGCACAGATGCTATCTGATAGAATAGCAACTGAAAATGAGAGGAAAGCCAAAAGAGCTGAAGTGATTGAAGAATTAGTGGCTAATGGCTATGGTTCAAAAGCCTCAATCAGCAAATGGAAAGAACAAACTTTGTATGAGGCTTACAAGAAATTCAAAGCAAAGAAAGTTGCTGAACCAGAAAGATTTGAAAGCCAAGAAGTCCAAACAACTTCTATTATCAAAAGACCATCTGGTACACTAAGAAGGTCAGCCACCAAAAGAAAAGCAGATGGAGATCCCATTGTCAAGACTGACTTCAAAATGATTCTGTTAGAAGGAGATCAGTTGGTACATGGTGATTTTGATGTTGAAGAGAAACCCATCTTGACCCAATTCAGAGACAAGGCTACCTATGCTTATCAGTTACAACAATCCATCCAAGAAGAAACACATACAAGGGTTGTTACAGAGCATCACCTGCCCAACATGCCAATCCAAGGTGCTGTTGAATTACAAGGAAGTCAAGAGTCTCACCTGAGAGTCACCGAAATTGAAGACATTCCTCAATCAGGTCAACCTAAGGAAACAGGCTTGGTTTCCTATGCCTCTGACTTTGACAGGTCAAAGGTAAACATTGTAAAATGGTCATTTACTGAATCCAACTCAGTACTTGTGACCAGGAGAGACCGTTCAAGTAAGGTCTATAGAAACTCAAAGGAGTTGAGTGTTTTATCGTCCAAAGACCTTCTCACCATTCAACATTTAACACCTGAACTTGGTCCTCTCACTGAGCAACAAAGATGTACTCTTACCACCCGGATGACAGCAGAGATCTGGAGGATGCTAGAAGAGAGAAAAGGACAACAATAAAGGATAGATAAGGTTTTGGCTTCATCAATCCAGGGGGAGATTGTTGGGACAAAGAGGATTGACGAAACCACCTTTTGATAACCTTAGTCTTTTCCATATCTGCCTAAGTATAGAACTGCTGAAGAACAAAATGAAGAAGTACTGAAGAACAAACACAAAGTACTGAAGAGTAAATTCATCAGAAGTTCTGAAGTCTAACCAGACATTTCACTGAAGAACTACTGAAGACAAACTGCTCATCAGCAGTTTGTCACTCATCAGCACTTTCACTCAGAAGCTTCTAACCGACTGAAGATCAGCAGTTTTACTATTATATTGTTTTGTTAAAGTCTTGATTTCAAGTTTCAATGTACAGACTGTAGTAACCTTATCTTAGCATAATATCTTTGTTAAATATCTTAGATTACTTCAGACTACAGTTTAGTACATTAGTCTATAAATAGATGAGTTTGTTCATCTATTTTCATATGTGATTTTGTGTAAAATCTTTGAACTTATATTGAAATCCTTCGGGCTTTAAACTTATAATTTCCACTTCACATCTGAGAAACATAAACTGCTATTACTGCTTTATACTTAGATCATTTATTGTTTCTCATTTATTATTCAGTCAAGGGGGAGTAATAACTCCTCATCAAAGTGATCTTTTAGACCTTTGAACACTTGTATTTCCGCTGCTTAATAACTCTTATATAAATCTGATAAACACATAAGTGTTCATAGAAACAGCCACTGATCCAACAAAAATCTAATCGGATCTTTTTTCTTTTAATTAATTGGGAGATTGGTGAGACTATCAATACAAGCCACTGTTAAAATTAATATCACTTTTATCACTTTTATATAAAATCTGTAATATAAGTTTGTATAAATTTGTAATATAAGTTTCTAAGACATGGTTTTGTTTTGTGAGAATTTGGACCGGATAGGTTAAAGTTGTAGCAGTCCAGAGATCAAGTCCAGTCCAGTTGGTAGCCCATATTATCGTTTGAGAGTCCATGTGCTGAGCCCAAGAGAAGAGAGTGCCCAGCTGGTTTGGTTCGTGTACGAGTCAGAGACGGATTGCCAACGTGGCATTATGGACGATCAGGATTAATGCAAAGTGTGTTTCTTTAAAGAAGATCAACGTCTCTCGTAGGCTCGGGTGTGTTTGTTACCGAGCCTACTCAGTGCCTATATAAAGCACACTCGTGTGCTTTGTTCCAGTTTCGACGAGTCTTATTTTCGTTCTGTATTTGTTATCGTTGTACTCTCTGGTTTTAGGGTTTGATCATAAGTCAATGATCGTAGTCGTCCTGATAGTTGAGATCATATGTCAATGATCTCTGTGTAGAGAGTTTATTAGTTGTAGATCATCTGTTAATGATCTAAAGTGTTAGGGTTTGATACTTGTTTGGTCAAATCGTCTGTTCTTATTTCTTTGTATTTAGTCTTTCTTCAATAAAAGATTCAGTTCTTGTTTAGTGTTTACCATATTTTGACATGGTATCAGAGCTCAGCTCTGGTTGTCTTGGTTAGTCGCTTCCGTTTGCTTAGGTTTTTTGAGACTCAGATCTCTCTCCATAGATCTGTGTTTCTTTAGAGTCTTGATTACAGGACGATCTTATCTTTATAGATCGTTTCTGTAGTCTGTGTCTTCTTGGGTTGACACCGTTCTGGGTTGAGAAGTGTGGATCTGGTGATCTAGCCTTGGAACTTGAAGTTTCTGGGTTAATTTGCTCTGGAGAAGAAGGATCTTCTTGGACGTTGAAGATAACCCCTGATCTGAAGTTAACCATCAGATCTAGGGTTTGACAAAGGATCTTGAAGCTAATATTGATCTGTGGATTTATTCACTTGCTCTCTGACTCAAAACCCTAAGTGAAGGTTTTGAGTTACGAGTTTCTGGTGAGATCTTTCCAGTTTTCTGTTCAGTTTTAGTTTCTTGTGTCTGTTGTGTCTAGGAGCAAGGCCCGGGTTAGGAGGACCGGAATTGGCTCATTATTTGTGTGTTTTTTGTCTCTGTGATTGTTAGTATAGGTTGAAATACTGTAGTTAGTCATTCTCTGATATAACTTGTACTTAGACTCCTCTGTAAAGACATGTCCAGGCACCTTTGAGTGATGACCCTGGAATCTTGATCACTGACAGAGCTTCGTCTAGTATAAAGTTTGGGTGTGATTTAACTACTAGTATCTGTTTGTTTGTTTTTGTTGTGTTTCTGTGCTATAACAATCTGTGATAATGGCTGATGATAATGATAATGATAATGGTAGTAGTTCTAGTGAAGGTAGAGAGACTTGGAGGGGTTACCCTGATTAGTAAATTAGATCCAAGTAATCCTCTCTATCTTCATGCTAGTGATTCTGCTAATTTAACTATCATTAGTGTGAAACTCAAAGGGACTGAAAATTACACAATCTGGTCTAATGCTATGATTCTTGCTTTACAAGTTAAGAATAAGATAGGTTTTGTTAATGGTGAATGTATTAGGTCTGCTGATGACCCTGTTCTATGTAAACAATGGGATAGATGCAATTCCATTGTTCTTACCTGGATTCTGAACTCTATTTCTGAAGAGTTATATATGGGTCAGGTCTACTCTAAACTTGCATCTGATGTGTGGAAAGACTTAAAAGATACTTACAATAAAATTGATGGGTCTGTTATATTTGACACATATCAAAAGATTAATCATTTTAGCCAAAGTGGTATGACTGTTGCTGAGTATTATCACAAGTTGCATATTATGTGGCAATATTTGGATCAAATTTTGCATATACCTGCTTGTACTTGTGATGCATCTAAACAGTTTAATGATTTTAGTCATCTGATAAAGTTAATGCAGTTCTTGATGGGTCTAGACAATGTGTATAGTAATGTCAGAACTAGTCTATTAATAAGGGATCCTTTACCCACTGTAAAGGAAGCCTTTGCTATAGTATCAAGAGAGGAGTCACATAGAAACTCAAATGTGACTGTGTCTAAAGAACAAGGACCTACTGTAGGATTTTTTTCTAAAACTAATCAGAACATTGATTCTAGAAAGAAAAATGCTAGGATTAGTAATCAAAATCCTAATCTAAAGTGCTCTCACTGTGATAAAGTGGGACACACAGTTGATAAATGTTTTGAAATCATAGGATACCCTCCTTGGATGAAAAACAAAATGGGTCAAAATAAAAGGAACATCACAAGTAATAATGTTACTTGTGGTGCCTCTCTTGATACTAATAGTAAGAGTTCTGTAACTACACTTACTTCTGATCAGGTTTCACAGTTGCTTAGTTTGTTGAACAAGAAGAATGAGGAAGGTACAACTAGCTGCAATTCTGCAGGTAGGTCGTGTAACTTCTTTTGTTCAGCAAGCAATACTAAACCTGTTTTTTCTTTTTCAAATGTTCATTCTGTGTTTAAAAGTCTAGGCTGGATAACTGATTCAGGTGCTAATCAACATATGGTTATGAATGATGATCATGTTATAAATAAAATCAATGTTAGTGACTTAAATATAAAAGTTAATCATCCTAATGGAACTAGTGCTAAGGTTACATGTATAGGAGATGTCAAACTTACTGATGAGGTCACTTTATATGATGTGTTTGTTGTACCCAATTATTGTGTAAACTTAATGTCTGTTCATAAGCTTGCTAAAGATAGTAAGTTAGATGTTTTGTTTAATGAATCAAACTGTTATATACAGGATTCTTTAACCAAGAGAGTCCTGGTGACTGGTAGTCAAGTTGATGGGTTATATTTTTGTGGTGAGTCTTCTATGTTTACTGGAATGTGTTGTAACAGTTTTGAGATGAAAAATTTATGGCATGCTAGGTTAGGTCACCCATCAAACATTGTTTTAAAAGTATTAAAAAATGATATAAAACTAAATGTTTTAACTGATGACCAAAATGAACCTTGTGATGTATGTCATAAATCAAAACAACATAGAGAACCATTTCCCATCAGTGAACATAAAACTAAATGTCTTGGTGAATTAGTACACTTAGATGTTTGGGGTCCTTATAGAGTAAAGAGTAAGGAAGGGTTTAGGTATTTTCTGACCATAGTTGATGATTATACTAGGTCTGTTTGGGTGTATCTTATGAGGTTCAAGGATGAAGTGTTTGATAATTTTGTACATTTCTTGGTTGTTATTCAAAATCAGTTTAAAACTAATGTAAAAGTTATTCGTAGTGATAATGGAACTGAATTTGTTAATTCAAGAATGAATGATTTAATGAATAAAATTGGAATTCTTCATCAAACCTCTTGTGTACATACACCACAACAGAATGGTATTGTCGAAAGAAAGCATCGACATTTATTGAATGTGGCTAGGGCATTAATGTTTCAAAGTAACTTGCCTTTGTCTTTTTGGTCTGAATGTATTCTTACTGCTGTTTACTTAATTAACAGGACACCTTCTTCAGTGTTAAATGGTAGGTCACCTTATGAAGTAATGTATGGTTTTAAGCCCTCTTATGAACAACTTAGGGTCTTTGGGTGCTTGTGTTATTGTACTGTCTTAAACAACTCTGATAAGTTTAAGGTTCATGCTAATAAATGTGTTTTGATTGGTTACTCAAATGAAAAGAAAGGTTATAAGTTGTGGAATCTTGATTTAAAACAAATAGTGTTATCTAGAGATGTAAGGTTTTATGAATCAATTTTTCCATTTAAAGAACCTAAAATTTTGAAAGAATGTGATTCAAATGACTATCAAAACATAAATCAGTTAAACTTTTTTGATTTGTTTGAGTCAACTAACAACACAAGTCCTAATGATCCTGATGGTCCCAATGATGAACAGAGGGCTAATCCAGAATCTGATCATCATGGGACTTGGCAGCCTGTTGAAAACTTGGATATTACTCCTGGTAAGGCTGGTACTCAGCAACCAGGTAATCCAAGTATCAATAGAGGTAGGGCTGAGGGTGATGAATCAGTAAATGAAGAATTTAACAATTCTGAGGGACAACCATCATCAGCTGATCATCCAACTGTTGTTAGAAGATCTACCAGAAATATTAACTTTCCTAGGAAGTTTAGTGACTATATAGTTGAAGGGAAAGTTAAGTTTGGTTTAGAAAAAGTTGTAAATTATTCCCATCTTTCTGTTGATAATTTTTGTTTTACTGCCATGCTAAATAAAAGTAGTGAACCTAAATTCTATTATGAAGCATGTAAAGATAAAAATTGGGTTAATGCTATGAATGAAGAAATAGAAGCATTAAACAGAAATGATACTTGGGAAATTGTAGAGTTACCTAAAGATAGAAAAGCTATAGGGTGTAAATGGATTTATAAGATAAAGTATAAATCTAATGGGGAAATTGATAGATATAAGGCTAGGCTTGTTGCAAAAGGTTATAGTCAAAGGGAAGGTTTAGATTTTGATGAAACCTTCTCACCAGTGGTTAAAATGATCACTGTTCGATGTGTTTTAACCATTGCTGTTCAAAATAGTTGTCTTTGTATCAATTAGACATCAACAATGCTTTTCTATATGGTGACCTGTTTGAAGATGTATATATGAAATTACCAGAAGGGTATTTTTCTAAAGATGATAGTAGAGTGTGCAAACTGAAAAAATCTGTATATGGGCTTAAACAGGCTCCCCGAATGTGGAATGCTAAGTTGATTAGTGTTTTATTTGAGCTTGGTTTTGTTCAGAGTAAATGTGATCACTCTATGTTTGTGATGTCTTCAAAAGACATTTTTTGTGTATTACTTGTGTATGTGGATGATATAATCTTGACTGGAAATAGTAGTGAGTTTGTAGACTATGTCAAATCATTTTTTAAGACCAAGTTCTTAATAAAGGACTTGGGTTCCCTAAAGTACTTTTTAGGAATTGAAGTGTTAAAAACAGATAGTGGTTTGTGTCTGAGTCAAAGAAAATACTGTCTTGAACTGCTAGCTGAATATGGTTTAACTGGGTGTAAACCTGTAAAGTGTCCTATTGAGCCAAATCATGTGATCACTAACTTGTGTAAACAAGAAAGTGAACCATTGGTGGACATAACAGGTTATCAAAGACTAGTAGGGAAGTTAATTTACTTATCCCATACTAGACCAGACATTACCTATTCAGTACATGTTTTGAGTCAGTTCATGCACAAACCTACTAAAGCACACTTCTTAATTGCTATGAGAGTACTAAGATATCTAAAATTGGCTCCTGGAAAAGGGATACACATTTCCAAAAGCCCTGAACTCAGTCTAAGTGGATATACTGATTCGGATTGGGCAAAATGTGTTGAAACCAGGAAGTCGGTTACAGGATATTGTATTTTCTTAGGTAATTCTTTAGTGACTTGGAAGAGTAAAAAGCAGTCCACTATTGCACGGTCTACAGCAGAAGCTGAGTACCGATCTATGTGCACTGCGACATGTGAAATAATGTGGTTAATTAACCTGTTGAATGAGCTACAAATCAAGGTTAGTCTTCCTGTAAAACTTTTTGGTGATAATTCTGCTGCTATTGCAATAGCAGCTAATCCAGTGTTCTATGACAAAACGAAACATTTTGAAATAGACTTATATTTTTTAAGAGATCAAATAAGTAAAGGATATATTCAAACTGAAAAAATACAAACTGAAAAACAGATTTCTGACATTTTTACTAAAGGTCTTGGAATTTCTCAACATGAACAGATTTGTTCATGGTTAAATATGTTAGATGTTTTTGGATATAAAAGTGAGGGGGGGTGTTAAAATTAATATCACTTTTATCACTTTTATATAAAATCTGTAATATAAGTTTGTATAAATTTGTAATATAAGTTTCTAAGACATGGTTTTGTTTTGTGAGAATTTGGACCGGATAGGTTAAAGTTGTAGCAGTCCAGAGATCAAGTCCAGTCCAGTTGGTAGCCCATATTATCGTTTGAAAGTCCATGTGCTGAGCCCAAGAGAAGAGAGAGCCCAGCTGGTTTGGTTCGTGTACGAGTCAGAGACGGATTGCCAACGTGGCATTATGGACGATCAGGATTAATGCAAAGTGTGTTTCTTTAAAGAAGATCAACGTCTCTCGTAGGCTCGGGTGTGTTTGTTACCGAGCCTACTCAGTGCCTATATAAAGCACACTCGTGTGCTTTGTTCCAGTTTCGACGAGTCTTATTTTCGTTCTGTATTTGTTATCGTTGTACTCTCTGGTTTTAGGGTTTGATCATAAGTCAATGATCGTAGTCGTCCTGATAGTTGAGATCATATGTCAATGATCTCTGTGTAGAGAGTTTATTAGTTGTAGATCATCTGTTAATGATCTAAAGTGTTAGGGTTTGATACTTGTTTGGTCAAATCGTCTGTTCTTATTTCTTTGTATTTAGTCTTTCTTCAATAAAAGATTCAGTTCTTGTTTAGTGTTTACCATATTTTGACAGCCACAAACAACTTATATCAATATGGAGAACAATAACAATAATAATAGTAACAACTAAATCTGAATCAAAGACAATATTAAGGTTAGAAACAATCACATCTGGGTCCGGTGAAGGGCATATAATTATTGATTTCCTATTTATCCTAAGTCTAATATTATTAAGTTAGTTAATGGTAGTTACACCGAATAGTCACGTCGGTTCAAAGGTTGAGACGCAACCTTTCATATGTATATATATCGAACATATTGTATCATTTCATTTGTGTTAGTGAATTATCTAATAGTTTATCCAATTCTCTCTCAAACATCCAATCCCTTTATCGATCCTGTGTGACCAACAGTTGGTATCAGAGCGGTTACCAAAGTTTTCCGATCATATCAACATTTTCCGATCATCTTCTTCGTGAAGAAACTTGAACCGGAACAAAAGTTTATCATCGGACAGAAACAGAGCAACAAGGATTAAAGTTTCTGAACATTCATACGCCAACAAGATCGAAGAAGAAGGATATTCACTAAACCTGTAACCGTTGCCTCACCGGAGAAGAAGAAGATTCCGGCGAGAAAAGGAGTTTTCCGATCATACACATCGGATTCACAGAGAACATTCGCGCATCATAACGGTTACATATTCCTGCCCCTTTCTTTAAGTGTTATAATCGAATTTATATTTCTTAATCCAAATCCGGTTCATATAACAAGAATCCTCTGTTCTTGTTTTAACAAATAGTGATATTATAATTTCCCGCCAAATTTTTTTTAAAAAAAAAGGTATACAGAATTTGTTTCTGTTTATCAAGTAGCGTTCGGGAATTAACGTCAAGGCAAAACCGGATTACCAAATCGTTTTTTTAACGTTGGATTAGGATTTCTTTGTATCAATCGGACTCGAACAAAGAAGCGAAGAAGAAGATTATTATTATTCGATTATATAGAAGTTTATTGATTCGTGTTAGTACTCGAATCATAGTGTTATATCGATTCGTTGGAGTTTTAGAAATCCAGAATCGAAGTATAATAAGGCGCGAAAGAAAGTTGTTGGGCAGAGAAGAATTTTTGCGTGGAAAAAAAACGAAGAAGACGAAGTTGACTTTTTGAAAAGTCAACAGAATTATAAAAATCGTTTTTTTAAATTAGTGTATGTTTGTTTGTTGTGTCAGACTTACACTAATTCAGATTTTTTTTAGTAACGATTTTTTAAAACAAAAGTGATTTTTGTTTTAATTATTTGGAGGATTTTATAAAGTCAAAGGGATTGACTTTAGATATTTTGTTGGGAACATAGTTTGATATTCTAGGCACTAGGAGAAAGCCTACACCCATTAGCGAAACCCCAAGTAGCGTGTATTAGGCCTTACATACTACGAAGGATTCGTCAAAATTCAAAGAATATCAAGGTTGACGAAGGAGAGTCATACCAGTTCCAGACGTGGTGTTTAGATTGTTCAAATTGAGATTGGACAATAGGGAAGAAAAATAAACACATAAGTCCACTAAAGACACCGGTGAAACCCACGATGACAAAAGAAGATATCGTCACCAAGGAAACACTCACGTTTAGCCTCCAAACCCCGATGTTGACATCTACGAACTACACGAGTTGGGCTGTTCGTGTAAAGGCAATATTGAATGCCAATAACCTCTGGGAAGTAGTGGAACCCCAAGAAGGATCTTCAAAGGTAGATGTGAAGAAAGATAGGACCGCGATAGCCTATCTATTTCAGGCAATTCCAGAAGATATGGTGATGCAGGTGGCATCCCATAACACAGCAAGTGAAATCTGGGAAGCATTAAAGACGACACATGTTGGAATTGACCGAGTCCAGAAAGCAAGATTACAATCGTTATGCACAGAATTCGAGATGTTATCAATGAGAGAGACAGAGACCATAGACCAGTTTGCTGGTAGGTTAAGTGCAATCAGCACAAAGTCAAAGACTTTAGGAACAAAGTTTGAAGACTCAGCTTTGGTACGAAAATTACTGGACTCCGTACCAGAAAGGTTCCTACAGATTATCGCATCTATAGAACAGTACTCAGATGTCGATAGTATGACGCTTGATGAAGCAGTTGGGAGACTTAAAGCATATGAAGAGAGGCTTAAGTCTAGAGAGGAGAAGAAATATGGACCAGGAGGTCAAGATAAGTTGTTATTTGCAAGGCACGATAGAAGGCCTTATAACAACAATTTCAAGAACTACAATCAGAATCGAGGTAAGCAGAACTTTAGGAAGTTCAACAAGAGTCAAAGATTTGAGAAGAAGATCTTTGACAGAAATGGCCACCAAGATCAGAAGAGTGAAAAGAGTTTCACTAAAACAAGTCATGACAACAACAGTAAAAACAAGCCCAAGAAAGATATGAGCAATGTACGGTGTTACAGTTGCAACAAATTAGGACATATCGCTCCCAGATGTCCAGAACCTCGAAGTAAACAAGAAGAATCTCACCTAGTAATGGAAGAAGAAGAGGATCCCACATTACTAATGGCAGTTGGTGAAGAAAGTGAAATAGTTCTTGAAGAGAATGATATAATACCAGAACACTATCATAGCAATGATAATAGAGATGAAATGTGGTATTTAGACAATGGAGCAAGTAACCATATGACAGGAAAGCGCTCCTATTTTACAGAGTTGAATGAGAAAGTAATAGGAAGTGTAAAGTTTGGAGATGGATCATGTGTCAAGATTGAAGGAAAGGGCTCAATACTACTGGAATGTAACAATGGTGAACAAAGACTTATTACAGAAGTTTACTACATTCCAACACTCCAAAGCAGCATCATAAGCCTCGGGCAAGTGACAGAAACCGGATGCAAAGTACTTATGGAAAACGAGTATCTATGGGTATATGACGCCTACAACAACTTATTGATAAAAGTCCCAAGAGCCAAGAATAGACTCTACAAGGTGAAGCTTCGAATAGCAAGCCCTATATGTCTACAAGCGAGGATAGACACACCTGCATGGCTATGGCATGCACGTATGGGACATGTGAATTTTGATTCACTAAGGCAGTTAAGCGTAAAGACAATGGCACGTGGAATACCAAGAATTGAGCACCCATCTCAAGTGTGTGATGCATGTTTAACGGGAAAGCAGAGCAGGCTACCATTCCCCTCTCAAGCAAGTTTTAGAGCCACGAGACCTCTAGAACTAGTACATGCAGATTTATGTGGACCAAACACACCCACATCATTAGCAGGAAACAACTATTTCTTCCTGATAGTTGATGATTACTCAAGATACATGTGGATCTATATGCTCAAGTCAAAGGATCAAGTTTATGAGAACTTTAAGAAGTTCTTAAGTGAGGCTCAAACAGAGACGAGTCGAAAGCTCAAAAGGTTAAGAACGGATCGTGGAGGAGAATTTACATCTAGAGCTCTTACCACATATTGTGAGGAAAAGGGTATATTGAGACAACTCACAGCACCTTACACACTTCAGCAGAATGGTGTAGTAGAAAGAAAGAACCGTTCAGTGATGAGCATGATGAGGAGCCTGTTAAAGGCTATGAAGTGACATGTAAAATGTTCTTTCAAAATGTTATTTCAAGAACTAATGTGACAATGATTAACGAGACCTTATCTAACGAACTAATGTGATATATCACCTTTTGACAGAAGTGACATGTAAAATGTTCTTTCAAGTTCAGCAAGGTTTTGAAAATAATGTTTTGAATAAACTTGATACATTGTGTTTTATCAAAACACCAAATTTATTAGAGATCACGAAAACTAATGGGTTCTCAATGAGCTAATGGGTTCTCGATAATCTTATGAGTTCCCTGAAAATTAGTGAATTCTCAAAAAAATTATGAGTTCCCGGAAAAATATTGAGTTCTCAAAAACATATATGTATTTACTAAATGGTAAGATATGTTTCTTGATAATTTTATTACTACTAGCCGGGAACCCGTGCGTTGCGTCGGAGTCGACAATACAGGGCGGTAACGTAATTCAAACCTTAAAACGATTAAAAGAATCAACATGTAAGGTGTATGTTTGTGTGTGTAAGCACCTTTGCTTCGCAATGGGGTAATTTTTTAAAGACTACAAGGAGATATGATAGCATGCTACCACTCCAATAAACAGGACCAATAGCAGCGACACATGTCGCCGCTAAAAGTGGCGCGGGTCGTCGCTATTTCTCCAGCTGCTATTGCCTGGCCGCTAATGCTCCTGTGTCGCCGCTATTACCTCTGTTCTGCTATTGGTCTTCATAAATAGCGGCAACAAGTTGCCGCTATTGCCTCTGCCACGAACAACATAAGGAGTTCTCGAATACATAATGGGTTCTCGAAGATATAATGAGTTCTCGAATAAAAGTGATAGTTATCGGTCCTATTATTGTTCTTGGAAAAATTGATGGGGTTCTCAAATACATAAGGAGTTCCCATATACATTATGAGTTTTCGAAATAACTTATGCGATCTCGAAATGTAATGAGTTCTCGAATGATATTATGGTTTTCGGATAACATTATGATTGTTTTTGAATTGTTGTCTTATGTTCTCGGATTCCCAAATGGTTCTCGGGTGTGTATATATATATATATAATGAGTTTTTGAATAAACTTAATGGTTCTCGATTTTTGTATGTTGGTTTTTGAATGAATAATGGTTCTCGAAAAAATTATAGTGGTTCTCGAAAATTATTATGGTTTTTTGAAAAATACCTATAACCGAGAACTCAATCCTTTCCTGTGAACGTAATCGAAATCCATGAAATAACCGAGAACCTGATGAACCGAAAACTCTAACCGGAAACTAATTAATAAACCCGAGAACCTACAATTCGTTAATATTATCAAAACAAACCGAAAACCTTATTTAAATTTTGAAAAAATAGAACCGACAAGAATCATTCAAAAAACTTGGATTTATTATATCTATTTGCAATTTAAATGACTCTCCAAAAGATTTCCTAAGATTTGGAAATCTTTGATGAATCATAATTGATTTAAAAAAAATATTCCTTGGAGATTAAGTTATGTCCTAAATTATTGGAAACAAGATTTCAATCCCATTTTGAACCAAAACTTAATGATTTTCAATATTTCTAATGAATTTCTTGAAGGACGTCAACCGAAAATTAACTTAAACATCAAAACATAATATAACATGGAATTGAAATATGATAACA
Source organism: Ambrosia artemisiifolia (assembly GCA_032199755.1). Taxonomy (NCBI): domain Eukaryota; kingdom Viridiplantae; phylum Streptophyta; class Magnoliopsida; order Asterales; family Asteraceae; genus Ambrosia; species Ambrosia artemisiifolia. The sequence goes on along the minus strand of CM063518.1, from coordinate 13,213,914 downwards.
TTAACACATATGATAACATTAAAACATATTACAGATTTCGAAAATAATCATAAACCATGAACTCAGTTAAAAAAAAATTATTAACCGAAAATTATAGGAACCCGTAAACACCATTATCAGGTTTTAACATAATTGTTTTCCGATTTTAATTCCAGATCTTAATTGGAAACACTCAAAACTGATTGGGCAACATCGCTCTGATACCACATGTTGATCACTTTTGACTGTATATGAAGGAAAACATAATAATAATAATACCTGATAGATTCGTGAGACTTGATACTGATGTTGTGAGAGTTGAGGTCGACATGATTGTCAGTGTGCTCAGGTTCCCTTTAGTGTGTACAGTAATGATGGCTAATGATCACTAGGTGATCGTATGAGAAGGGAGAGGTAGGCGATGACACTTTAGGGTTTATGGTGTTATGTTATTTGTCTAACCATCAACATCTAATAATCCCTCTATTTATACACACAGGGACACCCTAATATTATGTCATTAAGGGTAATTTCGTCCATCAAGGAATAACCTATTATTGACTTAGGGATATATTAGTAATTGACTATCATTAGATAAATGATTGTGATGGCTATATAGATAAATATACTAACATAATGTATATTTATTCTAACACGAACTCATCACATAATCTGACCGAATCATCGACGATGAACCCACACTATCCGTGTCATCACTATCAAGCATTGCAACATTCTTACGCTGTGCATTACCTATAAAATCCAACCAAACGCCAGACCTATATTAAATCCTCATAAAATCCCAATCACTTTATTAACATACACAGACTAAATAATCACATACCAGATTTAAAACATAAAAACAAAACTCTAGAATCAATTGAACCCAATAACAACCTTATAACCAACAACACAAACTGAACAACATAATCTAGATACAAGTAAACAAACAACTTACGTTGTTTACCCATTGTTGACGGCTACAAGTGACCACAAGGTTGACTATAATAAGCAACAAAAGTTATAAAAAAGAGGTGAGGAAGGAAGTGAATTGTTTTTGAATGATTGACAAAGGTAATAAACAAACTTGACTATGTAGGGTTCTACGGCTTGATATCTTATTCTATAACATTTTATTGAACTGTTTTTGGTCTTTATTGTATCAAAGTGCACCCGGGGATAAGAGAAAAACTGCAAGTTAGGTGGAGACGGGTGGAGGAGAGGGAGAAGAGGAGGAGGAGGAGGCGGCGACGGGGAGGTTGGGGGCCTCAATTGGGGGAAGATGACCTCAATTGGGTGCCAAGTCATACAAGAGGCCTTCCTTTATATATAGTTATAGATTATAGATTTATATAGTTCTATGTTAATCTAGTTACTTTTACTGTGAAGTATCGTTCTTAGGCATGATATCGCAACCCCTTTCAACTTAAACTCCAGCTTCAATCATCTATTCAGGTTTGTTATCGGTTTATTTCTATTATTTTTTATCTGTTCATTTTGTTTTTGGTATATGTCCAGTAATTATTGGTTGTTTACTCTAAGTGATCGATTTAGTGATCGTAGATTGGGAAGCTTTCTTTATGAGCCAATTTGCATCATCTAGTCGATACGGTCAGATCCTTTGATACCCCCAATATACGCATGGTAAAAATGTTTATTATTGTTGTTTGCTTACCTATTACTTAAAGTCACGTCATAATAGGGGAGTGCACTACGGATTAATGTAATTTTGTGACTCGGCCCATTCTCAGTCGATCCGTCCTGACCATACCTAAATCGACCAAATTTATGAAATCATGGAGAAAAATAGAACCATAACTCGGACTTAAGTAAAATAGTCCTTTCATAGTAACTTGGCCAAAATTTTCACATCAGTTAGTGAAAGTGAAAAAGATGTGACATGATTAAAACAGTGGGGATACATTTATGTTACTAGTAAGATATTATCATATTCTTTCGCAATTACAAGATAAATAACACTTCGAAACATGCAGGTATACATTGATGTTATTAACTATTAATTAATATCGGTAGATGCTTAATTAATGCAAATTTTAGTTAAGTTCACTTCTTCGTTTTAATCTGACCTTGAGACCATGCTTCATATGAAGTATAATAGAATTTGCTGGAAGCACTGGATGATCTTCTACCAGCTGAATGTGGTAATGGTAAATGATCGAGGTTATGACCATCTTCAGCTGAGAGAAAGCCATATTCTTACCTAAACAAGCTCTTGGTCCAGCATTAAATGTTGTGAACTTATATGATGGTTCATTTTTTATTCCTCCATTATTAGAAATCCAACTTTCAGGCTTAAACTCAATGCAATCCTTCCCCCATATTGATTCCATCCTCCCCATAGAATAAAAAGAGAGAATAATCTTGGTATTTCGATTAACTTGGTGGCCACTTGGAAGGATTTCTGGTTGTAAAGGAGATTTGTGGTTGAAAGGGACTGGGGGATACAACCTTAAGGATTCACATAAAGCTCCATGAAGGTAAATCATTTTGTCTAAGTCTGTCGTGTTCCATCTTTTATATGAACCTACCTCCAAATGCGTATGTATCTCTTCTAGAATCTTATCTTCTACTATTGGGTTGGTCGCAAGAAGATAAAAGAACCAACATAGAGCGCTCCCGACAGTATCTTTTCCTGCCGCCATCAAATTATGTATGGTGTCTTTTAGAAATTTTGTTGGATCTAAAGAAGTGCCACTCTGATTTGTAAGCTCACTCATGATAGCTGTGGAAAATAGGAACTTTTCTATGTTATTGCACTCCTTTATTTGGGCTAAGCATTTGTGTATGAGCTCATCAACATTTTTCTTTGCATCACTAAACCTCTTTTCTGTCCCCACCTTAAGAATCTGTTGCAGTTTCCAAAGGTATGGGGGAGTAAGATGCCTAAGCAAAATAGCTTCTTCGGCATCAGCGAAGGCTTGGAAACTAGGGATATAAGGAAAATTAAGAGAAAGGCTTTTTGGGTCGTTATCAAGGAGTAATATGCATACGGAGTCAAAAGCAAACCTTTGAAATATATCTTGTAAATCGATCTCAGAGCCGCGTCTACAAATAGAATCAAGTATTGGTAGAAGCCCATTTTCCCCTTTGTTCCACATAGTTGTTTCCATCATAGTCTGAAATCCTGGTTGCTTGAACACTGAAAAAATTATCTTGCGGTTCATCTCCCATATCTCACCGTCGGAATTGAGAATTCCATCTCCTAGGCTGTAAAAGATCTTACGGAATTTGTCACCTTTGGGATAATTGTTGAAGTTTTTGCTTAGAATGTGGTGGATGTCCAAGGGATCCGTGGTAAGTAGCATATCCAAGTTGGCGAACCACGGGCCTTTGAGTATGACTGTACCACCACTTTGTATGAGAATTTCAGCTGTGAAATCTAGGAATCGGTGAGCATTTACAAGAATCGCAGGTGTCATACCAAGAATGGGCCAATTTGTAGGGATAACACTTCTTTGTTTTTTATGTCTATATATAACTACTATAATCGAAACTAGATTGAGAAACAAAAAGATAATGACCAAGTATTCAAGAAAAGCCATGGGAGAAAAGATATGAACTTATTCTTTCATTCTTTGATTGGATGATATTATAATCGGTAGAGGTTTGTCCTTTAAATAAGCCATAAGTTTTCTTCCTACTGATCACTTGATGTAACACAATGTCACATTCATTAATCCTTTCACACGTTAAAAAAACTCTATTAAACTCTAATAAAACAACTAACTAAACATGAATAATATAGGATTCTTCTGCTGCAACTATGGAGTCAAATCTGACCCGTAACCAAAACCCGCAGCCTGGAACCCGTGACTCGTCTGACCCGTGAACAACACAATTAACCCAACACACATATGTTCATAATAAAACACAATTTTGATCCTAATGTATGATCCTATTAATCGAGCCTAAAGGGCCTGTGAGTTTCAAACAGTCATTCACATGCAAGCATTTTGTGAATAGTCATTGCTGAGTAGTAAACAGAAATCTCAAGTCAGTCTTCACAATCTTAGTCCGCAGTTGAGTGATCACAGCTCAAGATAATTCAAACTAGGTTGTCATTAGAGTACAACTGTTTGAAGTTGTTAAGAGTCATCAGAATTGAAGAGGTATAAAACATCCCCTACTACACATAATGAAACGTGACACCTTACAGGGAGCCGCAACCCAAAACTTTCCCAAAGCCCGGAATGTCAAGTACATAAACTGGGCTGAGAGTCAAAGGCACCGGGGGTTAGCACTACTAAGCCGAATGATAGTACAACATTTTCAACTAGTATAAATATCCCCTCAAAAGTACATGTAGCACACGTACACATACTCTCCAAACCTCTCTCTCTCTATACTTTCTCTCACTAAACAAATACTTATTCTCACTTTGGAGGGTGGTCACAGAGAGGCCGTCAATCCTCCCCTGTGACGAGCCTAATAGTTTGCTAGTTTTGCACGTTTTACACTCGAGATCTATTCAAGTTGGTCTTCTTCCCCATAGCTGATAGGTAAGAGCTAACTTTTGGATCTTCAAGAATAAAATTAGTCTAGTCTTCGAGTCCAGTTCTTTAGCCTAAAGAGTCTAGAGTAATGGGTCAGTTTTTTAGAAGTTTGTTATTTTTATTCGTTAGAATTCTTTCTTCGGTCATGTATCGGTTATTTAATGCCTCTATAGTTATTGAATAATTCATCTTGCATTCTAGAAAGATGTAGTCGCTAGTGAATCTGTTGATTGTTAGAAATTATAAACTAAACTTATTATTTGATTATCTTGTGTATTTATGTTGAACAATTTATTATGGTTTGTATGTTAACTAGGAGACAATCGGGCAGCCTTACACAGTGGGTTACATGAAGCGCACGCCTTACACAATGGGTTACATGAAGCGCACGCCTCAGTCCCAACTGTCAAATGAAAGTTATATCCTTTAGCAGTTAAATGGGTTATTTCCTTCCAAAACACAACTACCATTCAACCGTAAACTGCCCTCTTGTCTATAGTAAATATATGTGTGTATTGACAATGCGGAAACTTATCAAGATTATCAAAATAATCCTTTGATAATCCATCATTAGTTTGTTCTTGTTCTTATCCGAAATAGTCACTGATTCATTCATTTGTACAGATCATTTGCATACTTGATTATTTTTGTTTGAATCTGTGTTTTGGGACCAACAAATTGGTATCAGAGACTGTTAAACATCATACAAATTTGATCATCATGAACAAGAAAAAAATGGCGGGAAAGAAAGACCACAACACGAACTATCAAGAATAGAGACTTTGCTATTTATGTCGGCAATAAGGACATCTGATTCAAGTATGCAGAGTGAAAGAGAGGGACGAGGCATCATTGTTGATAAGGCAGGCCATAGACACCGGGACTAGAGGGCTGCACATAAGGGAACCCGAAGATTACACAAAGGAATATATTGCAAGTGGTACTGAATTTGGAGAATGGAATGACATTTGGTATATTAATACCACGAATCAGAATCACTTTGCGGGTTCATTGAATCATTTTCATAAGATCAAAAAATCTTTTGGTGTTGAGACTCAATTAAAGAATAGCATATTGTTCATCCGAGAGGTAGGCATAATTAAATTAAAATTAGATGAACATGTTATTATTCCTAGTGTATACTATACGCCAGATCTCGATAGGAATATCTTAAGTCTGAACCAATTGAAAGAACAAGGCTTTATGTTAACATAGAGAGAAATAAGTGCACAATCTATTATATGTTTAAGTTAAAGAACTTGAAATTGGACAACCATGAATCTGATCACAATCGTGAATATCATAAGTTAGAATTGATGAATGAGTTGGGTGATGAAAAGTCATATGAAGAGTTTAAAGAAGACTACTTAAATTCTCAAATGTCTTTAAACTCTAATGATAATGATAAGACAAAATGGATTGAGAAAGAAATTAGAAGCCTTGTTTTTAGATCTTTTGTGGATTGTATGAAGGTTATTGATCTTATTGAAAACATACAAGAGCATTGGGCCTATAGGGATATCATCAAAGAACCATTTCTATGAATGGTGGACTGGTTTTTGAACTTTTACTTGAAAATTCCTAGTAGACCAATTCCTCCTAAGGTTGAAAAAGGGAAATAGATATACCTTTACGATTTATACATCAATGTGAAAAAAGATGGTGGGCACAAACGGGTTTCAAATTATAACTTGTGGGTGGTAGTGGCTAAAGATCTTGGTTTGGGTTATGATGATAGGGATATTGTGAGAATCATTTATGCACAATATTTGGATGTCTTAGAATGGAATTATAAGGTTAAGGCTGTGGCAAAAAGTTCCGAGAGAAAGATAGAGTTGGAAAAAGAAGGATGCAGCAAGATCTTTGAGACAAGACCAAGAAGCCTGAACAACAATTTGAACAAGGAGGTTGATTCAATGGAAGAAGACTACGCCCTACATGGGGGAGACTTGAATGCAGCCAAGAGGATGCTTAAGAAAAGGAGATATAATTTTTCGAAGGCCCGTAATGCACTCAATGAAGCTCACAAGACACTACCCAAAACTAAACAAATAACTTTAGTTTAAGGGTGGGTGTTAGAAATGATAAACTAAACTTATTATTTAATTATGTTGTGTATTTATGTGGGTGTTAGAAATGATAAACTAAACTTGTTATTTATTTACGTTGTGTATTTATTTTGAACAATTTGCTATGTGTTTTTTTTTTTTTTTTTGTATGTTAACTAAGAGACAATCGGGAAGCCTTACATGAGGCACACGCCTCCGACCCAATTGTCTGAAGACGGTTATATCCTTTAGCGGTTAAATGGGTTATTTCCCTCCAAAACACAACTACTATTCAACCGTAAACTGCCCTCTTGTCAATAGTATTTATATGTGTGTATTGACATTGTAGAAACTTACCAAGATTATCAAAATAATCCTTGTTTGTTCTTGTTCTCATCCGATCATTTGAATATGTGTTTTAGGACCAACAATAAGGATATTCCAACAAGGCGCAAATTTAAAATTTGTTTTAAACCTCATTCGTTACTTCCAGCTCTAGCATACATAGAAATTCACCTTTTGAAATTACAAGATCACCTTTTTTCACTTCAAAACCAAGCTTACGTAGTTGAGGTTATAAACTATTAAGTTTACAACAGCAAAATAATATCACACAATACAATTGTTCCTATAGTTCACAACAGCAAAATAGCACATAATAAAATTATTCCCATAGTTCACAAGAGCAGAACACCATGCAATCCCCCCCCCCCCCCCCACACACACACACACACAAACAAAATCATCCCCATTAGATATTTTGACCATGTTTTAGTTCAATTCATTTCTTCTATTCAGTCTGACCTTGAGACCATGCTTCATCTGAAGAACAACAGAATCTGCAGGAACCACAGGGTGACCTTCCACCAGCTGAATGTGGTAACGGTAAATGATCATGGGTGTGATTATCTTCAGCTGTGAGAAAGCCATATTCTTACCTATACAAGCTCTGGGTCCAGCATTAAACGTTGAGAACTTGTACGATGGCACATTTTTTATTCCTCCACCACTAGAAATCCACCTCTCAGGCTTAAACTCCATGCAATCCTCCCCCCATATTGATTTCATCCTTCCCATAGAATAAAAACAGAGAATAATGTTGGTGTTTGGATCAACATGGTGGCCACTTGGAAGGATTTCTGGTTGTAACGGAGATTTGTTGTTGAAAGGGACAGGCGGATATAACCTTAAAGATTCACATAAAGCTCCATGAAGATAAACCATTTTGTCCAACTCTTTAGTGTTCCATCTTTTGTGCGCATTGACCTCCAAATGTGTATAAATCTCTTCTAGAATCTTATCTTCTATGGCTGGGTTTCTAGCAAGAAGATAAAAGAACCAACATAGAGTGCTGCTGATGGTATCTTTTCCTGCAAACATCAAATTAACTGTGGTGTCTCTTAGAAATTTTGTTGTATCCAAAGAATTGTCACTCTGATCTGCAAGCTCTTTCATGATAGCTGTGTAAAATAAGAACTTCTCTGCATCATGGTTCATGTTATTGAACTCCTCTTGTTTCTGATACAAGTATTTGTATACGAATTGATCAATAGTTTCCCATGCGTCGCTCAACTTCTTCTCTTTCCCCATTCTAAGAATTTGTTGCAATTTCCAAAGGCTTGGAGGCGTAACATGTCTAAGCAAAATAGCTTCTTCAGCATCAGTGAAGGCTTTCATACACGGCATGTAAGGAAAATCAAGAGACAAGCTCTCTGGGTCATTATCAGTGAGTAATTTGCATACGTTGTCAAAAGTAAACCTTTGACATATATCTTGCAAATCTATCTCAGTGCCACGTACACAAATTGATTCAAGTATAGGCAGAAGCCCATTTTCCACTTTGTTCCAGATAGTTGTTTCCATCATATTCTGAAATCGTGCATCCTTAAGTATAGAAAAAATGACCTTGTGGCTGATCTCCCATGTCTTACCATCAGAATTGAGAATTCCATCTCCTAGGATGTCAAAGATCTGACAAAACTTGTCACCTTTGGGATAATTTCTGAAATTTTTACTTAGAATGTGATGGATGTCTAGAGGATCGGTGGTAAGCAACAAGTCCATGTTGGCGAACCAAGGGCCTTTTAACATGAATGTACCATGGCTTTGTATAAGAATTTCGGTGTCGTAATCATGGAGTCGGTTAGCGTTTAACAAAACGCCTGGTATCATACCAAGAATTGGCCAATTTGTAGGGATAGCATTTGTCTGTTTTTGGTGTCTATATATATTGATAGAAATGAACACAAGAAGGAAAAATAAAAACAGAATGACCAAGTATTCAAGAAAAGCCATGGAAGAAAAGGTAGATTAGAAAAAGGTATGAATTTATGTTTGACAGAATAGGATTACAATCAGTAGTGGTCTGTGTACTGTGCAATTGTGATATGCTCTTGGTCTATCCTTTAAATAAGCCCAATTTCTGTTTCTGGCAAGTGGTGTTTACCATTACTATGAAGGGGCTTGAAACTACTACACCCCTTGTTAATTTCATGCCGTTTCAAGCCCCATGTGCGACCCACATGACACACGTCACATAATGCCTAAGGGAGGGGCTTGAAATTAACCCACCACTACACTTGGTATAAGAACTATATATTGATGTAATGCAAGCGAGGTCCGTACTATACAAAAGCCACATGTTTTATTACAATCATCTTGATTTAAGGGTGGATGGGGTGGTTGGTGATGGTATCACACTATCATACAATCACACCCAATAATATTGTGTCACCTCATTTTTATCACATTTCATCACATTCATTATAACTAATTGCATGGGGTGGTGTTCACATTTCATCACACCCATCACATCCAATAATATTGTGCCACCCATTCATCCATATAAAGAGAGAGAGAGAGAGAGAGAGAGAGAGAGAGATGGGACATCCAGCTAACTACCTTTTGCAGTGTGATGGCCATCACAATGTGAAGCTATCACGGTTGTGATAGCTATGGTGGGGCGGTGTTCACGGGCATCACAGCCATCACGGACTAACCCGCCCACCCTGATAAATGAACCAATTAGGTCATAAGTTGTCTTCCTACAACCACATTTGGATGTATTAATTATTGGTCTATTCTTTAAATAAGCGTTCTCTTTAAATTAATGCATGGCACACTCTTTAAATGAGCAATATACTTTCTTATTACAAAGTGGAAGAACAAACTCAAAGTCGGATGCTATTGCTATTTATCTTAGAGTTGCTATTGAGGAAGATGAATTTCTTTGTCGATGGTCTAAGGCTACATGGTATGGATTCCCCCCTCCACCTCAATTTTTTCACTAACAATAATCAGTGTGAGAGAATATATATAATCACCCGTTGTTATACATAATCAGTGTCAAACATTGTTAGAGATCCAAACCCAACATTGACTAATGCTCGTGAAAAAAGTTAACCCTAATCTCATATCCAAATACCCGTCATAATGTATTGCATTTCCTATTAGTACCCATGGCATGATGAGCACTGCTGTTCTTGAATCCTAGATTTAACTAAATCTTCAAATACGTATTCATTCATATTCGTATTGGCAAATAAATAAGTAAAAAATATATGCATACATGTTAAAAAAATGAGTAAAGTCCTATTTGAGTCCCTGTGGTTTGCCCATTTTAACTACTTGAGTCCAAAAAACTAACCTTGTTAAATTTTCTCAGTTAAATTTTGTGAAATTACCAAAATATCCTTACCATCTGATTTTTTAATACATATATACACACACATAAATATACATACAAAGGAAACCCATCTCTCTCTACTTACCCACAAGCCACCCCCCACCCACCCACACCCACCATCACCACCTCCGGCCGACATCAACCTCCATCACCACCATCACCTTCAGCCAGCGAACACCATTTAATTATCATCCCCATCTCTATCAAACCTCAGCTTCCATGAAAAAACGAGCATGTTTACAGCAAGAGACACAAGCAGTGAACCCCAACATCACGATTGAATGTCCATAAGAACACCACCTCGAACACCGTCGTTGGTGGTTTAGGTAAGATTCGATTTGGGGACATGGTTCATATGCAATTTTGGGGTTAAGGTTTAGATGCGATTTGGGGCTAGGGTTCAGATGAGATTTTATTGGAAAGGGATGAATCAGCGGTGGTTTGCAGGTTGATGGCGGCGATTTGCAGGCAATAGTCGTGATGGCAAGTGCGGCCACAGTGGTGTTGTCATAAAGTTGGTTTGGTTTGGTGGTGGTGGAATGGTGACGAGAAGAGGGATAGTGGTGATGAAAACTGTAACATTGGTGGTTTTGAAGATTGTTCTTGGTGGTGATATTCAGTGGTGGCTAGAGCTGTGAAGGTGCTGGATCGGTGGTTGTTGATTTGGTGGCGGCTGGGTAGGTTCCGATTGGGTTGTGATTACGGGGTGTGGTTTTATGTTGGTGAAAGGGAGGTTTACGGGGTATACTGGAGTGGTGGTGGCGGGCAGGTGATTTAAGCGGTGGTCGTAGGTATTCCGACGAGTTTATAAGGTCGACAGAGGTTATCTTGAGGGTGGTGATGTTATGTGGTGGCTAGAGGGGTGAAGGTGAGGTGGTAGATTAAATTAATAAATAAAGAAACAAAAATACAAACAGGGGGCATTTAAGTCATTTAACAAAATTTAACTGAGAAAATCTAACAAGGGTTATCTTTTGGACTCAAGAAGTTAAGATTAGAAACTTTAAGGACTCAGAACGAGACAAGTTTTGATTTTGGACTCAAGTAGTTAAAATGACCAAACCACAGGGACTCAAATAGGACTTTACTCTAAAAAAATATCAATACTCGTTAATCATGTGTTCAATGATTTAAATTCTATTTTTCAAGACCGTTTGACCCTTTCCATTGAAAATGACGCCATCAAATCTACATCTTTTTTCTACTAATCAATTTTTTATTTACAGTATGAACCTTTCATTCGATAGTAACGTCCAAGGGAGAATATGCTAGTGCAACTCATGTTTCTCCGTTGTTCGAATAGGCTAAGAATAGTCTGGTGCTGAATAAATGTATGTATTGTAATACTTAGCCTAGTAATTAGGTATCAAGTATTTGATTTAAGGCAACTTAGAGTCAAAACATGTAGGTAGGGTAGAGAACCGGTTGAGCGGGCGTTTATGCGAGTGTCGTTCGGTCGATAAAAACAATTTATAAAGAACTTAATTACTCATGACTAGCAAGGGTAAGTAAGGTTGTCACCAAGGAATTGGGGCTAGCTTAGTTTAAAGTTAACAAGTTTTTGTTTCTAAAATCTATTCGGATCTTTTTTCTTTTAATTAATTGGGAGATTGGTGAGAGTATCAATACAAGCCACAAACAACTTATATCAATATTGAGAACAGTAACAATAATAATAGTAACAACTAAATCGGAATCAAAGACAGTTTCAAGGTTAGAAATAATCACTAGCTTCTGGGTCAGGTTTTGCAAGTAACTAAAGTTGTAACACTATTATGATAGATATGTGATGTTCACTGTGAGAAACGCGAGGACAGAGAATCGAGACTTAGGCATTAACACTTACCATCTAGGCCTGGAGTATGCTTTATTATCTAGTTCACCAAATCCGCTATATCATCTTAAGGCAAAGTGACAGAATTCATCTCATGAGCTTAAAAACATAGACATTTTTAAACTTGCAATAAGTCCAATCCAATATTAAGACAATTAACACAACAATTGTTTCATCACAGATTACAATAACAATAACAAAATCATATAACATTACAACCCAGAAACTTACAAAAACCTTCACCTGGAAGAGAAGGTGGAACTTAGCCACACATGAAAATGATGATAACTTGGGTGTTCTTCATGTTCCTAGCTTCCATCTTGATTATTTGAGAGTGATTTTGTGGTAAAAATGGAGTGGAAGATGTGTCCTTGCGAGCTGCAAACGAGCAGAATGTATACAGAAGGTTTGGTGAAGATTAATGCTTCATTCTGCTGTAAAGCCGAGCCAGACTAGACTTCCACAAATTAATACGCGGAGGTGTTTATTTTCTAATAAACACGTAACGTCACGGGGCGCGGAGGTCTTCATTATCTCTCCGCGGTCCATGTGGAGGTCTTCATTATCTATACAAATGTGATCCTTTCGGCATCACATCAGGCATGTGTGGGTATGGAGGGGAGATCACCTAGATGTATATCTCCTTTGGTATTGAATATAATATGTGTCTATTCGTTTGCTATTGTTTATTTTGATATGGATGGGTTTGATCTATTTCACACACTGCTCTTGATGTTTATTCACCAGATTTGATCACATCATAGGTCCGATCTTGGACTATCACCATGAAACTGATACCATGACAAAAATTGAACGATTTTATTGTATAGAATATGAATTACAAAAGATAAACGGATGATTGGCAATCGGTTGTAGAACAATAATTGAATGTAATACACATTCGACAAAACAAATAAAAAATTTGTATGCTCGAACAAGACTAGAAGAGTAATTGATTGACACTGCGAGAACACTAGAATGTCCCTCATATATAGCAATCCCCTAATGACCAGTTCATAAGCGAGAGACGGAGATAATCTAGTTGTGGACATGGATGATATGCAAGAAAGGAATGCAGCGAGATCTCTCGAACATGTCATACGACTAGAAAAAACGACCAAACAAGCCCAAATACAACTGGGCTAGTGCCCAATAGAAAGCCAAACTTAACAAACAATTAAAGAAAATGAGTTAGATTAAAATAAATATGTTTGGTTTTGAATTTGAGAATTTAACCAACATTCTAATATTTTTTAGGGATATCCAGATACATAAAACGAAGAAGAAGAAGAAGAAAAAAATTGCTCAAATTATACACTCCACCCATAAATTTGGGGGTAGCACGGTTACCCCTAACCTCCCTCTACATCCGCCCTTACATGGTTCATTAATGTTTGAATGGGTGGTCTGTAAATATTTGAGGTTTTAGTACCCCACATGATCCACTTATATGCTCAGAAGTGCTAATTTGGAATCTATGTTGCATATCATTGTCATAAGTTTCTTTTTAAAACCTGGAGCTGATCATTTGTTAACATATTACATTACATTACATAATATTAGTTTGTAAAGTTTGATGAACAGTATCAGTAGTTTTCATTTTTTATTGAGGATAGTCCTGTAATTTGGGTTTCTATATACTTTAACCCTTTCACTCTCACCACCTCATTCTTTCTCACCTCCTCCGTTTCTACTCTCCATAACTGTCACACCCTCAAATTTTCACTGCGGGGTTTCACCGCGAGGCGCATGACATACCAGGATCCCATAGCCATAAATAATATCAACGAACTCTAAATGCCCAAACCATTTAGTTCATTTTCAAAAATTATGTTTAGTTAAGCTGCAAAAGCGTAAACCAAATTTAAACCTTTTAGAAACCATGCGCAAAACAACACACCCAAATTCAAACCATATGAAAGAAATAGTAAAAGCATGATATGTAATTTAGGTGTATGCCTAAGACCCCAAATGCAGTGAAACGTGCAGTGCTTCCTAATCGTGACACCGGAAGCTAACTACCTGTAAAAGAATGTACATGGTGGGTCAACAAACAATGTTGGTGAGTTCACAAGGTAAAGTAAACGAGTAAGTAGATGCGTAGGTTTTCCCAAAACCACGTTACAACAAGTAAATGCGTCGGCCTCCCAGACCACGTAACAAAAAATAAGTGCATAGGCCTCCCAGACCATGTAACAACAAGTAACAGCTAATTCATATTCAAGGGGTAGCTAACCCACTCATGATAACTATAACCGGTGATATCGAAGTACTAAACAGCGAGATTCCACAATAGTGAGCAAAGTGCCTTGCGTCATTGCCATCAACAATGACAATAAAATGTTAAGTTACAGTTCACACCCATGCTCCCAGCACGATGTGAGGTTTGCGAAACCTAATAGCGCTATCAACTAATAACCCGCTTGCCCACCCGACAATTCATTCGGTATCTAGAGGGACTTCAACGATAGGGTTGGTTTAGTTTATCAAGGACATATAGCATGAATTAGTAAAAAGTAGATTCAGCTTGTGAACCTAGCACCCCAAAACCCGGGATGTAAAAGTAGTCCCAACCGGACTATGAAATAGTAGTCCCAAACCGGACTATAAAAGTTTAAGTATGTTGTCTCAACCCGAGACGCATGCTTTTGAGAAAAAAGTAGTGAAACTAACCTTAGGTTGCAAAAGCTAATATAAACCGCAAAGACTGAAACGTGGTAGACTACTCGCCTATCGATAACCTGAAAATGCGGGGTGTCACATCATCCCTAAGTTGAAAAGAATTTCGTTCCGAAATTCAGCAAGTAAACAATAAAGCCAGCTAGAAAAGTGTGCGCTTGGTTCCCGGATGTCACATCATCCCCATGTTGAAAAGAATTTCGCCCCGAAATTCACTTTGAGAGAGCTGCTTTACGTTTAGTGTTTGGTCTATGCATAGGTTCAGGTTCAGTAAAGAGATGTGGGTATTTAAGCCGCATTTGATCCCTGCGTTCCCACGTATATTCCGGTCCTAGACGAGAATTCCATCACACCTTAACAATAGGTATGGTACTCTGTCTGAGTTTCTTGACGCCCCGCTCAAGAATCTCCACTGGTTCTTCCACGAACCGTAGCTGATCGTCCACCAGGATCTCCTCCAGTGGCACCACTAGTATTGTATCCGATAAGCATTTCTTTAGATTCGATACGTGGAATACATCGTGTACCCCATTGAGTTCATTAGGCAGGTTTAACCTGTAAGTTACTAGACCAATCATTTCGACAATCCTTTATCTGACAACGTAGTAACGTAGTACGTTGTACTACGTTGTCTGATAAAGTGAAACATCTGAACTGAAAGCACCGCGCTATGGCCATAGCTCGGTGCTTTAGGATTTTTTTAAATAATTTATTTTAGTTGATTTTAATCGTTTTATTCATTTTTAATTGTTTTAATTCATTTTTAAGTGTTTTAACTTATTTCCAATAAATAAATTGTTGCTCGTTGATAGTTTTCAGAATAAACTTACGAGTATGAACAAATTTCACATTATACATAATACATAAACTTTCTTGTCTATCTTCTTTCATCTTCTATAGGAGGCTCATTATCAAAATTCTGAGAGATCGAAATGGGCCCTAAAATCAATACCATGATTTATCAAAATATAAATTTTACGTTTGTAATCAATATCCTGGACTTCCGGACGTTGTTTGACACGTTCCCAAGGTGATACCATTAATAATCCTTTGTCCCCAATCTGGAAATCCAAAAATTTCCTACGCTTATCAACGTATCTCTTCTGTCGATCACGAGTAGCAGCCATCCGAATTTGGAGTTGCACTAACTTCTCAAAAGTTTCGTGCACGAGTTCGGGACCTGTCAGCTGGCTATCCCCAACTTCAGTCCAGTAGATGGGAGACCTACACTTGCGTTCATATAGTGCCTCAAAAGGCGCACACTGAATAGAAGTGTGGTAACTGTTGTTATATGAGAATTCAATCAAAGGGAAGTGCTTGTCCCAGGTGTTGCCAAAGTCCACCACGCATGCTCGTAGTAGATCTTCCAGTGTTTGGATGGTATGTTCACTTTGCCCATCCGTCTGAGGGTGATAGGCCGTGCTCATGTCTAAACGAGTCCCCAAAGCATCTCGGAGAGTAGTTCAAAAGTGAGAAGTAAATCGCGCGTCGCGATCCGATATGATAGAAGTAGGCACCTCGTGCCTAGAGACGACCTCCTTGATATAGATGTTGGCCAGTTTCTCCAGCGTGTTGGTTTCCTTTATTGCTAGGAAATGTGCTGATTTGGTTAAACGGTCGACGATAACCCAAATCATGTTACGCCCACTTGGCGTTCTAGGGAGCTTTGTGATAAAGTCCATAGAAATTCCGTCCCACTTCCACATAGAGATTTCTGGTTGCTGGAGTAAGCCTGAAGGTTTCTGATATTCAATCTTAACCTTTGCACAAGTCCATCACTTACTAACATAAGTGGCTATCTCAGCTTTCATGTTTGGCCACCAGTAAAGAGTTTTGTGATCTTTGTACATTTTATCCGAACCAGGATGTACCGAATAAGGAGAGGTGTGAGTCTCGTTGAGCACAAGTTGTTTGAGATCCCCAAAACGCGGGATCCAGACTCGATTCATGAAGTACTGAAGACCATCTGTCCTCAGTTCCAGGTGCTTATCATCACTATGCAATGTCTCGAGCCCGATGTTTTCTTCTTTCAAAGCCTCGCCCTGGGCTTCACGTATCTTATCGGGAAGATTAGAATGAATAGTGAGTTGTAAAGCTCGCACCCGTTTGGGTTTCGTTTCCTTACGACTAAGGGCATCCGCTACTACAATATCTTCCCCTGGATGATATTTGATGGCACAGTCATAATCATTCAGAAGCTCGACCCATTGACGCTGTTGCATGTTCAGCTCCTTCTGATCGAATATGTATTGGAGGCTCTTGTGATCTGTGAAGATCGTACACTTCGCCCATAGAGATAATGCCTCCAAATCTTTAGAGCAATACTCACTGCTCCCAGTTCCAAGTCGTGGGTGGTGTAATTCTTCTCATGAACCTTCAATTGACTTGAAGCATACGCGATCACCTTATCACGCTACATCAGCACATACCCTACACCTTGGATAGACGCATCACAGTACACCACAAAGTCCTCTGTACCCTTAGGTAGTGATAGTATGGGTGCACTGCAAAGCTTTGCCTTTAACAATTGAAAAGTAGATTCTTGGGTATCTCCCCACTTGTAAGTAATACCATTCTGTGTCAAAGTAGTGAGGGGTTGAGCGATCTTAGAGAATCCCTCAATGAATCCGCGATAATATCCCGCAAGACCAAGTAACTGGCGCACCTCTGTAGGAGTCTTAGGAGCCTCCCACTTTTTAATAGCATCAATCTTGGCGGGATCGACATGTATTCCTACCTCGTTAACCACATGTCCTAGAAATTGGACCTCTCGAATCCAGAAGTCACATTTAGAGAATTTTGCATATATGCTCATTTCTCAAGAGTTCCAGGATCAGCTGCGGGTGTTGCTCATGCTCTTCCCTGCTCTTGGAATAGATCAATATGTCATCTATGAACACTATGACGAATTTGTCCAAATAAGGCTTACACACGCGGTTCATAAGATCCATGAACACAGCCGGTGCATTGGTTAGCCCAAATGGCATTACCAAAAACTCATAATGTCCATAACGAGTTTGAAAGGCTGTCTTTGCCACATCCTCCTCTCGGACTCTCAGCTGGTGATACCCTGACCTCAAGTCAATCTTGGAATAGAAACTCAATCCTTAAAGCTGGTCGAACAAGTCATCAATATGAGGCAAAGGGTAGCGGTTCTTAACCGTCACCTTGTTCAACTCCCGATAGTCAATACACATGCGGAAGCTCCCATCCTTCTTCTTAACAAACAGGACTGGGGCTACCCAAGGTGAAGAACTAGGCCTAATGAAACCCCTATCCAATAGCTCCTGAAGTTGGGTGGATAGTTCTTGAAGTTCGCCTGGTGCTAAGCGATATGGTGCGCGTGCAACTGGGGCGCTCCAGGTGCAAGATCAATTTGAAACTCCACTTGGCGAACAGGTGGGAGTCCAGGTAGTTCCTCTAGGAAAACATCTGGGAAGTCACGGACCACTGAGATGTCCTGAATCTTTGTTTCAACTTCAGCTCGAGTATCAGTATTGTTAGCCAGAATAGCTGGATAGCCCTTTCGAATATACTTCTGGGCTTTCAAGAAGGAGATGATGCCCACCACAGCACCACCACGATCACCCCGAATAGATAATAGTTCTCCACTAGGGAGAGGGATACGAACAATCTTATCCTAACAGAGAATTTCAGCACGTTGCTTGGACAACCAGTCCATGCCAACCACGAGATCAAAGCTTTCTAGGGTAATAGGCAGAAGATCGATGGCGAATAATTGCCCATCTAGCTCGAGCTTACAGTCACGATGAATGTAGGTTACCTCGACAGGTTTCCCATCAGCTAATTCTATAGGATGCGGGGTAACAAGAAGAGTAGGAACCATCCCTAGATGTTTGCTAAGTTTTACTGACACAAAACTATAGTCTGCACCGAAATCGAAAAGAACAACAGCAAGATTGTCGTTCACAAACAGTGGACTTGTCGACACATTGATGTCGCTCTTGGGTTCTCCCGAGCCACTTACGCATGCAATTCCTTGAGTACCTCTGAGATTGTTGTTGCCATTGCTGCCATTGTGTTTGAGCTGGGACAATTCCTCTTGAAGTGGGTTTTACTCCCCTACTAGGAATATCCCCTCCCAGCACCTCGTTGTTGTTGCTATTCTAGTTGTCGATTTTGAAGAACTTATATCACACACCATCCAATGTTCTCTTGCTATCACCAACGACAGAAGATGAAGCACTATGCTTTGAAAAAAAGTACCCATCTTCAAAAGTTACATCTACCTCAAATCTTTCTTCAAAAAATTCCCATCTTCTCACTCCCCTCAGCTCACAATTTTTAAACATCTTCTTCAACACATAAAAAAGTTTGTCCACCTGTGTTGAATGGCTTAGATGTGGAATACCCAAGTCCAACATTTTTTTGAGTACCTGCTTGCTACAATTTTGTAGCACACTTTCTTTACATTTGTAAACAAGTTTTTCGTTATCACTCATGAGAAGATTGAATTTTCTCTGCTCATACCACCATGTGCTTAGGGTTCTGTTGGCTGCCATTTTGCTTAGATTTTGAAGTGAGTTTAGAATGAATGTGTAGAGGTGCCCTAAAACGTTTACAATTTATGTTATTTTATAGTGTTTAGTTTCTATAGTACATAAAAGGACTTTTGCCGTTTCAAAAAATTAATTTTATAAGTTCAACAGTCTTCATTTTCATCATGACTATCCACATTTCTCTTTTTTTGTCAGTTGTGAAATGACATGTATTTGATGGTCTATTGTAATTTTGTCATTTTTAAACCGTCACTTTTTATAATTTATTAATTTATACTTACTTTTTCTTTTTTACAAACTTTTATATTTTTAAAATGTAATTTACATTTTAATATTTATATTAAATGTAATTCTTACTGTGTGTTTTTTAAAAAAATAAACTTGCGTCTTAGATTATGTTAAAGTAATTTAACTTGCGTTTAAAAAAATAAGTTTCCTTTTAATGTGAACACTTTTTTTCTTTAATAATTTTGTATTATTAGCGTTTTATTATTAATAACAGTTGGTAATTTCACTATTTGCATTTGAAGTTGTATGTATTTGCGTTTTATAGATTGATGAAATAAAACACAATTTTTACAACAATCATTAAACATTCTGTCTATATAACAAAGAATATTAAAAAATATGAACAAAAAACTCTGAAAAAACATCAACCATGCAAATTTTTATATAATTTTAATTGAAAAAATTATGTTTTTTTTTAAGTTAGTATCTTTTTTTTTAAAAAGTGTTGTGATAATATAATATAACCTGCGTTTTAACTTACCATAGTTTTATAAAGTTATCATTTTTTGAACAATTTGTTTAACATTTGCGTTTAATTAGAATAACATTCGCGTCTTAAAAAAAAGACCCAATTTACATCACAAATGTTAAACATATATAAAGGACAATAGATAAAAATGTATCTTGTTCAAAAGAAAAGAAAAATGTATGTTGTTTTTCGTTCTTCTTTTTTTTCTTTTCACCAATGATAAGCTCATATTGTCTTTCTTGCAGTTTTTCCTTGATATTTTCGAGCACTTTTTTCTTCATAGGGAATTTGTCAAATTTCTATGCCATTTGTAGAATCTTTTCCCTTTCTGTGTTGTATTCGTTAAGGATAATCTTTCCGCAGTATTTACGCCTCAATCCTTTAATTTGCTTATCTTGCTCAGCCCCTTCTTCCTTAAAACTAGATGACCAATTTTGTTCTCCTTTGTATGTTTCCATGTGTCGCATTACAAACACACCGCAGTCGACATCGTTGTTCGTTGTTCTCCACTCCATTGCCCTGCGCCCTATTTTTTATTTTTCCAATTTGGGGAATTTTGTGTTTTCTGGGCATGCGTTGGTCAGGAAGGTGCATAATAGTTTACGCTGCAAATAATTTGAATAATATATCAATGAATTTTTAAGAATAATCATAGTTGTTTTTAAAATATTTACGGTTTGTTTTTACTAGTTTCCCTGGCACTCCTTTGTATTTTTGGATGGTTTGACCTCCAACTGCTGAGTTGTCAATTAGCTCAATGGTTAAATCGTTCAGATTGAAGCATACCATGTAGAAATGTCGGCTTATCAGCAGTGGGCAGATGATTATATCAACTTCATCTATTTTTCTTACATCTGCTCTATCCATTATAGCTAGGACATTACCGGAGAAAATATTAAATGTTTCTTCCATTAATTTTCTGTTGGTATAGTATTTCCCGGGCTGCATGTGTTTCAATAAATCAAAACAGTGTGTTTAAATACACAATACTTGCGTTTGTTTGTTATTATTAATTGCATTTAATTACATCATTTAGTCTATAAGTTACGTTTTAACAATAATAATACATGCGTCTAAATAAAAAAAAACATACCAGGGTTTGTGTGTTGAGGAACAACCTATGAACAGAGCTTTTTCCTTTATTATTTACTTCCTCATAATTCGAATTCTCTGCCCATGTGTCAACTACACCTTGGTGTAGCCATATCCCATCGAACAAACTTTCCATCACTACTTTTGGTGCATCCAACCATACTTACTTGTATACATGAGCGCTGCATTTTTTAGAATAAACAGTCAAATAAGATCATATAAGATGCAATAAAACAATTTTATACTATTTTTTAACTTACAAACGTTCTGTTGTTGGCGTCATGATGTATTGAAAGACTACCATCTCTTCCCGAGTTAACCTCTGGCCACTATGCGAACTTGTTTGTTAACGTATGGGGAAAGCAATGGTGGTGCATGGAATTTCCCTCTTTTCCCCCGACCCTGTTGATCCTCTTCTTTACCCTTACCCTTATTTTGCTGAATTTCTGGGGATGTAGGTTTTGGGATTGGTTGAGCCTTTGGTGTATCCACATTTTCTTCTGCATCAACCTGACAAATTGGATTTTTTGTTATAACATCATAAACCACCGTATCATCATCCCCGAAATCATCAATTGTATCATTGAAAACATCGTCATTCATCATGCTTTTATTTTCTTCTTCTGGATCAACCCTTTCAGCTTCAACATTTTGACATTCTTTCAGCTTCAACATGTTAGCTTCTTCTTCAACCTCAACACCACCAGCTAGATCATCATCGTTATCAATATCATCTCCATTTTGACTTTCTTTCTCTCCTTCAATTTTATCCTGCTCAACATCTATTCCATCTCTACCCATCACCTGACTAGATATGGTGTCGTCATTGCCCATATCAAATGTTTTGTTAACCATATCTTCACTGACATGGTCAGCAACCAAATCATTTTTTGTCCAAGCTGATGTTATCAACTTTCTCACCCTCACCATCATCACCTCTGGTATTATCATCCGCTTGATTATCAGAATTAGCTTGTAAATGATCTTCAAAATAGTCCATGTTCTCAGCAGATTTGCTTTTTTTCAACCTCATCATTAGTTTCAGTTGCAGTTGCATCCTTCTTTGAAACTTCATCCCATTTGTCGCACCTTTCCAGCAAAGATGGAATCCAGGAGTATTTATTCCTTATTACTCCAACCATTACATTCATTTGTTTTTCAATTTGTTGGTATCTTTTAATGTTTCTATCAATCAAGGACACCAATTCCTGAAATGAATGGAAAGAAAATGTAAAAAAAACACACTTGCGTATAAAGTTTCTTAAACCTACGTCTAAAGCCCTGTAACAATAAAAAAAATCAAACATAACTTGCGTTTTAATTATTAGTAATTGCATTTCACCTCTCTGGATTTTTTGCTTTCATTATCTTCCTCACCCTCCTTTCCCAAATCCATCTCATTCCAATTACTGTAATTCTCATCTACATCACACGATAACTCAAATGCATCATCGAAGTCATGCAAAGCTGTTCTTTTTGGACTTCCAGCCCGATGTATTCTGTAATCGTCATCGAGGCTCATTTGTTGTTGTTTTTTCTGTTCCGGTAAGAGTATCAATGCATTGGCAACTTCATTTTCAGTACCAGGGCTAACTTCAGTCACATCATGTTTTTCTGCTGCAGCTTCATTTATATGAACTGTAAAAGGACCGTTGTCCTGTACATACTCTTCTATTTCAGCCACTAAAGATGAGGTTATGAAACTGATGGCCGGTCTTCTTAATGCAGCTTCTAATTGTTTATGTTTATGAAACTCATGTGTGTACAGAATCTGTGACAAACAACATAACATTAATTTTTTTTTATTTAGAATGTATTTTGAATTTTTAACATATATGCTTTTTTATTAGTTACTTACTGTTAGCAAAGCTATAGGACCATTATACAACTCCTTATACCCACTCCATTCAGATTTTATCCTTTTCAATCATTCAACCATATATGCGCACCAATTCATGTTTGGAAGTTCATCTTCATTGTCAATTGACTCCAATAACCTTTGGTTTATTGTAGTCGACTTTGTTATTTCTCCGAAAATTGTGTTCCAGAGCACCAAAAACATTAGTTTAAACAAGCGACCACCGTCTTGAGTTGTTTTGATCAGATTTAGAATGTTGGCAACTTTTACTTTGCTTGTCGGGAACTGATTCTTGAATTCATCAAATGTTTTTGCAGACCCTTTTCTTGGTCTACTCTTCTTTGTTACGGGTATTTTACCCATTGGGATTCCGAACAGCTCATGCACCGTTTCGTCTGTTATGTTAAGTTTACGATCACCAACATTCACCTGGCAAATTTCATAATCAAAGTTCATGATCAACCAGAATCCCAAACCCATTGCAGTTGAATCATAATCAAACGTCAAAGTTGATCCGAAGCCCATTTTCCTTATGTCTTCCTTCTGTTCATCCGACAAGATCTTTATTGTTGACATAAACTCTGCAGGTGAGCATCTCATGCTTATTCTTCTGTGCATGTACTCAAAATATTGTCCGCTCTTATTCATTTCATGAAGCTTCTTCTTTTTTGCAGTTTTTTTAAGATTTTTGCCTTTTTTCTTTTTCTTACCAACATCTCCGGACGAAGAAGAATCAATAACTATATGTTCTTGTTTCTTTTGTTTTTTTTGACTCTTTCTTTTTCTTCACTACTTCGTCGGATAATGATTCATCAACAAGCATATGCTTCTTTTTCTGTTGTTTTTTTTCTTTATCACTACAACTTCCTCAGATGAGGATTCATCAATAAGCACACGTTTTCTCTTGTGTTGTTTTTTTGTTTCTTCTTTGTCTCAACATTTTTATCAGATGATTGCTCTTTTCCTCTTAACAGTTTTGTTTTTTTATCAATGTGCTAATAGCTTGCTCATCTTCATTATCAGGGACAAATGGAACAATTGCATACCTTTAAGTATCTATATTTTTAAAGGAACATATCAAAACGCAATTTATTGTAATCGTGCAGGTACAATATCTAGTAGTTTAAAAAATACAATTAACATGTTTAAAACACTTGCGTCTAAAACAAATAACATTTGCGTTATTTTTAATGTAGTTTGAAAAATTTACTCACATTCAATAATACAACTGGTCCATTATTTGTTACACATTCAATGCTTGTATATACCAAGAGAAATACTGTATAGTCAAATAATATCATACGCAAGTTCATTTTCCATTAAAAAGGAACTTATATTCAAATCAAAAAACCAAACATGAACTCCATTTGCATCTTAATATGGCTTACACATTACAATATCTAGCTTCATATATATACATCATTATTACAAAATATTTCTTCTATTAATACACCAAAAAAATATGAAACAAGGTTTTTTCATAATCCCTCGCTAAGGATCGCTAACACTTTTGTGGAGTGTACCACACATCATCGTTTATGTTGTGTTCCCCTTCTTGATGTTCTTCCATATTCACATTTTGATGTTCTTGTTCTTGAGCATTATTATTGATTTTAATAACAGCTTCATTTTCTAAATTCCCTGCACCTTCAACATTTCCTACCGGAGCAGGAACTACATGGTTTCTATTCCTACGCTGATACACCAAACCATAACGTCTCGGACCTTGGTCTTGGTTGTTCATGTTATTAAATGCGTCTAATACATCAATATATATTGCTTGTGGTATAGGATCATCAACAACACTTTCTTTTAATAAAAGTAGGGCATCAGCAGCATCTAGTTCATCTAGGTATTCTTTGAGAGAGACATAATGTTTTGACATTGTAATTTTAATTTTTGAAAGTTGAGTGATAAAAATAATAAAATCAAATAATCTTTTTATAGAGAAGACGTAAGTGGAATGGTTTGATCGTTTCATATTCTTTAGTATAATAAAGGTTAATTGTGGTAGATATAGTATAGGGTTTTGATTAGTGTGTGTGTATATATATATATATATATATATATATATATATTTTACTGACACACGACGGATTTAAATTGCCAGTAAATCATGTCAGTTTTGTAATTATTACTTTTCAAATATCTTAATTCTTAAGTATTTTTAATTACATCTTATATCAAAATATAACGTAAGTACATATAACATTTACACGCAAGTACATAGTTCTTTAACTTACTGAAGAAAAATCAAACGCAAATACAAATAACTTTTTACGCAAATAGTAGAAAAAAACCCCTAAAAACTGAATACATTATTGGACGCAAATAAACATGTATTTGTTAAAAAAACTACAACATCATAATATGAATACTTATTAACAACTTTTAATTGTTCAGCAAATCTGATTATGAAGTTTTAGCCGTCGTATCATGGTTTCCCTTTGATCGCCTTTCATATTCAACTCCTGTATAGTATCATCTTGATTTGTTAACTCTAACAACTAATTCCATTCAATAATATGCCAAATGTTGTATATAAATACCTGATTTTGCCTTCGACGCCATTTTTTTTTGTCTGATCATTCTATTTTTTTTGATTTCGCACAGTACAAAAAACCCTAATTGTGTTTTGATTTAAATTGAGTAGACGGTTTTTGTTGTAATTTTAGAAACTGAATGTCAGTTGAGTGATGTTTGTAATTTGCGAACTCTTTTATTTTTGGGGTCCAATTACTATTTTGCCCTTTCTAATGTTTTCGACAAATTTAAGGACGCGTGTTTTTTACCATCGTGTCCCTGATTAACCGCTTAATCCTACGATCCACATTACTTCTTACATTTTGTACGCTAACAAACTTTTTACGTTAGCCTCACCCTAAATATCAAGGTCCTTAAATAAGCAACGAGTTTTCTTGTACAACCATATCTTATTTACTTTAGTGCATGGTGCTTCCTTTAAATTGTACATGATTTCTTCCTACAATCAAATCATAGATATAATGGTGCGATTTGAAGTGTGGTCCGTCTGTTCTTTAAATAAGACACAAGTTTTCTTTCTCCAATCAAATCTTGATTTGACATGTGGTCTGTCTTCTAAATAAGGCATAAGGTTTCTTTCTACTACCATATATAGTAAATACATAGTCCATCTTTATTTATTTATTTATAAAACCCAAGATATTTTTCATAGGGTACAAGGGTCACTCGACTTGTTTTGTTTTTAACTTCATCCTGTACTACCACACCAATTTACTAATTCACTTCTGATTTTTCATTTAAATTAATAAATATATATCGAAACTTTATTTATTTTTTATTCTTTTCACACAGTTAGATAACTTTAAATGTATGGTGGCACGTAGGGGTGCAAACGAGCCAAGCCGAGCTCGAGCCTTGCATTATCGAGCTAGGCTCATTACAATTTTCAGAAGCTCGAGCTCGAGCTCGATTCGAGCCTTGTATTTTGGGCTCGAGCTCGGCTCGATAGTATTGTTAAGAACTCGAGCTCGGCTCGAAAGCTCAATCAAAATGTATGTGGCAAGAGTTTGAACGAGCCCAAGCTCGGCTCGAGCTCGTTTTGGACCATTAAGAAGCTCGTTTTGACTCTTAAGGACTCGTTTTGGCCCATTAATGAGCTCGTTTTGGACAATTAAGAAGCCCAAGTTCTAAAGTAATTTAGTTAATGCCTGGGTTGCAATACGATTGGGCTATATAGTATTAATTGACATTAATAAGCAAAGCTCGATAAGACTCGACGAGCCCAACCGAGTTTTACACTCGAGGCTCGAGCTCGATAACCAAATGAGCTTTATTTTAGGCTCGGGCTCGGGCTCGAGCTCGATAAGACTCGGCTCATTCGAGCTTTTTACCGAGTTGATCTTGAGTAGCTCGCGAGCTGCTCGGCTCGTTTGCACCCCTAGTGGCACGCAACGATGGCAGGCATACGGTTAGAAACTTTAAATTTTGCATTCAAAACCGTAGTAAAAACGGTAAAAAAAAAAGCCTACACACACCGTGGGGTGATTTACGTTCACTCTAAACCCATGGGTAACACACTTCAAACTTAAAAAAATGAGCGTTGGAACGAGGAGGAAATCGCACTGGTAATGTGCTACCAAGACGCGAGGTTCTGGGACTGTGTATTGTCGGACTTCTATCACCAAGTTGGTGTCCACAATCGGGCGATCGAAAGTCTCCAACGAAAGTGGAACAATGTCAACAACAAATGTGATCGGTGGAGCCCCCTCTACGCAAACACCTTGAGGGACCAGCTGGGCATTGAGGAGGGGTTGTCAATTGAGTTCACGCATGTCGACTGTGTTTTAATAAACTCACATGGTTTCAAAACTGTGGTCAAACACACCGTTCACCTACACGGATCCACTCCCAGCACCTGGGCATTGAAGAGGGGTTGTCAATCAAGTTCACGCATGTCGACTGTGTTTTTTGTTTCCTACAACTAATACTTCCGTTGTCATTTTCCATAATCACCCATACCCTGATGAGTATACCATGTTCTTGCATCCTAGATTTGACTTTACAAATATCAATACACAAAATACATATGCATACTTTTTTTAGCAGAAAAGGGAGCATTTCATTCAATCACAACAAAACTGTCTAGCCAGAGGTTAGAAAGCAAGAGTACACCATGTGATCTGATCTAACTTTCTATGATATACATAAAATTAGTGAACCAATTCTCATGAAAGAGATTCTCCATGGCAACCTAGCCATCATAGGCGGTGGAGGTGTTATTGATTGCGTGGGGTTTTAAAGACTAAAACTTCTTTTCTTTTAAAATGGCAAGTTCTCGGCTTGAGTGCCAACAACATGATGAAAAAGAAATTTAGTCGAAAACAGTGGTGTGACAGTTTCAAGTTTTAAATTTATAGTCTAAAACAATAGTTGCTTGACGTTCTAAAGTCCACACAAGAGGCAAATGTACATATCGTGAGTAATATAGAAATGAGCAAGTACCAAGTATCGAATCCAAGGACACGATTTTTACTACTCAGCTTCCTAAAAATTACTAAAGAGTTTGTTAAAAAGTGAGAAGAAAAGTAGAAGAGAGATATAAACTGTAAGAGAAAACCAAAGCAAAAAAAAGGTGTTGTTTCGGGATCTGATGTTGCCCGGTATAAAATAATAGTAGACTCTTGTTCAACTAGTGTGTTCGAGATGCGCATTACCGCATAACTACAAAAACGATTTGTGTTCTTAATATTATTGTGAGGGTCTTCCTTTTCTGGTAAGCTCACTTCTCAACTATGAGGGATAGATTGACCAAGATTATGTGCACCCAACTCTAGAGAACCCACCACCCAAATGGCCGAACAAGCGACCATTTGACATCATAGGGGAGTCATGGCTTTCCTGCTCATGCTCATCTCCTACTAAAATTAATTAACTTTTCAAAAAGCGATTGGCTTATTACTAATTGTGCGGCAATATAATAATGGAAGAAAATAAAGTCCGTTTTCTCCCAACACGAGTTCACCAAATGGGCCAATCTCTACACGTGGAGTTAAGGTTAGCTTACAAGTGTGCAGGTTTTTACACTTCACGGTTATACTTATAAGTCCCTCCACTTTCTATCAAAAACACCTACAAGACCAAATACTAGGTGATCAATTAATTAATTCATCAAACAAAGAAGTAGTAGAAAAAAATGTTAAGAACACAAAACACCACTTTACACATAAATAAACTATTCATTTCATACCAAGTTCCATCATCACCCTAGAAACACCAAGAGGAATCTAGCCTAGCATGGTTGATACAACAATCTCAGAAGGTTGGGTTTGTGTACAAAACATGGTGATGGTTGTATGGAGATTTCTAGTGGTTTTGGGTGATTTAGGTTTGTTTCTCTCTCAAATGTGGTGTTTATGGAGTGATCCCAAGCTCTAAAGGACACCTACAGGTCCCAAAGATGGCTGATACTTCATGTAGAAGGTGGAGAATTTAGCGGTTTTCGGGTTAGGATAGGAAGCCAAAGTGAGGAGTGGAGCTCTCTATTTATAGGCAAATCAGGAGGTGCACGCCCGTGCTTTAAGATATGGCATGTCCATGCTCGACAGCTCGTACTGTTGCAGAGCCCTTTTGCGCAGAAATTGTCCGTCTACAGATATGGCACGCCCGTGCCAACAAGTGGGCACGCCCGTGCGTGTCTGTTCGTGCAACCGTCTTGTCTGTTGTAGTTTGCTGGAGCCTTGGAGAACATGCACTTGAAGTGCACGGCCGGGCACCATGGTGGGCACGCCCATGCAGGCTGGTATAATTGACTTTTTACCTCCTGCTGACTTGGAAATGTTGACTTGTTGACTCGGGACAGGTGCATGGCCTTAGCACGGCCGTGTTGCATCTGCAACAGCTCTCAAAGACTTCAGTTCCTTGCCCTTTTGCCGTTTTTCACATCTTTTCACTTCTCGACCTCAAATCCTACAATTATCAACAAAGAAAGATACATCATGATAAAACTAGGATAAAGGCATGATTTTGGGCGAAAATGGGTGAAAATGTGTGTGTAAAACGTGTGCAATTCTGGGCACATCAGTTATTAATAATGATGTGTAAAAGGTCGTTTGAAAGCATACTGTAGATCAATTGATAACAATGGCATCCAGTCGATTCCAATCATCAAGGGGTTTGGTAGATTCATCAGAGGTAGAGGTAGAGGAAGAGGGACATGTAGGTCTTGGAGATAGGTTATCGTTGACGTGAAATGCTTTACAATTGATTTTGAATAGGGTCGACCAAGAGTTTATTAACCAGATTCAATTTCCAAGGTTATAGGAATAAAGTTTTTTTTATTAGAGACGGTGGTGGTGGGGTGAATTTTGGATTCGATTGTGAGAGCAGGAGGATGGGTGGTGGAGGAGGCTGGATTGGACATCGTCGCTGTGAGGAAGTCAACGGAAGAAGAAGGCGGCAACCTAGGGTATCAAAGGAGGAGAGGTATCTAGACTCGTGATACCATGTAAGAATAGGATCCGTGCCTTTCTTCATTGGTATTGTAAATATTTATAATTACAAGAGAGTCCTCTAGTTTTGGATAGAGATAAATACAGAATCACAGACATATACAAATTACAATCATACTAAATATACAATACTATTAAAGCTCATTGATTAGTAGTGCTATACGTTAGTAGTATTTTATTGGTCAATGTGCTATACATAAGAATGTTAGAGATCTTTAGAATCTCAACATCAATCAATGTTTGTGGTTGGTTCGTAATATCAATCGTGCGAGTTGTGTTGTGCCACATTCTAAACTTATTAGAAGATGAGGGAACCATTAATATCAAGCCACATTCCAACTTTTTGCCATTTTATTTTTGCAAATCTAAAATTGCATCCATGAGGTTTACAAACCCTTTTGATATCTTAACAATTGCATGATCTATATTACTTTATTAAAGAAACTGGATGCATAGTATGGTAATTTTACATGAAGTTTAAGATGGCATACCAAGAGTTATAATGTAATTTCTTAATTCTTACCTTATTTCATCCCTTTATGACCCTAATGTGCAATCTTTGATGACAATTGCATAAATGACTAATGCATGAATTTTAGATCATTGTTTTATGAAACCGTTTATTTATTCGGCTTTCAATGGCATTGTCTCTTCCACATCCCATCACCACCCTCTTGTATTTATTTTAGGTGATTGAATACTCAATTGAAGAGTCTTCCACATCAATGATATTAATCCTTTTCATCCATTCATCCATTTTCATCATTGAATTCCATAATTATGATATTCAATTGGGTCATTGATTTGGATTAATTGATGTCCAATGCTCCAACTTTAGAGTTTCCGTTTCAAATTTCATTAACCGGCGAACCATAATTAGAATTTATGATTAGTAACATATAATTATTATAATTACATCTTCTGTATACTTTATTAAAGAAACTAGATGGACAAAGAAGTAATTTTATCACCTTATTAAGATGGAATCTCAAAAGCCATAAGGTAAATCTCTAATTTTTATTCATTTTCTTACTTTTATGCCCCTAATGTACAATGCTTGATGACAATTGTATAAATCACTAATGCAACTCATGAAGTTTAACCCAAGCCACTATACTTTTGAAACCATCACATTTACCTCATTTATTCCTCATTATTTATCATCAATACATATCTTCAATGGGTTTGGCTCTTCATATTCATAGGTTACAATATGATAGTATTATATTTTGTATTATTGGTTTGCTTTGAAATATATTCTATATACTTTATTAAAGCCATAAGGTAAATCTCTAATTTTTATCCATTTTCTTCCTTTCCTTTTATGCTTGAAATTTTGATATTGCATATTTTTTCTAGTTCTTGGGTATTGTTTTTTTATCTTATGGCTACAGTGAACTTAATTTGTTTTAGTTTGAATCTCAATTTTATGATCTATCACTTCACTTGACATCTCGTTTACCTTTTTGACGATCTGGGGGTTGGTCACTTTGTTGGTTTCATCTAATTAAATCTTTTTTTTTTGTTGATATTGATTTTAAAGATTGTTTATTTCTTATTGGGGTAATTGGTTCGATATATTATTGTCCATGACCTTGGAACCTATATTATTGATATGCTGAAGAAGCTTTCCCAGTAAACAGTGGAGATTGCTACATTGTTCTTTACACCTACTATTCCAATAAAAAGAAAGAAGATTACATGTGTTGTTGGTTTGGCAAAAATAGCATCGAGGTACTACACTCCCATTGATTGATTTTGTTTTTGTATTTTAGTTTTAATACATGTTTGTTATTTATCTTTGACATAACATGGCATATCTTGCAACATTAGGAATACCAAAACATGCCTGCTCCACTGGATACAACTCAGTTAAAGGCATATCTAGATTTCGAGGTTCTCCTCGAAACACTCTTTGTTTTCTTTGGATCCATTTGTTTTCTTTGTGTTTTAAAGTAGTTTGGTTAATGTAGTTGTTTGTTTGTGTTTTTTTATTTAAACCGTGCATAATTTATACCATTTCAAAAATAACGGTAAAAAAATGTTACCGTTTCATATTAAATAAATTCAAACGGTCAAAAAGTAATAAAATATATTATAAAAATGGGGAAATGGAATTTAATAATCCCAACTTTGTTGGGTTGGAAGGCAGCAGTCCCAACTTGAAAATTGTAACACAGCAGTCCCAACTTGTCAACATTTTTATTCTAATGGTCCCAGACTAACTGAGGTTAAGTTTCTCTGTTAAGTGCCACGTAGGCATCCCACGTGGCAGTCCACGTGGCAAAATCTGTCCCACTTGGAAAAAAAATGTGGGTCCCACTTGTTTTTTCAATTAAAAAAAACCTATTATATCTATCTTTATATCATGCTTCAACTGATACACACATATATACAGAGAGAGAGAGAGAGACGACAGCTCCACCAACCACCTGTCACCACCGTCCACCACCATCTCCGGCGACCCACCCCCTTCTTCATCGTCCTGTCACCACCGTCCATCTCCGACGACCACCACCCCACAACCGCCTGTAACCAGCGTCCTCCACCACCCTCCCTCCTCCTCCACCAACCAAAGCCCACCCACCATCATTCCCCTCAACCTCCACCCCATAATCACCACTCTACCATTCACCCCCACCAACCACCTGTAAAATTAGGGCTTTCCCCCAAATTTTAGGGTTCTAATTAGTTCTAACCCTAACATCATAAATTGAAGAAGACGACAGCTCTGGTTTCGACGGCGTTAGTGTTAGGGTTCCGGTGACGAAGGCAGTGGAGGTGGTTGATGGTGACGAAGGTGGTTGATGGTGACGAAGGCAGTGGTTGTGGTTGTGACGAAGGCAGCTCTGGTTGTGGTTGTGACGAAGGCAGTGGTTGTGGTTGTGACGAAGGCAGCTCTGGTTGTGGTTGCAGATGAAGGTGGTTGATGGTGACGAAGGCAGTGGAGGTGGTTGTTGGTGACGAAGGCAGTGGAGGTGGTTGTGGTTGCAGATGACGGCGGTGGCGGTGGTTGATGGTGACGAAGGCAGTGGAGGTGGTTGGGCTTTCCCTCTCTCTCTCTGTGTTTATATATATATATATATATTTATATATATATATATATAAAAGTTATTAAAGGATTTTTTAAATATTAAAGGATTTTTTTTAATTGAAAAAACAAGTGTCATAGGGGGCCCACGTTTTTTTTGCCAAGTGGGACAGATTTGGCCACGTCAGACGCCACGTGGCAGTCCACGTCATCACTTAACAGAGAAACTTAACCTCAGTTAGTCTGGGACCATTAGAATAAAAATGTTGACAAGTTGGGACTGCTGTGTTACAATTTTCAAGTTGGGACTGCTGCCTTCCAACCCCCCAAAGTTGGGATTATTAAATTCCATTTCCCCTATAAAAATTGACCGTTGCAATAAATATGGCTTGTTACCAGCCCGTTAGATGGAACCCGTATTTGTTTCACGGGACCCCTACCAGCACGGGTGACGGCGGTGGTACCGTGTTAATAGTGGGGTACCCGTGCCCAATTCTGATAGATCCCGTCCCCCCTTAGAATGCCATGCTTACAAAAAATTCATAACATTTTGGATGCATATCATATATTAAGCAACCGACCAAATGTATGCCTGTATGTACGAACAAAAGGCGTAGATATGTTTGTTTTGGACATCGATTTTATAGTCTTAATGATAGTAAATGATCGTTTTATGTTTTTCATTCTTTATACTCTAGATAAAATATTAAGTTTATTATTTTTTTTATAACTGTTTTGTATCATAATTCTAAATGACTTAAAATTGTAGACTAACTGAATGGTGTTTCTAAAAAAATATGTTAACATACTCATTATATGCGGTTAGGGCTGTTCAAATCGCTCGCCACTCGTGAATCGCTTGTCGCTCGTTCGGAAAATGCTCGAAAAATGCTCGCTCGATCTTCCGCTCGGTTGTATATGAGCCGATCGGCTTGGTTCGGTTTGTAAATGAGCCAAGCACAAGCAAAGGTACGCTCGGCTCGGTTCGGCTCGAATAAATTTTTATTTATTTAATAATAAATATACACACAATTTCCAGATAAATTTATGGCTTATTATTAGATTTTATTGGATTTGACTCAGTATATGCAAACAAATATAACCAGCCCACTTAACTCAATAAAAAAATTAACATTAGATTTAATAGTAAAACAATAAGTCATGAGGTGACAGTCTTGACTTCTTTATGTTATTAGTCGTCCATCGCTAATTGTCGCTTGATATCACACCTACGTCACAATGTAAAAACTGTTCTCTAACGTATGTTCATCACCTCACCAGCCTCAATCTAAGCCTCATTCTTGGACACTGTGATCTCAATATTAGTGTTATCATCGGACATTTCAACCTTAGTTGTCACCCAACAATGAAAACATCGAAGGAAACATCCCAATTTTATGATCGTCCATATTATTCTCCGCTCGATTCTCGCTCAGCGCTCGCTCGGAAAATTTGTGCTCGAAGAATGCTCGTTCGGTTTTCGGCTCGATTGTAAATGAGCTGCTCCGCTCTGTTCGGTTTGTAAACGAGCCAAGCACGAGCAAAGCTCCGCTCGGATCGGCTCGGCTCGTGAACAGCCCTATATGCAGTTGTGCACCACCTAGCTGGCCAAATCTATTTGGCGTTGTTTGGCAACTTCTGAATAGGTAAGTGCTAAATCAGTAAGAGGTCTGAATCATTAAGTGTTAAACCAGAAAGAAATCTGAACCATTCAGACTCAATATAATGTTTCCCCATTCAGAGACAAAGGTCTGACCCGTTCAGACATCCGCTTGCGAAACAAACAGTCTGAATGAAATATGTCTCACTGATTAAGAAATTTGTCCCATTAAGAGCTGAAACAAACAACCCCTAACTTGAAGTAATTCAGACATCCGCGTGCGAAACAAACAGTCTGAATTAAATATGTCTGACTGATTCAGAAATCTGTCTCACTAAGAGCTGAAACAAACAGCCCTAACTTGAAGTAATAAATACTATTATGATTGTTTTAACTCATGGTTAATCTTCAATTTCACTACTCTTGTTGCAAAATTATTTATCGGTGTTAGTTTTTCAGAAACCATAAATTTCTTCAATCTTTTTTTCCTTTTATATCGTATAACTCAAAAATCAAACTATGAGAATATTCAGATTCAACCGGATTTACTATATATAAAAAACCATTTGGTGGTTAAACTACAAAAAGCGACGGAATTATATACCCATGTTTAATAGATACTTTTACCGGCAAAATGATCAATGAACCCTCATAGTCAACAAAAATTTTATTTCACCAAAAGTCCAG
The DNA here is from genome assembly GCA_032199755.1 of Ambrosia artemisiifolia. Taxonomy (NCBI): domain Eukaryota; kingdom Viridiplantae; phylum Streptophyta; class Magnoliopsida; order Asterales; family Asteraceae; genus Ambrosia; species Ambrosia artemisiifolia. The sequence goes on along the minus strand of CM063518.1, from coordinate 13,178,638 downwards.
GTAGGACATATTTTTTTTCGTTGAGGTCATGGGTAGTCGCCGGAAGCCTTTACCGGAAAAATTACAAGGCCGTATTACAAAGTTTTTTATCACTAATCTTCCGGATAAGTGTAGTGGTAGCGATCTAGCCGAGTTTGTAAGACCATTGGGCGAGATTTTTGAACTTTACATAGCAAGAAAAAGGGATAAGTTTGGGAATCGTTTTGGTTTCATATCGTTTTTGGATGTCAAGGATGTGAGGGAGATGGTTCGTTGGCTGAGTAGCATTCGGATGGGAGAGTATGTTCTCAAGGCGAATGTTGCGAGATTTGTTTTTGAAGATGGGGAGATACCATCTCGGAACCCGGAGAAAGGTAAATCGGTGGAGGAGAATAGCCAGAGGAGTAAGAGGAATGAAGGTACAAGTGGTGTCAAGTCTTATTCGACATTTACAAATGGTGGGAAATCCTTCCAGGAAACTTTGACTGGAATGCGAAACACTACTCAAAAAGAGAAAGAGATTATTATTGAAGACGGTGTGATGGCGTTCAAGAGCTCTATGGGACGTGCACTAGTTATGAGAATGATCGATCTCGATGCGTTGAAAAGTATTTATATCATTCTTAATGATATTAGTGCAGGGGATTGCAAAATCCAATACATTGGAGGTCTTTCGGTGTTGGTGACATTCAACTGTAGAGAGGATGCGGAACAGACGTTGAAGGAGGCGAAGGAGATTGTGGGCAGATTTTCTCGTATTTGGTTTTGGGAAGGCCAGTCATTCGCATTTGAACGTCTTGCTTGGGTTAAAATGAAGGGTCTTCCGATTCAATTATCTCATCCGGAGGTAATTGATAAAGTCGGTAAGACGTTTGGTACTATTATTCATAAGCCTCCAAGATCGGAAAATGATGGAGACTTGTCGTATGAGTATATTGGGGTTCTCGTTGAAGAAGTCAGGAAAATCGCTGAGGTTGTCACGGTGGTTTGGAGGGGTAGGAGGTACAAGATCTGGGTGGAAGAGGAAGTAGGGGACTGGGTGCCGAATTTTAAGAAGATAGGCGATGATGTGAACAATGAGGAGGAAGATGATAAGTTGTCGTGTAATGAGGATGATATGCCAGTAGATGAGGAGGAGAAGCTTGAATCAGAACCTGAGGCACGTCAGGAAGGAGCTCCGTCCGGAGAAAATCCGGCGAGTAATACTTCCGGTGGCTCTCCGGCAGGTTTGAATGTTATGGCGGATTCTGCGGCAGAATTGAATGGGGTTTCCAAATTGGGCTCAACAGTTTTGGAATCAATTAATGATGAGGATTTTATGCCAGCTGACAAGTTTGACTTTGAGAAGAATGTTACAGATTTGATTGATGAGGAGATTTGTTTTAATAATAATAATATTAATAAAAGAAAAAAGAAACAAGCATTGAATGTGGTAGTGGGCTGCTCTAAAGGAGAGTATTCTAGTAGTATGGAAAAGTCCAAGGTGGTGAAGAAGCCCAAAGCTGTTAATGGGCCTGTGGAGTTGGATGAAGACTTTAGTTCTCAGGATGGGCCCATAAGAGGAAATGATCCAGCGTGTGACCAGACATGTGTTAACGAGATTTTGACAAAACAACAGGGGCAAGAGAGTCTTTTTATAAATGAAGAGATTTTATCTGATAGGAAGAAACAACAGGTTAATTACGATGAAGTTCAAAAGGATTCCTGTGAACCAGCGACTGTTTTACATGAAGCTGTTGTGGACGACATCGAAGTTGAAGCAACTATTAGTCTTGGCAAGAAGCTGGGAGCAGAGTTACAGAAGTATCGAAGCTTGGTGGTTAAAACTATTCAAGGAGAAGGAGTACAGGTAGGTATTAAATGAATTTCCTCTCGATTAATGTTAGAGGGATGAGGTCTGGGGGTAAATCGGGTTGGTGTAAAAACTTGAGAAAATCGAATGGGGTGAGTTTTGTTGGGTTGCAGGAGACGAAGGTTACTGGGTTGGGGATTCGAGACATTTCAGCCTTTTGGGGCGATGGGGGTGTTGATTTTGATACGGTTGATGCTTCGGGTTTATCGGGTGGGTTGGTTAATATGTGGGATCCTAGGGTGTTGAAGAAGGTCTCGGTTGTTAAGAATCGGAATTTCCTGGTTACATCGGGAGTTTTGGTGGCTGATGGTACGGTTATTAATCTTATAAATGTGTACGCGCCTCAGAGGTTGGGGGCTAAACGCAGGTTATGGGATTCTTTGGCGGAGTTTATTCGTGGCTGCAGTGGTTTTATTGTCTTACTGGGCGATTTCAATTCGGTTAGGAGTCCTGAAGAGCGTAGGAATTCTACGTTTAATACGGGGGAGGCTGCTATGTTTAATAGTTTTATTGATGATCTGGGGCTTAATGAATATGTGATGAGAGGTTTTAAGTTTACGTTTTTAGCGGGGAGGGGGAATGAACATAAATTGAGCAAGATTGATAGAGTTTTGGTTTGTAATCAGTTCTACAATAAATGGCCTAACGCTTGTGTAAGAGCTTTGAATAGGGGTCTTTCGGATCACTGCCCCATTCTAGTTTCTTTGGTGGAGGTCAATTTTGGGGCTAAACCGTTCAGATGGTTTAATTCTTGGTTGTTTAGAGAGGATTGTGAACCGTTAGTGGTTAAAGCTTTTTCTGATTGTGTTGCCAGTGGTAATCCGGATGAGGTTATTATAGCCAAACTCAGGTTTATCAGACAAGTACTTAAAGAATGGTGGAAGAAGAATATTGAGAAGGAAGGGGAGGTGATGAGAACATTGAGAGAGGATATGGAGTGTCTAGAGGTTGTGATGGAAGAGAGAGATTTAGAAGAAGAAGAGTTGTGGGTGTGGGAAGAATGTAAAAAGGGGGTTGATAATTTCAATTTGTGCTCTAATAAGGATTTAAAACAAAAGTCTAGAGTGAGGTGGGCCATTGATGGAGACGAAAATTCTGCGTTCTTCCATAGGGTGGTTAATGGTAGGAAAGCGTCGAATTCCATTCCGGGGTTGATGATAGATGGTGAGTGGGTCGTTAAACCTTCGATGGTTAAGCTTCACGTTATGCGACACTTTCGTAATCATTTTAAGGAGACGATGAAAAGAAGGCCGCTTATGCGGTGTCACAATATGAAGAGATTAAGTGCGAGTAAGGGAGAAGACTTAATAAAGAAATTCACCAAGGATGAGATTAAAGACGCGGTTTTTGATTGCGGTTCTGACAGAGCGCCAGGCCCAGATGGTTTTAATTTCAGGTTTGTTAAACACTTTTGGAATTATTTGGAGAAGGATTTTGTGGATTTATTTGACAAGTTTTACGAAAATGGGGTGATTAGTAGAGGTTGTAGTTCGTCGTTTATCACCTTGATTCCTAAATCGAAGACGCCGGTTGGGCTTAAAGACTATCGGCCAATAAATTTGGTGGGAATTGTGAGTAAAACTATTTCGAAAGCTTTGGCCTTACGGTTCCGGCAGGTGGTGGGGGAGGTGATTTCGAGTTCTCAATCGGCTTTTATTCGTGGGAGGTATATTTTAGATGGGCCTCTTGTGATGAATGAAACTATCGGGTGGCTTAAAAAGAGTGGTAAGAAGGCTTTTATCTTGAAGTTGGACTTTGAAAAAGCTTATGATAATGTGAATTGGGAGTTTTTGTTAGACACATTAAGCCAATTGGGTTGTCCGGATAGATGGTGTGGTTGGGTGAAAGGGATTTTAGTTTCAGCTAGATCGGCGGTTTTGGTCAACGGGTCTCCCACGTTCGAATTTCAATGTGAAAAAGGCGTTCGACAGGGAGACCCATTGTCTCCTTTTTTATTCTTGGTGGTCATGGAAGTTCTCCATTGTATGATCGACAAAGCGGTGGAATTGGGGGAGTTAAAAGGCATTCGCCTAGATGGAGATGGGGTTAGTATTTCTCATTTATTTTACGCCGATGACGCTATTATTGTGGGTGAGTGGTCTAAAGAGAATTTTGAGAGTCTCATTAGAATTCTGCGGGTGTTTCATATGTGCTCCGGTCTTAGACTTAATTTTCATAAATCTCATCTGATGGGGGTTGGGGTGGAAGAGAATGAGGTGGAGGGGATGGCGGTTGCTTTGGGTTGTAGTAGGTGTACGGTTCCGTTTGACTACTTGGGTATTCGAGTGGGCGCAAATATGAACCGTCTTTGCAATTGGAGTCCGGTGATTGATACTATCAAGAGTAGATTGACTTCTTGGAAGGCAAATACTTTGTCTTTGGGAGGTCGGCTTACTCTTGTGAAGTCGGTTTTAACTAGCTTACCATTATATTATTTATCATTGTATAAAGCTCCGGTGGGGGTGATTGAGGAGATGGAAAAGCTTATGAGAAAATTTTTATGGTCGGGAGCGCATGGGGATAATAAGATGCATTGGGTTTCTTGGGAGATAATTACTACGCCTAAAAAATTTGGTGGCTGGGGGGTTATGAGGCTGAAGGATATGAATGTGGCGTTATTATCTAAATGGGCGTGGCGTTTTAGGGTGGAGAAAGGTGCTATTTGGTGCAACGTGGTTAAAGCGCTTCATGGTGGCCGTGGTATGTGGACTTTCTTGCCATTAAGGAGAGCCCTCTCGGGATGTTGGAAGGTTATTGTGAATTTGTTGGAGGCTACAAAATTTAATAATATGTATGTTCACCAGCTGATTAAAGGTAGGTTTGGGTGTGGTGATGATATTCGCTTCTGGTTAGATTTGTGGTGGGGAGATTCATTACTTAAAGACAGGTGGCCTAATATCTATAAGCTGGATAAACAAAAGAAGGCGACGATTGGCGAGAGGTTATTTCAGGGGGCTGGTGGTTTTTTATTTAACCCAAATTGGTGCAGGTTTCCAGGTTCTGTAGCGGAGATTTCGGAACAGCAAGAGCTGGAACAAATCATCGCTGGTCTGGCGTCTATTGGCAGGTTGGACCGATGGGTTTGGAATGATCAACAAAATGAAACTTTCACTGTCAAAGGCGTTCGAAGACTGCAGATAACAGATGCAAGAGGTCAGTCGGATGGCAGCAGAAACTCGAGATTTAAATGGGAGGGTTGGGTGCCGCTGAAAGTGAATTTACTGGTTTGGAGAGTTGATAGAGATAGGATTCCGACTAGAGTTGCGTTGGTCAATAGAGGTGTCAACATTCAAGTCATCGCTTGTCCGCTCTGTGGCTGTCAGAACGAGGATGTGAAGCACTTGCTGGTTCAATGCGGGTTTGCCTTTGGGGTTTGGAGCGGTATTTCTATATGGTGCAGGTTGGACCCGTTTTTCGCCTATGATTTTGAGGATTTACTTTTACTCTATAAGAATGTGCATGCCAGGAAGTGGAGAAAAAAGATAATTAGGGGCATTGTGATGGTTACGACTTGGGCAATTTGGAATGCTAGGAATTCAAAGGTGTTTAATAATAAGGAGCTTAAAGTCATGGAAGTGGTGGCAGAGGTGAAATCAAAGACGTACTTATGGTTGAAATATAGAAGTAAACACAAGGATATTGTTTGGAAAGATTGGGTCAAATACCCTTTGTATATGATTGTATAGTGTTGGCGGTTCTGTTTTTTGGAGCTTGCCGTTTTTTATGAAAGTTAATATTCAAAAAAAAAAAAAAAAAAAAAACCGGATTTACTCTAGACTCTCAACAAGAGGAGCATTTGGTAGTTATGGATCACGCCTACGCACGTGTTATACAACGCACACACAAAAGAGGTTTGAGAAATCCAGATCACCGCTATCTTACCGTTCAACGGATTATTTTCTTATGTATATTTTTTAATATTTTAAAGAATTTTTTAAAATAATGTTCTAGACACCTATAATCTGTGTACTAGAGATTATATAGGCTTTTAGGTCGATTCGAATACAAAATACTAAGTAACATAGGGTAGGACGTAGGTTATACATGGCCAAAATGGTGAAAAACAATCAAATCTTTATTGTTCACTATTTTGGTTTAATATTTAGCTCTATAATATATACTAAGATGACCTTGATATACTTAATTATATTTTATGCTCTATAATCACTTAAGTTTGAGAACCATTTTGAAACGAAGATCCAATGAATACATCACCGTTTCTAATATACTTGTTATAGCGCATGCGGTGATGGATACAAGTGTTTCTACGCTAGTTACAAAAATTGTCACCACATTCATAAAATGCGCTCACTATAGAATACAGTTCATTTTTCATTTTGGCATTAATCACGAAAAGGGCACTTCTTTTTTCAACAAACAAATTTGAATGCTAAAAAGTTTGGACTAAACATAATATAAATTTCAAAAGTTTGGACTAAAGTTGTTACAAATTACAAAAGTTTAGACTATCTATGTAATGACAATTTATAAAATTTTGTAAAACCATAAGGACTACATAAGGACTATCTATGTACTTTAATCTAAAAAAAAATATATAGCCTGGTTTTAATGTTAGGGGGAAAGGGGCGCTCAACTAAATAAGTTTTCACTTCACTGATTTCTATCAATCCTACACTGCCAGATCACTTCATTGATTTCTTTCACTGAAACACTTTTTTAAAGGCAGCACTCCACTGATTTTTTACCCAACTATCAATTATTTTCACAAATAATAAAAATAATTTTCACACATAAAAGTATAGTTAATAATTATTTTTTTTACCTTTCAAAACCTTGTATTGTACAACTTGTACCACAAAACAATTTAATAAATGACAAAAGATGTCTTCCCACACATTTGTAAAGATATACATATACTTCTATATCTATCTCCTTCTTCACAAACCCACTTCAAACCCACTGTTGTAAAAAAAATAAAAAAAATAGCAGACAACCTGTAACCAAAATAGAACAGAGAGAGAGGGGGGGGGAGATTAAAATAATAGAGAGAGAGAGAAAAAAAAAAGAGATTAGTTGGGTTTCACGGTCCGTTAGATAGACCCCGTATTTGGTTCACGGGACCCCTACCAGCACTAGTGGCGAGGGTGTTACCGTGCTGGTAGTAGGGTACCCATGACCATTTCTAGTAGTGCCCTGCCCCTTACCTTGATTTAGTTAAGTCCACAATTCACACACATATAGTCCACAACTTAACCACAAAATTTGTTAGCCAAAATTAATCATAACCAAACTATCGGTTTCTCAACCCTTTTGATTTTTTCCGGTTATTTTGGTTTTATGGTTTTTCTGGTCACCTTTATTATCAATTTTCAAACAAAACATCCGTTTTTCTTACCAATTTATGTTGCTTTTTACCACTTCCATTTTTTCTCACGATATTTCTTATGGGAAGAGATATTGTACAAAGCTACCTTAACATACATGGCTGGATGCTGATAAAAAACCCTAATCATACTTGGGTCAAACTAACCAAGGGTAAATTAGGAAAAAACGTCTAAATTTTTTCAAATCGTAACAACAAAATCAATCGAAACAAAACTTTTCAATAATTGAAATCGATTAAACCAATCTGAATGATTACACAATCAAAATAACAACAAACATTCGATTACAATTAACGAAAACGAAATAAAAAGAAAAACAGAGATTTACATTGGGATGATTTAATCTACGAAAAACATACAATTATGAATAAACACTCATAATAGTTGTCAAATATTTTCGAGTTTGTTTCAATAAGTATGATTAAGCATAAAAAGAGGTTAAAAAAAGTTGCAGACGAAGAAGATGAAGTTGGTGAAAACAGAGCCTTTTAAACGTACTAACAAAAATTTAAGCGTACGCACATCAATATTTAAACGCACTCATTGTACAAACAAATGCACGACAATTTTTAAAACTTCTTTTGTATTTTTAAACGCACCTTTTAATTTTTAACACACCAAACAAACGCACATTACATATAAATTGGATTTTGGAAAACCAACTGTTCTGATATATGGGAGACTCTTCATGTTTCTGGTGGTCAAGAATCAAAGTTCCACTGCTAGTGTCTCTCCTTCTTTGCCTCCAACGACACCCCCACAATATATTCCATCAGATAACATCAGCCGCTATGTAAAGTCTGTTAAATTGGTTATTATTTATTCTTCTTCAATCGATTCTCAATCAATGTTTTCTCAAGTTTTAATTCGTTTAATGCTTTAAAAGCTTCATCAATTTCTGATTTAGAAGCACCAGAAGACTTCAATTGACGTATAGCCCTGCCACGTGCTTGACAATGTGAGTCCTCGTTGGTGGTGGCCATCGGTGGGATTACAACGGCCGATGATCGGAGAGAGTATGTGCAGCGGAATAAGGAGAGAGGGTGGGTTAGGTTTATGTTCTGAAAGTTTACATCAGGGAAGAAGAAAATAGATTTATCGTGGTTTAATTATGGTTAGGTTAAATTGACATATGGTAAGTTCCAATGGCTTCCTATACTTTTTATGTTAAGGATACTTTGTATCCTATACTTTCTCATTTCTTATAACTAACTCTATGAGATATTTATTTCACTAAATCTTTCTTTGAAATTTTTCATTGTATTTAATTACTATTATCATCATCGTAATACTATTCCAGTGTAATGTCCACGACATTCTAAAACATTTTTTCTACTTACTAGTTACTACGTATTGAAACATTAAAAAAATATAAACCTCTTGATGAATTTATAACATGTTATAATGAGTTTTGAACTTTTTTTTCTATAAATAATCATTACCCCCGTAGTGTTTTCTTTTTCCCCAGTTTTTCGAACTTATACTTCTGTCTAAAATATGTTTGGTACGGGAGATTGATGAAGTGATTTAGAAGGAAGTGGTCAGGCATTGAGTGCAACTGAAGTTAGGTCAAAGAAAACAATAACATTATATAAAGTTATAAACCCAAAAAAATGTAGTTACAGAAATGTTAAAAGGAATATTATAATCACAAACTCATACGATATCTATGTATTGTATAGAGGTAATGTACAAATGTATTATTTAAAGTATAAAGATTATATTAAGGTCACTCGTCAATTCGTCATCAATACGTTATTATTTAACAACCATGTATAAATTTAGTTTCTTTAAATCAGTTTATGTATAAACAAGTAAGTCTAGTCGAGGTTAATCTTAGTTCAGTTGTATATTGTTTAGATTTATTGATGATAGTTATACTTTATACTTTTTTACACTATTACGTGTTAATAAAAATTAACTTAGACTTGTTGTATGTAATTAGTCCGGTTTGGGAGTCATTAATATGAAGTATAATTGTCACCTTAATGAACGTGTTGGTCGACCTAGATATTTATTTACCTGGTTGCCACCCAAGTTTTAAATATCAATTAAAAGACTGGTGACGAGACAAATCATATGCGGAACTCTCAAGCGGACCATCCTAATTAGGGATAGAAATTACCAAATATTAGTTTTGCAAATTCTCTTAATAGTGTTATAACCATTCATTAGGTGTTACGTGGCACCATGCTATTAACCCCGGTTTTCACACGACTGTTACTCTAGCGAGGAAACTCATGCGAAGGCAGTACAGTTTTTGGGGAACGCCGTAACCAAGTCTGATACACTAGCGCGGGCCCGGTTAAGACAACGTAGTGTAGGGCAGACCTTAAATAAGGCTTCCGATTAGGCAGTGTGACATTGGGTCACTCATATGAAAGTCACCGTTCAAAAAATAAAAATTCAGCCCATAAAACTTTTACATATGTTCACCAGCCGAAATACGTGTTCAGTTTAAGCAAGCCCAAATTTGATTACCCATTATCCAATGAGCTGGTCCATTAGCAGCTCACTTATCTATCTATAATAACTAGATGGTTGTCGTAGGCCGCGCGTTGCGGTGGCGACGCTTAAATTGTTTATAGGTGGTGGCACGTAATGTGATGCATAAACCATATGAAAATGTACAATAACTCCATTTTATACCATCGAATGAAAACATTTATGCTTGAGTCAACTCATTTGTTTCCGAACACAGTTTCGATAGAAACGTAGGTAACTCAAATTTTTACAGTCGAATTAAGACGTTTTATATTTGATCCAACTCGTTTCTAAACAATATTTACAACGTACAGAATCGTAGTCCAACAGATATCATAAGTAAAAACAAGAATGAAATCATTTTATATTTGACTAGACTCGTTTCAAAAGAAAAAAAAAACCTTTGTTAAAACATGAATTGTATAAAGAAATTTGGGGATATAATGGGTTACATCTCAAAATTTGAAGGTTAAAAAGAAAATAGAATGTGTGTCTTTTTTTTTTTATCAAGTTATGAAATACATGATTTAATTATGTCAACCTAAAAACTTGGTTTTTTTACATGATTTTTGAACTAAAAAACATGTGGTTTAAATGATCATTTTTACTAATAAATAATGAAAATAAGTTTTAAAATAATATTGTCAACAGTTGTAATGATGAAAGTTCTGTAAATATTTCAATTATCTTTAAGACTTTAGTTAAGTTTTGACATACGTGCCACTAGAGCTATAGCTCAGTGGTACCACCAAAGGTGGTTGGGGGAGAATACTAGGGTTCAAAATCTGGAAAGGGTAAAAAGGGTGAAAATGTTTAGCCGTTCATAAAAAGTTTTAGACATACGTGAATAATAAGTAAAATTAATTAAACAATCCAAAACTAAAAATTAAAAAAGAAAAAACGTGACTTTAAGCGGTTACATTGTGAAGGGGCACAATTTAGAAAATTAAAACTATGAACCCGACCTTGCAGCTATACTACCTTCACACTTTTCAAACCCCTGTACACCCTTCAAAATGCAGACCAAAATCACCATCCACTTACACAGCCACCACCCAACACCATCAACCGGCACCACCACAATCTATCTATTTTGCACCCCTGCCACCCTCTCTCTCTTCCCTCTCAAAAAACTAAAAACCCTATATACTCCTTTCTCTCCCTAGAAAAACTCAAAAAACCTAGCTACCACCATGAGGATCTCTACTACCCAGCCTCATCTCTGCGGCTCTGCCGCACACGCTGCACTACCACCTACCGCTGACTTCAACCACCTCGTCACCACTGTCTCTATCCTCTCCTTCATTCTAACCCTCTAAGTCTCTCTCATAAAAAATCCCAAAACCAAAATAATACCGATTGTAGCATGACCGGGATCTGGAACGAAGGCCATCCTACTACCTCACCAGCCGCTGCCATCACTCCTACAGCAGCGTAATCAAACCTAGGCAACGGAGATGGACGATCATGGTGGTGGTTACCGAATGTGTCTCTGTTTCTTTCTCTAGAATTTCGAAGAGAGAGAAAGAGAGAGAGATATGTCATATATTAAAAAGGAGGAGAGAAAACAAGGAAGCTTAGAGAGAGGTAGAGGCAGAAAGAGATAAGTAGTGAGAGATGTGTGGTAATTTTCCTTTGATTGAAAACTTAAGGGATTAAATTTGTCAATTGGCAAAAGTTAAGGTTTGATTATAGAAAAGCATGGTCCACCGACCATGCTTTTTAAGTAGATATATAATAAACTAAAACCTAAAATGCTACATGACACTCAAAGATGACAACCTCCCCCTTAAGTGTGTCATGTGACATGCCATGTCATTAGTGATTTAAAATAAAAAAAATATTTCTCTCTCATGTGCATGACACACGCACTTTCCTCCATGTTTATCAAACGCTAATAACTCTTTTTATATGACACTGTTCTGGAAAAACAATTACACCAAATTAACGAGCATTTTACTATCTTTTCAATGAGTACTATAGTGTTATACAAAAAACAAAAAAAGAAAACGACTTTTTGTGTGGTGATTATTGAAATAGATACTTAAATTATGCGTGAGTGAAGAAAACAGTCGGGAAACATGAAAAGATGATTGATTGTGTATCCATAATAAAGATTGAATATGTATGTCATTCTTTAACAAATACTCACTTTACACATTATATCGTCTATCATCATCATCATGACATATCATTTGATACCGAATTCTTTACATTTTTTTCTGAAAAAACGGCCTATTACTTTTATAGTACACACATTTTGTCACATCATATTGGATTTGTCTATCCCGGGACGCTCCCGGAGGATAACCTAGTTAAAGACTATATTAGCTGACAACCAGGACAAACACCCACTCTTCTTTTTGTTCTTCGTTTTCTTTTTCAATCGCCATAAGAACCTGCTCAAATCCCATTGTCTGTTCTTTCTCTGATTCTTGCTTTTCTGTCGATTATCAGCCGTCGCACACTAACTAATGTTACATCCCAAACGAAAGGAAACTGAGGGATGACTGAAGGCAGCGAACGAATATGAATCAAGCAGAATACAGGGACGATGAACATAAATATACATACCCCTTAATTGATTTAAGCGATTTTCATTCAATTATTCAGATTTTAGAGGTGTCAAAAATGTGGCAGACATACATGATTGTATTAGGGTTAAGGTCAGCGACCGAACGAATCTGATTTAGCGATTGAGTTAGAAAGAATTAGCCACCGAAATTACGAAACAATTAAACTAGAAACTTTAAAAGAATGGCGGTTTTTGACAAATGAATAAATCGGATTCAGATTTTCTATCTAGAAAGGGGTGGCGGCTCAGCTTGTTAACCGCTGAAGAAACACGAATCCTAAATCACCAGGTTAGTGCTGATCTAAGTAGTGTATCCACAGAAAAGGTGGGGGTTTACGACTTAAAGTATATAGTTGTAAATGAAGGACTAGAAAACTAAACTAGAGGGTGTTTAGGATTGCTTATTTAACTCCAAAAGTGCTTTTGGTCGTAAGTGTTTATTGACTTATGACTTTTTGAAAAGGAGTTTCTAAAAAAGTGTTTGGACTAGCTTTTGTGGTGGGAAAAGTCAATAAGTCAATAAGTTGTTTTTTAGAAAGTGTTTGGTTTATCTTATTAGCGTAAAACAACCAAATGCTAAAAGCCAGGATTTCTGACTTCTTGAAAACACCTTTTCCACCCTTATTGAAAAGCCAAAACCAAAAGTGCCTTTGGTTTACACAAACAGCTTATTGACTTATTGGCTTTTGTAAGAAGCCAATAAGTCAATAAGTTGTTTTGTAACTCAATCCCAAACACTCTTTAAGAGTAATTAGAGATAATCGATTAGAAGATCCAGGCATCTAAAGGTTGGTATTATAAAAATAGGGGTTAGAAAAGTACGATGTGTTCATGGTCTTTCCAATGGGAGTATTGTGAATTAAGTGATGCCATCAAAGGAGAAGGGACTCCTCCTTTTATAGCATTCAGATGATTTGACTCTCTCAACCCGTCCTCTACCCTTATTGGGGCCTGGCCCAGGTAGAGGTATCACCAAGTCTCTGGCCCAAGTATCCAAGCCCAATTTGGTGCAAGTGGACATGTAAAAGTAGAGGAAAAGGGGAGATGTTATCGTCCTGTTGAAAGATCCACGTGGTTTCCATTGAGTGGACGCAGAAGGTCGGCGGACACATGGCGTCTGCCTAGTGGCTTGCTGTGGCGGTCTGCAATCATCTCCTTTTCTGGAACCGGAGACAAGTGGAGGTTGAAAAAGTCTTCTGTCAGGGATAATTGGCTGGGGAGGCGCCACATCATCGTCCTTTCTGGTTGTCAGGCCAAGCGCAGCCTGTGATTGGTTGTAGACTCTGACGGGTGGCCTGCCTACCGGGAGCAGTTGTCTAGGGCATGTTGGTCCTTTGGTGTGTGTCTCGATGCTGCCCGGAAAGGTATCTGTTAGAACGTGTCAGGGAGACTTTTGACTTTTCGTATCGAGGAACCTTCGCTTGTGTCGGGCTTGCGCTGACGTAAAACAGGCGCGACAACTGGCGTCATTTTGACAGATGCAGGTTGTTCCGCCTTCGTTAGAGGAGCGAAACGGTTGGCATCGTTACATCTGACACAATTATCTTCACTGACGTAGAGCAGGCGGAAGAACTGACGTCATTTTGGACGTTTAGAGATCTTAATCAACCATTCTACTTTCTTCTTATGTCTTGACTTTTTGTAGTGGGAAAGAACGGGTTTCTTTTATTGATATGGTGTCGTTGGTTTTGGCACCATATCTCTTCACCCGCGTACCTATCATCCTTATGTAATTTATCCATTTATTTTTAATGAATATTAAAATTTTCTCAAAAAATAAATAACATTATCAAGGTTCAGTTGCTAAGCAAGTTGAATCGCTGAGATGTAACAAACGACCTAACACTCAATCGTTGCCGAAAACTAGACGAATCAATGAACACATAAATTCATTCATCTTGAATCCTAAAACAGATGAAAACAAATATGACAATTTACTGAAGAGAATGAAACAGGGTTCGAAGATCGAACACCCTGTAATGACAAAATCAATTCGATTTAATCCAAAACCACAAATAATTTGTTGAAACAATTAGTTTCCAAAAATCATAAAAACCCACTTTAGAAATTTTCAAACTGTTATGCATTATTTGTATGTCACCAGCTAAATGATAAGTTAAGTCTGTAGATCACTATCTAGGTCAAAAGAAAAGATTATTACTACATTATTTGTATGTCCCCAACTAATGATAGGTCGTTGGCTAGGTTAAACGAGTTGTTTATAGCTTGTAAATATGATTATGGGTGAATTTGTAATTACTTATAGTGAAGAGCTTGTTTTACACGAAGGGATTATCCGTTTGTGTAGTGTTAGGGGTGAAGAGGTTGATTACCTCTTCGGCCTAACCCCTTCGCTATACATTAACCCATTCGTTATCAGGCTTAGCGAATGGCAGCAAGTATAAATAGAATACTTGCTCGCCCAAATCATTTAGTTGTCAAAATCCCACATTTACACCAAGAGAGCTCTAGCGAAAGTTGTGGTCTTTTGGTTGATTAGATTTGGTTGTAAACACTCGAGCTCTATTGTTATCAATCTATAATCGTTTGACAACTTGTTTTTGTATGTGTTTGATTATTACATTGTTGCAAACTTTAAGACAAGGATTCCGCACTTGTCTAGAAGCAAAGCCGTGATATATGGATCATCTCGTCCGATCTTACACAAACTATTTTCAATCAAATCTCATCCAAATTCATAAAAATAAAACACAATCAGATGATTCATACTACTTGTAGAATCGAGCCTAAAACTCTGATACCATTTAAAGGTCCATTTGTGGGATCATGTCTCAAATTCTATGTCATGTGTGTGAATCTGGTTTGTGTTTGAGCGAAATTCAATACACACACTTACAGTTATCAACTACAATCTGAACTAATCAATAAATGTCAAGAACAAGATTGAATCAACAAATTTAGCTAGGATTTCATTAAGATATGACACTGATGAATGTAAATTCCTAGAGATAGAGAAATAAACTAGAAAGCAATTGAGAGAGAAATAAGCTAGAGAGAGTGATTGAGAGAGAAAGTTTGTTACCAAATGATGGAAATGTTGTGTATGGCTAGAGATTAAGCCTATTTGTACTCTAAACTTTATCTATAACCCAATTCCTCTCAATCAATTTTGTAAATACAATTAAGACTAGCTAGGCCCAACTACAATAAACATCTATGTCTATACTACTATATAGTGTATTCTGGACGGCTAAAATAGTCATTTCACATTCATCTACATGGGTAAAATAGTTATTTTATTAAATTGGTAAGACACATTTAAGAAATCAATTAAATCTATCTTTATTGAACTCTACAATTAGATGGTTACTAAAAGAAAGTTAAATTGATTTATGCTTTGAATGTGACCTTTACCTTACCCTACCTTCCATAATTTTAATGCAAATCATATCCTATTCATGAAACTCTCATGCTTTGGTTCATTCTAAGTCACACACTTATGGGTCTTCAAGTGGAGGTGATCTATACACTGCCATTTCAACTTTGTAGCTCACCAAATTATACAATACAAAAGTAAAATTAAGCGTAAACGAAGGAAATGATGATGCATATCTCACCTCTCTTGAAAGAGTTTGGTTTAAATTTGATACCTTCGTCTTCATGTTGAGGAACTCATGTTTATTTTCAGTTATGTGTAAAATGATTACTAAAGTATAAAGACAACCATTGAATTTGACTGTGACCTTTACCTTACTCTACCATTAAACCACAAAATGAAACAATCATTTATCATTGCCATTAAATCGTCTCATCAAAATTTTAATTACGCAACGAAACTAGTTTGGAACTCATCATAAACTCCTGTGTAATCATAAAACCCAACTCACCAACCATCTCTTCCCTCGGCCTCCTTGTTTCTCCAACCAAAGCTCTGGGACCATCACCACACACGCATCACTTTGACACCACCATTTCGTTTACTTCCGACATAGAACCAACGTTGCCACTCTTTTTGCTCGAACTAAAGACCAGTGACCAGAATAGCGGACCACCATTGCCGCCGGTGACTCACCTTCCTATTTGTTTCACCATCGTGCGATGAGGTACCGACTCCTTGTGTTTTCCTTATGTTTTTTTTGGTCAATTAGTTGGGTTATTTGAGCTAACAAGATTAGATTTGGGTGGGGTTAAATTCTGGCGATGGTCTGATTGTCGTTTATAACTGTAAGAAAAGAAAGAAGATAAAAATAAGGTTATTAGTTGTATCGTATGCGTTTGAATGTGTGTTTTTTGTGTGTGTAACTTTTAATGGTGGAAACTTTGTATGAGTGCTACTATGTGACTGTGTTTGATTGTGTGTATGTGATAAAAATACCAAAATCTTGCAGCGTGAAGTTATTGTGATAAAAATGAAGCTATTATATCAAAAAATAAATTATTTTTAAATTTATTAAAGAGTTTTATGTGAGACTGTTAAAGATACCTAAAATATATAATCTATTGACACGCCAATATCTAGAGCCGATGAAATTTTAAAGAGAACGACTGTTTACTTATAAGATCATGAAATTCATATTTTAAGAGGAAAAAAAAAAGATCAGTTTAAATAAGGTGTATTTTCAACGCAAATAAATTTATAAACGGTTTGATTCATAGAACTTAGATGAACATTAGAGTCATATAGCTTTCGTAATCACCGCATTCATTTTAATGATCTTTTAGAAGAATAAAGAAATGTTTTCAGGCCGACCCATTTCAACCGACACTAAAAGGTACTCGGTTTTAAACTCAACCTGTCTGTTTCGTTATCCT
The DNA here is from genome assembly GCA_032199755.1 of Ambrosia artemisiifolia. Lineage (NCBI taxonomy): Eukaryota > Viridiplantae > Streptophyta > Magnoliopsida > Asterales > Asteraceae > Ambrosia > Ambrosia artemisiifolia. The sequence continues at coordinate 13,161,630 of CM063518.1, read as the reverse complement.
TAATGTTTTCCATAGGCAAAATATCTAATTTTTGAATTTGATAGGGACGTGCTACATCAAAATACGTTGTCAATTGAGTGATTATCACACTTTGGGTTACTTTCACATCGCATGGTATCTAATACAAACTTAACGTCTAACTCTACTCCACTTTCTACTCCTCTGCATAAATATTTATACAATAAGTCAATTTTATACTTTCTGTAACATTTATGCTACCACTCCGTCAGAAAATCTATAGTAATAGTAGTAGTAGTAGTAATAATAATAATAATAATAATAATAATAATAATAATAATCTATGTTACCTTATTAAGGAGGAGACATGTCTAGAAAAGTAATTTTACCATCATTTTAAGATGGCATTCCAAGAGGCACTTCACAAATCTTCAATTTATGGTCATTTTCTTCCTTTTATACCCTTATGTATAACCTATAATGCTTATTGTATATCTTTGTAATGCACACTTAATATCTCTTCAACATGTAACCTTCGTACCACCCGATTGATTGCTGAATGTGTTAGGACATTTAACCCACTGTCATAAAACCCAATTGAATGCTGACTTTCAAATTGAATGCTGACTTTCATAAGACCCAATTCTCATTCGAAACGTATGCTAATCTTTTCATCTTCTACAAAACTATTCTTCCCCCAGTAAACAAATTCTTAACCTAAACCCCTCTTCAGTTAATGACCCTATTTAGTCCCTCCTTTTAATCACACAACAACCGTTACAAATCAATTAACCTTTTAAATGGTCGTATAACGTCAAATTAGTACTTGTGTGTGATTAGTGTGTATCCGGTGTATGTATAGCCTCTCCCAAACATAATCAAACACTCAAGTAGCTGTAAGAAAAAAAGAAAAAAAAAAGCGATGCTTGCAGCAATGATTGGATAATCAGCCGTTTTAGTAGTGTTATCAGATTAGATTTTTTTTTATATTAAGGCCTCATAAAAGCCAAGAGACGGGGTTTGCTCATGTTAGTCTTAATATAGATTATGGAACAAATGGGAGCTATCTTAGTTGTTTTCTTTTTTGGTTTATGCTATTTATTATGTTTTAACCAGTATCCATAAAAAGGCTCATGAACTCTCTTCAAGTTCGATGCTTGTAGCACTTTGCGATGCATATTATCAACTCTAGATAACTTAAATATTTGTTCATTTTTATGAGCTCGCTAAATTTTATTTGCTAATCTTTTGAGTTTGCCTCATGCATTTTGAAACTGATTATGTGATGCCAGATACTGAGCTGTAATAAAACGGATTGTAGGAAATAGTGTTTAGATATGCATATGTTGTTTCAACTTTTCATAATAAGATAATTAAACATTTGCGCGTTAGGCTAATTATTATTATTTACCACATTCTTTTACTAGAAAGCCGTAGAGATGCTCACTAACATAAATCATTCTGATGGAGATTGCCCTATGTGTTCATCTCCTTTGCTTGAAGAGGATGCCCTCTGTGTTTATCTACTTCGCTTGAAGAGGGTGCATTGAATAATATTGGTAATGTCATGTTTGCATTTCTTCCATTGGTAATTACCATTGTGTCTTGTGAACAAGTAATAACAATGTTCTTGAGCTTAGATGTTGATAATGAAGTTTACTTTTTTTTATTATTATTATTCTAATTTTTAGTTAACATGAATGCAGTGCATGTATAGTAGGGTGTTGGAATTGGCTCCAGATGCATAAAGAAACCAACCATTCATGCTAATCTGGTCTCCATGAGATTAAAACCCAACCATGTGACATGTCAATTCAAGAATTAAATGTCCCAAAATTGCGCAAAAATTAACAAACATGCATTCTTATTTTGCACAAAAGAAATCCTTCAACATTGGTATATTTAAGCCCCATAACTTGTTAAAAATACATGTTGCTTGTGAAAAAATTCGTATTAGTCAAATTTAATGAAGTGATGTTCGAAGTCATGTAGATATGTTTGTTTCTTTGATACCATTTTTTTTTATCATAAACATCATAACTGAATTTGATATTAGTCAAGACACCCGCCGCAACGCGCGGGCATTCCTACTAGTAATAATAATAGTAATAGAAATAATAATATATGTCATCACTATATAACTATATCTACTATGATTATCTCTTTTTGCCAATGTGGGGCTAGCCCACTTGGTAGAGGCATATGCCTCTTAGAGGGGAGGTCCAAGGTTCAATCCTTGGCAAGGGTGTTCTTTGGTTTATAATTATTGGTGTAATAGTATAGGAGATGTAATTTGCCGTTCAAAAAAAATAAGTCTTAAAGCTACACGTACAAGTCTTAAAGCCAAACATATGAATTATACATATATATACAATTATATATAGCCAAACATCGTCAGCCCCGCCGCAACAAGCGGGTTCCTGCTAGTTAAACCAAAAAGGTCAAATTCGATCAAGGGTCAATACGTACCGGGATAAGGTTTTTAATGATATTTGGATTAAAAAGAACAGATTTGAGTTGCTAAGATTTGGACGGTGTTGGAATAGTGGAATTGCCCGATCCAAGTATTGGAATTTTGTTACTATTACGAACAAATATGGATGTTATGGGAGAATACGTGGAACAAGTTGAAAGTTTACCTTGATCATATGTGAAATGAGAGGATGCCCCAGAATCAAAGTACCACTGATCATCGGCTTGCTCCATGTTCAGAACTTGGTATGCATTAGCTAATTCGGTGGGTTCAAGTGGATCAAAATTGGTGATGTGGGCTTGGGCCAGAAGGGCCGCCATAGCGGGCCGGCTATTGTTAAGTGTTGGGGCGAGTAGGTGTCCTAGCATGCCACTGTTGATTCTAATTTTGTGTCGGGTAGCAACTAGGGTCTGGAGCCCAATAAGGTGGAGGGGCCTAATAAGTATTGGAACATGTGTAACCTTGATGACCTGTCGTTTGAGTCATGCAAAAACCTAAATAAACTAGATAGCTATAGTAAGTAGGTTATCGAATCCATGAGGAGCATGTGATTAATATTACACGTTTTGTTTGATTATTTAAACTAAAAATAACAAAATTAATTTAAAACTAAATTTTGGATTGGAATGAGTAACTATACTGATGAAAACTAAAATTGATTTAAAAAAAAACTCTGAGGAACGAGCGATCTACTCCGAATTTCAAGTTTAAAGATAAGTTCAATAACCTATTTTTCAGTTTTGGAAAACCACATAGACATGATTATGTTAACTAAATGATTGTGATAAAACGAGGACAAAGTACTCTGATTGCAAAACAACGAGAGGCTATCACACGATTATCAATTATAATTTACCAAACCAAACCCTTTTCCAATAGATCCCAATTACTAAAACTCTTGGAAATTGAAGGCTAAAGAACTAGGTTTCAAATAAAATATAACCCTTTACAATTCAGTTAAACAAATAGCAAAAAACATCAAATGCTTAGATTACTAGATCCAATCAAATAAGAAAACTAGCTTAGATAATCTTACTAACAAGAACCATCTATTAGAGAAGATCACAAGATAATTAGCCACCGGATACTGTCACTTGTATCCCTTTTTAATTTGCATACCAAAGCAGCCAAAGGCTGCTGCCTTCGTCCACTCTTCTCTACTGCCGTCCGAACTTCTGTTTGCGTCCAAAAACCTTTTTATTAGTTGCCCTCGTTTCTTTGAGTTTTGGGCCCCGAGTCATTGGCCCAAATGATGGTCTTCTTTTAATATTATATTCCAAAGCCTAAAACATTTAATTGTATTCTTAGTAAGTTGTTGCAAGTCCATGAAGCCATAATATATTATCATATCTAGCTTAGCCCAATTTTGGTTAGTATAACTCCAGATCGCTTTATTTCCATCTGCACCCCATAATAATAATAATTGAAGTCATTATTTTCGAAAGAACCGATATATATCATAACATAATATTATGTAGCTTTTGTTAGTGTTTATTTAATATCTAATATGATCGTTTTAGCTTGTTTTCTTTTACTAGTGTGAATGCCCGCGCGTTGCTGCGGGTGTCCTGGCTGATATGAGATTTAATTATGATGTATTTTGTACCGAATTCACTTTGGTGCCGACATTGGTGATTATGTGAGTGTGGGGATCGATTTAGAATTTGTTAAATCCTTCAAAGCCAATATGAAGTTAATCAAAATCTATTTACATATTGCTTCAAAACTTCAATGCATGTCAAAATTCCAATGTATATATCTCCCAGTCAGTTACACTTCATTTTAGAAATGCACAAACAAACCTAGGTGCGAGACGAGTCCTAGGCCCGGCATGAAAAAACATTGTTCCTTTAGACCAGTTGAGCCTGAAAGTTGCATATTGGTTCTAACATTTTAACCAAAGCTCCTGGCTAGGGCTGGTCGAAGGGCCCTTTAGTCTCCGTTCCTCAAGCCAAAAACAATAAATTGTTTTTTCCAAGTCGTAGATATTTTTTTATTTTCATACACTATCTAATCTTTTTGTTAGTTGAATTATTTTGATATGTAAATATGTTACAAAAATATAACTTTGCATATTTCTATGGTCCATAAGACTAACTTAGGATAATGGAAAATGGTTGGTACAAGCATCTTAATGCATTATGGTACAAGCATCTTAATGCATTTAAGGGTAATTTGGGGAAGATTTATATGACATTTGAGGGTTAAAGCATATGACTTTTCAAATGTCATCTTAAGTTTGTCAATATGGACACATTTAGCCATCACTCCTCCTTTATAATGTAGTAGAGATAACCTACGAACACTTACATAAGACATGTACACTAATAATTAACTAAAACCGATCGACTAAAAGCACACAATAAAAGACTCAAATGTATACATGATTAACATATTAACAACTTGTGTTTCACAACACATCAAACCTATTAGTGCATTTTGGTGTGTTCGTTGCAATACGAATAGACTAAGTGTAGTCGTGTTCAGAATGTTGTTTTATAAGAATACAATTATTTTTTGATTTTCTATTTTTTTTTTAATTTTTGTATATTTTTTTCTTTTCAAACACTAAATACAAATACAAACACAAACAAACAAGCAATGTAATATTAAGCACACTAGCTCCCCGGCAACGGCGACATTTGATGACCTGTCGTTTGGGTCATGCAAAAACCTAAATAAACTAGATAGCTAGAGTAAGTAGGGTATAGAATCCATGAGGAGCATGTGGTTAATATTACATGTTTTGTTTGATTATTTAAACTAAAAATAACAAAATTAATTTAAAACTAAATTTTGGATTGGATTGAGTAACTATACTAATGAAAACTAAATTGATTTAAAAAAAACCTCTGAGGAACGAGCGATCTACTCTGAATTTCAAGTTCAAAGATAAGTTCAATAACCTAATTTTCAGTTTTGGAAAACCACATAGACATGATTATGTTAACTAAATGATTGTGATAAAACGAGGACAAATTAAGTACTCTGATTGCAAAACACGAGAGGCTATCACACGATTATTATAAATAGATTTAAAAAGCAACTTTGGTTGTAAGGAGGCATTACTGTTTCCCTCAATACAAGTGGGTAAAGCTCCGTACAAGTCCCTAAAGCTGCACCGCCTTCTTCATATAAATCCTATGCCTTTGTCGGTGCCATCTCTGTTGTCTCTGTATCGGTTCTTCGCCGACGACCATGACCTCCGGCCTCCTCTTCCATGTTGTCGGTTGTTCTCAGCTGTATACAAACCCCAATCTTTGTCTTCGTCAACGTTACCGGTGCTCCCTGTTACGACGAATGTTGTTACCAGGTTAATTTGCGAAACCATTAGTGGCGACGATGATAGCACTGGTAATCGAACAACTGACAGATGGGGTTTTGTGTTTCGAGGGTTTTTGAGCTTCAAAATGGGGTTGTGGTCGTGCTGGACGTCGATTATGGTGGCGGCGCTATGTCTGGGGGTTGATCCATGTTTCTTCTTACAGGTTTACAGATTCTTTCTTCTTCTTGAATAGAATATGGTTTTTCCGCCTTTAGTCCATAGGATTGGTGGTTGAGGTGAGGCTGTGACGGTGGCTTTCCAGGTTGTCAGGTGTTTGGCTGCTGGTGGGTGTATGATGGTAAGTGTCACGCATTTCAAAGCTATTCTGCCCGTCACAGGCGATGGCAGCCCCACCTCCTCGGTGTTATTATTGCCTGTCTCTGTCGCTCTAAATTGGCCGGCATATGCTGCTAAATTATTATATGCGACGAGCACTTAGGCGATTTCCGTAAGTTTCTTACATAGATGTAAATTTTATAAGGGTGCGAGGCGGTATCTCTATTAGGTTGCGTGTCTTTGTGCTAGTGTGTGCGCGCGCATAAGAGGATGCGAAACCATGTTTTGGCTAAGCTTGGCCAACTGACTCTTGCTTCTTAACGACCCATAAAAGCTTATACGGACTTCAATAACTGCATTAACAATGATCAATGTGAATGTGGTGTGCCCTATCATAAGTTATGATGCTCATATAAATTTCTGTCACCTGTGTGCAGCTGAGACACTCTTTTGAAATTTCGGGTGCACGCAAACGACTGGCGACGTACACGACTCGCTTTACATGAGCGATAATGACAGCGCATTCATGCGCCTGTGTCCACCGACTGTGATGGCTTCGTGACGATGCAACCGGTTAGCGTGTTGCACAGTACACTGTATATTGTCTGAGCTCTATGACTTTCTCACATCTCGCATCGAAAGGTAGTAATTGTATTCTTATATAATGCTATTTTTTTCCATGCTTACGAAGCTGCTTTGGGTACGCTGCGAGGAATTGTATTGTACTTTTGCGCAGGGGCTTGAATAGTGATGATGGCATGCCTAGGCCGGTACTAGAAACCTACGACGATAACTTTCGGTATAACGAAACTGGTAAGTATCCCCATAATGTTTGGTTGCTATGCATTTATCTTATTGAATGAATTGAATAGATTAGAGTATTGTACTAGCTGTTGACTCTAGAGACGGAGAGTGAGACTGAAGGTGGACCTCGGCGTATTCATTCGTTATGTCTTCTCGCTTGCTTAATTGCGCGTCCGCGGGCCAAAAAACTAGTCAATTATAAATTACCAAACCAAACCCTTTTCCAATAGATCCCAATTACTAGAACTCTCGGAAATTGAAGGCTAAAGAGCTAGGTTTCAAATAAAATATAACCCTTTACAATTCAGTTAACCAAATAGCAAAAAGCATCAAATGCTTAGATTACTAGATCCAATCAAATAAGAAAACTAGCTTAGATAATCTTACTAACAAGAACAACCCATTAGAGAAGAACACAAGATAATTAGCCACCGGATACTGTCACTTGTATCCCTTTTCGATTTGCATACCAAAGCAGCCAAAGGCTGCTGCCTTCGTCCACTCTTCTCTGCTGCCGTCCCAGCTTCTGTTTGCGCCAAAAAACCTTTTTATTAGTTGCCCTAGTTTCTTTGAGTTTTGGGCCCCGAGTCATCAGCCCAAATGATGGTCTTCTTTTAATATTATATTCCAAAGCCTAAAACATTTAATTGTATTCTTCGTGAGTTGTTGCAAGTCCATGAAGCCATAATATATTATCATATTTAGCTTAGCCCAATTTTGGTTAGTATAACTCCAAATCGCTTTATTTCCATCTGCACCCCATAATAGATTTGTGGATTTTTTTTGCTAAAATGGTGGTATAGTATGATTTTTTTGTACATTTGGAGTGTGTCAGCGGGCAAGTTGTGCATTTGGTGAAACCGAAAGCTTACATGGAACTGATTAGGAGGGAGGAGTTGGTGAGTAGAAAAGAGGGAGATCAAAACCGCAAGATGGTCTTGTGGTTTACTGAAGAAGGCTGACACAATGCTGATTAGGAAGGACCGCTTTTGTAACTTCTCATTTGGAACCGAGCAAAACCGCAAGATGGTCTTGCGGTTTGTCTTTTTGGATGTTCAACCTTTAAGAGTAAACCGCAAAACCATCTTGCGGTTTTGATGTTCTCTTTCCTACTCACCATGTTCTCCCTCCTACTCATCTTGGCAGTCTCTCCACGCAGGCATAAACCGCAAGACGATCTTGCGGTTTCACCAAATGTCTAAAACGAGTTCTGACGCCCTCCAATTGCACAAACTTTTGGTACTATACCACTACTTTGGCAAAAAAAATCCCCCATAATAATAATAATTGAAGTCATTATTTTCGAAAGAATCGATATATATCATAACATAATATTATGTAGCTTTTGTTAGTATTTATTTAATATCTAATATGATCGTTTTAGCTTGTTTTCTTTTATAACCTCCGAACACTTACATAACACATGTACACTAATAATTAACTAAAACCGATCGACTAAAAGCACACAATAAAAGACTCAAATGTATACATGATTAAGATATTAACAACTTGTGTTTCACAACACATCAAACCTATTAGTGCATTTTGGTGTGTTCGTTGCTATACGAATAGACTAAGTGTAGTCGTGTTCAGAATATTGTTTTATTATGTGTCTTAGAGAGATTAGTGATTCGGCCTCACCTATAAATACTCAATCATTAAGCATTTCGCTATAAGCATTTCACCCTTTAGAGTCAAAGCCTCTAGAGAGCAAAACAGTTGAGCGTGTGTGTGTGTTTGAGAGGAGATCACATAGGTGATCTCCCATGTATGGGTGTTGATGTAAACTCTTTTGGTATTGAATACAAATCTTTGTCAATTCATTTTTCACGTTTATAGTACCGAATCAGTTTATTATATCTCAAACACATCTTGTTCTTCACAGAATTCAATTTGATCTAAGACTTATGAGTGGTATCAGAACAGGTCCTTGATCTATTACACCTCAGCAGTATATTAGATTATTGTGCTTGTGTTTTCTTATTGAATTTGGTGAAATTTTGTTAAAATTTTTGGAAAACAGTGGGTTTGTGGATCGTGAATTGATTTTGAAATCTTACAGATCCAAAACATGTTGAAATGTCAAAATTGATTGTTTAAGACCGTTAGGTTTGCGATTTGGAATCTATAGAACCAAGTGTCGAATTTGGTTGAGATTTATGGGTTTTTGATTGATCTGTTCATCGACAAGGGGTTCTGATTTGAAACCATGTCTCTTTCACTAAGATTCCTGTGATCTGGTTCATTCGTTTATAGGATCTAGCGACTAAGCTCCAGAGATTTAAGTGTTCATTAGCGATTGGGATCCTATAATGATTGCATCCTTCAAGTTTAGTATTTCCGTTCGCTAGGTGTCTTTTAGCAGTAGATCCTCATTCATTTAATGTTTTAACGATTGTAATATGATATCAAACTGTAATATTGTTATGTTTATGTTGGCTTAACAATTGAAAGTTTTTGTGTCAAATCTGTTCAGTCATCCATCTGTGTTAGTAAAAGTTTGTTCAATCGGTTTAGATTTTTTGGATCGTTGTTCAAACATTTGACTGTTGATTCAGTCATTTAACTATTGCTCAACCGTTATTTTAATTAGAACAATTAAGATGTTTTCAAGTTGTTCTGTTCCCGGATGTGGTTATTGAGGGTGTTGTCGTGACATGATCAACTTTCAGCATCATATTCGGCTATACGCGTTCAGGTTTTCAGCGTCGATCGAATTCAATTGTTTGGGAACGTGTTAGATCAGTTTGTAATCAGTTGATGGTGATATGTGTTGTAGAATATTGTGGGGTAGTCATGGAAATAAGAGCATACAATGGTATGCGTAAAACGTTTATTTGTAGATAATTAGTTTTCCGGGTTGGTGATGTGACTATTATGAGCCAAAACATCAAATATTTCCGCATTTTTGTGTTTGAAGAAGTGTGGATTTACCAAGAACTACGAGGTATAAAATTGTTAGATCTTGGTTAATTCTTGGGAAATTGAAGTTTTAGGATTGTCATTTTTACTGATCAAATTGAAGTTTTAGTGATGTAAATTAAATTACAAGTCACGATTCGCAAAAGAGTTTCACGAAGTTATAGTAATGCAAATTAATTAAGTATCTAGAAGGTATTTTTTGTGATGTGTGTTAGAGAGCTTAGTGATTCAGTATCTAGTAACTGAAAGTTTAGTGAATGAGCACAATCATTAAAACACTCTTTAGCGATTGAGCCTCACCTATAGTTACTCAATCACTAAGCATTTTGCATTTATCCATAAGCTTTCACACTTTAGAGTCAAACCCTCTTGAGAGCAAAACGGTTGAGTGTGTGTGTGTGTGTGTTTGAGAGGAGATGTAATTAGCAAACACATTCAGTTTATTCTATCTCAAACACATCTTGTTCTTCTCCGAATTCAATCTGATCCAGGACTTGTTATGTTATGATGGGCGTGCATACGGACAATGAAATCAGTTGTTATGGGTGAGCTCATGACAGTTGTTAGATGGCCGACGTTGCTGCGGATTGGGTCTTGGCCCATGATTCTATTTGTAATCAGTTCGTGATGAATGAGATATGTGTTATTGAAGATTGTGGGTAGTCACGGAATTCAGAGCATATGATAGTAATCGTCAAACGCTTATTTGTAGATAATCGGTGTTCCCGATTGGTAATGTGACTATGGGCCAAAACATCAAATTTTTCACATGTTAAGTTTGAAGATGTATGAATTTACCAAGAATCAGGGGAAATAAACTTGTCAGATCTTGGTTAACTCTTGGGAAATTCGGGTGGTTTGACATAGAGATACGGTGAAGGTTGGGATTTTCCTTTTTGCTCATCAAACATTGAAGTTCTAGTGATGTGAATTCAATTATGAGTCACGATTCCCAAAAAATTTTCATGAGTTACATTAATTCATATTTAAATATGCTCAAGGACCTCTAAAAAGTTTCATTATCCATGAGTTGATATTTTGGTTACAAAACAATTTATGCTGATCCGTGGAGTGTTCAAAGTTTCTATTAATTGTTGGATGGGTTTTGAAGATCAGAGGATCCAGGTAAGTGGGGATGTTGCGTTAAACTGAACACTAATGTGATTAACTTAACACTAATGTGATTAACATTGAGATGAAGAAGATTGCAATGTTTGTATTAAAGTTTGTTAAATCGATCTTATGAAGTTTGCAGTGTGATAACAACATGATTGTGTCATTACCGTTCAAATTGCTTTGTTGAATGTCTAAGAGCTTTTGGGATAAAACTAGTGATATGTTGCAGACCGTTGAAAGTCAGAGCCTTTATTATTTGCCGATCAGAAGAAATGATTGATTAGGCAAAAAGCTAGCCCAAGTGGAGGTGATGGTACTTGATCATGTTTAAGTCTATGACTAATCTGGATATACTTATTTTGAGGGGGAAGTATACTATAGAAGTTTCTGGGATTTGGTTTTGTTGCAAAAATTCGAGTCAAAGTTTTTGCAAACCGAAGCATCGGTCAAGGGGAATCTATTACCGCAGTTTGGTTGTCATGAACAGATATGTGACTGAAGTTGCATGATATTTAGCACATCATTCGACAATAACATCCAAAGGAGAATTTGTTAGTGCATTTTGGTTTGTTCATTGATGTAGGAATAAACTAGTTTTAGTCGTGTGCAGAATAGGTATTGTTTTGTGATATGTGTTAGAGAGCTTAATGATTGAGCCTCAACTATAAATACTCAATCACTAAGTCTTTCTAGAATATGCGTGTGTTTGACAGGAGATCACAAGGTGTGAATGTTGATGTAAACACTTTCGATATTGAATACAAATTTGTGTTAGTTCGTTTTTCACATTCATTATACCGAATCAGTTTATTCAATCCGATCTAGGACTTATGATAACTTGATGGGCCTGCATACAAAAGCTGAGATGAACCCGGTTGAGATGGGCCTAGTCCACGGCTATAGTTAGGCAAGTTGTTGCGGGTGGGCTCATGCTAATTGGACCCGGGCTCATGATTCTAGTTGTCACGAGCAGGGGGTGCGTCTGTGGTGGTAGCGGCCACTACAGGTGTGGGAGCAAGACTTTCTAGAGCATTTTGATGCTGCGTTTCCAGTTATGCCATGCTACGCATTTCCCAAGTAGGGTTTGGTTCAGAATGGAAGCCACAGTGTCATACTTGGTGGGTGGACCATGGACAAGTTGAAGAACCCTTCACTTATCATTAACCGGACAAGAAACATCATTGAGTAGGTCGGCCAAATCTTTGATACGCTAAAAATAAGTCTCAATAGAGGGTATCACTTTGAGAGACAAGTTTGTGAACTTATGTTCCAAAGTGGCGGCGCGGGAAGATTTTTTTTTTCAAGAAGATATGTTTGACCCTGTTCCATTACTGAAAGGGGATGGACACACTAGTGACGGTGTAAAAGAGGTGAAGGGGTTGGCTTTTTTGCATCGACTTTGTTTCCCATCGTGATGGAAAGATCAAGTTTTGTGGATGGTGAAAAAAAATAAGGAAGGATGGAAAAAAAAATCTCAACGAATATTTACAAGATATAGACAAGTAACAAACCAGTAATATCATAAAGATATTATCCGTTAACAAACTTATATTCTTTTTTCCATGTTTATCTCAAACCCCTCTTCACATATGAACTTACTAAAAAACCATAATAGGATTAATCCAACTGCTAAAAGTATTGGGTATTTACTTTTAATCTTACAATTTTATACTTAACATGTTCATATTTTTATAAGATGATTTTTATAGTTTTTTTATAAATTGTTTTATACTTGGTGTTTTTATATTTTGCATAAGTCCTTTGCAGGTTGGGCTTGGGAGTGCATTAGACAGGAGCCCAGTTGAGTTAGCCCAGAGAGGAGCCCAAGCTGCTGATTGATTATCTTTGGTCCGGGTCCAATACAAGTGGCCCATGATGGATGGCTTATGTGGTGATCCGCGTCAACTAGCACAAACAAATCTGGGACGTGCATTTGCTTGATTTGTAGCCGTTGGATCAGAGAGAAAGCACAAGTGCCTCAGCTATAAATAGTTGAGGCTTCTCGACGTTTAACACTTTAGTTCTCTCTTGGTATTCTCTCTGTTGTTTTTTGTTTACCTTTCACTTTCATCAGATTAGGGTTTTGAGAATAGATCAAGTTGTTCTGATCTTGTAGTTCTCCTGTTAAAACTCTTGTAGTATTGTTGTTCTTGTGTAGAACAATTGTTGAGTCAGTGTTTAGGTCGTTAGGGTTTTTCCCTGTATTTTAAGAGTCTTTGTAAGTTGTTTAATCTTTGAGTAATAAAAGTCTTTTGAGTTTAGATATCATGTTCTTGACATGGTATCAGAGCATTAGGTCTTGATTTGCTCTGTTCGTCTTCCGCTGAAATTAGGGTTTCTGGATCGTGTGTCTATTGGGGTTCTTGAAGGTGCACTGACAGATCTGTGCATCTGATCTTGGATCTGCTTGGTGTGGACGTGTGAAAAGGCTGAAAGAGTCAGATCTCAACTCAAGATCTGAGGAGTCTCTACCTTGTATTCTTTCTTGCTCTCTGACACTGTAACCCTAAGTGAAGGTTACAGTGTTACGAGTTTGGATAGCCCTAACTTGGGTTCAGTTTGGTGAGATCTTTTCATTTCTTGTTCTTTATTTTTTGGTCTAGAGTTGTCCTAAGGAGTCATTGTACAGGCTTGAGTTCCTGTTCTAGCTTTAGGATCTGTCTAGGTCTAGGTGGCTCCCTCGTGAGGACTTGCGTTGGCACCAAGAGTGACGAACCAACGATCTGGACACCCACGTGGCTTCGCCTTGTGTTTTTGTGGTCTGTCTTAGCTTTGATTGCATTGTTTTTCATTGACTCTGTTTTTGTTGTGATTATCTGTGAGATTGTTCTGTTATTTGCATTGTTTTGCTGTTCTGTGACTGTGTGTTAATATGGATAATCCTCTGCCTTTACCTGATGATAATCAGGGACCATTAGCTGACCCTGTTAACCCTGGTCCTAATAATGTGACTCTTGTTAGTAAATTGGATGCCAGTGACCCCCTTTATCTTCATGCTAGTGATTCAACTAACCTAACTATCATTAGTATAAAGTTAAAAGGAACTGAGAATTATACTATGTGGGCCAATGCTATGATGTTAGGGTTACAAGTTAAAAATAAACTAGGGTTTGTAAATGGTGAATGTACTAAACCTACTGATGATCTTGTTTTGATAAGACAATGGGAAAGGTGTAATTCTGTTGTTTTAACCTGGATTTTGAATTCTGTTTCTGATGAGTTGTATATGGGTCAGGTTTATTCTAAACTTGCTTCTGATGTGTGGAAAGATCTAAAAGAAACTTACAATAAGATAGATGGTTCTGTAGTATTTGATTTGTATCAAAAGATTAATTCATTTAGTCAAAATGGAATGTCAGTTTCTGAATATTACCATAAACTAAATGTTATGTGGAAACAACTAGATCAGATATTACAATTACCTGCGTGTGTTTGTGATGCATCAAGAGAGTTTAATAATTATAATCATATGATTAAGTTGATGCAATTCTTGATGGGTCTTGACAATGTTTATCAGAATGTCAGAACTGCTTTGTTGATTAAACCTGAGCTTCCTTCTGTTAAAGAAGCATTTGCTGTTGTGTCTCGTGAGGAATCACATAGAAATTCTGTTGGTCTAAATAAAACTGGTCAATCAATGAGTTTTGCTGCTAATAGAGTTAACTATGATCAGGGAAATAGTTCAAATGTTTCTAATAACTCATCAAAGAAATTTTCAAAAGGTGTTAATCAAAACCTTAAGTGCACTCATTGTAATAAAACTGGACATTTGGTTGATAAGTGTTTTGAATTGATTGGATATCCCTCTTGGGCTAAACCAAGAGGGAATCAGGGGAAAAGAAATGTTGTGAGTAACAATAGTACTTCTGATACTACTAATGTGTGTTCTGCAAATTTGACAAGTGAACAAGTTAGTAGGTTGCTTAGTTTGTTGAATACTAAGGAAGGTGATTGTGCTCATGTCTGCAATGTTGCTGGTAATTTCTTTTGTGCCTCTTCTGTTGGTACTAGTGTGTACTGTTTTGCTAGTGTGGGAGGGGAATTAATTGGTATTGGTTAGTTAATAGATTCAGGTGCTAATGAACACATGGTAAATAGTGAAAAAGGTTTATTTGATTTTGTTGATGTATCTGATCTAAATATTAGAGTCAAACACCCTAATGGTACCTTTGCTTTAGTAACCAAGATAGGGAAATTGAAACTGTCTGAAAAAGTTGTGTTACAAGATGTGTTGGTTGTACCTGAGTATTCTATTAACTTGTTGTCTGTTCACAAACTTGCTAGAGATAATAAATTGTTTGTTGGGTTTGATGAACATAAATGTTATCTTAAGGACTTAACAACAAAGAAAGTCCTGGTGACTGGTGATCAGTTTGATGGTCTATACTTGTGGGGCAAGACCTCTGTGAATACTAAGGTGTGTTGTAGTAGTGTTAGCACATTTAACATGTGGCATAGTAGACTAGGACACCCTTCAGACCATGTTCTGAACATTTTAAGGCCTGAGTTAAAACTAAAAGTTGACCATAGTCAGAGTCCTTGTGAAACATGTCATAGGGCTAAGCAGCATAGGGAACCATTTCCTCTTAGCGATCATAAATCTACTAAGTTAGGAGAATTGGTTCATCTTGATGTGTGGGGACCATATAGGGTTCCTGACAGGGATGGTCATAAGTATTTTTTAACAATAGTTGATGACTATTCTAGGGCTGTATGGATTAGCTTAATGAAACATAAAACTAAAGTTTTTTCTAATATAAAAGATTTTTCAAATCTGTTAGAAAATCAGTTTAAGTGTAAGGTTAAAATGTTTAGAAGTGACAATGGTCTGGAGTTTGTCAATAGTCAGATGGATAACTTTTGTAAAGAAAAATGAATTATCCATCAAACAACATGTGCTTATACCCCTCAACAAAATGGAATTGTTGAGAGGAAGCACAGGCACTTGTTAAATGTTGCTAGGGCATTACTGTTTCATAGTAATATACCTGTTAGATTCTGGACTGATTGTGTGCTTACTGCATCTTATCTTATAAATAGGACTCCATCCTCTGTGCTTGCTGGAAAGACTCCATATGAACTAGTGTTTGGTTTTAGTCCCTTTCTTGATCACCTTAAAGTGTTTGGATGTCTGTGTTTTGCTACTGTTTTGAATGAGTTTAATAAACTAGAAAGTAGGGCTGAAAAATGTGTCTTAATAGGCTATTCTCTTGAAAAGAAAGGTTATAAATTGTTCAGCTTGGACAATAAAACTGTTTTATTCTCAAGAGATGTCAGGTTCTATGAGACATGTTTTCCATTCAAGGAACCTACTGTTTTTGAAAAATATAATGCTGTTTTTTGATAAAACTATAAATTCTTTAAACTTTTTTAATATTTTTGAAAACACAGATGTGGAAAACCACTTGGAGGTGAATGATCCCAATGATGAGGGAAAGGGAAATGGTAATAGTAGGAATTTGGGAACACATGGGTTTCAACAACCTGGTTCTCATAGGGTTACTACTGGCATGGCTGACCCACAGCAGCCTAGTAACTTTAATAATGAGACTGGTAGGGTTGAAGGTGTGAATACTGAACTTGACTTAAACCACCATTCTGAGGGTGACACTGTTCAGGACCAGGTTCAAACATCTGTGAGAAAGTCTAGTAGAAATGTTAACTTTCCAAAAAATATAATGATTTTGTTGTAGAGGGCAAGGTGAAATATGGCTTAGAGAAAGTTGTTAATTTTTCTAAATTGTCTTTTGATGCCAAATGTTTTTCAGTCACTCTTGACAAAGAATTTGAACCTAGACACTATAGTCAAGCTGTTAAAAGTCCTAATTGGGTCAAGGCCATGAATGATGAGTTAGAGGCCTTGTATAGGAATGATACATGGGATGTGGTATAATTACCTAAGGGTAGACATAAGATAGGGTGTAAGTGGATTTATAAAATTAAGTACAAATCTAGTGGTGAGGTAGATAGATATAAAGCCAGGCTAGTTGCCAAAGGCTTTAGTCAAAAAGAAGGTATAGATTATGAAGAAACATTTTCTCCAGTAGTTAAACTTGTTACTGTGAGATGTGTGTTAAGTTTGGCTGTCAAAAATGGTTGGAATATATTCCAATTGGATGTGAATAATGCTTTCTTATATAGGGATTTAGTTGAGGAAGTGTACATGTCATTACCAGAAGGATTTGATAATCCTAATGGTAATCTTGCTTGTAAGTTGAAGAAATCCTTGTATGGCTTAAAACAAGCTCCAAGGATGTGGAACCAAAAGTTAGTTGGTTCTTTACTTGAGTTTGGGTTTGTACAAAGTCATTGTGATTATTCTATGTTTGTTAAACAATCTGAATCTGTATTTCTTGTGTTACTTGTTTATGTGGATGACATTATTGTCACTGGTAATTCTTTACAAGAAATTGAGATGGTAAAAGAAAGTTTTAAGTCAAAATTTTTAATAAAGGATCTTGGTGAATTAAAGTATTTTTTGGGAATAGAAGTAATAAAAACCAGTGATGGTCTTTGTTTGTCTCAAAGAAAATACTGCACTGAATTGTTAGCAGAATATGGCATGATAGGGTGTAAACCTATATCATGTCCTATTGAACAAAATCACACATTAACTAACATTGTGAATACTAGTAGTAAACTATTAAGTAATCCTGTTGGGTATCAACAGTTAGTGGGGAAGTTGATTTACCTATCCCATACTCGTCCTGATATTTCATATTCTGTTCATTACCTAAGTCAGTTTATGCATAAACCGACTGTAGGTCATGAAAAGATAGCATTCAGGTTATTAAGATATTTAAAGAATGCTCCTGGTAATGGTTTACAGTTTTCCAAAGGAAAAGAATTTGATCTTGTTGCCTATTCTGATTCAGATTGGGCAAAGTGTGTATTCACTAGAAAGTCAGTAACCGGGTTTTGTATTTTTTTGGGTGGGAATCTTGTTTCTTGGAAAAGTAAGAAACAAGCTACCATCTCTAGGTCTTCAGCTGAAGCTGAATACCGTGCAATGTGTTCCACAGCCTGTGAAATTTTGTGGATTAAAAATTTGTTGGTTGAGTTAGGAATTAACATTCCTTTGCCTGTGCAGTTGAATTGTGATAGTTCAGCAGCAATATCAATTGCTGCTAATCCAGTGTTTCATGACAAAACGAAACACTTTGGGTTAGACATATTTTTTCTGAGAGAACTGATTACCAGTGGTGTGATAAAAACGAATAAAGTGGAGTCTGACAATCAGTTGGCAGACTTGTTTACCAAAGGATTGTTGACCCATCAACGTGTCAGGTTATGTAGTCTTATAAGAATGTTAGACATGTTTAAGTTATAAAATTGTGGGGGGGTGTTAAAAGTATTGGGTATTTACTTTTAATCTTACAATTTTATACTTAACATGTTCATATTTTTATAAGATGATTTTTATAGTTTTTTATAAATTGTTTTATACTTGGTGTTTTTATATTTTGCATAAGTCCTTTGCAGGTTGGGCTTGGGAGTGCATTGGACAGGAGCCCAGTTGAGTTAGCCTAGAGAGGAGCCCAAGCTGCTGATTGATTATCTTTGGTCCGGGTCCAATACAAGTGGCCCATGATGGATGGCTTATGTGGCGATCCGCGTCAACTAGCACAAACAAATCTGGGACGTGCATTTGCTTGATTTGTAGCCGTTGGATCAGAGAGAAAGCACAAGTGCCTCAGCTATAAATAGCTGAGGCTTCTCGACGTTTAACACTTTAGTTCTCTCTTGGTATTCTCTCTGTTGTTTTTTGTTTACCTTTCACTCTCATAAGATTAGGGTTTTGAGAATAGATCAAGTTGTTCTGATCTTGTAGTTCTCCTGTTAAAACTCTTGTAGTATTGTTGTTCTTGTGTAGAACAATTGTTGAGTTAGTGTTTAGGTCGTTAGGGTTTTTCCCTGTATTTTAAGAGTCTTTGTAAGTTGTTTAATCTTTGAGTAATAAAAGTCTTTTGAGTTTAGATATCATGTTCTTGACACCAACACCGGCTACAAATTAAAGTTCCAAAAGTTTTGGGCAAGTAATTGAATCTATGAAATCATGGAGAAAAATAGATCCATACACGACTTAAAGTAATTAAAATAGTCATTTCATATCATTTTGGCCGAATTTTTAACAAAAGTTAGTGAAAATGAAAAAAAAAGGTGCTATAATTAAATAGTGGGGAAACATGAACGTTACTAGTAAGATATTTACCATATTCTTTCGCAATTACAAGATCAATCACTGATTCACACTTTAAAACATAGTAGGTATCCATTATTGTTATAAAATATTATATTCACAATGCACAAAAAACAGACAATAAAACCAATTTTGGTAAATGCATAATGCAAACTTTAGTTGAGTTCACTTCTTCGTTTCAGTGTGACCTTAAGACCATGCTTCATATGAAGAACAACAGAATTCGCTGGAAGCACAGGATGACCTTCCACCAGCTGAATGTGGTAATGGTAAATGATTGTGGTCACGACTATCTTGAGCTGAGAGAAAGCCATGTTCTTACCTAAACAAGCTCTTGGTCCAGCATTAAACGTCGAAAACTTGTACGATGGCTCAGTTTTTATCCCTCCACTACTAGAAATCCACCTTTCAGGCTTAAACTCAATGCAATCCTCCCCCCATATTGATTCCATCCTCCCCATAGAATAAAAAGAGAGAATAATCTTGGTGTTTCGATTAACTTGGTGGCCACTTGGAAGGATTTCTGGTTGTAAAGGAGATTTGTGGTTGAAAGGGACTGGGGGATACAACCTTAAGGATTCACATAAAGCTCCATGAAGGTAAATCATTTTGTCTAAATCTGTCGTGTTCCATCTTTTATATGAACCAACCTCCAAATGCGTATGTATCTCTTCTAGAATCTTATCTTCTACTGTTGGGTTTGTCGCAAGAAGATAAAAGAACCAACATAGAGCGCTCCCGACAGTATCTTTTCCTGCAGCCAGCAAATTATGTATGGTGTCTTTTTGAAATTTTGTTGGATCCATGGAAGTGCCACTCTGATTTGCAAGCTCACTCATGATAGCTGTGACAAATAAGTACTTTTCTTTGTTATTGCACCCCTTTATGTCAGCCAACTGTTTGTTTATGTACTCATCAATATTTTTCCCTGCATCGCTAAACTTCTTCTCTGTCCCTACTTTAAGAATCTGTTGCAATTTCCAAAAGTATTGGGGCATAAAATGCCTAAACAAAATAGCTTCTTCGACATCAGCGAAGGCTTGGAAACTAGGGATATAAGGAAAATCAAGAGACAGGCTTTTTGGATCGTTTTCAAGGAGTAATATGCATGCGGCGTCAAAAGAAAACCTTTGAAATACATCTTGCAAATCGATCTCACAGCCGCGTCTACAAATGGAATCAAGTATTGGTAGAAGCCCATTTTCCAATTTGTTCCACATAGTTGTTTCTATCATAGTTTGAAATCTTGCTTGCTTGAATACAGAAAAAATGATCTTGCGATTCATCTCCCATATCTCACCGTCGGAATTGAGAATTCCATCTCCTAGTCTCTCAAAGATCTTGCGAAATTTGTCACCTTTGGGATAATTGCTGAAATTTTTGCTTAGAATGTGGTGGATGTCTAACGGATCCGTGGTAAGTAGCATATCCAAGTTGGCAAACCATGGGCCTTTGAGTATGAATGTACCACCACTCTGTATCAGAACTGAGGTGGTGTAATCTAGCATTCGGTGAGCGTTTACAAGAACTGCTAGTGCCATACCAAGAATTGGCCAATTTGTAGGGATAATTGTTCTTTGTTTTTTATGCGTATATATAAATATAATAATCGAAACGAGATTGAAAAACAAAAAGAGAATGATCAAGTATTCAAGAAATGCCATTGGAGAAAAGATATGAGCTTATTTTTTTGACCGGATGGGATTACAATTTGTAGCAATGAATTGTGATATGCTCTTGGTTTGTCCTTAAATAAGCCATAAGTTTTCTTCCTACCTGACTTGATAACACAATGTCACCTTCATTAAGTTTTCCTTTCATTGGTCATTATTATCTATAGTTAAGATCAAATTTAAAGGGTTAAGATTTGTTTGATTGAAAAAATAAATAAATATTAGAATAAGGGAAGGGCACAAAAGAGAAAAATCACATTTGTTGACTTTCTCTCTCCATATGCAAGGCATATGCCAATTTCTTCATCATTTTAAAACGCATATAACTTTTCATACGATATTTTTTATTAAATAAAATTTCACTATATTAACGAGTTTTTTTATCATTAATAAAAATATCACATTGCTATATTAAAAATTGAAAAAAAAGTGTTAACTGGTTTTCTTACTTCATTGTGTCTCCTGCTCGTCCATTGTATTATAGTATGCTTGTGTATGTTACATATGTGTGCGTGTATTTATTGTGTTTTTAGTCTACACATGATTTAATTTTGTCAATTACCAATGATGTTGTAGCCTAGTGGTTGCAATAGAAGTGGGAAGGTTTACTCACTTTGTGGGGTTCCTGCCCTGGGAGGTCACAGGTTCGAATTCCACTCAGAGTAGGGTTATTCTGAAATGAGGGCTGGACCTTAGGGGGACCGGACCTGAAAGGTGCGGGGCTTCGTTATGGATGGTACCATTGGCCGTTAAAAAAATTAATTTTGTCAATTATGTTTTAGTATGATTTCCATTGTGTTTTACGCAAATGAGGTTTGTGTTTCTGATGTATATTGTGTTATATTATGTTGCTTATTGTATTTTAGTCTACTGTCCATTGTGTTTTGATATGTTGTTCATTGTGTTTTTAATATCTCATCCATTGTGTTTCACTATGTTATTCATTGTGTTTTTAGTTTGATACTTATTGTGTTTTATGTTATTTCCATTGTGTCTTGCGCAATTAGGTTTTCATTTTTTTCAAAAGTATAACAATAGCGTGCTCATGTTAAAGATAAAAAGACACTCAATTTTATGGTATATATATATATTTAAAATGACGTATAAAAAAGTTATGGTAGTTTATAAAATGAGGGTGAGAATAACATATGACTTGCATGTGCATATTATTTTTCCTCTCTTGACAAAACTATCATTTCTATTTGTTTATTACTTTGACACATGTCATACTCTAATGGCTTTTTACCCTTCTATTTTTTAGCCTTTGTATGATAACTCAACCGTTATTATCCATACTTAACTGACTTTTTTTTATACCAATAATTTTTATACTCATTCCACAATAAAAGTCAAGTTACATCTAGATAATGCGTAAGCGTGCAACAAGCTGCGTCGCTATCCCTTTTTGAACTACAAATCCTATTCTACTAAAAACAAACCCTTGGTTCCTTGGGCTCTGCTAGTCGTTGTGGACCACCTTCTGAACCCGCTCCAAGAAGCGAACCGCCTCGGTTGCTAAGGACCCAAATGTGTCGAAGGAAAACGGAAGGAACACGTGCTAATTCTCTAAACATGTTGTCTCGCGCTTAGCCACCTTCATAGCTTCCACCCTCAAAACTGCCTGTCTCGGAACAAAGCTATTGTCCCTCAACCCCACCAACGGGAACACCCAGTGAGGTCGACACATGCATGCTTACCCCTCGCCCAGCCAAACACAAGGATATCCGCAGGACCTAAGGTATATCTCCCCTCCCGCGGATCAGTCGGAAAGTTAATGGCGCTTCTTTCTTGGCCGAGATTCTAGTGCATCTAAGCACATCCCATAAAACATCCCTAACCCAGTCATGGCGATACTTAAACCCTGGTAACTCCTTACAGTGAATGGCATGTTCACCAAATCTATCCAGACAGACGTTTTTTGCAAATGGGACATGGTTCGTCTAGAGGGAAAAGAGATATCATGAGCCAGTATTTGAGCATGGCCCGGTGTTCAACAGCTGACATCCGTTGCCCAAGATCTTCGATGGACACAACAGCCAAAAAATCTTGGTTTTGCTGACTAGCACATGCTACTTAGAGATGAGAAAAGATGAGAGGAGAATGCGAACTTAACTGCCGGAGAGATTAGGCAGTGGAGAAGAGACCATTTGCAGGTTGATTGCAGTGACTTAACATGAAAAAATAACATAAACATGTTTTTGGGTTTTAGTTTCTATGTTTTAGTTCCTATATACCAGGGATTTGGGGTTTGTACCCGTGTGAAACAATGAAGGAAATCCCCAGACTTTAGGCTTTGATTTAAAAATGGTCATATTGATAGAAACTGATTTTGGGTTTGTACCTGTGTGAAATAACGAAGGAAATCCCACTTTCTATATAGTTTTATCTTGGGAGTGTCCCGGTGTTGAAAAATATAACCATTCTAATAATACTAATACTAATAGTAATAATTATTACTCTTGTAATTAAATAAATAAAAAATAACCTTGCTATAAGGTGACACCATGTGTTGCAGTGTTGCGCGATTCTTTCTCGTAGCTTCTCTTGATGAAGTATACATATCAATCTTTAGAAAAGTAAAATTCAAATGATAGCATGGCGATTGGGCTAAATTTCAACATTGTATATAAGAACCTGGTTTAAAAGAAAAAACATGATTAATAAATAACCTGAACACTTTGTGTTTTTTGCCTGTATGAACGAAACCCCATAAAAAATAGTCGTTTTTTTCTCCGGTTTTTATATAGCACTATGGACTCGTTGGAAAGATAATAAAACGCTCGTTAATTTGGTGTAATTTTTTTCTTTAAAAAATCTCGTATATAAAAGATATTAACGTTTAAAAATGATGGGAGGAAACATTAGAGAGAAGAATCTAAATTTGTTTTTAAATTTTTAAAGAGATTAGGGTTAGATAAGTGTAGAAAAATGGATAAAAACAAAATAAAAAAATAAATTAAAAGCTCTCACCTTAACGTGTCACGTGGCACATTCAAAGGAGGGTTGAGGCCTCCATTGAATGTCACCTCATCAATATTCAATTCTTTTATTATAAGTTAATATAGATTATAGATAATATTCCTAAATAATTATAATCATGTTAATTTATAAAAAGCTTCCAGTTACTAGCTTTCAGCTACCAGCCTCCAGCTAGTTTTGCCAAACATACATGGTGGTGGGACACTAATGTTAAATATAAGTTAGTTTACTACCTAACCTTGTCCGACAAAACCAATTTTTTGCACCCAGCTCATAAAAACTCTTGGATCATTATAGCGGTGCGTTTTTGTGCTTTGCGCTTTGGCTCGGGGCCTTATTTCATCGGTGCGCGTCATGATTGACATACTTTTGTTATGTATTTGTACTTTAATTTGGTTTTATCTTTTTATCATTTGATCCGATCCAACCTAACCCGTATATAGCGATAGACGCCTGACTCTAAAAATCTTTTGCCGCTTCATGTAAAAACTTCTAGGTCCGTCACTGATGCTATTGTCTCCTAAGTGTTATCTTGCAAATTAGCAAACATGGTGCACAGAGGCGGAGCCAGGATTTCATGATAAGGGGGGCTTAGATTATTTGAGTGAGCGTTAAGGGGGGCTTGATACAATTTTATTGAATTTTAACCTTAAAAACAGGAAGGCTTGATACAATTTTATCGAATTTTTACCTTAAAAACTTAACAAATTTGGGTCATTGGGGGGGGGGGGGGGCTTGATACCCCTCAGCCCCCCCCCCCCCCTCCCCTAACTCCGCCTCTGATGGTGCACAAGTCTTACCCATATATGCGGTTTGGAGGTTGTTGGGCCACCTTGGTCCTAATATATGCATTCTTACCCTCCATTACAAAAGAGTGTTTCTACGACCGGAACATGTGAGACTTTCAGGTTACATGCTACTCTAGGGGTGTCAGTTGACCATCCGTTTGGCTAGATTATATACTAAACTGGAAATAGCCGATTTGAAAAGAAAGTTATGTTGCAACTACCGCATAAAAGAGTCCTCAATTAATACGCATGATTTAAGCATTCATTTAATAGTTTTTTATGAGGTTGTGCGGGTAAGCGTATAATAAGATGGATAATGAATCTTTAATACCCCGTGTGGTTTGTAATTTAGGCACACTATAAATGCCAAACGCTAGTCTATTATTAATATTTGTCTACAAATTAAATCTAATAGGCCGCAATATATGTACCATGACGGTATCACCTTATTGCATATTGAAAAATAACTAGTATTTTACCCACGTCGCGCGTTGCTGCGACAGCTTGATGTTTGTGGATTTGTTACACAGTATGATGATGATATTAGTGTGCGACTTTGTCATACGCATACAAACTGAACGGATTGTTCTTTGCGTGTTGCGCAACATACCATCATGTATTACGTAAATCAGTGCTACATGTATGCATCATAAGCGAGAAACACCAACCAACATGGGTATTGATTCATATTTCTTAAACTACCTAAAGGTTTGGTGATAAAGAATAAGTTAACATCCTATTTCCAAAGCATCAAATGGTGTTATGAAAATAGTGTTACACCAATATGGTTAGTTATCCAAATCATGCTTATATCTAGGATTTATCGACTCATATTATGATTACAAACTCATATTATGATCAAAAAAATTTGTTACCTTTAAAAAGATGTTAACAACAAACGAATGTTTATTGAGTTTATTGAAAATAACCTGGTTTATTTAAACAAATTATAGGTTTGGGATTTTAGTCTTGAAAAATCGGTTATTAACCGAACTGGTTCGAATCTAAAAGAACAAAAACAAATGTGCACCTCTATGGCTGATGGCTATATTTTATTCGCCATTTTTGACGACCAAAGAAGGTGGTGGAATCTTATTGGGCCTTTGATTAAGCCCACCACTCCGCCGCTTTATCCATTTTCCGCTATTATATGACCATAAACTGCTGATCGCAAGTTTATTTCTCATTTATTATTTGATTTTGATTCTTTTTTTCATAATATATGTTTTGGCCAAGATGAGAATAGCGAAAGCTGTTCTGCAAGCACATAAAGCAACACTCTGAGCCTTGCTCTCGATTACTTATTCTCTTTTTGAATTTGTTTTATCGCTTTTTTGTGAATTTATCGATCAAAAATTCAGGCAACCACCATTTGTAAGTCACTCGAAATTAAGGTAGGTGTTGTTCTGTTCGTAAATTAATTTCTTTTGCTCTTAAGATTTGTTGAGATTGATGATGTACAGAAGGAAAGGACTTTTAGAGAGATGGAGTATACAGGCAAACAAATAACGAAAATGATCCTTGAAACTTATGAAATTACAAAGAAGCCAATTTCAAAACTTTTTTGAAAAACTCCCCAAGCAAGGGTTACAACACAAATATGCAACAAAAAGTTGCTAAATATAGATTTATAAATTAGCTTTTGAACAGGTTATATCTTTGGGTCTTTTTTTTTTTTGCCAAAAGAGCTTCTTGGTCTCTTTTATCTGCTCTGCACAGACCATGCGCAGACGTTTTAGTCTACAGACTGTCTGTTTTTTAGAAGACCTTTCACTAAAACACATATGCACCCTCTTGTTGGTGCAGACTTGAACCAAGGTCTTCTAACATCTTCTCCCTTCTCTTGTGAACATCAGACCAAGGTTTCTTCTCTTCTTCTCCTCCCTAGCAAAGTTACGTCTCCTCTTCTTCTCCTTCCTCCTCCTCCTTCTCCCTCCTCCGCCGCCTCCATCCACCCTCCCCTCGGCTGCAGTGGCGGATCCAGGAATTTTTTCCAATGGGTTCGGTGTTTTTAGATGCTCCAATTTTATAAAACTGGATATAAAATTTTTCGGGTCGGTTCAATGGTCCGGGTCGGTTTTTTACGCGTAAATAGTCTTTTTTAACCGTCTATCAAGAACTCATCTTTAATCCAAAGAACTACCTTTATAGAACAAGTTATATAAACACATATAAGCAACTAAATACATGAATCTTGAATAGATCTACAAACAGCAAACAACCCATCAACAATCATGATCAAGAAAGCTAATTAAATGCAAAAGTTCATTAATTTAATAAAAAACAGCAACAAGACTCAAGCAAATCAAGAAACATGTGTATCTTGATAATAATATTAATGGATACCCAGAAGCTATTAATAAAAAAGGTTAAAGCTTTGGTATAAAACTAACCCTTAAGGGGGCAGAGATCCGTGAAAGAAGAAAAACAGGTAGTGTTGAAAAATCTTGCAAACAAACAAATAAATACCCATTCAGAGTAGTAGGGTGTTTAGTTTGTGAAGGGAAGGGTGTGGGGGCGCTGCACATATATGTTAAAACCCTACTTACCTTGCAGTGTGGACTTTGGGAAGTTTATATACCCATTCAGATTTTAAAAAAATAAAAAAAAATCCCAAAACGCGTTGGGTAGAAGGTTCGAACAGAGGACTTCTAATTTGAGAGGTGGAAGCCTTAACCATTGTGCTATCCACAAGATTTATCAATGGGTTCATCCTCATTTTTCTAATGGGTTCATAGCACATTTTATATACACATTTGTTCTAAAAATCGAAAACCGAATGGGTTCGTCTGAACCCGTTACTCACTACTTAAATCCGCCCCTGCTCGGCTGGCGCCTCCCTCCTCCCCTCCCCCTCCCCCTCCCCCTCCGCCTCCCTCTTCTTCTTGATGTTTTGTCGAGCACAACAACTTGAATATGGAGCTTGTAGGTGGTTTGTTTCATCGGAATTCTCACATATGTCAGGATTCACAAGCCGAAAAACACACACCAATTAATATGCAGAGGTAGATAGATTTCATTTAATTTATCATTTTGTTTCGGCTAGATGGATAAGACTTGGGCTAAGGTTGTTGGGAATTGGAAGGATTATTTAGCTGTGAAACTAGAATATTTTATATACCAAATTTTGTATCATCTTTTTCCATCCGTTTACGTTACAGTTTGTTTAATTTAACTAGTGTTTTCGAAGTACGGCGCGTTGCGCCGTTGGCCATGATCTACGCAATGGGAGATCGAACGTAGGGGAAAGAACTATACGAACATAGGCGAACGTAGACGAAAGAACTATATGAACGCACACGAACGTATGTGAAAGTACTATACGAATGCAGACGAACGTTGGCATAAGTACTATACGAACGTAGACGAAAGAACTATACGAACGTGCACGTAGACGGCAGAATTATACGAACGTAGATGAAAGTATTATACGAATGTAAACGAAAGTTGGTGGCGAAAATGGGAAAAAAAACTTAACCAAAAAGTCGGTGTCCAAATTGGGAAAGAAAATTAAAACAACTTACGTTGACGAACGGAGACGAACGTACTGTACGAACGTAGACTAACGCCGTATAAAAAATTGCTATACGAACGTAGACGAAAATATCATACGAACGTAGAGCAACTTGGGTTAAAGATCGGGTGTTACAGACGAACGGAGACGAATGTATTATACGAACATAGGCGGACACTACGTAAAAAAGAAAGAAATAAAATGTGGCAAAAGTAGGGGAAAAAAATTTAACCAAAAACGGTGTTACAGACGAACGGAGACGAAAGTACTATACGAACGTAGACGGACACTACGTAAAAAAAAAGAAATAAAATGTGGAAAAAAAGGGGAAAAAAACTTAACCAAAAAGTTGGTGGCTAAAACGGTGGAAAAATAAAAATTGTGGGAGAAAAAGCTAACCAAAAAGTTGGTGGCCAAAATGAGGAAAAAAAAAACACTTAAAGAAAGGAAAAGAAAATGTGGCCAAAATAGAAAAAGAAAAACTTAATAAAAAAGTTGGTGGTCAAAACGCAAAAAAAAAACTTAATAAAGAAAGCAAAAAAAAAAAAAATCGAAAACTAAAAAGTTGGAAATCAACTATTTGCAACACCTCTCCGTTTAATATATATATAATTTTTGTGTCATGCTTTAGGTGGGTTATGGTTATGACGGGTTATGGTTTCGGGTGATAACAGAGTACACGGTGGGGGGGTCTCGGTTATGGTTTCGGGTGACAGGTTGTTTTGGGTTACGCTGCAGATGTTAAAAACCAAACATTCTTCTTCTCGCAGACTGCAGATGTTTGGTCCACCTCTTCTCCTGCAGATGTGGTCCGCAAACTTTAGACATTTTACCTCTGAAAAAACAAACAACACCTTTAATGTTTAATATGAATTAAGCATGTCAAATTTCAAACAAGGTAAACCATGAAATCGGTCAAATCTGTCAGGTCATGTTGAAGGCCACACGAGTTAGTTTTTTGTTTAAAAACGGAGTTAATATTGGTACACCACTCTCTCCTTCTTTTATCTCTCTCTTTCTTTCTCTCTCTCTCTCTCTCTATATATATAGGGTGGGGTTATGGTACAAATGCCATGTTTCGTAAAAAGTATGAGAAGGATTAAAAAAGTTGATATGTAGACATTATTTTTTGGACTTATTCATCATGTTTTGGATTGTTTAGGCTAAAATAACACGAAACATAACAATTAAAAATACAAGACAATTTATCTTAGACTTAAAAACCTAAAACACCATGCCAAGAATATATGTTCTATATTGATGTGTTTTAGTTGTGTGTTTTAGTTATGTTTTAAATCCCATTGCTATAATGCATTGTATTGTGTTTTAAATTGTTGTGTTTGGAGTTTTTCTAGCAAAAACAACCCAAAACATCATACTTAAATCCAAAACATGATAAGTATATGTCAATTCTTGATCCTTCTCACATTTCTCACGAAATATGTCTTTGTACCCTAACCTTTACTTGTATGTATATATATATATATGTGTGTGTGTGTGTGTGTGTGAGAGAGAGAGAACTCCTATGAGTTGTGAGAACCATAGGAACTCACTTTATAACCACAAACTTAGTTTAATCAAAAATGAATATGTGGTCCAAAATTAAACAACAATAATATAATGTATAAAATATTAATATACTTACACAGGGTAGAAATTCCTTACACCGGTGTAATTTAGCGTAAATTAATGTATTTAAAAAAAAACTTTACAGGGGGGTTTACGTGTTTTTATGCCAGTGTGCAAAAAAAATTCGCATTTTACGTCGAGTTCTCGCGAGTTCTCACAACTCGTCGAGTTCTTAACGGATCCTAATCATATATATATATATATATATATATATATATATATATATATATATATATATGGTGGGGTTAGGGTACAAAGGGTGTGTTTTGTGAGAAGGGTGAGAAGTAATTGTGTCTTTTAGATCATTATGATGGATGGTTGAGATTAAATGGGTGGTAAAATTGTAAATTATATCATAATCTAATAATTAATTGTGTCTTTAGACGGTATAATAGTCAAAGCACCCTCCCATTTAATACAAACTCATTAATTATTATTCACTCAAAAAATGCACATCTTCCCATAAAAAGGCAACATTTCCTTCGAGTAATAATCACAACCACATAATCTCTCTCTCCTACATGTGTTTTGTATGCATTCATCTTCATCTGTACCATCAACAACAACAGCAAAACCAAATTCTAATTCCTTATGAGACTAAAATTTCCCAACAACTTTACATCGACCCCCACACCTATCCTCCCCACCACGAGCACCCTCTCCACCACCACCCGCAGTCGTAAACGTAAAATAATAATCATCATGGGCTCCATCGGCGCTGGCGAATCCCGTCTCTCAATCAACTTAACTACACAGTTCTTCCACAACGCAAAGATAATAAACTCCGACAATGGTGTTTTTAGCTTATTCTAATGTGTGTTTGGCGGAAAAGTAGTGTTTTATTGAGGTTTTAAAAAAATTGAATATTATCGCTTCTTAGATAGAAGGATAGGAAACAATTTCAATGTTGTGATTCTTAAAAGGCTTTTTATGAGCAAAGTCAACAAGCCTTTGTTTCTCTCTCTCTCTCTCTCTCGTTTGATTACATGTCTAGCAAGGAAGACAAAGATTGTTGTGGTTGTTGGCACAGTAATCTAGAGGAAAAAGAAACAACAATAGAGGCTTCATAAAAGTAAATTGTTATTGAGATGGGGTTCCTTCTATCCATGTCAATTTTTATATTAGCCGGTGATCAGAACAAAAGAGGAGACAGATAATATAAAACACATTCGAGATGCTAGCGTTTTTTTGTGTTCTAATGAGTTAGTATATTGAACATAAAACACATTCTGGCTGTTAGCGTGTTTTTGTATTCTAACGAGTTAATTTATTCAAAATAAAACACAAGCTGGTTGTGTTTTATGTTTTAATAAGTTAGTTTACTGAACATAAAACACAATCTTATTGTTATTGGGTTTCTGAACTAATGGGTTAGTTTATTAAACATATAACACATTCTCATTTGTTAAATGTGTTTTTTTAGTTATGGATAAAACAAAAAAATAATGAAATAAAAAACACAATGAAAGAAAAAAAAAAAACACATAAGGTTATGGATAAAAGAAAAAAAAAGTTTGCTCAAAACACAATGAAATCATAATGAAATAAAAAAGGACCTCGATACATAACAGGTCATGTGTACATTCAAATGTATAAAAAACACATAATACAAATGATAAAAGGATCGTGATGATGAGCAAAAAAACACACTACTGTTTGTCTGGGTTATCTTGTTCAAATTCAAAAATAAACAATCAGTAAAGCAATGAAAAGGATCGAATTATAGGCAGAGAGATGTGTAAATCGGGTGAATATTTGAAAATAATATCCCCATAATCACTCTCTAATTAAAAAACAATTAAATTCAATAATTTAAATGATTTTTGTATAATTACCTTCCTATCCTTTTCATTAATCTAGATTAGGGACACGTGTCACCTTGTGAGCCCTTCTTACCCTTCTCACAATATCAAGTTTTTGTACCGGAACCCTTATATATATATATATATATATATGTGGGTAGGGATAAAATGGAAACCTCATTTATTTGAAGAAACCCTAACAAACCCCATCTCAACCATCCATCCACTTAATCAATGGCCACCATTTTTTCTATAATTTTGATTTACATAAAATACGTGAGAGGGTGTGAAAAGGGACAAAATTGGGCAATAACGTAATTTGCTTTTTTTTTTCTGAAAAAGCATCTGCCAAAAAGCTGACCTGACACACATCACATCATCTCTCTCTTACTTTTTGCACATTGTTTTAAACTGTCAGACGCCGTGTTACATAGCTAACATATGTTATGTTACATATGTTAAAGACCTATAGTTGCATACGTAAAAATTGTACAGACTCTAGCCTCATATGTGATGTCTTGTTACATATGTTCAAATCGATAACAAGTATTAGACATATTGTTACATATGTTTGAGTCGTTAAAAAACATATAGAATGTATAAATTAATACAAAAACATTACAGATCAAACATTAAAACGTAACAAAATGTTTCCTATAAATGACAAACAAGATCATTACAATAACAATAAAATGTAACAAACCTTTTCATACAAATATAACCATTTTAAAAATGCTAAAAAAACTATCATAACAAAAAAAAATCTAAACTATGCTTCATTCTTGATAATTATCTTTATCTTTGCACTAAAAAATTTCTTCACCTACAAAAAAAAAAACAATTCATCAATTTACATATTCGAACGTTTAACATATATAGCCTAGTTGTTAAGACTATCAAACTTAATATAGGGCAAAAAGGTCATAAAGACTGCATAGATGTGTAACATATGCCAAATTAATTCCAATGTAACATATGAAATAGAGGTAACGTTCATTTCTATCATGTTAATTAAAAATGAATTTTGTTTCCATGAATATATGCAACTGATGTTGAAGTAATGTGAGTAAACAAAAATCCACATTTGTAACATAGGAAAACATATTAACTGATATTTAATGTGGGGTTGTAATAAAAACAACACCAGTATTACATATGAAACATTTTCATTTGCGTCAAAAACATTTGTTTAAACATATGAAAAACCATCATCTGGAAATTATAAAGCGTACACAGAAATCATAAAAAATAAACAGAGATTTACGATAAAATCCATATGAACAAATGACTTTTGTTTCCATTAACATATGTATCTGGAATCAACCCAACTTAGTCCTAACTTGTTAACATGTGTGTGTCACTTTACTAGTTTCATATGTTATTTTACAAATGACAAATTCAGATGTGTAAACGCCTCCCAACTACGCCCGTTCACCCTAACAAACAACCAAAAACTAGAAACCCAAAGACCGATTAAAACCATTTAAGTGTTTACTGGTTTGTTAAAAAGCATCAAAGAAAAAAAAAGAAATAATAAAGAAAACATGGTCTATGAATATTAAATGGTATTTATTGTTATATGAACAGTTTTATTTCAATTCAAATGTTACACTAAAATACAACTAGTACCATACCATCCATATTCATAAACATTAAACACCAAAATTAAAATTACCTAAAAAAAGGTTATGCAAATTAGTTCTAAACAAAAATCCACCCTTTGTAACATGTGAAAACATGCATGTTAAGTGATATATAATGTGGGGGTGTAACTAAAATAATACAAGTTTTACATATTAAGCATATTTATATGCATAAAAAAATGTCTGTGTTAACATATGAAAAATCATTATCTGTAGTGAAAATTTGTTCTTTCATTTGCATTTACCTTTCTTTTTCTTGGTTTTAATAAAAAACTGATCCAGATCTATCTTCATGTCCTTACCCTTTAAAGAGGTGAAGATAGATCTGATGAAAAAAACCTCACCTAACCAGCAAACCCACCGACATAACCAGCAACCCCAGCAAATCCACTAACATAAAAAAACCCACCTAACCAGCAACATCGACACCCCCCTGCACCAACAAACCGGCAAAAAAAAAACAACCGAAAAAAACAACAAAAATAGATTTGAAGACCCCAACAACCGCCGTCGTAACCCTAACACCCCCCATTCAAATCTGTGGATTTCTTGTTTGGACGTGTGTGTGTGTATGTGAAAAGAGAGAATGAGAGCGATAGAGAGAAAGAAAGAGAGGGGGAAAGAGAGTGTGTGCGTGTGTGGGAGAGATATGGTTGTGAAAATGAAGAAAAGAAATAAGAGAGTACAGATATAAAAGAAGAATGGGCTATGACCAGAGCTTACAACAAAAAGGTCGAATGGGTTTCTGGTGGTCGATTGTTGAAGTGAAGCATCCCTGATCGAGATCTCTTTTACACAGGGTTGCCTAAGTACGGGTAATGAGAGGGTAAATGAATGTTTAATAATAAGCCCATTTTGTGTGTTTTTGTTGTGTTTATAGTAATTATATATGATGAATGGGATAACTACGCTAGCTTTGATCGTTTCAGGATAAATGGCTAAGCGGATGGAATTATAGCCGAAAAGCATGAAGCGTGGTGTTCAAAGATGAAGAAGTGAAGATTAGAGTGTGTTTGGATGAAGCAAAATGAGATTGGAGAGTGTTTGGATGCAAGGATTTGAAGGAAAAATGCTTTGGAAAGAACTTGAAGAAACAAGGCGTAAGCTACGCCTTCCTTCTGTAGCTTACTGAGGGATTACAAGGCATTTGGAGATTTTTCACGTGGGTTAGGATAGTAAGCTACATGGCTGATCTGTAAGGTACTGCTGAAGAAAGCAATGTTGGTAGATTGATTGAACTGTAAGCTACGCCCCTGATCGGTACCTTACGGCTGGCTGAAGAGCAAAATTAGGAAAGGTTTTTTTCTTTAATAAAATGATTTTTATCAACCCTAGCAGCCTCCCAAGCCACTTTGCACAAAAATTAATCATCTTTTGGAGACTTTTGAAGCTACAAACACCATTGTTCATCATCATTCATCCATACTTTCGGTTTGCATCAACATGTTCGGTATTATTATTCATACTTTTGAGTTATTTCTTGTTACCATGAGTGGCTAAACATCTTGTAATCACCTCCGGGTGTTGCAGGCGAACACTAAACCTTTAGCAACCCAGCCATGCCAAGTTAACATCACCGTTCAATTTATGTTCAACCGTAGTAACTCATCACAGCCCAAGAACCCATAATGTTATGTTTCAATAATTCACCCCAATTAGGTTGAGACTCAGATGACTACCAAAGTCACCATCACTACCTTAAAACCCAACTAAGATAGGATATGGCATCCATACCAACGCTTAGATGAAGAAAACATCACCATCATAAACATATGTCAAACAGAAGAACAATAACTACAATCAAAATCAGATAAAGGTCACAAACACATCATCAACCTCGCGAGAAAACGACCAAAGAGAAAGATTGAAAGCAATACGCGACTCCACCGCTGCCGCCATGGACGGCAGGAAAGTCGTCGATAATAACAGGACCACACCCCCTTTCTCTGCTTTTCTCTCAACCCCCCCCCCCCCCACCCCCTCCTTTCATCGTGTATCCGAATCACACACCAGCCGAAAAAGGAATGACAAGAAGAGGGATAGGAAGACAGCTTTGCGGAGAAGAAGACGGAACATCTAACGATTATAATCGGCCCGTCCCTCCATACAAACCGTCTACATTTCACTCGGTTTGTATATTAGTAGTATGTAATTCTTTCTGGAAGCAGCCACTCTATTCTTGTGGATAGAGGTAAGGTTTGCCTACATTCCACTCTTCTCGGACCTAAGATCAGCTCTACTGTGTGTAGGATTTATTGAGTATGGTTGTTGTTTTGTAATTGTTTCTACGTATTTTTTGTTGTGCACTAAAAGAGAATATATATATATATAGGGGATGGTTCATTTCAGAAGAGGATTTAATGCGAGAAGTGCGAGAAGAAGATTAATAATTTATTTTTATCACTTTTAAAAAAATAAGAACATAGGAAAATTGTTGTTTATTCATCTATCTTGAACATAAAACAAAATATATGAACCAATTTATATAACCTACACATGCACAAATTTTGTGTAAGAACATTACCTACACATAATATAACACATGTGTAGGAGAAGGTTTAAACCTTAAAAAAACATTTGATTGCATTAGTTTAATGAGTTTTTGTATATATAACATAAACAATTATATAAAAAAAAATTAAAAACTTCAAAAATATATGAACCATTACTAATAAAAGGTAAGATTTAGGATTCTTCTCGTACTTCTCGCACTAAAACACCCTTCTGAAAATAACCTAACACTATATATATATATATATATATATATATATATGGGAATTCTAAATAGAAACCCACCTTTAGTTTAGAAAACCAACTAAACCCCATGTTGTGGTCATTATGCTTCCACATCTACCATTCTAAAAATTGATAAAAGGGTAATATAGACAT
Organism: Ambrosia artemisiifolia; assembly: GCA_032199755.1. Lineage (NCBI taxonomy): Eukaryota > Viridiplantae > Streptophyta > Magnoliopsida > Asterales > Asteraceae > Ambrosia > Ambrosia artemisiifolia. The sequence continues at coordinate 13,125,639 of CM063518.1, read as the reverse complement.
TAGATCCTGACACATACATACATAATATCCCATCTCTCTCTCTCTCTCTCTCTCTCAAAGACTCTCCTGCCTCACCTCTCTCTACTCTTTCACTTTCGACTCTCTCTCTCTAGAATCAAAAAATAACTCTCACATTCTCTCTCTACTCTTTCACCCTCATCTCTCTCTTTCACCCTGCTGGTGACTCCGACCCAGATGAGCTCCAAGTGATTTGTCAGATCTGCAAGTGACTCCGACCCAGATGACATATCCAACAAGAACAGATCTGCTAATATATTTTCTTTGTTTGTTTGATAATTTTTCTTTGTTTGTTTTGATAATAGAAACCGAACAAGGTGAAACAAGACGCCGGTTGTTAATTTGAACTCATAACGTCTCTCTAGGTGTAATATTAAGATCTTGGTCAATTGTGACATTAAAGTTTGTTTAGAAAATTAAAGAGTAATTAATGGCGGCTTTTCTAACCAAAAACAAATATAATATAATTTCTATGATGCTTGACTTTAAACTTGTGGTATTAAGTATTAACATGAATGCTTTTATTTTGTATTCATCTTAAGTTTTTTTTATGTATTCATTTTATGTTTTTTTTATGTTTTTTTTGTATTCACTTTACATTATTTGCCTAAGAGCAGATATGTTTTGCTTTTGAATTTCGTGATCTGACGCTAATTTTTTTCTTTCATAATAGATTTCATCTCAAGAAAAAGCAATGTACAACTTTTCTGTACTTGGTACAACTACTCAAAGCATGAAAAAGTCCAAGAGTTTGGTAATGGATCCGAAGGTGCAAGATGATGGGTTTTGTTTTTATAAATTTTATAGATTTAGATTTTCTGGTTTGTTTTGTAAATAACTTGTCTATCAAAGCTTTGATTTTGATCTAAAAACATTTGTTTTTTCATGTAAAAACATATGTTTTTGCTGTTTGAGATCATAATTTATCATATCTTTTTGTGTTTGTGTTATAAAATATATATAATATATAATATATAGATATATAGATATATATATTCCAAAGGGCTAAATCCTACATGGCATTCATATAGCCATTCTCCTCCTTGAGAGTGTCATGTAGGATGTGATGTGGCATTAAGTAATTTTAGGGAAAAAAGTTTAAAAACAAAATTGGATTTTTCTCTCTCATGTTTCCTCATATAATTTTCAAACGTTAGTATCTTTTATCTCAATATTTTTTAAAGAAAAAAATTACATCAAATTAACGAGCGTTTTATTATCTTTCCAACGAGTACCATAGTGCTATATAAAAAACGGAGAAAAAAATGACTATATTTTGTGGTGTTTTGTTCATACAGGAAAAAAACACGTGTTCGTGTAATTCATTAATCATGTATAGGCAAGTCACTAATTATGTTCAAACCACTAAATATGAATTCTATTTTCAACCAGAGCAGAATAGGTTAATAGAGTTATACATTGTTTTAGGTTAGGTATCAATATTACTCCCTCCGTCCCAATTTAAATGTCCTACTTTCCTTTTTTGTTTGTCCCAAATTAAATGTCTCTTTCCAAAAATAGAAATATAATTTCCAGTTTTGCCCATAAAAGACAAAACACAATCACCACTTTTATGGATATTATTGTCATTTTACCACATACAAACAAAATATTTCTTAAAATGTGTGTTTTTTGAATTGGGACATTTAAATTGGGACGGAGGGAGTAGTATGTTAGAGTTGTACATTTGTTTAGTCTTTAGGATAGATGTTAATATTAGAACTACATTGTAGTTCTACATTGTTTTAGGCTAGGTGTTAGCATTGGAGTTGTACATTATTTTAGGTTAGGTATTAAGATTAGAGTTATACACTATTTTAGGTTAGATGTTAACATTAGAATTATACATTGTTTAAAGTTAGATATTAACATTGGAGATATATTGTTAATTGTTTTAGGTTAAGTGCTACCCAAGGGTTTCTTGCATGTAACTGTAAAGCGCATCAGTCTATTTCATATCTAAAGTTGATGTGTCATATTAGATTTCTCAACCCTGTGACACTCCCAGGGTATAATCTAGTATATATATTCTAAAGCTAAAAATCATACATGGCACTCAAAGAGGCCAACCTCCTCCTTGAGTATGCCATGTGGCACTAAGTGATTTTAGGAAAGAAAAATAATAATTTAAAAACAAAATTGGATTTTTCTCTCTCATGTTTTCTCCCATAATTTTTAAATATTAATATCTTTTATATACGAGATTTTTTAAAGGAAAAAATTACACCAAATTAATGAGCGTTTATTATCTTTCCAACAAGTACCATAGTGCTATATAAAAAACAGGAAAAAAAACGACTATTTTTTTGTGGGATTTTGTTCGTACATGAAAAAACATAAAGTGCTCTGGTACTTTATTAATCATGTATAGGCAAGTCAATAATTATGTTCAAACCAGTAAATATTAATTTTATTTTCAACATGTGTTAACATTGGAATTGTACATTGTTTAGGTTAGGTATTAATATTAGAGTTGTACATTGTTCTAGGTTAGATGTTAACACTAAAGTTATACATGGTTTAAGGTTAGGCGTTAACATTGGAGATACATTGTTAATTGTTTTAGGTTAAGTGCTACCCGAAGTTTTCCTGCATGTAACTGTAAAGTGCATCAATCTATTTCATGTAAAATTGATATGTCATATTAGAGCTAGTAAATTATATCCTAACAAAATTAGGCCATCAACAAAAATGTTTTCAAGCTAAGCCATGAATATTACCCATCCACCACAAGGAACAAGACTTTTACAGGCGACCAAAGCTGCCGCTAATGCCCTACTATTAGCGGCGACTGTCGCCGCTATTGGTGTTGCCTCTATTGATATTTCGTACGATGAAACCACGTTCGTTGATCTACTGACCCATCGGACGGCTGGAATTGGATCTGATGGTGGTTGGTGTGGATTGGGGTATTAGCGGCGACACTAAGGTGGGTCGCCGCTATTGGTGTCGCCGCTAATAGTCTAATTTGTTTTGTTGTAGTGATCCGATTCTTATTATCATCTAACTTTTAAGTTTGAACATTTTCAAAGATACGTATGTATGCTACAATGCATGAGCTTGTTTCTGGTTTCAGAGAAGATTGTAATCTGATCAATCTAAGGTGAGTGGTATTATATTGCGGCTTATTAAATTTAATATCTAGATAAACTTTAATAACAGAAAGGAAATAGTACTTAATGTACGCCTAAAAAACCAAATAAAGCGGGAAGAGAAAACTATGCTGGCCAAAATGTCTTAAAGGCTCTTATTGGTCCTACATCTTATTATTTATTATCGATCACCCAGACAACCTCCCTAACCACGACAATTAGGGTTGGCAATTTAGATACGAATACGATAACCTGACACGAACCTACACGATTTTAACAGGTTTCGTGTCTATAACAGGTTGACACGTTAAGACCTGTTTATTTTCATGTCGTGTTCGTGTTTACCTGTTTCGTGTTCATGTCTTATCATGTTCGTGCCTTAACAGGTATTATCGTGTCTTATCATGTTCGTGCCTTAACAGGTCTTATCGTGTCTTATCATGTTTCTTATCGTGTCTTGTCGTGTCTTATCATGTCTTGTCGTGTTTTGTCGTGTCTTGTTGGGTTAACCTGTTTTACTAGGTGTTCCTTATCGTGTCTTATTGTGTTAACCTGTTATACACAGGTTCGTGTTTGAAAAAAATGACACGATTAGATTTCGTGTCATGTTCGTGTTTACAGGTTTCGTGTTCGTGTCTTAACAGATTCGTGTAACCTATTATGCCAGCCCCAACAACAATCCATTAAATACCACTTTCATTATTAACTAGGGTATCAAAACTGGCGCGTTGCGCCAGGATCCAGTGCTACGTCGTAGAAATTTGATCCATGTCGATTCATTTCATTACGATGCCAGTACTCGTTATAGCAACCGAAATAGGAAAAATCAATTAATAAAATCGTGATATAACCGAAAGAATATTAAGATTTTATTCACATTGTTCGAAAATACTTGTTTGGTAAGAACCAGTTTAGTTCGCCAGGGTACCGTCACAACATCGGCACTCATATATTATACAACCTACCATACCAAGAAACACACCCTATTTTAAACGTGACTCTGTTCTCAACAAAACTTACATTAGAATGTCATGAAAATTAAAGTTAACAACCGTGAGTTATCAAATAAAAATCATATAGCAATTTATAAAAGTTAGATTAGTTAAATTATTTTTTATGATGTGTATAAATAGATAACTATCAATGTGTTGCTAAATTAAAATGTTAGTGGTAGGATAGTAATTAATAGCTTATTATTGTCCAAATAATATCCTGTAGCTAAGCTCCTACCCTAAATGTTATATAGAAGAATTACAAATTATTATCATTTAAATTATCTAATTCCAAAATAGATTAGGCTTTGGCAAAACCAACGTACTTTTTTTTTAACGAACAACTAAAGTATTGCCGGGTACTCTGTACGCGGCCCCCAATGGCCGAAAGGGGCCCCAGACGGCCTCTAGTCGGTACGGACAGAGCCCTTCGGCCCACCCGTCTCCTGTTCCAGGGAAAACCCGGCCCACAAACCCGCCCGAAGGCACGACGGTAGTGAACCGGTAAAACCTGGAGGGATCAGGAGTCGAACCCATGACCACAAGGGTCAAGGGTCTCTCCATTACTTCCCAACCACCTACCCCACCACAAGGGTGAGGGTATCTATCACATGTCTCCCGTGGGAATTGAACCCGGCTCCTCCAAAGAAAGAACCGGCCCTTTTACCACTAGGCCACATGATAAGATGGCAAAACCAACGTACTCCTAATCTGTTTCTAACTTTCCATCAACCACTAGTGTTTGCAACTTGTAAGTATAACGATGACACGCTTACCAACAATGATGTCCTTTGAAGACTAAAAGAAATTCTTAGCTAGTAACAAGTGTTCAAAATAAAATAAAATTTAATGCCATTTATCACAACTACGATGAAAATTAGAAACATTCACTTCGTGCTTGTTGTGTGAATTTAATTGGTATTGGTTCGCTTCATTACGGTATCAATATTGTACCGAAACTAGTATATTAACCTAGAAAGATAGTGTAGAACCATTAAAAAATAGCACCGAAACGTTAACATAGATAGATTATGTGACACCCGGCAAACTCAGGTTAATAACATTGGTCAAACTAGTAAGTTTACTTTAGCGAGTCATGCACATCATATACTTAACTGGGTCAGTTGAGTCGTTTTGATGGTTCTGTGAATCATCGAGAGTCGTTACAATGATCCAAGGGATCATTGGGAGTTGGTCCATAACCATGTGTATAAGGATTGGTGATTGGTATAATCGCCGGGTTTAATGCACACACGCGAGTCTCGAGTCCCAGGAATTGGTGAACAAACATGAACGTGTTAGTTATCATGCATTATGTGTTTATAATCATTATATGACTTGTCGGTGTGTGAATACGTGCTTATATGTGTTAAAATAGTGTTTAACGCGCAGAAAACTCACACGGACCTGCAAGGGGCGAGTAGCTAGCTAATCACCCCTTGCAGGGGGGAGTAGCTGCTAATCGCCTGATGTTAGGGGCGCTACTCGCCTGTAACAGGGGTGAGTAGCCTTGCTACTCGCCTGTTGCAGTAGTGGCGAGTGGAAACACCTATAAATACCACCCTTGACTTGTAAAACACCATTTGTGCAACCCTAACTCACCCCAAACCTCTCTCACACCATAATCAGCCTCTGGAACTCGTTTTTACTCTAAAACCTATCATCCCCAAGCTTACGCCTCCTTTTTAGCAAAAACCCAAGGTGTGTTATCTATCCTAAACCTTTGTAATGTTGTTATTTTGATTCCGAAAGGTCCAGACCTAGTTTTATCACGTTTGTGTCTTTGAAAACTCTTTTAAAACAGTTCTAAAACAAGTCTAAACCTTCATACTTGTTCTATGTGGTATATTCATGCAAGAAACGATTTTCAATGATTGAAACATGAATATTCTTATGTGTTTGATGTTTTACTGATATATATGTGTTGTTAGGATGATTTCCTAAGGTTTTGAATAGTTATTATGGTGTTTTGATGATAATATGCAGTTTGACCCGTTTGAGTGATTCTTGAGGATTTAGGATGTTTTGGGATGTTTTGATGATTGCTTGATGCTAGGGTTTGTTCTAGATTAATGTAACAACAGTAGGATGATGACTTGCAACGTGATTATGTAAAGAAATCTGATTATTTGCCGTTTAGGATAAGTGTTGCATGCTTTGATGTGATGTTTTCATAATATTATGTTATTTTGGGAAATGCTTGCAATTAGGGTGGTTAGACTGATGATAAAGTGGGGGTTTTCAATTGGAATGGGTTGCTTAATGATTTGGGTTTGATGTTGGGTGTTTTTACATGTTTCGGATCTGATTTGGGAGTTTAAACGCGCAAAAAGTGATCATTGGCCGGGCTGCAGGGGGCGAGTAGGAAAGCTACTCGCCTGCCCAAGGGTCGATTAGGAAGCTAATCGCCTCCCCTAGGGGCGAGTAGCTTCCTACTCGCCTGCACTAAGGGCAATTTGCTTTGCTAATTGCCTGTTGGACTTCCTAAATGAATGTTCGATTCCCAATCGTGTGTTTTGCTGCTGTAAGTGTATTTTAACATCCCGGAACATGGTTTAACACCTAGGAACATGTTAGGAACCCCATGGCATGTCTAATAACCTGATAAGACGTGTTCGGACTAGTATATGCTATATATGAACTGTATGATAGACTTAGGGAACTTTTAAGCGTGTTAAGTGCATGTTTGCATATGATTGCATAATTTCTCATTCTTGGTTAACACGTGGGATGTCGGGTCACCAATGGGATGTCGGGTCTTGTCTTGTGTGGTCAGATTAACAGTCAAACATGTTTTCAAACGTATTTGGTTATGGTCTGGACATTCGGGGACTAGCTAACCTACGGGTTAATAGTTTGGGTACTTATGTACGTCTTATGATAGGTCACTACTATTCGGGGCTATCATAGCTTGTTAGTTAAACTGTTTTTCACGTAACGCAACCTAAGGAGAGTGTCACAGCCCCACTTTTACTGTTTTGCTTTTGGGGGAGAAACATGCTTTATACTTACATTTCTTAAAGGTCATGTTATGCTATGGTTATTATTGTTTACTATACGGGCGTTTCATCAGGAAGTCCCAGGGGGAAACCATGAATATGTGGGTATACATAACGGGGGAAATGTGGATAGATCTATTGGGCTTGACTAACCCCACCCGACGGCATGATGCCGGGCGGGTGCATATTGTCTTGGACTTTCGGAGTTACCGATGATGACAGTGATTCATACTTTCTGGGCATACTTATCGGGGTTACATGTCAGTAATGGTTTCCAACTCGTAGTAGTAACGATACTTAACGTCTAGCTAACGTTCTTATAACATAGTATTAACGGGAATGACCTTTTCAAACCTATGGAAACACTTTTGTAAAACCTGTGAACTCACCAGCATTATATGTTGACATTTTTGGCATGTTTTTCTCAGGTCGCTAAGGTAGCAGTCAATGGATTAGGCGCACGGGGTCTTGCACGGCTTCTAGAGTTCTAGTGCATGTTCTAAATAAATGTTTTCAGACTATGTTGATGTTTTTCGATTGTAAACAAGATTGAGCTTCCGTTGTTGGTTTATGTTATTAAAACTTAATGTTTTGGTTTACGTATTTTTACATTTAGTTGTCGTTTATTGTGGCCGTTGACTTGGATCCTAGTGTGTCACGCGCCTCGCGGTAAAACCCCGCATGTGGAATTTGAGGGTGTGACCGATTGATACCAGAGCCAATGGTTATAGTGAACTAGGACTGCATGTAGAGTCTAGTCTATAGCCGAGTCTCACACACACTAGACGGTAGCATACGTTTGAGTCTTAACATATGGGTAACATACTAAATTTGTCGGGATGTCGGTGTCATCACCTTTTGTCCTGCATCATCTGTTTAATTTTGTATCGTTCTATTCTTTATCTTATCCTCTTCGCGATTCGAAGCTTGTTGATCCTTGTACGGCGATGGTGTACATTGGGGTTGCTTTGGCATATCCTTGAGATCTGTCTAGAATTCGGACATCTCCCTTATATGCCCCAATAGACACACTCGTCCTCTCACACACTATCTTGCACTTGTGCTCGTAATAGTACACTTCTAGGTGCTAGTATTCGGTGACTTGAACTTCAAGCAAGCAGTACACCTGGAGGATCATGTAGGGCAGTTTATCATGTCGGGTGCACACGAAATCATAAACTAAAACGCATGAAAATCCTGGTGGACTTTGTGTTTGGACGGATGGTCCTGGATTGGACCTAGACCTGAATTTTTGTGACTTCTAGTGGTTTACACTAGTAGCGAATCTGAATCTCTTGTTCTTGCTTTGTCAGAAGATGTCTGGCGTTCGTGGAGGTCGTAGAGGTGGGCGTACAGGTGGTCGTGGTGGTGGTGGCCGTGGTGGAAATGTTAACATGAACCAAGAAGAGCTGAATAACCTACTACAGCAGCAAGGGAATGTTGCACTGGCTGCGTTTCAGGCTGCGCATAATGCTCTTGGTGGTAATTTTATTTTTACCATAATTATCTAAGCTCTGGGTGATGTGTTCTTTTTCTGTTGTTTACCTTTGTGTCGTTGGTTCAGGTGCTGCTGTCAATCCACCTCCACCTCAGTGTTCCTATAAGATGTTTCGGGACTGTAAGCCACATAACTTTGCAGGGACCGAGGGAGCAGTGGGACTGCTCAGGTGGTTAGAGAAGGTTGAATCGGTGTTTGCAATTTGTAACTACCCAGCTGGTGATCGGGTGAAGTATGCTTCAGCAACATTTGAGGGTCCTGCTTTGACCTGGTTGAACTCCACTACTCAGACTTTGGGTTTAGGGGAAGCCCACGAGATGCCTTGGGTGGAGTTTGTGCAACGTTTGAAGAGTGAGTACTGTTCGAGGGACGAGATTCAGAAGCTAGAGCATGAGGTCTGGAATCATAAGATGGTGGGATTAGAAATTGAGGAGTACACTGTTAGGCATTTGCACACACCGGAGTTCAGGAGGATTGAGCACTACATTGCTGGGTTAGTGCCGAAAGTTCGAGGGTTGGTGACTGCTAGTGATTTAGCCACATTTCAGGGTACTGTCAGATTGGCTCATAAACTGACAAACCAGAAGGTTCAAGAAGGTGTTTTGCCTCCTCGAGGCACTACTGTGAAAGCTCCAGAGGGCAACAAGAGAAAGTGGCAAAGTGTGGGGAAAGGTTCGAGTTCAGTTCAGTCTCAGCAGGTGAAGAAGTCTGATGCAGGGGGATCGTCATCTGAGCAGAAACAAGGGGGTTATTTTGGGAAGTTTCCGAAGTGTAATCGCTGTGGGTTCCATCATACGGGTGCTTATGATAAGAATCGTTGTCATCAGTGCCATAAGGTTGGACATCAAGCTAAAGATTGTAGGGTCAATCTTCAGGGTAATCAGAATCAGGCTGCTGCACCTGTTCCCGCTCCTTAGGGGAATCAGGGAAAGTAGGGGTGTTATAATTGTGGTGAATCTGGGCACTTTAAGCCTGAGTGTCCTAAGTTGAAGCAAAGTGAGACAACGAAGAACAGGACGGGTAATGGAAACAACGGCGGTGACGACAGGAATGCTCGTGCCTTCGTGATTGGTTCGGGCGAGGCCCGACAAGATCCTGACACCGTTACCGGTACGTTTCTCCTTAACGATCGCTATGCTTCGGTTTTATTTGATTCTGGTGCCGATAAGAGTTTTATATCTATTGAGTTTAGTCAGTTGTTGGATAGAGTGCCTACGCCTTTAGAGGCTACGTACTTGATAGAATTGGCTGACGATAAGAAACTCGAAGCGACGCATGTCCTTAGGGAGTGTCGCCTTGAGTTGTCGAGTTTGTCCTTCCCTATTGACCTTATGCCGGTGTCCTTGGCTAGTTTCGATGTCATTGTGGGTATGGATTGGTTATCCTTGTATCATGCTGAGATCGCCTGTTTCAATAAAGTCATTTGACTTCCTCTCCCGGATGGAGAAATTCTTTTGGTGCATGGTGAGAAGGGCGGTGTCCCTTTAAGTATCATTTTGTGTATGAAAGCCTACAAGTATCTTCGAAAAGGGTATTCTGCCATTTTGGCTCTTGTTTCGGTTTCGGCAGAGGAAGAAAAGAAGATTGAAGATATCCCAGTTGTTTGTGATTTCCCCGATGTGTTTCCCTAAGATTTACCTAGCCTTCCGCCTCATTGTCAAGTTGAGTTTGGTATTGATCTTGCACCTGGTGCAGCCCCCATCGCCCGAGCCCCATATCGTCATGCGCCTCCCGAGATGCAAAAATTGTCTAACCAGTTGCACGAGTTATTAGAAAAGGGTTTTATCCGACCTAGCTCATCCCCGTGGGGAGCCCCTATCCTATTTGTTAAGAAGAAAGAAGGAAGCCTACGCATGTGAATTGACTACCGTGAGCTGAACAAGGTGACCATCAAGAATCGATATCCTCTTCCTCGTATTAATGATTTGTTTGACCAACTCCAGGGTTCTAGTTTCTATTTGTAGATTGATTTAAGGTCGGGGTACCATCAGTTGAGAGTCCAGGAAGCCGATATTCCGAAGTCCGCTTTTCAAACTCGTTATGACCATTTTGAATTCTTGGTCATGCCTTTTGGTCTCACCAACGCGCCCGCAGTATTTATCGATCTGACGAATCGTGTTTCTAAGACTTATCTTGACAAGTTCGTGATTGTTTTCATTGATGATATTCTGGTCTATTCCAAGAACGAGGTGGACCATTAGGAACACCTGCGCCTGGTCTTGGAACTCTTGAGACGGGAACAACTGTATGCTAAGTTCTCAAAATGTGATTTCTGGTTGTGTGAGGTTCAATTCCTTGGTCATGTGATTAATGAGAAAGGGATTCACGTCGATCCAGCTAAGATAGAAGCTATCAAAAACTGGGAAGCACCGAAGACGCCAACTGACGTGTGAAAATTCCTAGGTCTTGCCGGCTACTATCGTCGTTTTATTGAGGGATTTTCGAAGATTGCTCAACCCCTCACCTATCTTACCCAGGAAGACAAGAAGTTTGACTGGGGCGAGTCGAAGGAATCAGCGATTCAGACGCTGAAGGCCAAGCTTTATTCTGCTCCCATCCTATCCCTGCCTGAGGGCACAGATGATTTTGCTGTTTATTGTGATGCTTCTATCCGGGGTCTCGGTTCCGTGTTGATGCAACGTGAGAAGGTTATCGCTTATGCTTCTCGTCAGCTTAAGGTTCATGAGAAGAACTACACCACCCATGATCTGGAATTGGGCGCGGTTGTTTTTGCTTTAAAGATCTGGAGACATTACTTGTACGGTACCAAGTGCACCATTTATACCGATCACAAGAGTCTCTAGGATATCTTTGATCAGAAGGAGTTGAACATGCGACAGCGTCGCTGGGTCGAGCTTCTTAATGATTATAACTGTGATATAAAATACCATCCTGGCAAGGCGAATGTTGTGGCAGGCGCTTTGAGCAGGAAGGAATCCGCTAAGCCTCGTCGTGTTCGAGCTTTACAGCTCACCATCCATTCTAACTTGCCTTACCAAATTCGTTCTGCACAACAGGAAGCTTTGAAGGAGGAAAATCTTAAAGCTAAAACCATGCATAGTGCTGATAAGCATCTTGAACTCAGGTCTGATGGCCTGCGTTATTTTGCGGAACGTGTTTGGGTTCCTTTATTTTGAGGATTGCGGGAGCTTGTTCTTGATGAAGCTCACAAATCCCGGTATTCAATTCATCACGGCTCCGATAAGATGCATCAAGATCTGAAGATACTTTATTGGTGGCCGAATATGAAGACTGATATAGCTTCATATGTTGTAACAACCCGGTCATAGGGCCTAGAATTTTTTAGTACATTATTATTTTTATTGTATAATAAAGTAACCAAGAACGAATAATGGATAGTACGTTTGCGTGCGAAATTAAAAACCGAACTATTATAAATAATATCATACGTGAGTATACGATACGTAACAAAGTTAATACCCGTTAACGAACCTACTCGGTTTTCTAACTATGATTAGTCACCAGGGAGGACACATGTCCTCCCCATAGTGTGACAACACAAATATAAAACCATTTGTTTTACAAATGGTTTTAAGAAAAACCATTTAACAAACCACCCTATAAAAACCCCAAACCACTCTATTGTTTTCTGTTTGTCTGTCTACCAAACATAACACACACACACACTTTACAATATTATATAGAGAGAGAAGGAGTCGGAGGCTCCTGCCACCCTTCAAGGCGGAGCTCTGGCCATCGTTTCCGGCAAACCACCCAAACACCCATATATGTTCTGTGGAGAGAGAGAGAGAAACAGATCTGAGAGTAAGAGAGAAAGAGAGAGAGAGTAACAGACGAGAGAGATAAAGTAAAGAGGGAGAAAGCTGAAGAAAGGAAAGAGAAGGACGACGGTGGCCTCTGGCCACCCCCTCCCACTCCGACGACGGCGGCAGATCTGGTGGTGGTTGGAAGCAGTACGGCGGCGACTGGTGTTAGGGTTCGGGTTAGGTTCTAATCTGGAGGTGATCGTTGACGATGATGATTTGGGTATTATATCTTGGTCGGGTTCGACGAGTCCTCAGGTAAAAACCCCCAAATTAACCTCTCCTTTTGAATACACTCGATATGATTGTGACTGATGAGTGATGACCGATGATGATGATGTATTATTTATAGTGGTGAAGTTGATAGATGAGGGTCGGGGTGTGCATACGATGGTGGTTCAAGGATAAGGTCCGGTTTCTGGATTCATTGGATGTGGTGATGGGTTACAGGATGGTTGAGGAAGATGGATGGTTTGGGTATGGTTGGATGATCGATGAAGAGGTTTGGTGATGATTGTGATGACTGGAAATAGGTGATTGATTATACAAAAAGAGGAGTCGGAGAGGTATGACCGAGTCCGAGAACTATTATATATACATATTCTATAAGATTATTATAATTGCGCGTCACGTGTGGGACTTGACTAGCTCATGGGACCAACTTGACCATATAAAACTAGTTAACGGACTTGTATGTAGAATATATAGTATGGACGAACGAGGAATTAGACGGACAAATGACTTGCGCAATAATACGACACCAATATGAACCTTAGATGTTATTATAAATGAAAGTCTTGTTAATCGAATTTGAAGGTATAAATGATCCATTATAATCACATAGAAACATAGGTTGGCAATTTGAGACATTGTGGCTAGAAATGTGACCCATGGTCATGAGGCGTAAAACATAATTTAAACAATTTGATGAGGCAATGAAGTATGGAACAAACGACTAGGACATCGGGCCTTAAGGCATTAATTCGAACTACAAACCATTGGATGTGAGACCATAAGTTAATACATGGATTATCAACCACTAGTTGGATATTGGACAATTAGGCGATTCTATTAACAACTAAGATATCAAAATATGCAAGACTTGAACCTACGAAGTAACAAACAATGTATGTATATAGGACACAAGGCATTACGCTTGACATATGGGACTGCGGACGATAGGCGAGACGAGTAGATCTATATATATACACACACTCGGACAATTACAATAAGATAACAATAACTAGAAGTCCTAGTCGCCCACACGTGTAATCGCGATACTCGGTTACACACACTAATGCTTGTGATTTATTAGGACATTATATGTGAACCATAGGTGGGCTCCGGATTTGGAATACCATACGACTGTGTAGCTTGACATGATGTGATACGCTACCAACGTGAGTCCCGTGTACCACTCCCCTTTTTCTGTTTTAAATGTTTTGGGGTGAACATATGCTTGTGTGTGTAAACTGTTTTGTTTGTAAACTGTGTGATGTGACAAGATACTTGCTGCCGGATTATACTGACACTCATTAACTCAGAGGTGAGCCGCTTAATATATGGGTAGTACTACTTGGGGAAACCCCCACGCACAGTGGACCCGGGACTAGGGGCCCGGGAAACCCTCCACTGAGGCCTGCGGACCGTTGCGGCATATATTATGCCTTGTAGATCTATAATAGCAGTAGATAGATTTAGTGTTAGGGTTGAGGGGTCGCTTGTACATCACGTGTGTTAAACTGTGTAAACTTGTTTTGAACTGATAAACTGTTTTTGGATCCACTTACTATTTACACGGACTCAGCGGCATATTTTGCTGACCAAACTCTTTTTTAAGCATGTGTTCAGGTACTGCAAATGGATGGACGATATTCACGAGGTATAAGCTTGTTTGTGTGGATTAGAGATCATCATGTTAGAAGGTTCGAGCTTTACGCGTTGGATTTAGAGAATCTAGAGAATGTACGGATAGAGATCGGACCGACTACAGGACTATATTCCTCAACCGCTTCGACGATCGCCGCGATTCGTCTTGCAATAGCTTTGAGCTATATTTATTTAAGTTGTATAATTATATTTTGGATTAGAATTTGTATTAAAACATTAAATATATGTTATCGTTGCTTCCGTTGTGCAAGTCTGTTACCAAACTGTCGTAACGTCCAGCCCCCTCCTGGTCGGGTTGTTACATATGTTAGCAAGTGTCTGACTTGTGCTAAGGTCAAGGTTGAATACCAGAAGCCGTCTGGTCTTCTGCAACAACCTGAAATTCCAGAATGGAAGTGGTAGCGAATTACGATGGATTTTGTGACCAAACTTCCAAGGTCACCTAGTGGGTGTGATATGATCTGGGTGATCGTCGACCGGTTGACAAAATCTGCACACTTCCTCACCATTAAAGAGACCGACAGCTTGGAACGATTGGCCCGTATCTATCTTAAGGAAGTGGTGGCTCGGCACGGGGTGCCTGTTTCCATCATTTCTGATCGTGATTCTCGTTTCGCTTCCCGCTTCTGGAAAGCATTACACAAAGCGTTGGGTACTCAGTTGGATATGAGTACAACATATCATCCGCAAACTGATGGCCAAAGCAAGCGGACAATCCAAACGCTTGAGGACATGCTTCGGGCATGTGTTATTGACTTTGGTAAAAGTTGGGAGACTCATCTACCGTTAGTAGAATTCTCTTACAACTACAGTTACCATTCTAGCATCAAGGCAGCTCCGTTCGAGGCTCTTTACGAACGAAAATCTGGATGAGGTGGGTAAGAGTCAACTCACCGGTCCGGAACTTGTGTACGAGACTCTCGAGAAGATCATACAAATTCGTAATCGTATGGCAGCAGCTCGGGATCGTCAGAAGAGCTATGACGATCGTCGTCGCAAACCTTTGGAGTTCCAGGTTGGCGACGAGGTTTTATTGAAGGTATCCCCATGGAAGGGCGTTATACGCTTTGGGAAACGTGGCTAGTTGAATCCTCGGTATGTCAGACCGTTCGCAATTCTGGAACGGATTGGACCGGTGGCATACAGGCTTGACCTGCCGGCGGAGCTCAGTAGTCTTCATAACGTCTTCCATGTCTCTAATATTAAGAAGTGTTTGGCTGATGAATATCTGATTGTTCCTCTCGAAGAGATCAAGGTGGATGATCGTCTGCGTATTGTAGAGGAACCGGTTGAGATTCTTGACTATAAGATTCGTAGCCTTCATCGGAATAAGATCCGCATTGTTAAAGTTCGTTGGAATTCAAATCGTGGACCGGAGTTCACGTGGGAACGGGAGGATCAGATGAAAGCTAACTATCCCCATTTATTTCCTAAGCGCGCATTTGAGTCAAGGCATGTTAGTGTTGAAGCTGAGTGAATCTCGGGGGTGAGATTCCTTTCAACAGGGGGATGATGTGGCAACCGGAAATTTTTTCGTATCTTTTCTTCTTCCTTTAATTTTCGGGACGAAAATTCTTTCAATAGGGGGATGATGTGATACCCGGCAAACTCAGGTTACTAACATTCGTCAAACTAGTAAATCTACCTTAGCTAGTCATGCACATCATATACTTAACTGGGTCAGTTGAGTCGTTTTGATGGTTCTGGGAATCATCGGGAGTCGTTACAATGATCCAAGGGATCATTGGGAGTCAGTCCATAACCATGTGTATAAGGATTGGTGATTGGTATAATCGCCAGGTTTAATGCACACACGCGAGTCTCGAGTCCCGGGATTTGGTGAACGAACGTGAACGTGTTAGTTATCATGCATTATGTGTTTATAATCATTATATGACTGGTCGGTATGTGAATACGTGCTTATATAACGCGCCGAAAAATAACACGGACCTGCACGGGGCGAGTAGCTAGCTAATCACCCCTTGCATGGGGCAAGTAGCTGCTAATCGCCTGGTGTTGCTACTCGCCTGTTGCAGCAGTGGCGAGTGGAAACACCTATAAATACCACCCTTGACTTGTAAAACACCATTTGTGCAACCCTAACTCACCCCAAACCTCTCTCACACTATAATCAGCCCCTGGAACTCGTTTTTACTCTAAAACCTATCATCCCCAAGCTTACACCTCCTTTTTAGCAAAAACCCAAGGTGTGTTATCTATCCTAAACCTTTGTAATGTTGTTATTTTGTTTCCAAAAGGTCCAGACCTAGTTTTATCACATTGTGTCTTTGAAAACCATTTTAAAACAGTTCTAAAACAAGTCTAAACCTTCATACTTGTTCTATGTGGTATATTCATGCAAGAAACGTTTTTTAATGATTGAAGCATGAATATTCTTATGTGTTTGATGTTTTACTGATATATATGTATTGTTAGGATGATTTCCTAAGGTATTGAATAGTTATTATGGTATTTTGATGATAATATGCATTTTGACCTGTTTCAGTGATTCTTGAGGATTTAGGATGTTTTGGGATGTTTTGATGATTGCTTGATGCTAGGGTTTGTTCTAGATTGATGTAACAACAGTAGGATGATGACTTGCAATGTGATTATGTAAAGAAATCTGATTATTTGCCGTTTAGGGTAAGTGTTGCATGCTTTGATGTGATGTTTTCATAATATTATGCTATTTTGGGAAATGCTTGCAATTAAGGTGGTTAGACTGATGATAAATTGGGGGGTTTTTCACTTGGAATGGGTTGCTTAATGATTTGGGTTTGATGTTGGGTGTTTTTACATGTTTCGGATCTGATTTGGGAGGTTAAACGCGCAAAAAGTGACCATTGGGCTGCAAGGGGCGAGTAGGAAAGCTACTCGCCTGCCCAAAGGGCGATTAGGAAGCTAATTGCCACCCCTAGGGGGCGAGTAGCTCCCTACTCGCCTGCACTAAGGGCAATTAGCTTTGCTAATTGCCTGTTGGACTTCCTAATTGCCTGTTCGATTTCCAATCGTGTGTTTTGATGCTGTAAGTGTATTTTGAAGTTGGCACAAATATTGCAAAATGCGCCATTGGAAACTACATAATCCACGTTACCCCTTTTGTGGTATAAAAACTGAACCATGAAGAGGGTGAAGTGGTGAACACTTAAAAGTTGGCACAAATATTGCAAAATGCGCCATTTTGGAAATCATATATAACCCACAAAATTCAGGATTGTAAGATAACTTTTTTTTTTTTTTTGTTAAATAACTATATTATTTTTAAGTGAGTAATACTCACAAACAAATGAATATGAGGAGATGAAATTATACCCAACCTGGAAAACAAACATGTGTATGGTTTGGTGCCTTGGTCTGGTACATGTGAAAACAATTTTAGGTGTTACCAGTTAGTTCATATTTGACGAGTCGTTCAAAGGGTTTACAAGGGTCGTAGCAAGCATTCCAAAAGCTTTAGAATGGACGTATATCTTCTTCTTTTTCTTAACGAATAACAAAAACCCGAACATCCGAGTAAACGTACTCAATGGTAAAAGGTCATGAGTTAATAAACTTAAACCACAAATTCAAGGAAAATAACTATGATATACATATTTTTTTTTTTAATTAAGTTATAGGTAACTTTTAAACCTTTCTCAACTAACTAGTAAAGTTGGTTCAGAAAAAAATAGGAAGTGATTCATATTCTGAAAGTACGATTTCTTCAATTAAAATTTTAAAGTTCACTAATACAAATTAAATAGGTGCACTTTATAAAGCCTACTTGGACACACAATATTCCTACAAAGCACAAATTCCTCTCAAAATTGATCTGTTGCCTTCTTCCCATGGCTTTCCTTGTAAACTTACTCCTCCTTTTTCTGTTGATCATTTTGATCTACTTTCTAGCTGTTCTATATATATCTAAAAACAAGAATCATATAATCCCTACATACTGGCCAATTTTTGGAATGATACCAAAGACACTACTGAATTCTCACAGAATCCATGACTATGCCACAGAAATTCTTGCATGTAGCGGCGGAACGTTCTTGTTCAAAAGCCCAGGGTTACTTAAGACAAGTAGGCTTTGCACCGCAAATCCTCTTGACGTCCATCACATTTTAAGCAAGAACTTCAATAATTACCCGAGAGGTGATGCATTTCGTCAGATCTTTGATATCCTTGGAGATGGATTCTCTAATACTGATGGAGACTTGTGGCAATTCCACCATGATACTATCATGTCTCTATTTAAGTCCACTAGTTTTCACACCCTCTTGGAAGAAACTATTTGGAACAAAGTGGAGAAAGGGCTAATGCCTGTACTTGAATATGTTTCCAAGCAAGAGGTGGAGATGGATTTGCAAGACATATTTCAGAGGTTTTCCTTTGACACAATATGTTTATTGCTTTTCGATAGCGATCCTGAAAGCCTGTCTCTTGATTTTCCTCATATTCCATGCGAGAAAGCTTTGTCGGATATTGAAGAAGCGATCTTGCGAAGGTACATCCTGCCCCCAAGGTTTTGGAAACTTCAAAAAATGCTTCAAATGGGGAATGAAAAGAAAATGAGTGATGCATGGAAAAAGGTTGATGAGTTTATATACAAGTGGTTAGCAGAAAAACAAAAGGAGTTCAGTAAATTAAATTCTGAAATTCAAGAGGAGAAATTCAAATTATCAACAGCCTTTTTGAGATCATATCAAGGCCAAAGTGGGACTTCTTGTGATCCTAATAAGTTTTTGAGGGACACCTTATTGAATCTAGTGGTTGCAGGAAGAGATACAAATAGCAGCACTCTATCTTGGCTCTTTTATCTTCTTTCCAAAACTCCAATTGTAGTAGATAAGATCCTTGAAGAGCTTCATACCCAACTTAAAGTGAAAGATTTCAAAGCAATAGAGTTAAACAAATTAGTTTATCTTCATGGTGCATTATGTGAAGCCTTAAGGCTATTTCCACCAGTTCCTTTTCAAGTTAAAACTCCATTACAACCCGATGTCCTTCCAAGCGGCCAACAAGTTGATTCCAACACCTCAATTATCCTATCATTCTATAGCATGGGAAGGATGAAATCAATATGGGGGGAGGATTGCATGGAATTTAAGCCTGAAAGATGGGTTTCGGTTGGGGGAGGGATCAATCATCAACCATCATACAAGTTCCCCGCATTTAATGCTGGACCAAGAACTTGTTTAGGTAAGAACATGAGTTTCATTCAGATGAAGATAGTGGCCGCTACCATCATATATCATTACCATGTAGATCTTGTAGAAGGGCACCGCGTGTTTCCAAGTGACTCCATCATACTCAAGATGAAGAACGGTTTGAAAGTGAGGTTAACAAAAAGGAGCGAGGTAAAAGCCTGACATCTAGAAGGGTCAGTCGTAACTGAATACCAGTTTAAGTTTTACTTGTGAACCTAATAATCCAAATAAACCTTTGGCTGATGTATCACTTGGTTTCAATGAATAGAGAGTGCTCAAACCAATGCAGTTTAAGATGTTCTCATTATGTAATATTGTCCAACAGTAGTAATCACTAATAGACGAATAATCGCATGTTGATACCGTTCTTTAAACGTCATAATTGTAGGGAAAGTCAGTCTTTTTTTATGCCATCAAATCAATGTCTTCAATAAGTTTTCGACATTGTCTTCCACTTCATAGATTAAACAAACTAAATCGTTAGCTAAGCTAACGATTTAGTTTGTTTGTAGAAACATTATTATCTAGCACCATGTTTTATTGTTTGTAGAAATGAAGTTAGCAAAGAAGGATGCGCACAGACAAGAGACCTTAGTCTCTCAATGCCGAACAAGATAACACCTCTCTGTTAGAGCATTCACAACTCATCCCCCATTCCCTCCCCCATTCTTAAAATTTAAGAAAATCCTACAAAAACTCACTCCATCCCAACCCCTTTCCTCATACCCCATTTCTAAAATTTACAAAAAATCTATGTTGAGCCCCCATATATGGGGTCTTCCATCCTTCCCCATATCATTTAATAATAATAAAATAATACAAATTAAAGGTGAAGTGAATTAATGTTGGTTGTAAAAAAATAAAATAATAATAAAAAAAGCTTATAGGGTATATGAATGGGGAATGGGATGTGAGAGATTTTGCAAAAATGAGTGACAAATTTAAAAAACTATGATTTTTTCTTAAATTATATGGTTGGGGATGGGGGATGGGTTGTGAATGCTCTTACACTGCCTATTATACGGTATCTAGTATTTGTCAGGAAATGGTTGTGCCAAATAAAACAAGTTTATTTTTGTACTTGTATTGTAGACAACTGAAGTCAACCATTTAAACTGCAATTAAGGACGTTTTATACGTACTTAAATTAAGCTTTTATAACGGTCCATAGTTACTATGCTTTATTTAAGCATTCATTTTTTTTTTGAACGGCCTAACGGTGCACCACCCTTAAGTACAACACCCCCACGCATGATCGATCCCCAGCTGCAACGGTTGCCAGCCCGCGTAAATACGCGTTGTGGGACTCGAACCCGTGACCACCCGGGCAGGAAACCCTAAGGAAAACCTTCCCACCTCTCCACAAACCAACTGGTCTATGGGTCATTGGCATTTAAGCATTCATTTAATTGCTGTAGATTGAGAGGTTGTGTGGGTAAACCTATAATTTGATTGAAGATGAATGAGTCTTTAAGACCCTGTGGTCTTGGTTCTAAATAAACTTGTTTCTAATTTAGTCAATACTACAAATGCCAATTTTTTTAACGGCAACGACTATACATAAATATAGAAGCCAACAAGAAGTTGGGACCAAATTACAACAACGGATTGTCAAAATCTAACCATTTGACCCAATCGATGGTCATACATCTAGCCCTATTGTAAAGCCAATGAAACGTGTCCTCCTTGATGAGATTGGCAAGCTTCATGAGATTAATATTTGCCGGAAATTTAAATTATATTAACATGCCTCAAGCTATATTAAAAACAGTTCCTAAACATAATCAATCACCTTAAGACTGATCACATTCCAGTAATTGAGAGTTTCTTACAACTATGAATATTAAGGGACGTAGCAACATCATGGTGTGTAAAACAGGCGTTCATCCCCTAGTAATTGAGAGTTCTATTCACAAGGTAGGCTAAATTTAGGAGTGGGTGTAAGTTAGTTAAATTTAGGAGTGGGTGTAAGTTAGTTGTTATGAAAAAACATTAAATTGATTAAGCACTATTAAAAAGAGACTGTATAAAATTCTACATTCAAAGAGCAATAAATATATATTTTATTCTTCTATTAAGGTGTCACCAAAACGTATAACGTTAGCATTAAATGTGACCCAAACTTGCATGTGCATGGGAAGACTGACGTGTGAAGACCTGATCAAGTCAAGGCTCTAGAAGATCTTAGCTTTTACCGTTCAAGTAGTTAGTATCCGTTGTTTGTTTTTTGAATAAGTAAGTCTGTTGTTAGATCCTATTAATCAGCAAATGAACGTTGCCTTGTTTTCTATTTAAGCATTGTAATCTGTTGATGTTGATCATCATGACTTCTTTATCAATAATAATCACAAGAGTCTTGGCTTGAATTCATTGTTTTGTATTAGTTCTATACCATTAGTGGTATCAGAGCTCGTCTCTCAATTCATCTAAGATATCACATACCCTCTCATTCATGGTTGATTCAAACACTACCCAATCCAACACACCAACTCCAATTCCAGTACTCAAATGGGAAGGTTATGATCACTGGAATATCTGAATGAAAACAATACTCAAGTCCATAGATCTGTGGGATCTGGTAGAGAATGGAGTGGACAAAAGTGAACAAGATCCAACCAAACTCCGGACTCAAAAGAAAAGAGATGCTTATGCTATGGCCCTTATTTAACAGGCAGTACATGATTAGCTCTTTTCTAGAATTGCTTCCGCTAAGTCTGTAAAAGAAAGCTGGGAAATATTAAGGATGGAATATCATGGTGACATTCAAGTTCAAGTTGTCAAACATCAAGGTCTTATGTTAGTACATGATGTCCCTAGGCTAGTATATTAGTTGTTTGGACGTAGTTCGGGGTGTTTGGAGGCGTTTATACGCGTTTTGGGGTGGTTGAGAGTGTACAGGCGATTAGCAAGGGATTTCACACGATTAGGGCCCTAATCGTGTTGGTTACCATGCGATTGGGCTGGTCTGACATGCGATTAGCCTTAATCGCATGTACTGTAGCTGCATAATCGCTAATAGAGGTCTGTTCGTACCCGGGTGGTATAAATACCCTCATTCTCAACCCTAGACCTTAGTTCTTGCCTCACACACCCTCCAAACACCCTCCCCTGGTCATAGACGTCTGATTTGATCTCTGTAAACACTCGAGCTCTGTTTTGGTGATTAATCTATAATCTTTTGACACGTGTGTGTTGTGATTACTCGTTTCATTGTTTAAATCATCGTATCGGTTATTAGAACATACTAGAGGGATTCCGCACCTTTAGTATAAACCCCGTGATTGTCGGATTACGCGTTCGCCGGTCCTAACATCTTAGAAGAGACTTTGAAAATCTTTCTATGAAGGATGGTGAACCTGTGGTAGACTATTTCTCACACGTTAATTGTAAGTCAAAAAAGGTCCTATAGTAAAGTTGTGTCTCATCAACTTATTGGTAATTTTAATCAAAAACTGAAAGTATAAGGGTTCTTGTATAGTCCGTACACTGATATGATTCCCTAACTATCGAAACTCGCAAAAATATGATAGTTAAACAAACTAAATCGTTAGCTAAACAAACTAAATTGGGCAGAGTTTTCGACATTGTCTTCCACTTCATAGATTAAACAAACTAAATCGTTAGCTAAGCTAACGATTTAGTTTGTTTGTAGAAACATTATTATCTAGCACCATGTTTTATTGTTTGTAGAAAAGAAGTTAGCAAAGAAGGATGCGCACAGACAAGAGACCTTAGTCTCTCAATGCCGAACAAGATAACACCTCTCTGTTACACTGCCTATTATACGGTATCTAGTATTTGTCAGGAAATGGTTGTGCCAAATAAAACAAGTTTATTTTTGTACTTGTATTGTAGCCAACTGAAGTCAACCATTTAAACTGCAATTAAGGACGTTTTATACGTACTTAAATTAAGCTTTTATAACGGTCCATAGTTACTATGCTTTATTTAAGCATTCATTTAATTGCTGTAGATTGAGAGGTTGTGTGGGTAAACCTATAATTAGATTGAAGATGAATGAGTCTTTAAGACCCTTTGGTCTTGGTTCTAAATAAACTTATTTCTAAATTAGTCACTACTACAAATGCCAATTTTTTTAGGCTCCGGATATTCACACAATGCAACATTTTATTCACACAACCCTATACGGGCCGTAGAGGGCTCTACGGCCCGTAGAGGCATAATTTTGATACCTCTACGGGTCGTAGAGGCCTCTACGGCCCGTAGGTAATCATTAACAATGATTATATGATTGTTAATGATTACCTACGGGCCGTAGAGGCCTCTACGACCCGTAGAGGTAGTCTTAATTTTGGCAAAAAAAAAAAAACAAAAAACGTTTGTGACGAGCTTCGATCTTGGGCACATTATAACACAAACACACACACAAGTCTTGTTTCGTATATGGGGGCCATCTGGGCTACCAGTTCGCTGGTTTCTTTATTGGAAAATATTAATATAACATAAACTAGTTTAGGCACCCTCTACGGCCCGTAGAGGTCTCTACAACCCGTAGAGGATTTGTTTTTTTTTTTACATTTTAATTGTTTAGTAAATACCCACGAGAGAATAGTTACAAAAAAAATTAAATTTTAATTGTTTAATTTTTTAATTTTTTTGATGTCGTCTCGATAAGCATGTAAAACGATAAGCGTGTAAAACGTTAACACAAGCGTTTATATAAGCAAAACGATAAAACTAAACGTTAACAGGAGCGTTCAAAAATAAAATTGTTTAAAGTTACTACATAACATAATCAGAAATAAAACATCGTATCATTAGGCGGCGGCGGCGGCTGCTACGAGGATGTCCCGGGCTGCTGCGGGGTCTGCTGCGTGCTGGGCCCTAAAGTCGGTGGGACACGAGTCTGCATGCCCAGCTGCCGATAAATATCCTGCTGGCCAGCAATCATTCAGCGCATCGCCTCGTCCTGCCGATCACGCCACTGACGCATCTCCTCGGCCTGCTGCTGACGCCAAGTGTCCATCTGCTGACGCCACGCACGCATCTCGGCAGCCTCTGCGGCAGCCGCACGTACGTCCTCCCTAACATCAGGAGGCAACCTGAGAGAGTGATAAACGCGCCTAGGATTCTGCACATCCTCAGGCTGCTGCTCTGGCATCTCGACGTCCCTCAGATTGCCCCCCTCCTGCTCAGCAACATAATGCAACCCCACCTCCACAGCATCACCTGCAATGGATAACAATAAATAATAAATAAATAATAATAATAATAATATTCCAGGATTTTATATAAAAAATTGGGCAGAGTTTCCCCTGTTTTCGTGCAAACCAGACAACACAAGTTGTCTACAAGTTTCCCAAATAATAATAACTAGTTTTATACCCGCCGCGCGTTGCCGCGGCGGGGGCAAACAGGTTACTACGTCATACATAGCCGTCGTACGGTGCAGCGACAGCATATGACGAAACGTCACGATTTTTGAAGGCGTTGTCACCCCTCGACCGGAAAATCAGCTCCAACGGTTTGTTTTGTGGTCGCATAAAAATCAAGACGACATATACATATATCCAGGCATATTAACAAAACTTCCAATACAAAATACAAAGGACAAAGGGTGCACCGTTTAAAAAAAGGATGTCAGCTCCATCCCAAAAAAGCTACTAACACACACTAACACTATTTTTAAAAGGTGTGTATCCGGTTAAAATACCTTGATGCCTATTGCGCAACGACAATGTTCCATATTATAGCTACTAACACTATGCCTTAATGGTTTTAAAAGGTGTGTATATGTAATGTACATTACCCCAAAACCCATCCATATACAATCCCTAAACCATGTAGCAAGCAACCATTTTTCACAAAACATTCACACACACAATTTAATACATTTTTAAATGATCGGCCACTGTATTGTTCATTGCTACGTACCATAAAAGGGATTTTGAATGCTCAGCTCAAATGTTTACACATATTCTAATTATTAAGTGTAGACACTCTCTCTTCCACATCAAAAGACACTCTTGACTCCCATCCACCACAACCACCAACGGTTCTTCCCAATGGTTTCCATCTCCGCTGTTCACTCTCCCACGATTCCATCCATCGTCTCCTGCCATGGCTTTTCCACCTCCTTCACAGTCACCTTCTTTCTCTCTTGAAAACAACCACACGCACTGCGTCGGACAACGACCG
The DNA here is from genome assembly GCA_032199755.1 of Ambrosia artemisiifolia. NCBI lineage: Eukaryota > Viridiplantae > Streptophyta > Magnoliopsida > Asterales > Asteraceae > Ambrosia > Ambrosia artemisiifolia. The sequence continues at coordinate 13,100,014 of CM063518.1, read as the reverse complement.
CTTCCAACACGAACACAACCATCCCCAGGGACCTCTGCGTTTTGCCGATTCAATACATAACGTATTGTTGCTGATCTACACAAAGATGTGACATGCAAGGTGAGGACCGATCGTCTATGAGAATCTGAATCGAGTTACCGGAATCTAATCAAAACCTTAGCCAAATTCGTCGGAGTGTCAAGGCCTTCAACCGTGCTGTTGAACCTTCATTACCGGTTGTTCTGCCCGAAAACAGGTTCATCTCCGGCCGCCACCGCCGCCGTCTTCGTTGATCAAGGAAAACGACCGCCACCGCTGTCGCCTGTCAGATGTCGCTCCGCCGCTGTTCCACCGTGCCCACCCCCTCTCCTATTATATGTGGAGGTTGCTTGAGGTAGTAAAGTGTATGAACTATGAAGAAGCCTAAGGTATGTGAAACAAAACTATTGTTAGCGACAAAGAATGGACGGAGATGAAGATAGAGACGGACAGCTGTAGAGGAAAAACCTAGAGACCAGTTAAGTAGGTAACCAACGTGCATGAACGACTTGTACATGACCTAGAGCGCGCATTAAGAACTTGTATTGAGAGAAACAGTTTCGGTCTTCTCACATAGAATCTTACTAATTGTATATATATATAATAATAATAATAATAATAATAATAATAATAATAATAATAATAATAATAATAATAATAATAATAATAATACCTCCAAAGCCCTGGTGTACCAACGGCTCGTGCACAAACTCCGCGCCACTCGGCCCAATCAGATAGTCGAAGGCTGGATGATCCGGCGTCCTCGCCTGCTTCGCCGAACAACCCATAGCTCTCAACGTGGGTTGACCTAATGGGCTGAAACAAATAAACAAACTCATAAACATTAACATTAATAATAATAATAATAAGAATAAGAATAAGAACAATATCTGGGCGGTAGTGGCGGAAACTGATTCCGGTTAACATAACCGAAATATTTATCTGCATTGCAGCGCTCGGCAATCTTGCTGATGATCCCCCCGCATGCGATGGCTCCCCGCAACTGCTTATGGGGGAAGGAGGCAAAGAACTCGGCCATGCACCGATGCAAGGCAATCGGCGTGCCGGTGAGTATGCAATAGAGGTACATCAAGTCCGTCTTCGTCACCCGCTCGTTACAGCTGCACCGTGCCGTTAAGGAATAGGTAATGCAACGGTGAATGTAACGAACCACGGGGTGACGAATTCTAGATGCCCTGTCAGTCCTCTCCCCCTACATAATAATAATAATAATAATAATAATAATAATAATAATAATAATAATAATAATAATAATAATAATAATAATAATAATAATAATAATAATAATAAGAACAATACGTCTCACTAGGATTCCCGAACTCTGGACCACCAATGGTGGGCCACCACGCAAAAAGCACGTCATCAGGAACACTAGTGACACCTCTAGTGTAGACATCCTGAACATTATCATTAATACTAACATTTAGAATAAGAACAAAAATAATAAGATTAAAAATAAATAATATTAATACCTCCCCAAGCTCGTCGCTAGTGTACCACTGGGTGAGCGTAGCCCACTGATCTAGGGAATAACCATACCCTTCGCCGAGTATGGAAAACTCGACCTCCGACGGTGGTGGGTCTGCCGTCGATTCGCGGGCCGGCAGAGGGTCACCATCCTTTCGTATCCGAAGGCGAAAGGTGGATAAGAACTCTATCACCAACGGCTGATGGGCCGGCGCGTTTGAGTCGGCAAAAAACCTGTCCAACGGGCTCCCTTCCGGCATCCACTCTCGTGCAATCTCCTGTGCACCGCCCCTAGTGTCCCGAAGCGCTTCCTAAGAAATCCCCCTCGGCTTCGCTATCTTCTTTTTCTTCAACCTCTGAAATCTGGGATTCGGGTAATCGAATCGCCGAAATTGGCAATGCTCCAGTCCCGTAACTCACCCCCTGCCATGGGGCTAGGCGCCCCCTGGACCACAGGCTCGTCAGCATCCTGCTGCTCCTCCTCATTCCATTCCTCGTTTTCGAAATTTTCCATAACTACAATCCAAAATAAAGGAACCATGTGATAGAGTTAGTCGTTTTGTGATAGAGTTAGTCGTTTCAGCCCTGTTTCAGCCCTGCGCGCGCGCGAAGGCTGAAACAGGTCTGTTTCAGTGCTGCGCGCGCGCGAAGGCGCGCGCAGCGCTGTTTCACCCCTGTTTCAGCCCCTTCGCGCGCGCGCAGCGCTGAAACAGGGCTGAAACAGCCCTGCGCGCGCGCGCGAAGGACTGAAACAGACCTGTTTCAGCGCTGCGCACGCGCGCGCAGGGCTGTTTCAGCCCCGTAACCAAACTGAGAGGGATTATATATGCATTATGAATAAAATTGATATGTGAATGTAAAATAGCCTATAACTGTATAACATCTTACAACCTTTCTCATATCTATTGCAGCAACAACTAACATTTTAGAAATATAAGATATATATGCATTATGCAATAAGTTTGACATGTGAATGTTAAATAGTCTTGAACATGTTTGATCTATTCTAATATTTACCGAAGTAATAATGTTATCAGCCTTGAAAACCAATTTTGTTAAATCTTGGATCCATTTTAATATTTAGCGCATTATGTTCAACTGCGTTCTCAAACCTTTTAATACAAATCTTAAAAGGCTCTAAACCCTAAACCAACAATTCAAAAAAACGAAAACAATTAGACAGATAAACCATCGAAGGTATCATAACCATCATATTCCTTGGACTTTCAATCACAATTTCTTACAAAGTTATCAATTACTAAGAAAGATACATAAAGAACACCAAATGAAAACTTAATATCACAATCAACAGGTAACAAAACCATATGCTAATAATTCATGACATATAGACATGCTTTAAATGGAGATGACAAAGACATATACAATTCATGACATATAAACTTACTTCGGTGGTGGTTGCAGTGGAGAAGGAAGCAGAGTAGGGTGGTGGTGGTTGCAGTGGAGGAGGAGGCTGAGTAGGGTGGTGGTGGTGGTGGTCGAAGGTGATGGTTGTGGTGAAGGTGGGGGTTAGGGTTTGGGATTGGGAGTTATTGTTGAAATGGGGAAACTGGTCAAGGTCAGACCTGGTTTTATTTTAAAATTTTCTTTACCTACGAGCCGTAGAGCTCTCTACGGGTCGTAGGTAAAGAAAATTTAAAAAAACGGTTTTCACGAGGTTCGATCGTGGGCCTATCAATTCTCAAACACACACTTCAGTCTTATGGCAAGTATTGGGGACCATCTGGGCTACCAGTTCGCTGGTATAAAACCCAACACAATTATATATAACACACAACTAACAAACCAAAATTTTTTTAAAAAAATCCTATCCTACGGCTCGTAGCACCCTCTACGACCCGTAGGCACAAAATTTTTTTAAAAATTTTCTGATTTTATTTATAAACGTCACAAAATTTTAAGAAACTAAAAACTTTTTACCTACGGGCCGTAGAGGTCTCTACGGGCCGTAGAGGCAAGGGTCTCTACGACCCATAGATGGCCTCTACGACCAACTTCCAAACCTATACGGCCGTAGAGGGCTCTACGACCCGTAGATATGTTCCCTCTACGGCCCATATAGCCCTATACGGGCCAGTAGATTTTTTGGTTTTTTTGTATTTTGTTGTTTTAATTATGTTTTATAAGTTTTTTTATAAAAAAAAACGTTTTGATTTCTTATTGTATAGGTAAAATAATAAAAACAAAAAAAAAATCTACATAATAAATCATTATACATTATAGAAACAAAGTTACACCGGATTATCAGAATCAGAAGAATCAGAACTACTAGGACTACGAGTAAGGTCAAAATACTCTGGAGGTCTTTGAGATAGCGTACGTCCCTCCTCTATACGATCCCCGTATAGCGCCAACCATGGGTTGCGTTCTACATCTACCCACGTCGACCATGCTCCACTCGGATATGGCATTGGAGCGCCGTCTGCTAGCTTAAGCATGATGTAGTGGTTGCCGTTCACGAAGGCTATCGATATGATACGATGTTCTGGTACGCTATCAGGATGAGTATACAAAGGGAAGACAGTGCACGCTCCTTCAGCGGAGAAGAGTTGAACAACCACACCAAATACCTGAGCAATCAGTAATGCAGTCGAAGGCACTTCCATCCATTTTGAATAGGGTGCGTTCCCCATTCCCCTCCAATCTAAGGTCGAGTATATGTGGGCGAATCCGTTTGTTCGTAATGTGTTGAAAACCCTTACCCAATCATGCTGGTTGTCCCCCATCATCTCTTGTAGAAGAACTTGGCGCATCCATTCCCAGTCTCCCTCCGGCCAATCTAAAGCCACACATGCAGCTCGGAATCCACAGTTACCGTCCGGCTGAACATCTTGAATGTGCGTGACAAACTGTCGAAAAAGGGGATGAATCGCATGCTTAAATTCTTGAATCACAAATTTATACCTGTCACCGCCAAATATTGGGAAATCATGATTAGGGAAAATCTCTACAAACAGTGGAAAATCATGTATGTATGTATGAATAGTTATTAATGTACCTGTTCCCTACTAACAGTGGAAAATCTCTATCACACACTCTCATTTTATCTTTACCCGGATCTGATGGCCTACGTCTTCTAACAGGCTCGTCCTCCTACAATGGATAACAATAAATAAATAATTTAATAATAATAATAATAATAAATAATTAAATAATAATAATAATAATAATAACAATAAATAAATAAATAATTAAATAAATAATCAAAGATTTTATAAAAAAATTGGGCAGAGTTTCCCCTGTTTTCGTTCAAACCAGACAACACAAGTTGTCTACAAGTTTCCCAAATAATAATAATAATAATAATAATAATAATAATAATAATAATAATAATACTAACTTCTTCTTTCGCATCCTCCTCCTGTTTTTTTTTTCTGTGATTTTTTAGTTGGGCCCCCGCGAGTATTCTTTTGTTTCTCAGGAGGTTGAGTGTCAGTCATACTTGGATTTACCACTGACTTTATTTTTGACAACATATTTTTTTGAACCCGTGGTGGTTGAGACTGTATTGCTTTTTTGACTATTTCCCACTCACTCGCAAGGTCACGTTCCCCCCCTACTACTTCCGGTTCGTAATTCAGTCGTCTCCAGAAGACGTCTACTTCGGACAACTGTATTTTTATTCTTGTATTTTATAATAATAATAATATTAATAATTATAATAATAATTAATAATATAATAATAATTAATAAAGTAATGGTATTACCTGTATTTATATACGAATCTAATCGACATGCACACGGCAACCCAGAACTCGTGAAAAGCTGGTGACCACAAGTATTTTTTTGTTTCCTCAAATTCTCTATATATTTTATCTCAGTTAACAACTTTTCGATCGCTGCATGGGAAACTTTACCGAGCAGGTCCTCAAAAATCGGTATGTCATGGTGCACCTTTTTCACCGACAGACTCTCTTCAAACGAGTGGTTTATTGTCCTCTCTTGTGACGTTACCACATCGTCTACAATCATCACAAGTTTGTGGAGCGAGTTGTTAGGCCCCTTAATGTGCATCTTAAACCTTGAATGCTGGCTCTCAACTCTGTTGGTCGTATACTGACCAAAGTTGTAGTTTGTGTCTGTCCATGCAGAAACAAACCATTCTTTGTAGTCACGTAGCCAGACCCGGTCTACATATTCAAAAACATCTGTAAAAAATAGAACAAAGTTATTTGTTAATGTGTGTATGCGTTTTAAACTAAATTAATACGGTGAATGTACCATCTCGTTCGTCCTGACATAGTCGTTTGTAGAATCGGTCTAACCAGTGTCGGTACCATTCTGGAGATGAAGATCTACATAGTCGCTTAAAAGATTTCACAAATATTTTCCAATCTTTATCTCCAAAGGCTTTTCTGCAGTGCTTCAATATATTTTTGTGAATGTGATACCTGAATGCATAATAAAACTCGCAATAATAATAATAATAATAATAATAATAATAATAATAATAATAATAATATGTATTACCTGCATAACAACTTTGAAGCTGCTGGAAATACAATGTCGCATGCATTCATCAAGGCTTTCTCACAATCAGTTATTATAGCACGGGGCTCCGTACTATCTTCTAGCAAATCTTTAAGCCTTTGTAGCACCCACAGGTAGTTATCATTTTTTTCACGGGAGATAAATGCATGGGCGACACAAAACGACTTGGATGTTGATGTCATACCCACAACTTGAACAAACGGAAGTTTATGCTCGTTCGTTTTGTAGGTCGCATCAATTATCAGCACATGCGGGAACGCACGCCATAATCTGTGCGAGATGGGATGGACAAACAAAATATCCTCGATCGCTTTTGTAGAGGCATTCTTCCGGGTGAAGTAAATAAATTCTTTTTCCACCAATGTGGTTTCGAGTACCTGCATAGCAATAATAATAATAATTAAAAAATAATAATAAAGTAGTAGTAGTAATAATAATAATAACAAGAGATAATAATACCTGCATTTGAGTCCTGCCGCCGTATAACAAATGCCTAACCTTGGTTATTGTGTTATGTATGTCTCTTAAGATGCAGGGACTATCCGGGTTTTGTTTTCTAACGGCCGTATGTATGTCTACTGGCGTAACATTTTGAAAGTAAAGTGTATCCACCAATTTTAACTCGCCCGGACCCAGCCTCCTAGCATACGCGTGACCCTCGATGTGTTGGAAAGGTTTGTGATTATGTTTTTGGTTCACGACCTCCAAAATATAACCATCGTGGCCGGAGTGGTATTTCCCTTTTAGTTCAAACTTGCAATCACATTTTTTGCTGCCCGTCTTTCGAACAGTGGCTACACTACGATGTACGCCACTACGGTCACATCGTATCCATGCCGTCGTCACCCTCCTATTCGGCCCCCTGCCATCCGAAACAGTACGTCCGTGTACGGTAATGTAACCATTAATTTTGGCCCTTTCATAAACCCAATCTGTCAGGTCTTTAAGAGACCCCAATACCTGCAAAATTTATATACGAGTTCAAATAACAACTAATATATACGAGTTCAAATCTCACAAACCCTAAAACAAATATATGTACGGGGCTAAATATACGAGTCTAAATATGTACACTATTAAATATACACGGGTCTAAATTATAAACAAGTGTAAATACATAAACACACCTGATTTGTTTCAAATGAAACCTCCGGGACAGGTTCGTCGCCACCGTTGTCGCCACCGTTATCACCTCCCTCGTGCGATCCCTTGAAGCTGCCATGACCCTCCTCGTGCGAATGATAAGTCCCGTACTCCTGGTTCAAACCGGGCAGCAGGTTCAAATCGGGTAGCAGGTTCAAATCGGGTAGCGCATTCCCGTCATCACCGTGAACAACGGATCTAACCTCCTCCTCACCACGTTCCACCACGGGTCCGAAAATGCTTTCCGAGACGTGAGATATGCTATACGAATGCTCCCATTTCTCCGAAACATTACTGTAGTGGCTCGAAGACATCGCGGTAGCTTGGAATCGATCAGATTTTTCGTGCTCCGTTTTTTTTTTAATTTTCGTTGTCTGAGAAAAGGAGACAAGGAAGAAGGATTTATCTGGAACTCTATGGCCCGTAGAGGTCTCTACGGGCCGTATAGGGTTTAATGCTCCCAACAACCCACTTTTCTACGGGTCGTAGAGACCTCTACGGCCCGTAGAGGTACAGAATTTTCAGACTGACACACTGCAAAGTCAGTCTGATCATTGATTATTCTCGTACCTCGTACCCTATACGGCTCGTAGAGGTCTCTACGGGTCGTCTAGGGTTTAAATGCTTCTCACCAAACAACCTCTACTGGCCGTAGAGAGGTCTACGGGCCGTAGAGCTGACTTGCATTAATTGCACTGACACCCTCTACGGCCCGTAGAGCCCTCTACGAGCCGTATAGGGTTGTGCAAACCTAAAAATTGTTATTGTGTAAATAACATGCCTTTTTTTTAACGACAACGACTATACATAAATATAGAAGCCAACAAGAAGTTGGGACCAAATTACAACAACGGATTGTCAAAATCTAACCATTTGACCCAATCGATGGTCATACATCTAGCCCTATTGTAAAGCCAATGAAACGTGTCCTCCTTGATGAGATTGGCAAGCTTCATGAGATTAATATTTGCCAGAAAATTAAATTATATTAACATGCCTCTAGCTATATTAAAAACAGTTCCTAAACAAAATCAATCACCTTAAGACTGATCACATTACAGTAATTGAGAGTTTCTTACAACTATGAATATTAAGCGACGTAGCATTATCATGGTGTGTAAAACAGGCGTTCATCCCCTAGTAATTGAGAGTTCTATTCACAAGGTAGACTAAATTTAGGAGTGGGTGTAAGTTAGTTAAATTTAGGAGTGGGTGTAAGTTAGTTGTTATGAAAAAACATTAAATTGATTAAGCACTATTAAAAAGAGACTGTATAAAATTCTACATTCAAAGAGCAATAAATATATATTTTATTCTTCTATTAAGGTGTCACCAAAACGTATAACGTTAGCATTAAATGTGACCCAAACTTGCATGTGCATGGGAAGACTGACGTGTGAAGACCTGATCAAGTCAAGGCTCTAGAAGATCTTAGCTTTTACCGTTCAAGTAGTTAGTATCCGTTGTTTGTTTTTTGAATAAGTAAGTCTGTTGTTAGATCCTATTAATCAGCAAATGAACGTTGCCTTGTTTTCTATTTAAGCATTGTAATCTGTTGATGTTGATCATCATGGCTTCTTTATCAATAATAATCACAAGAGTCTTGGCTTGAATTCATTGTTTTGTATTAGTTCTATACCATTAGTGGTATCAGAGCTCGTCTCTCAATTCATCTAAGATATCACATACCCTCTCATTCATGGTTGAGTCAAACACTACCCAATCCAACACACCAACTCCAATTCCAGTACTCAAATGGGAAGGTTATGATCACTGGAATATCTGAATGAAAACAATACTCAAGTCCATAGATCTGTGGGATCTGGTAGAGAATGGAGTGGACAAAAGTGAACAAGATCCAACCAAACTCCGGACTCAAAAGAAAGAAAAGAGATGCTTATGCTATGGCCCTTATTTAACAGGCAGTACATGATTAGCTCTTTTCTAGAATTGCTTCCGCTAAGTCTGTAAAAGAAAGCTGGGAAATATTAAGGATGGAATATCATGGTGACATTCAAGTTCAAGTTGTCAAACATCAAGGTCTTAGAAGAGACTTTGAAAATCTTTCTATGAAGGATGGTGAACCTGTGGTAGACTATTTCTCACAGGTTAATTGTAAGTCAAAAAAGGTCCTATAGTAAAGTTGTGTCTCATCAACTGATAGTTGAAAAAGTTCTCATAAGTTTATCACCCATGTTTGATTTTGTGGTTCCCTCGATTGAGGATCACTTGATCTCTCTACACTGTCACCAGTCAAACTAATGGGATCTCTGCAGCCCCAAGAAGAAAGATTAAACAACAGGATAAGAGAAAAAACTGAGAAGCTTGAAGAACATGCTTTACAGGTTATGCATGAAAACAACAATCGACCTTTCTTTGGTAATTCAAGAGGAAGAGGAAGAAATAACTTCAGAGGTCATGGGCGAGGAAGAAACTTTGACAGAAGTAAAGTCCAACAATGTCATATATGTAAAAAAAATATGGACAATATTAAAAGATTGCTGGTATAATACTGAAGATTCTCATGCTAATGTTGCTGAAGAAGTGGCTGAGAAAGATAAAACAACCGAAGAACCACACCTATTTATGACAAGTGTTAATCAAGTAAGTGATTCAAACCATTTATGGTTTATAGATTCAGGCTGCTCAAATCATATGACAGGTTTTATGAATAGTTTTGTATCCTTGGATGAAAACTTCAAACTTGATGTTTAACTAGGCAACAAAAAGAAATTGAATGTAGAAGGAAAAAGGAACAGTTATAATATACATAGGTCCTTCCCAATACAAGCTGCTTAGTGATGTTTACTATGCTCCCTCACTTGAGTATAACTTACTCAGTGTAGGACAGCTTATGAAGAAAGGATATTCACTTCTGTTTGCATATGGAAGATGTACAATTAAGAATAATGGTGTTGATGTGATGAATGTTATGATATCAAACAATAACTTGTTCCTTATAGATGCAACCAAAACTAGTGTAACAAGTACCCCTAGTTCTGTTGCTCAATTGTGGCATCATAGATTTGGCCATCTCAACTTTAGCAGCCTAAAATCACTTTATGATAAGCATTTGGCCATTGGTTTACCTAAGATTATGGGCAAACAAACAAGGCAATCTTTCAATTCACATTCTTAGAGGGCAACAAAGAGACCTAAGCTCATTCATGCAAATTTGTGTGGCCCTAGCGGGTACCTAGTCTTGGAAAAAGCTATTATTATTTCTTACTTATTGATGATTTGTCTAGAATGTGTTGGGTGTACTTCATTGCTCATAAATCAGAAGCCTTTGATAAGTTTAAAATCTTTAAGGCTAAAATCTTTAAGGCTATGGTAGAAAAACAAAGTGAGCAGGCTATTAAAGTACCGAGGGCTGACAAAGGTGGAGAGTTCTGCTCTAAAGAGTTTGATAATTTTTCTGAACAAGCAGGAATAAAAAGGGAACTAACTCCTCCTCACACACATCAACACAATGGTATTGTGGAGAGAAAGAACAAGACCATAACGGGAATGACAATAAGTATGTTGAAAGAGAAGGGTCTCCCTAATTATTTGTGGGCAGAAGGAGTTGCAACAGCAATCTATGTTCTCAATAGGTCACCCACAACTGCAGTTGAAAACAAGACACCATATGAAATGTGGTACAATGAAAAGCCTGATGTATTTGGTTGCATTAGTTATGAAACTACACTGGTTCAAGGTAGAAGGGAGCTAGACAGTAGAGCTCATAAGATGATATTCATTGGCTACTCAATGAAAGGCATTGGTTATATGTTGTTCAATCCTGAAACTAAGAAGTTTGATTCAAGAGCTAGAGAGGAAGTTAATTACAATTGTGGAAAATGCCAAATGGAATTGGGAAGCAACTTACAAAGCCAATACAGAAGAATTCACAGGATGTATGTAGATCCATTCCCAATTGAACAAGAAGATGGAAATGCAGCTGTCAATGTTGAACCAGCAGAAGTCACTACTCAAGAATCCTCTCACAACAATTAAGAACCTGAACCACCTATGCATACTATGCAATCCAGCTCAGCAGATCCAGGATCTAGTTCAGCATCTCATCTATGCTCTCAAGAGTCAGAACAGTAGTTGATTTGTATGCTAACACTTAGGAGATTACTAATGATCATTATGATTATTTAAGTCTTCATTTTGCTTTAAGTGTTGAAGTCCATTAAAAAGAACAACACTTTGGAGCTCATACCTCTTCCAAATGGAAAGAATGTTGTTGGCCTGAATTGGCTATTCAAGACAAAGCTTGGACCTAATGGGAAGCTTCTGAAACACAAGGGCAAGACTAGTAGCCAAGGTTTATTCCCAGAAGAAAGGGATTGACTATGAAGAAATATTTGCACCCGTGGCTAGATTTGAAACCATAAGAGTTGTTATTGCAATTGCAGCAGTAAGAGGATGGCTTATTCATCAATTAGATGTTAAGTCAGCCTTCTTAAATGGAGAACTAATTGATGACATCTATGTAGAGCAACCAGAGGGATTTGAAGTTAAAGGAGAAGAGCACAAAGTTTATAAGCTGAAAAGGCCTTATATGGCCTAAAACAGGCCATGGTACTCAAAGATTGATGGCTATTTCAATGAGCATGATTTCAAGAAAAGCTTAAATGAGCCTACACTATATGTAAAACAAACTGGTACATGTGATATCATTTATGGTTGTCTTTATGTAGATGATATTATTTGTACTAGTTCATGTGATAAGCTCATTAAAGATTTCAAGGATGGCATGAAAAATGTGTTTGAGATGACTGATATGGGGCTATTGAAATATTTCCTTGGTCTTGAAGTAAGACAGAGAGAATAAGGAAATTTCATTAATCAAGAAAGGTATGCTCTCAATTTGCTCAATAAATTTGGAATGAAGAGCTGCAAATCAGAAGCTATTCCCATGAATGTGCAAGATAAGCATGTTATGGATGATAGTGAAATGAATGTGAATGAAACTGAGTACAGAAGTCTGGTAGGAGGTTTGATTTATCTCACTCACACTAGACCATACTTGTAATACTTAGTTGGAATTTTGTCCAGGTTCATGCAGTCATCATCCAGGATTCACTCAGGAGCTACTAGAAGAGTGTTGAGATACATAGCTGGAACAACTCATCTTGGTCTATGGTACAAAAAGGGTGGTCATGAGGAACTTATTGCATATTGAGATAGTGATTGGGCAAGATGTGCAGATGATAGGAAAAGTGTATCACTAATGTTCTTATGCTAAGTGAATGTGCAGTGTCATGGTCATCCAAAAAGCAAAGCACTATTGCCGTATGTTGTACAGAAACTTAGTACATCTCAGCAACAACAGCCACATGTCAAACCATCTGGCTAAGAAGAGTTCTTGAAGATTTGAAAGTGATACAAGTTCAGGCCACCAAGATATATTGTGATAACAAGTCAGCTATTGATCTTTCAGAAAATCAAGTGTTAAATAATAAGACAAAGCACATTGAATTGAAGCATCATTTTATAAGGAACATGGTGGATCAGGGTGAAGTAAATTTGGTGTTCTGCAGTACTAATGATCAGTTGGCTGACATTCTGACTAAAGATCTTTCAAAGGAAAAGTTTGCTTACTTTTGGCACTTGCTTGGAGTTAAGGAGTTTGGATCAAGGGGGTATTAAATGTGACCCAAACTTGCATGTGCATGGGAAGACTGACGTGTGAAGACTTGATCAAGTCAAGGCTCTAGAAGATCCCAGCTTTTATCGTTCAAGTAGTTAGTATCTGTTTGTTTTTTGAATAAGTCTGTTGTTAGATCCTATTAATCAGCAGATGAACGTTGCCTTGTTTTCTATTTAAGCATTGTAATCTTGGCTTGAATTCATTGTTTTATATTAATTCTATACCATCAGTTAGATCAAGGAAATTATCATATTTGATGGCCAGAACTAGATTCTAATGATTTAGATGTTATTAGGGAACATTATAAACATTCAATTAATGTAATTATTTCCCTACACTTACAAGCTTGAAATGTTTCCACTTACAGTTAATTAAGTGCAAGAAATGTTTCTTACATTAAACCTGAAGATTTAGCATATATGTTGTAGTGCTAATTGTTGGGAGTGACAGGGGATCGATAATTTGCGTGAGCTGACTTGTTTATGAAGTGATGTGAATGCGAAAGAGAAATGAAAAAAATGATCTGTAACTCACAATAATAATAATAATAATAATAATAATAATAATAATAATAATAATCACAAGACATTATTAATTAATAAGTTAGGCTTTATATTGTAATTAATTAAGTTCTATTATTATTTTTAGTTAAATCTAATTGTTGGTTATGTTAGGCCGATATATATTTCACTTATGGTTATGTTGGTTAGTTAAATCTACGCTCATAAAGATTAACAATTAAGAAACTCTAATCACTGACCAGCTGGTGAACATACAAAGAGTTATAATACAGTCTTCACCAATGGCTATTTATTGTGGTAAGTTACCCGAGTATTATTACTCAAAGCTTGTATTTTACGACACTGCAAATGCACTTGATGCACCTGTAAAATACTCTGTTGTTGAACCGATGGTTTTCTTAGATGAACCAAAGTGTCTGAACCTATAAACCCCTTTACTAGCTGAATCAGGCACTTCCCATTCAAGACTAGCCAATCCATAACTAGTTCCATTATCTATATTCCACTTGAAAATCAAGCTGAAATCGTCGTCGTCATAGGCCGGGACCCACCTCTTTCCTTGTAGCATCTCGACTACAGCATATGTGCCTTCGGTTAGTAGATCATATCTTGGGTTTGGACTCCAAAACACGGCGCTTGGTTTGTCCCCTTTTTTGAAGGAGCCGCTCTTTGGTATGGAAACGTCGTGTTTCATATCGCCAAACTTCACGCCTGGTGGTGGTGAGTCACCAGAAGGATCGGGTAAGAGTTTCAGTTGGACAGATGAAAGATCTGGTGGTGATGGGCCTTTGGGAACTATTTTACGCCCTTTTGCCATCGACTCTGCTAACTTGTTAAATTCTTGGATGTATGCTGATAGAGTATGAGGGCCGTATATTGTTGATGCACCCTGTAGGTTTTGAGGTCACACAGACTGATCTTGATTAGAAAAACAAGTTGCATGTAAATAAATTTATATATTGTTTTTTTTTTTTTTTAAGATTTTCATATTGAAGGAATATATTTTCATAAAGATTGTTTAAACTTACGTGAACATTAGTCATGAAATTTGTAAAGCACATGTTATGTTGGACATTATAAGTCTAGGAATCAAAATTTTTGGATTAGTTGGTGGTTTAAAATTTAGGTAGGTATTTCCAAGCGTTTTTTTTTTTTTTTGGGGAAATTCTAGTACTTCTAGGCGTTTTGCTACCCTGCAAGTGAACTCAGCAAGTTTATTTGGGTGACAAGTGAACTCCATAGAGTTTGGTGAAACTGTAAAAGATGGGTAAAGTTATGAGAAATACTCTATGGAATTCGTTTGCCACACCACCGAACTCCAATAACATTGGTTGAACTTGAGTGATTTCCCTTGTAGGGGTAGCGAAACTTTCTAGAAATACCGGAACATCAAAAAAAAATCTAGAAGGTACTTGGCTGAATCCTAACAACCTACTAGTTCAAAACATTCTCAAAATGCCTGACTGATTTTTAGTTACCTCATATCTTTGTTGCTTATATTCCTCAGGAGTCGCGATGTATTGCGAGTATGTATTGGTCAATCCAGCTATTACGATATGCGTGTCATTGTCAAATTCACCGTTACCATTACTTATGAGTGTTTGCTTCACTGATTCTCGTAATCTTCTACCCGACATTGTTGTGAATTCTAGGCAAAAGAAAATTAGGAAACCTTAGTTCCTTAGGAACTCCTAAGAACACAAATAATTCTTAGACGAAGAAGAACGAGCTCAAACCTCCAGGAACGGATAGTATGACTAGTTTCCCGATTCGCAGCATTTGAATCGGAACAATTGCTGGCTGCAAATTTACCAAAACATCATTTACATTTAAGACGGATATTAAATATAGTGTACGTAACGGTTGGATAAGCCCGACAGGTTTATAAGGTCATAAGGGTTTTGTATTAATATTAGATTTTCTCTGCATATATCCTTGCAGTATATTGTATTACAAAGAGACACAGAAATATAGCATTCCACAATGAGAACTTTAGATATGAGAAAGAAATCAAGAAAAACATTCGAGATTACCGCCCACGCATAAGGGAAAAACATCTCTCCTGTGGAGAGTAGAACTGGCTTCGGCTTTTGACAATCGACTTGATAATCACTCGGTTTCTTTAGAAAATCTCTAACTCGTTTCCAGAACTCGTTTATCTACAATAGCAATTAAATTTCTATTATTTCTATTGTGTAACATCCCACAAAGCATCAAGAAAAGATACTTATAATATGGCACAATGTGATGCAAGTAATTCGGACCTTTGTGTCACCTTGTTGGAACCCAAAAGCACCTGGACCATCTGTAGTTCCTGCAGCAAATCCCGGGCCTAAGGCTGCAGGACATGTTTTCGCAGTCTGATTTCCGGCTAATGTGACTTCAATATTTGTGAAGTTTAGGTAATCATGGCGATAGTCAATTTTTCCAGTTAATTGTTCCGTAGCTGAGGTGAATAACTCAACTGCCTTTTGAAATTGTCTCTCCCCTATGATTTTTGTACTCTTTATTTCATCTGGGTATCTGTTGTGCATTTAGTTTTGTCAAGTTTATTGTTGGTCGCAAAATAATTAAATGGCCTTTGGTATAGTGCTATCCAGTTGTATAAAATAAGGTTCCTATGGAGAGTCGAGAGTTCGAGTCCCATAGTGGATAATGATGTAGAATTAAGAGTATATTATATTGTAGTTAAAATATTACAATGGAATACGATCACTACTAGAAAATTGGCTATTTGCTACAAAAGTTTTCCTACGGAAAAATATGCGTCACAATTTTTGACAAAGTTGCTACGCATTTGTGACGATAAAAAAACTCTAACTTTTTTAACAATTTTGCTACATAATAGAGACAAATACTTATGAAGTTGCATAGAAAATAGCGTTGGAAATGCGTCGCAAATTTCCTACACCATATATTCGTAGGAAATGCGTTGAAAAATTGCGTACTAAATGTTTAGTAAATGGTTTCCGACGAGATTTTTTACAACATCAAGATTTCGTTGTAAATGCGTAGGTTTCGTAATTTGCTATGCATTTACAACGAAATCTTGATGTTGTAAAAAACCTCGTCGGAAACCATTTACTACACATTTACTACGCACTTTTCAACGCATTTCCTATGCAATTTCCTAATTATTTGTCTCTATTTTGTAGCAAATTTGTTAAAAAAATTAGAGTTTTTTTTGTCGTCATAAATGCGTAGCAACTTTGTCAAAATTTGTGACGAATTTTTTTTCGTAGAAAAACTTTTGTAGCAAATAGCCAATTTTCTAGTAGTGGATAGATTGTTACGTACCCAGGACCACGTCCGACACAAAGTTGGTCATTTCCGTTGCAAGAGGAGTGATTAAAGTCGCAAGGTAATCCGGTATCAATGCAAAATGCCCCCAACACATTAGGACTAACGTCTCCTACATTCGACTGACAAAACGCCCCGACAAACCGCGACCCACCATCATTCCTCCTCACCTTGAACCCTTGACTCGATGTTTTGTCACAAGGCTGACCTCCCGTTGCTTTGATGGTTGACGCTTTGTTAATCAAGTCATCCATATTATCTGTTCAACACTCAATATGATTACATGACTCACTAAAGAAAGGAAATTACGAAAATAAACATTTTGATCAACCGTTTTTTCTTTTGCAAACGTAGAAATCCATTTTAGCTCAATAAAGAATAAACATATCTAATTTTAGCAGTCGGCTAAAATTTAGCTCCCACTTTAACCTGTTAGCTAATGTTTACCTGTGTATTGATT
The DNA here is from genome assembly GCA_032199755.1 of Ambrosia artemisiifolia. Taxonomy (NCBI): domain Eukaryota; kingdom Viridiplantae; phylum Streptophyta; class Magnoliopsida; order Asterales; family Asteraceae; genus Ambrosia; species Ambrosia artemisiifolia. Next base: position 13,082,931 of record CM063518.1, on the reverse strand, counting down.
TGATTGGTTGTTTTTGTAGACCATGCTATGTACTTTTTAATGGTTTTTTTGTGGTCTAACTTCTAGCATACTTAGATGGCTTAGCTTTGTGGTGTTTATAATTCGCGCTTTTAAATATGTTTATTTTTTAGTAAACGAAAAGTCAATGTCTATTTTGGTGATTTCACACAAAAGAACCTTGCAACAAGTCAATAACACCCTGGCCCAGTTGCTTCTGATACGATAACTTGTACCTTGTGCATTAAAAGCAGTCGAGTTAGTACTTGTGGAAGTGAACCAATCTTCAAAGAACCTAGCAGCAGCACCCTTGTTGTCACCACTAATAAGTGTGTTGTCTTTGCTCATAGAGGTTCCATGAGTTGCAAACCATGTGAAAGCACCGATGCTTCTCTGACTTGTACCATCCACAAACTTCAAAAGTGTCATTAGAGTATCGACATCTCTTGGATACCTAGCCCTCTCATCTGGAGGGTTAAACAAATACGCACTTGGGCTCCTGTTTATTCCCGCATTATCCAGATCCCCTACAAAAAGTTCAATCCATCGAAGTTTAATATTTTTGCAACGAATGCCACGGTCGGAAAACGGGCACCTGCGACGACTAAAAGAACAGTCGCAAATTTAGCAATAGATATGCGACCGAAATTACATCGGTTTCAAAAAGAAGTCTATTGTATACGAGAAAATTGCTCGAATTGTCCATGTGGTTTGCCCAAATTTCACCTATAGTCCACGTCTTTTCAAAATTACAGGTATAGTCCTCACCTTTTAGTATCGTTTAACTCGGATAGTCCCTAGAGTGGATGGAGGTTAAATTATCTAGTTAAGTGAGTGTGAAATGACTAGATAATTTAACCTCCATCCACTATAGGGACTATCAGAGTTAAACGATGCTAAAAGGTGGGGACTATACCAGTAATTTTGAAAAGATAGGGACTATAGGTGAAAATTGAGCAAACCACATGGACTATTCGCGCAATTTTCTTATTGTATACTAACAAAAAATTTGGTGACTGATTTGCAAACGAAATTGCACCTATCGCACGTAGAGTTTGTCGGAAACTAGTAACAAAATATGCGACTACACAAGTGGTAAACAATGCCCGCTAGGAGGAGGGAAAGGATGTGCTACCGCCCAGTGACCGCTCTACTTCGCTGTCCAAAATTTTAAAAACAAAAAAGTTTCATACATATTTTAATAACTAGAATTAAAGGAGCTCATTTTTATGCTTGCCTTAGTCCTCAGATTTTCAAGGATTCTCTAGGAGGGCTCAGACTGTAAATAAGGTTGCGAATTTACTGCTAGTCGCAAAGGGACATAAAATGGTTTGATTAACTGGGGTTTTTCTACCATCATTTTCGGTCTCAAATCTGGCGCAATACGAAAGTTGAAACATTTAAAATTGTTTGAGGAATGAAGGCAATTTTTTTGAAAACGGCCTTTTATTTATCATCTGCTTTAGGCTTCTAAAGAACATGATCTAACTGTGCACACTTGACACACCTCTTTTTGCGGCACCCTACACACACTGTTTCTTTTTGAGAGGCACACAGACATCAAGGGCCTACTTTTTTACTCGCACAAGGCCCTTGAAGGCTTTTGATTTCTTATGGACGGCCCTGATTATAGCATATGTTGCAAACTCACCTGTGTTGATGAAAATGGAACCAAATTTGAGATTTTTGTGTGCTTGAAGAATGCTCATTTCAATGGCTGTAACAATTGCATCAAACGACTGAGGAATGAAGCCAAGTGATGTGACCGAGTACACCACGTACTGCAAGTACCCTCCTGGTCCAGCATGAGTGTGTGTCCCACTAATAGCTACGTTTTCTTCATTGTATAAGTTCCCAAACCTATTGTACGCAGGCACAAAAATGTCCGGGAATATCAAAAAGAATGACCACTAAACGTTACTTTTATCAAATTTGTTAATTAAAAAAAACTTATGCACTAACGTGGATCGAGAATCTTAACCATAAATATATTAAGTTCGAAAATAGACCTAGACCTTAATCAAAGGTTAAATCGTAAACACGCACAAACTTTAATCAAGAGTTAACCCACAAATAGACTTGAACCTTAATTCAAGGTTAAGTCAGAAATGCATTAGAATCATAACCGAAGGTAAATCCCTAAATGGATTTGAACCATAATCGAGGGTTAATCATAATCACCTTTGAGACTTAATCAAGAATTTACTCATAAGTAGACTTGAACTTTAATCAATGGATCAAGTCATAATCGCATGTGAACCTCGAGCAGAGGATAAACCGTAAGCGAACTTAGACCTCAATCAAAGGTTAAGTCATTATCAACTCGAAACTTAATCGAATATTAACCCGTAACATGACTCAAACTTTAATCAGAAGTTAAGTCGTAAACAAGTTGAACCTTAATCGAAGGTAGACTTGTAGCCAAACACAAGCCTCGATTAGGGGTTAATTGTCAGAAGTCAACCGGACCTTAACTGAAGGTCAAACCATAACAAATCTAAGTCTTAACCGAGAGTTAAATTGTAAATCAAATTAGACCTAGTCGAGGGTTAATTAGCCAGTAAAAGTTAAACCTTAAGGGAAGGTAAAAATCATAAATAAATCTGTACGTTATCTAAGGGTAAACACTAAGTAAATCTGAATCATACTCGAGAGGTTAACTTGTATACTAAACGCGAACCTCCTAACGAGGTACAACAAGGGTAAGGTTTGAACCTTGCTTAAAGGTTGAACTATAAGTAAACTTGAACCTTATTCGAAGGTTTCGTTATACTTAGACTCGAATTCTATTCGGAAGTTGAATCAGACACCAATTAGAACCTCGGTCGATGGAACGAGTAAAGAGTATGAAAAACAATATTGACTTATCAAAGGATAGCCATGGAAAATTCAAAACGAAAACCGTAACAGAATCCGTGAAAGCCTATGGGTAAATGTGAACTATGCATCACACTAAATCATAATGGATTCGTGAAGCCTATGGGCAAATGTAAACTATGCGTCATACTAAATCATAATGGATTCATGAAAGCCTATGGGCAAATGTGAACTATGCGTCATACTAAATCATAATGGATTCGTGAAAGCTTACGGGCGAATGTGAGCTACGCGTCACACTAATCAGGAAAACAAACGAAAGCAAAAGCCCACGAGGCACAGGGGCGCAGCATTGTTGGGGCGGGAGGGGGCGGCCGACCCCCCCCCCCCCCCGAATTTTCGCGCAGAAGTTCCGATTATATAGTATTCATATAGAAAATTTTGGAAATATAGGGTTTCGACCCCCCGAAACTAGTGACTTCCGACCCCCGGTGACTTCCGACCCCCCGAACCTTCGGGTCAAGCTTCGCCACTGACGAGGCAAGTGTGAACCACGATTCACACCTCTGAAAGGTCAACGTTTATGATTTAATCTGATTGTGTCAAACCGTCAAATGGCATTTTCATGGTATATATATACCAAGTTACCAACTATGTGTTTGTATGGTTATACCAACTAAGTGATTCCTTATTAAGAATAAATAAAAAAAATAAACAAAAAATAAAACTATATAGTGTTTGGCACTTGGCAACCAATGACAGTAATTAACAAAAGCTTCAAGCTTTTGTGATACCATTTGTTACTAAAACAAAGCCTGTTCACACATGACACATACCTTTTGGACAACCTCTCAAGGACTGTTATCGTGACAAGTTGCGACGCCATTCCTGCGTCAAGATTAACGAAAGCAAACCTCGGGCCATCTAAGCTCTCCGCTACAATGAATGCTCGTGCTCTTAGTCGGAAATGTATCCCGGCAGTGCTTTGGTCCAAATTTGCATACCCCATCATGTTGACTCCAGCAGCCGGTCCAGTGCTGTCATAGCTTCCAACTCCGATCAAGTAATCCGCGGTTGACGTAGACGCCAAAGCACAAATGAGTAGAGTGATATGTAAGAATATGAAAGGTTTTGGATGCATGTTTTTTTATGTTCGGTTTATTTGAGAAAGTATTATGGTTGAATTTATAGGAGTTGGTTATGGTTTTCATCGGATATTGTTTCATAGGTTAAAACGAGCCTGTTAGAATTGATCGAGGTGCATGTTTTGTCATAGAATTGTCGCATTTGTGCCGTCTTAACGGCATAATTTGATAGAAATTGAGGCTTCACACACTAATAGAATTATATCCAAGACTAATGGTTATGTTACTTGATATCTTTTATGTGTATTTATGAGAGATGACATTCAAGTTACTAAAATAATGTTCGGTTGTCATTTGGGATTATCATTTGTAATTATACTAAACCTTAACGTTCAGAAATGAGAACTAAATTTGGAATTACATTAATAAAAGACAAAGTGATACCTAAATATGATCTTCCTAGGCTAAACAATTGAATATTAAACGAAAAATTAAGAACTTTATCTAATGTGTGTAATTTTCACCTCATCATTATGTTTGAAGCAAAGTTGGTTTTCAGAGTAAATGTTTAAAAACAATTATGCTTTGTTAGCGATATAGATGTGAAAATGTAGTAATGTGCGAGTCAATTGGCTATTTTTTTTATAAACGACGTATCAAAGAGGCTTGGCAGTTGGCAACCGAATTGCAAGCATTAGGTATGGGTTTGTCTTTTGCTTCAGGAACGTGTACACTACATATTAAGACTTGAAACATTTGAAGCAACTAGTATTTAGGTCCGTGCTTTGCGGCGCAGAACTGTTGCATTAAATGAAAAGTATATGTACAAACGTTGAACTATGCATGCCCGTTGTGGCGTGTTAACATGCAAAATAAGACCGAAACATAAAATAGCTAAGAATAACAAAATCGACTTCGGACCCGCGCACGTTATGACATGGCCATTGAACGGGAAAAAACAGAAAGAAAAGCGTTGAGCCACACACACGTTATAGCATCATAAGTAGCAAATTTTAGACTGAACCGATAAACGGGCGATTTAAAAAATGAAAAGTATAAGAAACCAAAGCAGAACGTGAAAGTGTTAGGCAGGTAAAAACGAAATAATGCTTCATCAACAAATTTGCAAAACATGAAAAACGATACGGTTTAAAAGTAAAAAAAAAAAGTTGAAAAATAAAAAATTATTAATCTATACTATCTATACTACATTATAAAGAAGGAGAGATGGCTAAAATAGTCACTTCATGTCAATTTTAAGATGGCATACAAAAGGTCACAAGGTAAACAACTATCTTTTTGTCAAATCCTTCCCTTTATGCCCCTATGTGCAACATTTTATTACAATTGTACAAATGACTAATAAGTCATCTCTATTATTATTTGCTTCACATTTTGATTTTCTCATCTTAAATGAATTCAATTTGAGATTCAATGCCTCACCTTTTTCTTTTCTCATCTTCAATAATGAATTAAAATCAACATTCCTCAATTTAATCTCTAAAACCCCTCATACCATTGCCTTATCACACCATTTTCTTTATTTCTCTTGGAAGCAGTAATCGAATGATATTGTTCAACACTTGTAGTCTTGCACTATCGATTATTATGTTGGTAAGCCAACACTTGTAATCTTGTATATTCTTTATGTATATTTATTTATTTAGTTTTTAAGCTCTTTGCCCGAACAGCTTTTATATGTTTTTTTCATTTATTTTGTACGTGTTTTCTTTTACATTCTTTTTATTTCAATTTTTGTAAATTGTGGTTTCATGTTTATCATTTAGTTGAATTGTTTATTTTTTAGGATCAAATCTGTTTTGGTTTGGAGACATCACAGCTCATCAACTCATTTCCATGTACATACATATTTTAGTTTATGTTATGTTCTCTAAAGTACACTTATTTTCTTCTATGGTTATAATGTGATATTCGCTTCCAATTGTCATTTTCGTTTTACCTGCATGGTTTACAATAAGGAGAGGGAAGCAAATCCCAGCTTATTGACATTTGATAGTGATGTGTGTGAAAGATTTATATTGTATTCTATCTTGTCAAGGCACATAAGCACACTCATAGGATCTAGAAACCGTGTCTTTCATTTAACTACTCAAATAGTGCGTTGAGCTAGAAACGTATTTCACTTGCAATTTTAAAAATAAATTACAATTTTTTCTCAATTTACTTTGAATGATAACATTAGAGCTTTAATGGCAAATTTCATTTTTTATAGATCCTAACATTATTAGGGGATGGCAAAACAATCCGAGCCCAGTGGGAAGTTTGAAATATCACGCCTGTATATCGCATTTGCGTGTTCGATGGGAAGTTCGGTTGGGCTAATTGTAACTGTGTATCGCATAAGTGTGTTCGATAGGAAGTTCGGTTAGGCCAATTCATGGAAAAAAATAATCTTTGTTGTGTTAAGAAAAACATTACAAACAAAGAATAAGATTACAACTACGATACAATTTTAAAATATTGGATTTTCCGTTCACCTAATTAAATAAAAGAAGAAACATAAATGATCAAATAAGACATCTTACAATCAATTACATCGCAACTGTAAATACTCAAGGTTGTTTTTTTAAGTTTGGGTTCGAGAGTTCTGTAAAAAAATTACCCTCTTCAAATTTGGAACTAATGCTTTATTGATTTTGATACTTATTTGACATCTTTGTGTTTTTTAATTTACAGGTATGTGTATTGGATCTTTATGACACTAAAGTTGAATTTGGCAAGTAAAATTTGTTTCCTAGAAGGATTCCTCTCAAATTCTGGTGTTGCTTTAATTGATTAATGATTATGTGTGTATATAAGCAAGAGGATGACTTGCTTAAGAAGCGTCAAGAACTACGCTCCTCATATCATTTTATTAGAAATTTATACAATAAGTCGACCAATACGAACCAAACTTTAAGGAATACATGTTTGTCGACAGGATTTACCCGCTGCAATGCGCGGTGGGAAAACTGCTAGCGTATTACAAGTTTTTTTAGATCCCGCCGCAACGCGCGGGTAAACCCACCAGTAAATCACAATGTACAACCACTAATGCATAAATAAATTATATTTTTTGAAAATTGTGAGAATGATTAAGAGTTGACATGTAACATCATATTTTGAATTTTGACGTGATATTTTGGGTTTTTTTTGTGCTAGAAAAACACAAAACGCAATTATTTAAAACGTATTGCAATGAATTATAGCCATGGGATTCAAAACACAGATAAACCATGTGGTTTAACACTTAAAACATACTGCTTAATTTATTGGCACGGTGTTATAAGTTTTAAGCCTTTCCTACATTGCTTTGTGTTTTTTACTTTTTTAATGTTATGTTTAGTGTTTTTTTAGCCAAAATAATCCAACACATCATGACTATGTTCAAATGATGATGCTTGTATATAAACTCTTAGTCATTGTTTCATTTCTTACGAAATATGTTCTTTGTACACTAACTTTATCATATATATATATATATATATATATATATAAGATTCGGTTCTAATGAGAACTAGGCATGAGTTGTGATAACCGTGGAAAACTTTAACGTAAAATGTGAATTTTGAAAGAAAAAAAAATTACACACTTATTTAAACATGACTATTAAGAAATATACAAAAAAAAATTAAAAAAATAATATTTTATTAAATATTTTATTATGGTTTAATTACAATAACAAAATTAATATTTTATTAAATATTTTATTATGGTTTAATTACAACCACAAATTCATTACCCAATTAATTAACTGTGTGACTATAAAGTGGAGTTCCTATAGTTTTCACAACTTAACCTAGTTCTCATTTTATTCGTTGAGGCATCGCTTTGTAATGATTTTTTTCAAAAAAAAATTAAAATAATTTTTATATTTATCATATGATTACATAAATTAAAAAAATAAAAATTATATCTAAGAAATTACACCTTGTGTAAAACAAATTGCACATGTGTAACAGTGACGGATATTTAATTTATGACACTTTTCTAATACTAGTATAAAGTCACTTCACAATAACATGTCTATCTTCTCATACATAATTACATTAAAAATCACTAAATTTTCTCTCTCGTCTTTTAGTTACAGAATACTTTCGTTACTTTTATTATTGTCTTTTATCTCTCCTCAACTCACAACAACTTTCAAAAAATATTAAAAAATAAATAGAGAGGAACCGTATCGTACAAATATAGAGATGGACAGTAACATTTTCTCTCTCCTCCACTCACACCCATTTATTTAACATACGGAGAACTCACTCACAACTTATAGGAAACCTGTTGTGAATGCTCTTAAAGAAACTTGTATTCTTTGTCGTTCGATTTTGTTAATCGATTGTTGAATGATTCACCTGCATTAAGCATGAGAAGATGAAAAAAAAATCAATCAACATGTAAAGAAGATAAATATGCATGTACATTTGCTAGCATTAAGCATTATAATGTGAACTCAATTAAGTTACACTAAGGGCATAGAAAACTAGGCCATCCACACAAATCAAAACTACCACAACATACGTCTATCAACTATGCACCATGACAGCAATATACATGCTTTGCAAATAAACAAATAGAGTAGTCTCATCTGTGAACATAATCAAATATACAATTTAATAGGAACATAAAAAGATGACATAAGTTAGCGATTAGAATGGCCAAACATAGAGCTCAACATGGCTCTCTCATGGTTCTCTTAGGGGCTGTTTAGTATGAATGATCATTAAGAGGCTACCTCTGAATGCTTTATAGTCTTTTAATGGTTAAGATGTAATCTTAAGTATGGATGGTTAAAAGGTAACACCTTAATAGTTGTCTCTTAACCATTCAGAATTAACGTTACCTCTTAATCATTCAAAGGTATGGACCATTAAAACGTAGCCTCTGAATGATCATTAAGAGGCTACCAAATAGCACCTTAGTCTTGTTATGGCCTAATTGTCATCTTCTGATGCTCAGCTCATCTCATTCAACAAGCGACCTACCAGGTATAGGTTTTGTATGCCCTAATGTAATTTAACTTAGTAGGACATACATAACCTATACCTGGTAGGTCGTTTGTTGAATGAGATAAGTGATCGTTGAACTACTTTCACCTCTGCTAAGCATCGGGAAACGACAAAAACTAATCAACACTTGTAAAGCATATATATGTATGCTCATTCATTAGTACCATTGGGAGTCGACAATCTCCATTCAGCACATATACATTTAGGCCATAACAAGACTAAATCATCGACACAAACCAAAATACCTAAAAAAAGAAATAAAACTAAAAACCTAAAGAAAACAGAAAAGATCCAATACACAAACACTCAAACATCAAAATAACATCGTTATGTGTTTGACAGAAAATAAAGAAGGGAGAAAATGGTGTTTGAGAGAAGGTGATGAGTAAGAAACAAAATGAGATAATGCAGGTAGTGGTGATGGGAAGAAAAAAGGAAGCGAAAGAGGTAACGTCGCTAGTATTAACGGTGTTACTGTTAGCACTAACGGCATTTTAGTACTAACGGCATTACCGTTAGTACTAAGGTCATTAGTAAATAGCGACGTTAGTACTAATGGCGTTACCGTTACTACTGTTTCTTATTATGTTATGTTTTAGTATATAGAGTAATACCTGAATACATTACTAATGTAACTATCTATACTATATTATAATGCATGAGGCAATGGTAAGTTAAGATACCCAAAAATTAAGAACTTTATTTTCATTAACAACCCTAGAATAGGGGTAATATAGTCATTCAAACACTTTTACATTTTAATACATCATCTTGGTTACACTTTAATCCCTTAAGCTTTACTTAACTTTTGCTTATAAAAATTATTAAACTTCCTTTTCTTATTTTAAGTAAACAATCCTCCATGATTTTTAAATAGTCATATTTATTTCATACATTGATACTTTAAAAAAATACATCATAATAATGAGCATTTTATTATTTTTAATTTGAGTATAGTATTGCTATTTTTTTAATTTAACAATTTTTATGTGCTGCGTTATTAATAATATCTAGGAGTGAGCAATACTTAAACTGTTCACTGAAGCAAAACCAAAAAACAGGCAACCAAAATTGATTGAAAACTGAATTATCCAACATCATTTTTACCTTTAAATCAGTTATCGTTTTCTTTTTGTACCCTTAGTTAACCGAAATCAGTTAGACGAAGCCATTTGTATATTCATAAAAGCGTGTCTGCACGATGTAGGGGGTGTTCAGAATTCGATTCGGATTCGAAAAATTCAAAATTCGACTTAGTTCGATTCGATTACCAAGAATTCGATTCAATTATTAAGAATTCGAATTCGAGTCCAGTAAATCGAATACGAATCGAATACGAATTTATGATTTTAAATTCGATTGATTCGAAATTCGAATAAAAACTCTACATATATATTTTTTAAGTATATATTCACATTATTATATATACAAATATACACATTGAAAAAAAGAACTTCTAAATTTTGGTCAAACTCTAAGAACCCATAGTGTTTATAACTTTTACCGTAATCATATTTTACATATTTAACTTATACATCACAAAACTATAACAAACTATACTCTCTACTATTTTTACTATTCTCGTATTTGACATATTGTTGTTTATTAATTTTGTAGATTTGTATTTTATATGTTAAAAATAATGAGTTTGTATTAGTTTTAAAGCTAAAAGTAAAACAATTTATTATTTATGGTGAATTTGAACTAAATCGAATTTATTCGAATTCGGTTCGAATTCGAGTTTCTTATTCGAATCGAATACGAATCGAATAAATTGAATTTTAAGCGAATAAGAATCGAATACGAATTCAAGTAAAAATCTTGAAAATTCGAGAAATTCGATTCGAATAATTCGAAAATTCATTATTCGATTCGTTGAACACCCCTAGCACGGTGTAACAATGAACACAGACACTTCTATTGGTGCATGGTTGGGTTCGGTTCAGTTCAATTATTAGCCTTATCCGAAACAAAAATCGCCATTATTGGTTTATCGTTCTTATTAACCGACCAGTCAATTGGGTCAGTCTATTTGGTTAGATTATTATTATTAGTTCGATTTAGTTAATTTTGGTTAATAACCAAAACCAAACTTTGGTTAAAATCTTTGCTTAAAAGTACATTAAATGGAGGTATAAATACATGAAATAAATGTATAAAAGATATAAATATATGAATGGTTCAGTTTCGGTTTGTTAATTTTGGTTAACATGGGGTAAATAAAAACCGATATTAGGTTAACTCGGTTTTGGTTAATTTTACGTTCGGTTTTGTATGTTTTTGTTCAATTTTGGTTGAGGGTTCAATTATTGTTCACCCCAATATATTGTTAATCACGTAAAAAATCAATTTTTTAATTAAAAGTACATAGCAAATTATACTCATAATATGGTTTGAAGCTAAGTTGAGGGGTTTTTAATTGTAGTGGTGGATGAAATAGAGGGGGTTTTTGATATTTTGAAATTTGAATCATTTATCCTCGCCACTTGTTCTGTCTTTTCTCTCTATTCCTTCAATACCATCTTCCTTGTCTCTGGCTTCACGCAAACTCTATGCCTCACTATAAAGTTCATAGATTCTATTCAATAGTAATCTTATACAAACGTGATTCTTAAATATCTAACCAAAAATGTTGCCAAAGTTTGGTTTTTGTTATTAACCAAAATTAACTAAACCGGACTAAAACCCGATAATCTAACCATATAAATCGAACCAAGTAACCAATTGTTAATAAGATCGGTTAACTGATTACTTTTGTTTTAGTTTCGGTTGAGACTAATAATCTAACTTAACTGAACCATACACATCCCTAGAAGTGTTTGTGTTCTCCGCTGCATCGCGCAGACACCATAGTAATTATATGTATCTATTAATTCTACGACGCTTGAACAGTAACTTAATATTTTATTTTTATTATTATTTAATTGTTATGTTATTATATTATATATATATAGTATAAGTATCTATAGAAAACTCTACTTATATGGTAAACTATAGAAACCCATCCAAGGGTTTATAATTAGCCACATCACCCACATAACTATTAAGCTTTAAGGGTAGGATAGTCATTTTGCCCCAACCATCACATCTCTCCTTTTCTTTGTCAGATTACTTTTTTTTTTCTTTAATTTGAAATTTATCATATTTGTATATCATCTCTCTCTTAAATCTTTATATCTCAACTCTCTCTTAAATCTATCTCCCTATCTGAGATCTTTGTTTGAAACCCGAAACCCTCCTCGACAACCACCATCAACATCTCCGAACCCTCCCCTAATATCAGATCTTGTTTGAGAACGGGTCAGATCGGACATCCAACAACCTTTTGGCAAGAAAGATCGGGTTTGAACGGGTACAAAGAAGGTAACCAACGGGTCGGGGAAATTAACCAACGTCTTCGTTGTGTCTTCGATTGAAGTCGATTCGTCAAGATATCAACTCCTAAAGTACACTAACAACTTGATTTGATGCCAACATTCTGATGTATAGCTTTCGATTGATGGGTTCACGCCAAACCAGATGGATAGATAAAACATCGATGCGGCCATAAATACATGTATGCGCCAGATCTGAGCTCTGGTATACATGTTCAGGAGGTATAGTTTCAGATCTAAGTTTTTAAATGGGGTTTTCTTCTATCCTATCTGTTGTGTCTTCGATTGAAATCGAGTCGTCAAGAAGCAAATAAAAAAAAGGTTTTTAGTGTTCTTAAATGGGGTTTTCTTGTTTTAAACTAGTTCATTAAGCAGAAAAATAAACAAATAAATAAATAGAAAGTTGCAGAGTAATGGCGATTGAAATATTGGTACCTGGTGTAACGAAGAAGATGAATATGTAGAAGGGAAATTGGTGATGATATCCCATCGAGATTGGTTGAGTTGGCAAAAGTGTTTCTGTAGTGGACATTCATCACCATCATTTAAAACATTTGTGTTTGTGTAGAAAAGTTAGGAGATTTTAGTTTTTTTTTTAATATTTTTTTTATTCAACGTATATCATATAGAGCACAATGTAGCAAATAAAGAAAAGATTTTGAGTGTTCTTAAATGGGGTTTTCTTGTTTTAACATAACTTCTTCATGAAATAGAAAAAAATGCTAGTATATATTAAAAAGTTTTTCTACATTTGGGCCCCAACTAACACATGTTACTCCTGTTTACTACCTCCGTCCCATTAGAAGTATCTTGGATTGAAAAACACAAAGTTTTAGGCACATTAAATGATTGCTTTTTTTGCTTGCCATATGACAATATTACCCTTGTCATATGTGGGTCCATCATATTCTTTGTTTATTTTAGTTGTGTTTTCAAGGGTAAATTTGGAAATTGGCTAATAATTTTTTAAAGTGGACACATGAAATGGGACAAATAAAAAAAGAATATGGACACTTCTAATGGGACGGAGGGAGTATGTTAAATGATGAGTTGGTCACACCGGTTAATATCTCATCTATTGTTTTGCAGTTGATTACGAAGACCCCCACTGGTTAACATATGTTAACAAACGAAGTCGAAGGAAGCCGAGAAAAATATGTAGAAAAACTTTTTAATAACGTTTTTTTTTGTACTCAATGTATAGAGTTACTAGATTTATTTTGATAAAGTGGTTAATAGTTTGTAATGATACTTTGTAATAACGTGTGTTAATAGTTTGTGTGCTTTATTTCTGAGTAAACTTATGATGTGAAAAGTATAGGGGTAAGCAAGACAAAAAAAAAGGCTACAAAATAAACACAAGTTTAACATATGTTACCAAATAACACATGTTAACATGTTATGCAACATTAACACATGTTAACCATCCATGCAGTTCATTTGAATGTCATGGGTAAGTTTTTGTGGGGTTCAATAGTTTGTAATGATACTTTGTAATAACGTGTGTTAATAGTTGTATGCTATGTTTACTTATTTCTTTTGGCTCCGGTTATTTGCACAAGGCAGAGATTTATCCACACAACCCTATATGGGCCGTAGAGGGCTCTACGGCCCGTAGACGCCATTTTTTGCTTCCTCTACGGGTCGTAGAGCCCTCTACGGCCCGTAGGTAATCATTATCAATGATTGGCAATCATACAATCATTGGTGATGATTACCTACGGGCCGTAGAGGGCTCTACGACCCGTAGAAGAAGACTTATTTTTTTTTAAGCATGAACAAGGTAGAGATGGAAGTTTATGATGCCTACGGCCCGTATAGGCCTCTACGGGTCGTAGACCAAAAAAAAAAAAACGTTTGGGACAAGGTTCGATCTTAGGCACATTATCACACAAACACACACAAAGTCTTATTTCGTATATGGGGACCATCTGGGCTACCAGTTCGCTGGTTTCTTAGTTGGAAAATTTTAATATAAGATAAACCAGTCTTAGGCACCCTCTACGGCCCGTAGAGGCCTCTACGACCCGTAGAGAAGTTTTTTTTTTTTAAATCATTTTAATTATTTAATAATTAATCCCGAGCGTGTAATACATTAACACAAACATGTAAAACATTAATACAAATTTATAAAATAAATTTTAATTGTTTAATTTTTTTAGTTTTTTAATGTCGTCTCGATAAGCGTGTAAAACATAAACACAAACGTTTATATAACCAAACGATAAAACTAAACGTTAAAATAATAATAATAATAATAATAATAATAATAATAATAATAATACCTCCAAGGCCCTGGTGTACCAACGGCTCGTGCACAAACGCCAAGCCATCCGTCCCAATCAGATAGTCGTAGGGTGGATGATCCGGCGTCCTCGCCGTCTTCGAATGTATGTGTTAAGTTTGTTTTTATAAAAAGTAAAATAGCATAATCAACAATTTTTTTTATAAATAATTTTTGAGTTCTTATTTCCGCTGCTTGATATTAGATTAACAATTTATGGTCAAGATAAAGATGTCTAATTAGGTATTGAATTTTGTTACTTTTGATTGTTCCAATAGTAACTTTAATCGGATGGATAAGTCATTTCTTCAGTTTTATTGTTAAATTTAATAGTTTTTTTAGGTATGGAATTTAGTTTATACAGACAATTGTTTTGTTTGAGAGTATTATTTTTGGTTAAATAACGTTTTAATATCATTTTATTATTAAGTTAACATATTGGGTCTTCTTTTGTTTGAGAGTATTATTTTTTTGTTAAAGAGCGTTTTATTATCATTCTATTTCATATGTAAAATTGATATGTCATATTAGATTTCTAAACTCCGGGGTATAATGTAGTACTAAATTATGATGATCCGGTGTAACTTTGTTTCTATAATGTATAATGATTTATTATGTAGATTTTTTTTTTGTTTTTATTATTTTACCTATACAATAAGAAATCAAAACGTTTTTTTTATAAAAAAACTTATAAAACATAATTAAAACAACAAAATACAAAAAAAACCAAAAAATCTACTTGCCCGTATAGGGCTATATGGGCCGTAGAGGGAACATATCTACGGGTCGTAGAGCTCTCTACGGCCCGTATAGGTTTGGAACTTGGTCGTAGAGGCCATATATGGGTCGTAGAGACCCTTGCCTCTACGGCCCGTAGAGGTCTCTACGACCCGTAGACAAAAAAAAGGTTTTTTTAAAAAAAATGTTATTTTTATAAAACAACTTCAAATTTTTTTAAAAAAATTGTTTTCCTACGGGTCGTAGAGACCTCTACGGCCCGTAGGTAATCATCACCAATGATTGTATGATTGCCAATCATTGATAATGATTACCTACGGGCCGTAGAGGGCTCTACGACCCGTAGAGGAAGCAAAAAATGGAGTCTACGGGCCGTAGAGCCCTCTACGGCCCGTATAGGGTTGTGTGGATAAATTTCAACCTTGTGCAAATAACATGCCTCTTTCTTTTTTGTAAACTTATGAAGTGAAAACAGGAGTGATAAGAAAGACAAAAAGGTTGACAAATGACTCAGGTTTAGCATATGTTACCACACCACTGATACTAACAAATGTTAGATCTTCTCATGGGTATATGGGGGCAACAGGTTTAACTTTATCAGATTAGATAACACATGTTAGCCCTTTATGACCAACTAACACATGTTACCCTCGTATGCAACATTAACACATTATTTGTACTTGCCCCATTATAATAATCTTTTCTTAAACAAAAAGTATGAGAGAGGGTGTGACATGACCCATTATAATAATATTTTCTTAAACAAAAAGTAGGAGAGAGATGGTGTGACATGACCCATTATAATAATATTTTCTTTATCAGATTAGATAACACATGTTAGCCCTTTATGACCAACTAACACATGTTAACCTTCCATGCAGTTCAATAGTTTGTAATGATACTTTTGTAATAACATGTGTTAATAGTTTGTGTGCTTTATTAACAAGTGTTAACAAAGTTGTATAGGGCAGATTCACTACAACTGTTAACATGTATTAACAGGTTTAGTAAACACATGTTAACACTTTTAATATCTCAATTATGATTTCTTGTTTTTAGCACCAACTATCTACAAAGTTTTTATACGTCAACTTATTAACAAGTGTTAACAAAGTGTTAACAAAGTTTTATAGGACAGATTTACTAAAACTGTTAACATGTCATAACAAAGTGTTAACAAAGTTTTATACGACAGATTTACTAAAACTGTTAACATGTCATAACAAAGTGTTAACAAAGTTTTTATACGTCAACTTATTAACAAGTGTTAACAAAGTGTAACAAAGTTTTATGGGACAGATTTACTAAAACTGTTAACATGTGTAACACATGTTAACAATGTTAATATCTCTACTAAGGTTTTTCTTTTTTTCCAATAAGGCTGGTAAGATATGTTAACACATGTTAACAGTTTTAATATATCAAAATTGGGTATCTATGTCGCCATGTTTTTTGCGTCTAGCGTTTACTTAGTGCATATGATCTTTTTAAAACTTTGATATGTATAAGTTAAACTATGCGACGCCCATGGTGTCTCTTCTAGAATCTAGGCTGTATGTGGTTGCGTAAATTGCTGCTTTGTGTTATCTTGTTAACAGTTGTTAGTCATTGCCAAAACTGACAAGAACTTCTTCCTCGACTGCCAACTTTGTCAACTTATGCCTCAACCAGGGTTTTATATATAACACATGTTATTCATAAGTTAACAGGTTTAATATCACATGTTATTCATAAGTAGGAGAGAGGAGAGAGATAACAATGTGTTAACATGTTAACAGGTTTAATATATCTACTATGTGTTAACAAAGGTTGTTTTTAGGCGTTTATTAAGGTTTTGAAAAGGCAGGTAAAATAGGTTAACACATGTTAACAGATTTAATATCTCTACCAAGGTTTTTTTTTTCAATAAGGCTGGTAAAATATGTTAACACATGTTAACACACGTACTTGCCCCATTATAATAATATTTCTTAAACAAAAAGTAGGAGAGAGAGTGTGACATGACTCATTATAATAATATTTTCTTAAACAAAAAGTAGGAAAGAGGAGAGAGATGATGTGACATGACCTATTATAATAATATTTTCTTAAAGAAAAAGTAGGAGAGGGGAGAGAGAATGGTGATGTTGACTTTGAAAAAGTAGGAGAGAGTGTGTGACATGACCCATTATTATAATATTTTTTTAAAGAAAAAAGTATGAGAGAGGGTGACATGACCCTAGTACTTGAGAGAGAGGGGGGAACTTTTTATGTCCCCAAAATACCCTTGCTGCTCCTTTACTCAATTAAAATAATAATATAACTAGTTGGTAGTACAATGGGTTGATCTCAACCATTGATACATTGAGATGGATGGTCATGATAGGGTTTCCATAGTTTACCAAATAACTAAGGTTTCCAATATAACCATTCCCTATATATATATATATATATATATATATATATATATATATATATATATATATATATATATATATAGGGAATGGATATAAAGAAAACCCTTCTTATTTGGTAAACTCTGGAAACTCTGACTTCCCAATATTTTTTTTTTTTTTGAAAAAAATAGGGCAAGTAATATACATGATTTTAAGCATTTTGAGCCAAAAAAATTAAAAAAGCGCCGAGTATTTTTTTTAAAAAAAATAAAAATAAAATTTTGACTAACACATGTTAAGCGCTAATAACAGGTGTTAACAATGTGTTAACTATATGTAAACAGTAGACGTTTTTTATTTTTTTTTAAAAAACCGTTCGGCGCTTTTTCGATTTTTTTGGCTCAAAATGCTTAAAAAAATGTATATTACATACCCTATTTTTTTCAAAAAAAAAAATGTTGGGAAGTCAGAGTTTACCAAATAAGGAGGGTTTCCTCCATATATTTTACCTATATATATATATATATATATATTGGCCACTAACTTTCTTACTAACTTTAATTTGACTATCAAACTTTGAGCTTTTAGGATTTAAAACTTTGACCACCCAACTTTTTTAAACTCATTGCACTTTGGCCACAAACTTTCTTACTAACTTATGTACTTTATTTTCTTCCAATTTGACCACCAAACTTTTAGTTTTTAGGATTTCAAACTCACCAAACTTTTAGCTTTTAGCCGCGAGTATTTTTTTGAAGCCCACGCGAGAATAAAAGTCACTTAATAAGTTAATATTATCTTTTATGTCCACGAACCCTTCACGGAACAAGAGCTCCCACAGCGACGCACGATCTTTAAAGTCCACCAAATTACCCTCAACTCAACAGGAGCTTCCGCCGCAAATACATGTATGACCCTGCTGACCCACTTTCGTTTAAACTTTAAAGGCACATATTTTAGACCCACCCTGGGCCACCTCCACTTTGCTGGCCTAGCTTGCCTTCAGCCCAATAGGCAACAGTGGCCCAACAACCCAAAATCATGAAAAGAAAAGGTAGAAAAACACATCTAGAGGTGACCGGGAAACCTGATTAACGAACTATAACTGAAATATGATACTTTGGTTATGGTTCTTTTCACAGTCTATTTTTGCTATTTAGTTATACTTTTATGAGTGTATAAAAAAAATGAAATAATCAAAAACCAAATCGCCATGAAAACTTATTCCTCATTTTTTTTTTTTTTGTATTGTGTAATTATAACTACAGCAGCAGCAACAACAATAACAACCTTACTCAGTAAGTCCCACAATTAGCACAACTAAGAGTAAGGTCTGGGGAGGGTAGGATGTAGATAAACCTTACCCCTATCCTTGCGGATAGAGAGGCTGCTTCCAGAGAGACCTCCGGCTCGACAACACAAACTCAACCAACAAACAACACTAAAGAACTAATAAAGAGATACTAAATTTATATAAACATTGAAAGTGTCATGTATTAGAACAAAGGTATATATATGCCATAAAAACAACATAACCCATATAAAAACATTGAAAGTGTCATGTATTAGAACAAAGGTATATATGTCATAAAAACAACATAACCCATAAGCACCCAGAAAAACAAGTCACCCATACCAACCTCCTACCGGTGTAAGAAAGAAGACCAAGCTCCTAGCACCATGCTATGATACAACCCAACCCTCCCTAATAATCTTTAACCTTAATCTTGCGCCTCCACGAAACCCTATCCTCGACCATGTCCTCAGAGAGGTGCATCTCTACTAAATCATGCCTAACCCGCTCATTCCAAGTCAATTTGGGTCTTCCTCTACACCTCTTTCCCTCTACAGTGAGGGTTTCCACTACTCTAACTGGGGCCGTCAATTGTCTCCTCTACACATGCACATACCATCTTAATCTTCTCTCCTTAATCTTGTCAGATATACTAGCTACCCCTAACCTTTCCCTAATAACCTCATTTCTTATTCGGTTCACCCTAGTGTGTCCACACATCCACCTTAGCATCCTCATTTCTGTTACCTCCATCTTGCGAGCTTGTGTCTTTTTGATGGCCCAACACTCTGTCCCATATAACATAGCAGGTCTCACTGCAACCTTATAGAATTTTCCCTTTAACTTAGTTGGGAACCTTTTGTCACATAAAACCCCACTGGCGGTCCTCCACCTACACCAACCAACTTGTATACGATGGGTGACATCACTATCTAGCTCACCATCCCTTTGAACAAAAGATCCTAAGTACTTGAACTTAGTTGCCTGCGGGACAACTTGGCCTTCAATCGTAACATGGATATTTTCATCATGACTTGCACCACTGAAACCACAATACATGTACTCAGTTTTAGAACGGCTTACCCTTAAACCCTTGCCCTCTAACGCCGCACGCCAACCCTCTAGCTTCTAATCCAGACTATGTTTGGACTCTGCAACTAACACAATATCATCAGCAAAAAGCATGCACCACGGAGCTGCCTCCTGAATCGACTTGGACACTCATCCAAGATAACTGCAAAAAGGAACGGACTCAACACGAATCCTTAGTAGAGTCCTACCCCCACAGGGAAGGACTCGGTATCACCTACAGGCGCGCGAACACTAGTTTGAGTCCTGCTGTACATATCCTTAATTTAGTCTATATATTATGTAATTAGAACTAACAAGATTTAATTTTTCTTTAGGCGTAAAATGTTACTGGATTTAGGGATGAGCATATTGCACCGAATACTGAACCGATACTGATTCCGAACCGAACCCGTACCAGTATCAAACCGAGGGTGTTCGGTATCGATACTCACATTTAGAGGTTGTCGGTTTCAGTATTTTCGGTATCAGTATAGGACCTGTATGGTATCGGTATTTTAAGGTAAAATACCGATACCATACCGATCCTGAATCGATATTGTACCGTACCATATGTTATCGGTATTGGGTTTTGTGAGTTTTCGGAATCGGTATCGGTTGGTACCGATACCGTCCCGAGCTCATCCCTAACTGGATTCGTTAACTTAGATGAGATTGTTCAAATGCTAGAACTTTGTGATTGATCAAATTAACATATTATTGATTTCCACTTCTATCCGTGAAGCTAGACTGTTTGTCACCAAAACCAATCCGTTATGAAAATCTACACACACTAGTATCAGTTCTCCTTTGGTATAAACAAACTGAACTAACTCAATTTTAGCCTAAACACCTCATTGACCTATTATGATTTTTACTAAAATTGGACCATTAGTCCCCCAATTTTCTTTGTTATGTTTACACATTGTTTTTATCAACGTTTGGAAAAGAAAAACATAACGATTTTGGAATTGACTGTTCTAAAAGTGAGTCGGTTTATAAGATCAACCTGGTAAAAAAAACGTTATCGATGAGCTATATCAATCAACGAAAACCGCTTGGTTTTTATTGATTTCTCCAGTTTGTTATAATTCAACGAAAACCGCTTGGTTCATCTGTTTCCAGTCGTTTCGATGAGCTATATCAATCAAACCCTACTCTTGACTCAATTTCTACTCTTCATAATCCAAGTTTAGAGATCTCGTCTTTACAAGTTCTTCAACGTTGAATGACTTGTTATCCACCCTAAAACCTTTTGTTCTCCTTTTAAATGTACATCTTTTGTTTATATATTTTGGCATAAAATACTTGACCAATTTAATTTATAACATGGAATACATTTGTAGCATTTATATGTAAATGAAATTAACGTGTCAACCCGTGAACCCACTAGTCGACCATAACACATCCGTTTAATGAAATGTTTTTGTAACTTCAATCCATAACCTAACCAATTTAGACTAAACATAATCCATAAATTTCTTAGTAGGTTAAATCTCATGTCGCAACCACACCCTTATATATTTACTTAGAACAATTGCAATTATAATCTAAGGTTCGTGAACCTTAATCTCGTCTCTATTATATAAAAATGTAGGACTAATAAAACGTGACTAAGTCCTTGTTGTCCCCCACGTTTCTTGTATTTCTCATGATCACATGTGCTTTGGTGATCTATTTTTCTTGATTAAACATTTTATGAGAGATTCACGAAAATCATCATACTTCCTTGTTTTATAGTGGAGACGTGTCACTAAATTTACATAAAACCCAACAATATAATAATGTTGCGTTCTTATTTTGTGGGAAAATTCTACACCCATTGGTCGCTACAAAGGGAGAAGTCCTCAATTTCCGGTTTCTCTCACCAATTTAACAGAAAAATAGTAATATATAATTTCCCGCATTAAAAATTATACGTGATCTATTCGTTTAGTGATAAGATGTTTGCCCTTTTAGAAAAGTAATATAAATCCTTACAACCGCAATGTTAGGTGGTATATATAAATGTGTTTTGAACAGCAAAATAGTCCATGTATATATCCATACTAGGTTAGAGCCCCGCGTTAACACGCGGCAAGTATCCGAGTAAAATGAAAATGAATATAAGATGATATTAAGTGACAATTTATAAAATACATACATGCATGTGTTGTATAATAGTAGTTAAATCTCTAACATGACAAACAAACGTATAAGATTTATTAGTTTTAATGTGTAAAGTATCTGTATATATATTGTTTTGCAAACACTATAAATTATTATAATATAATCACATATGAACGTTTCTTATAACTGTTTAAAATATTCATATATTCAATAATTGTATGTATACATATAAAATCGTTGGGTATAAAAAAATTTAAGTAAAAAATTTTTTTTGGTAGTCAACTTTCATAGATATAAACATAATAGCTTGGGAAAAACCTTATGTATATATACGTAATAATATACATATTCATATGTGATTATTAACGACCTTCATTTAAACAATAGTAAACATACACATCACACAATATCCATGTATATATTTGTTCACATATTCATTACTAAAAAGAAAACATATATTATGTAATTACTAACAAAATTAGGTCAAACTTATACGTGTTAAAGACAACCCAACCAATTTTCAAACATATACAAATATATATATACTGCCAAATATACATTTGTGTAATTTTATTATGACATTAGATACAATCTACACATACAAACATATCATACGGTTACATAGACAGAATCACACAACAAATATTATAATTAAAAACATTTCTAAAGAAAGTTATACACGATTTAGACCACGCATAAAAGTTCAACATTCACTAATACACTACGCAATTAGGCTACAATTCATTAGGTAATCAAAAATTTTATTTTAATTTTATATCAAATTACACATACATATGTTTATGTCTTTTGGTTCGTTGGTTAAATATTTAGTCTATGTATCATAAGATTTAGAAAATCAACACACTAATGTATGTATGAAACTTAATTAACATAAATATAAATGAGTTATTTGTTTCTTTCAAAAAAACATACATATATAACACAAACAACCATGCCACGTCAGCAAAAATGGACACGTCACCATGTCACGTCAGCAATAAATGGACCATGGTTAGTCTGAGGGTGATACAGGCCAATAAGTTGAAAGTACAGCGTGGTGGTGTTCAATTTTATAGTTCAGTGCGTCAGCGGCCAATTACCAATAGTTCAGGGTGTTACAATCCAATTTCTCAAAAAATAACACAAACAACCATATGAGCACGTCTTCTGCAATCAATTCAAGATCTAAATTAATCGAACATCCAACGGTACAATCTCAAGTTTAGATAAACTGTATTATCACGAACACAAACATCAAAATGTGTAAGTAACCTTATTTGCGGCATCGGTAAAAATAGGGATAACAAAACCTTAATAGAACACAAATATGAATGATGATGAATACAGAGAGGAAAGTAAATAAAAATAAAGAAAATAATTTGGTAATTCAGAAATAACAAAATCAATAGTTAAGCCTTATTAGGCAAAGGATCATATAAAAACCCATAAAACCATGAGAACCAATTATTAAATGACACATGGCTTCCATCAAATGTATTATTGATGGCATTAATGTCATTTTACAGCCGTTTACAATAGAAAATGCAGTAATTATCTTCAAGTTCAATCGGTTCTATCCTAAATTCATTGAATTTAAAAATTCAAAATTATTTTTATCAATCCAATGAGTCTTTATTCGTTTGCCTACAATCATTTTTAAGCATGATTCAGAATTTCCATTGATTTAATTTTTAATACACAATGGATCCAAAATCGCCCATTAATTCAATCGGTAATATCAATCTTTGTTCATCACTGATTGTTATAATATATTGATTGTGTTGGTGTTTGAGAAATTTCCATTATGTTGATTGAGATCTCTATGTTCATCATTGAAAATTAACCCCCAAATTCAAACGATTCAACTTTGTTGGGCATGGATGAGCCTCTATTGCTTTTGTTTGGATAGCCTTTCGCCAAATATGTGGCATCGCTACATATTTTGCAACTACCAGCCTACAAAACAAATTTTTCATAGGTCGGTTAGAAAATAAAGCAAAAAAATATAATAAAACAATCGCCTTAATGATTATATAAAACCAACATTACATATATGAAAAGTAAAATGATTCAAAGCCGTACAAAACTACATGTTGGGTTGAAAGCTTCAAAAACTCAAACAAATTCACGAACTTACTACTTGAAGACCACATTTTATTCATAGACTCAAAATAAAACATGCCCCCGTTATCTCAAAAAACTTATACCATCATGATATGCCTATTTGACCCACTACTTGCACAAACAAACTAACCACTAAAAACATGCGACTAACTAAATTTTGCTAACCCGTTCTAACCAAACAATAAAAGAAAACCATTTTATCCAAGTTTTACAAATCATCAAAAAAAAAAAATAAAGTCCCAATGGATTGTTTTCATAAGTTTTTCAATTTAGTTATAGCAGATTTCCCATCTTACCCAACTGGCCCGTTATCAATAAAACACAATCCGAATCCGGGGTGCTAAAAGCATGTCATCATGAACACGGATTACACCAGAAATTATCAAGCCCTGAACAAATCCGGGGAATATATGCATTGTTGGACTGATTCAATAAAGCAAAAAAATAAATAAATAAATATAGATCATCCTTGACGTTTTATCTAAAAATCTTAGACTAATTTAAATATTAAAGTTTAAGTAGTGACCTGGCCAGATACATTGACTTTTACAAAACACATACCCACTAAAACCCCCGGAAATCAACTTGATTCCAGTCAAGCAAGCTCGAGTAATAAAATACACAACCCTTAAAGTTGGCAAGCCTTATCAAGCTTTTGTTATTTTATAATTTTAGCCTTTTCATGCATTTTAATACACAATGGAAGTATTTTCAGTAACATATAAATGACCTATCATACAAAAAACAATAAAACTAAAACGAAGTTAACTACAAGCAACCATATCCCTTCATTGCCAGGTTTTTCTTTTATAACAATAGAAAAAGAAAAAATAAAATCAGTACCACAATTCTAAACAATTTAGAAGTCATTCAAAGCCTAGTTTCAATGTATATAGTTGTTTTATTCAAACATTAAGACTTTTTAGTATTTTTAAGAATAATGTCTTTGTAAGTCCACAAAGATGGTGTTCCTGAACCTAATTTCTACCATTCTAATCCTATATCTTCAAAGTAATCACATAATAAGACATATCAAAGTAATGGCATGCTATGTAATGCAACTACTGACCTTGAATAATGGCTATGCGCTTTGTGACATTGTGATCAAGTTTGAAATCAACCACATCTCTTTTGAATCCTTTTCAGTATACATGGACACACTCACCTTATAAAATACACTTTGAAAATTAATTCAACAGTAATATATTTCTTTGAATGGTTTTATGATTAAAAAATAATACACACCGCTCTTAGCATAACATGCAATAACAAAAGGTGTGGTACTATAATAATAATCTAACGTTTTGAACTAAGGCGATTTAGGAGGCCTCAAGCAATAGGAAACACACTTTGGGCTAGGTTCAACCTGCTTGACTTGAGTCCTATTTAACCAAACCAACCCATTCATAATTAAATGCATTGAAACTGCCAACTATACAGTTTTACTCTTAATTTACACTTTCTTTTTTTTCTCCATGATCCACACTTAAGAAATACGACCATAAAATCCACATATAAAAAAATCCATCTTTTTAAAAGAAAAAAAGTCAGATTAACTGTTTAAGAGTCTACCCTGCAAAGGAAGCTGCGTAGCGTACATGAGGCTCAATCTTGGACGGGTGTGATTTTCCCCATCTCACGACTTGAACTATATCAAGGCATACTCTTTTACCCAAGATAATTTGCAGCGCTGATGTCATCGGATCCCGCACCCCAGTTGTGCTGATGAAAAGTCAAAGTCCAAAGAGTATTCACACAAAAGAATGGAAAAGATAACAAATTATACCTTAAGCATTCTAAGATCACGAATAGAAAAGGCCCCGTCATCACTACCAGATGCCAACATACAGCTTGCAAGCCTAATTGAAACCAACAATGCAGAAATGTACATTATAATGTGTTCGTAATAGCTTCAATTAAAAGATAAAGCATGGTACAAACCTGTTCCAAGAAATAACATTGACATCTGTTTCATGCGCCTTAATAGAAGTTGCTGGTGATTTCCCTGTACGGCTGTCCGATATTGCTATAGTTTTATCAACAGAACCGTAGGCAAACAAAAATGGTTCTGTAGGGCTCCACTGCATGAAAGAGATGTTGAAAAATCTTGAGCTCTTTTACTCAAAACAAACTGTTAAATAAGATATCAAAAAAACAAATTTAAGATTGCTGTTTGAAAAAACAATTTATATTCCATTCCATGATATACATATCAACCGGTTTAACAAAAACAAACTGTTAAATAAGATATCAGATAAACAAATTTAAGAATTGCTGTTTGAAACAACAATTTATATTCCATTCCATGATATTAATATCAACCGGTTTAGGTGAAAACAGGTTGTTTGGGCCCTATGTTAGTGCTAATGGGTCAAACACATAAGACTTAAAGAACTTGGCTAAAAAAGAAACGCATCAAAAAGATTTGATCTTGCAGACCCAACAATAAAGCAACTGCAAATGAAATTTCTTGAAGTAAAGAGTAGAAGTATAAATATTGAAGACTAAATTAAGAAGGTACCTTTATAGATTTTAGTGATGGATCCAGCTACCGGTATCGACCATGATTCTGATGGCCATACCAGCGTTAGTCCCCATACCTACATATATAACACGATGATTAACAAACTTCATCGAATGTAGAACGTCTAAAATCACATGCCTATTGAGCACCATATGCTGAATAATATAATATAATCAACAGGCACATGATAGTTTACATGAAAGCATTCTATTTCTTGAAAATAAAGTGCAAGAATAACAAAGCGACACATGATTACCTGATGCGGCGCATAAGTACACTATCCACAGAGGTTAAGCTCCATCAAAAATTCACACATGGATCAGTACATAGTCATGAGGCTCAGAATCATTATAGTAAGAGGTTAAAACCACCATGGCTACAGTAGGGCTGCAAGTGAACACCTTCCATCCTCCCGTTCTGCCACACAGATAACAAAAGCGGCAGTGTTGAAGTATACTAAAAATATATTGATAATTAAAGGTGAATGTTATGCCTAATGAGTGGTGGATGTGATACACCATAGCCGGTGAATCTTTTTATAAATTAATTAATTATATGATTCACCAATCAAAAGACGTATTAGTCACAGAAGCACGGGAAGTCGCTAACCAGTTACGAACAGCCCACTGAGAAAGACCCTTGCGTGTCACCATCCCATCTCCAAACATCCGCTCCTGATTTAATACAGGTATGCTGCAGCGCAGACAGCAGCCCCTGAAGCTGTACAACTTCTTGTGCAGTATTAGGCTGCTTTTTCAAAGCCCAATCTGGATCCCGCGTCACGTCCGCAACCTTTATTCTGTCAGCAACACAACCCATATCTGTCTCCAGCTTAAAAAGCGCTGGGAAATTCTCCTTCAAAACGCTGATAGGAGCCCAGTCGTCAATCCAGAATCTAACACAATCGCCTTTACCCACATCACATTTTAATAATTAAAATTTAATTATTAGACAACTGGTGCACAGGCCAAACAACATCCAAAAACTAATTAAAATTTAAAGGGAAGCAGAAAAATACACAAAATCTAATCATGTATATGATTAAATATTCAAGGTAAAGGGTAGAAATCAAGGCTTGTAATCTAATTTGACAGCCTTGATATGGAAGACGATTTGTGCACAACTAAATTAGTTCATACGCTATTGCATCCTTATACTGCATCCCTTGGTATCTCTTATTTAGAAAAGTAAAATACTAAAATTATTAGAGAAAATCACAAAAATAATCATTTTCTTTAATATGTCACAAAAACTGAGTCGTGTATTTATTTACTCAACAGAACTTTTTCTTACCAATATTGACTTAAACTGATGTGAATATGTAGACGACACAACACCATGTCGCATATAGATTCGTGTATGTATTGTTACTCATGTGTAGATTCTTTGGTCTCCAATGCAACAAATGCAAAAATATAATGCACGATGCGAGCGCATCATGTATGAAATACGCTTCTTTATAAAAAAAATACTAAAAAATTAATTACACGTAACAACTTATAAAAACAAACTTAAACTAAGAGCCTCATGTAATAAGAAAATATAAATTGTGTTGTTCAGTTCAAATCAAGCATACAAGTAATAGATTCATTTACGTTTTATTATGCACGCCATAACCATAACCATAACCTTTGTAGCTCCTTTTATTTAGAAAAAGAGCAAAACATCACTTTTGATCAAACAACAACATCAACAAATATGGAAGCATATGAATATAAACAATTATCAAGTTCTCACTCATGAATTATACATCTACAATTGAGCAAGTCAGCACACAAACAGATAAAAACCCAATTGCGACAACAGAAGCTTTATGTTAGTTTCCCACATATATTTTTTTTTTGTATGATGGATGTCCCCATACTGAACAATGTGATTGTGGAGGTAGATGAGAACAAACTATCCTTGGGTAGAGATCAGATTGCTAGTAAAAGCAAAACGATTGTATAGCAGGCTGACATACAGGCAATGACATAATCTAAACAGAATCACTATATAACGGTATACAACTTTTAATTGGTTACAGCTAAGCGATTGGCCTTAGGGGTCAAATAGTTAATGTGATCAAAGACAAAGCAAGGTGACTCATGAAGCAGATACAACCAACATCATAAAAAGCAGCTATTGTTAGTATAAAAAGCATATACATAATTGACTTCGTGAATATTATACTGTCTATAGTCATATGAGCAAGGTTAAAAACATATGATTATAATGTATAATTAAGTAAAAAAATCCTCCTTTGAGCAAATTCTCATTTAAAATCAAGTAACTAATATGCAGTAGATACCACATTTGTAAAAGTCGGATCATAGAAAGAAACATACCTACGCAACACAATGGGCGTTCTTGAATCTTGATGACTTTCCAACTTCACTACTTTATTTCCAACCAACGATCCCTGCACATCAGTAAAGTTTGCTGATTACAAACTTTATCTCCCCATGTAAATTTGAGCCTATATATTTTAATGTAAGATCATGGTACAATTAGACATACATAGTAATGATTTATTAGACCTTGCTTAACCTAACTATCCAAACTCGCATTTTCAGGCTCTTTGACCTCTCGCGTATTAGTTTGTACGTCAGCCGGTGGCGGGACCCTATTTGCATCCACCTTTTGTTCAGCATGATTCAAGTTATGTTAGGATTAGTTATAATTAACTATTTTCAAAATTTCAGTTTTAAGCTAGTCACACAATAAATCGTCCATTTGGATTAGTTATAATTAACTATTTTCATCTTAAATCGCTTAAAGGGTAAAGTTTGCATTCTAGTAATTAAATCAGGCATCTACTGAACATATCAAAACAAAGATTTATCAGTGTGGAAAGAATTTCATAAATTGTGTGTTTATTTTTGAAGACTTATTTCTATCATATTTTTTTTAGCAACTTACAGCAACAAACTTTAACCACCTGAAATCCAAACAAAGATTTATCAGCGCAGAAATAATTTCTAACCTGACGAAGACCAAGTCTGCCACCTATTGTATAAAAATTGACAATGCACATATCAGGTGACATGGAAGGAACAACTTTCCTTTCATTTGAATTACCGATGTTCCCAAGAATAAACTCGTTTGAATCTTGAATCATGGTTAAAAGCTCAATATTCTTGCGGCAAGAGATCAAGAAACAATATAAGCAATAACTCTGATAACCATAAACTTACAATGTTTATAACTAAACCAAAGTAAATACCATACCTGTACAGGGGCTGATCGTTGCAAAGGCTTCAAGCATTGAATCCACAGTTACATGTGCATGCCTTTACTGCAAAACAAATACAAATGAAAACTTTTAGATCCACACAAGTGTATAAATAGGTAAAAGTTTATATTTTGCACCACCCATTTCTTCAATTGGGTTTTAAAACACTCAAAAGCTGGATAAGCATGTCCAAGAACCAACATGCAGCCATAACCAAACATCACCAAATCTGACCAAAATCTTAGTTTCCCCAAAACAGATTATTATTATTATTTTTAAAAAAGAGGCTTACACAAGACTGTTTTTTATTAGCTCTCCCAACATCTTCTTCCAGTATTCTCCTAATTTTACACCAAACTAAAAACAAAATATTATTAAAATCTACATTGATAGTGAAATCTTGATCAAATTTATGAACATTTAAGCAAAAATTAACCCAGTTGGAATAACACCCAACTCGCTTTATTCAGAGGTGGGTCTTTCAACCGCCTACTCTTTCGATGAAGGGTGCACTACAAGATTCAATAGCAAATCAGATTATTAATTCAAATACAGTTTAAGTTAATAGATTTAATTAATTTGAACAATGAGAGGATAAAGAAGGGATCTTTACCTTGGTAATAGAAACTGATTTGTTGATGTTTTTTTGTGAATTAAAGGAGATCAATGGAAGCAGTGAAAGATATTCTTTTGGAGTGAGTAACAATGGCGACCGTACAGAGAGAGAGAGAGGTATATGGTAATGGTAGTGAAACGGTGATTAGTGAAAACGTTTGTTAATCGAAAAACTCAACTAAAAAAAGTCAAAACACAAATAAAAAAACACCAAACCTTTCCATCAATGATAATAAGCCAACAATCCTTGTATAACAAAAGTTTTTGGATCTCTTGCCATATATACCAACAACTGCAAAAATGGTGAAAACAATTGCAAAATCAAGGCGCATAAGCTTTACTAAAAACACGAACAAATAAACCCTAATTTATGAACAACAGCAAAAGATCTGAATATTATGAAACCTTTAAGGAATGGCGAATTAACAACAGATCTGAAAGTTATATTCATATGGATTGAAGAATGAACAACAGATTTGAATGCTACGAAGCATTAAAAAAACCCTAATTTATGAAGAACAAAAACGTACGAATCAGATTAAATAAGGAACAAACAACAACATTCAGATTCATCAGTATTAACCAAATATAAGCTTTTCAAAGATAATAATTATTCTATACTACAGTTAAATTTGTTATAAGATTTAACAATTCACGAAATAGATAACCCTGTACAAACACCGAACATCAAATAATCAACAAAAGCACAGGCGAAACCCACCAGTTGAAAAAAAAAATCAATTATAGGGTGCTTGAGAACCTGCGAGATCTTCAATCTTCAAAAAACCATTAGAAATGCAATATAATTCAGATTTAGGATGGTGGTGTGAAGAGATGGGAGATTGAAAGAAGATAAAGAATGGTGGCGGTGTAACGGAAGGGGAGGTCAATTCTGATCGATTGTGGGCGGCAATCAAGAGCAAATATGGAACAGAAAGAGGCGATCGGTGTAGTAGATACAGAATTAGAGGAAGATGATATTAGAGTTTCGATGAAGTTCCAGAATTAGAGGAAGATGATATTTGAATCGGTGCCTCAAGATGGTACATGATATTAGGGTTTGATAGAGAGAATGAGGCACATGGAAATGGAAAAGTTGGTTTATATATTGATAGATTCGGAGCTCCGTTTCTCAGTTGGATCCAATGAGGACCCTCTCTAAGGGCTCCATTCAACCCAAGTTAACCTCAATTATTATATAGATAGATCTTATATGGAATTATAACCGTCCATTGTTTGTTTGACCCTCGAGGATGGCGTCAAACCGCTTCAGGAGGAAATCAACTGACTCGTAAAACCCCTGAAAGGAGAAAATCATTGACAATAATATTTAAACCTGGATCTCCTCCTTAAGGAGAGACACGAAGTGCCATTGGACCAAAAATTTGGATATTTTAGTATTTTAAGTATAGCTTTTGTCAGATTTTATGGTTAATCAGAGACAATATCAAGAACTCCTTGAACTTTTATTAACCAAAACAAAAACAAAAAGATTACAAATAAACCTCACTACAATCTCTCACACTCAGACTTCTAAGATCATCAACAGAATGATCAGATATTGACAATACAAAGACCTACAACAGATTTATGAACCAAACTATGACTCAAATCTAGATCTAACAATATCAAGAAGACAATACAGAGGAAAAGAGACGACTTAAAGAGAAAACAATGAACTACTGAAACTGAAAACCTAAAACGATCACAACACAAGCTTTATATAGGGAACTCAACAACTTGTCAAACAAACACAATATCAACGATTGAGATTAATTTGTGTTTGTTTGATAAACGTTCAGGATTTAATCTCTTATGCTTCACACGGATTGATGACCTGGAACAGGCTTCGTGAACTGGGCCAGTGTCTCACTAAGGCCCAGTCTTCTCTTGTGTATTACTCCAGCCCAATCCAGCAAGTAATCCATCAGCTTAATCCATCAGCTCCAATAGCCCATCAACATTTAACATGAAACATAAAACAATAAAAATAAAAGTGTTTTAGAAAATAATAACTCTAATATTTCAACAGCTTTTAATTCAATAAATCTTGATTAAGTTAGCATGGGGTTATCTTTACAATAGATAATTTCTCTTATTTTTATTCCGTTACTTTTAGAAGTGCTTTTCTTTCCTTAATCAATGGCACTCTCGTCACAGTAGTTTTTCTATTCACTTTAATGGTTAATTTACATCTGAAATTTAACGATTCCCCTACTAATTAGATGACGAAAGAAAATGACATCGTTGAAAAAATTGGCTAGAGATAATGGTGTTGTCGAGAAGGCGATGATGACTACTTGCTAATCTTCAACTTGAGGTCACATACATAAAACATTTCAATGTTAAAGTCAAATATATTTAAAGAAATTTTTTAAAGTTACTACGTACTATAATAACTATCAAAAAATTCGTTACGTTTCAACATGTTAAACTAAAAACATTCACATCACAATCTAATTAGGATATTAGGATAATGTTAAGTGTCATCATCATGTGGTGGTCGTTGTCATGATCATATGGTGGTCTTTATGCATATGGATTAGGAGGATACAACATTCCGGTTTAATAAGTCGTAAAGTGTAGATCAAAAAATAAATTATCTTATAATGCAAAAATCAAGTTTAATATATGATATCATTGCACCATGTCGACATAGAAAACAATATTATCTAAACAAGGATATTGATTTATAAGATGTGTATATGTTTTATATGACACTTCTATGTATGTATGAATGAACAATTAAGTTTGATCACTAACTAATCTACCTTTTCTGGATAAATACACAAGGATATAAAAACAAATAATTTTCTCACTCAAATGTTTATTTATAATTAAGTTTGATAAAAATATATAAGGGTTTATAAACAAAATACATTCTATACAAATAAAAAGGTATAGACTTACAACCGAAATCAAAATAACACCACACAAGAACTTTAAAAGTTCAAACAAATAACATGAAAAAACACTTATTCAAAAAGACATAAAAGCAACACATCAAAGGCCCACCCATTATAATTGTAAGGATAATCAAACCAAGCCAAGCCAAGCCACCTCACAAACCATTTTGCTTTTGCCTTTGAATCATATCAATCACACTCTTTTACTTTCTCTTTTTCTTTCTCCTCTTCACTCTTGGAATGATACCCTGGGATTTTCTCCTTAATCTTCTCAAAAATACCCTTTTTCTCCTTATGTTCACCTTCTTCATCATGTGCCACCTCAGCTGGCGGTGGCGGAGGAGGAGCTACAACATGCTCCTCCTCCGTTTTCTTATGTCCACCAGGCAATTTCTCCTTAATTTTTTCCATAAACCCTTTCTTCTCCTCTGGGGCAGGAGTCGGGGTTGGGACCGCTACTTCTTCATATTTCTCAATTGGAACACTTGTGTCGGCCTCATACTTCTCCACTTTTTCCTCTTCCTTCTTTTCTTTGTGCCCTTCGATCTTGTCCTTCACCTTATCCTTCAACGACTTCTTTTTCTTCTTCTTCTCTCCATCCTCACACTCCTCATCACTAGACTGCATATAATTTTCATATAAAACATGTTAGGTTTGATCCCGATTAATTAATTGAACAAAAGCCATAACTAATAGAGACCTAGTCCAAAATCTAGCATACTCCTACTTAGACCAACTAAACGTTACAAACATCTAATAAAAATGCTAACGCTTAGTAACATGCTTAAATAACCTTGTGTTTATATCAATAAAAAAAATCATATCTATAATATTAATTTGTGATATGACAAAACAAATCTATTTTTGTGATGTAACATGCTTAAATAACCTTGTGTTTATAAAACGCAAATAATATATATACTTGAACATTTTGATCATGCAAATATTACGTGCACAATGATCATAAACTGATAACTTACACTGCTGGAACTGCTATTAGATCGGTGAAGTTTGTCTAGCAAACTTTCCTTTTTCTCCTCGGATTTGGGTTCGGGTTCAGACACCTGAACTTTCTGTTCAAACTCGGACGAGATCGCAGCATCTTCGCACTTCTTCTCCTCCTCCTTCTTCCCGAACCCGAACAATCCACGGTCCGATTGTTCCACGGTCTCAGGCTCCTCTACCTTCACTGTGGTGGTGATGGTTTCACAAGGCTCTTCGGTTTTAGGGGCATCATGGTAAACTGCTTCGTTAGACATGCTGATTAAATAAAGCAAAGTTGAAATAAAAAACAAAGAGTGATCAAATATATATGAAATGAAAGGTTTGTTTGTTTGATTGAATTAGTGGGAATCGATTGTGTGATAAAAGAAGTTGTGAGAGGGGTTGTATTTATAGGACCATTTGACACGTACTCGACGCGATTAAGTTAGCGAGAAGATTCTTCAAAGTGTCGGTTAATTTTGGTACATAGGAGTATTATAATTTGGATACGGCTAGCTTCTAATTAGTGAGTGATTTAAAATTTATGCATAAAAAAAATTAAAAGTATTTTAAATTTACGTATAAGTTAATTTATAAAAACTTTAGTGGCGTAATCAGGAGACAACGGTAGTTTGTGATAACTCAGTAAGAAGGTTGATTATAATGTATTTCATTTAGGTCATAGTGAAAAGCATATTTCTATTATGTATGATAAAATATTTATTCGTAAGAAATCATAAAGTAACAATTTTTACTATACATGTATATCAGGTTCTATGGAAAACCTCAATTATTCGGAAAACTCTAGTAAACCCTTAAAAAAAACCTACTTCCCAGACTTTTTTTTTGAAAAAATTAGGGCATGTAATATATATGTTTTTAAGAGTTTTGAGCCAAAAAAATCAAAAAAATGCCGAATAGTTTTTTTTTTTAAATTTCATTATAACATATGTTACCAGTGCAAAAATAGGCTAACATATGTTATGATGCACAACTTATTTTTTTTTATTTTTTTAAAACCGTTCGGTGTTTTTTTGATTTTTTTGGTTCAAAACACTTAAAAACATGTATATTACATGCCTTAATTTTTTTCAAAAAAAAAAAGCTCGGGAAGTAGGGTTTTCCGGGGGTTTACCGAAAAAACAGGGTTTTCCATGGATACTTATCCAATGTATATGAGTATGTTACACAAAATCTATTATAATGTCAAGATATAAGTTTGTAGTGATAAGATATTGTGATCTCATATCATATACATGTGTATATTTTGCCCCAATTGTGTTTTTTTGGATTGATAATAATACACAAATTTCAAACGCAACTCATCATCTAACACACAACATTTGTGCCTAACTCTTGTGATTTGTGAATATGATGTATCATCTATTATGTGTATATTTTGCCCCAATGGTGTTTTTTTGGATTGATAATAATACACAAATTTCAAACGCAACTCATCATCTAACACACAACATTTGTGCCTAACTCTTGTGATTTGTGAATATGATGTATCATCTATTAAGGGAAGAAGAATGTTATCCTTACATAAATATAAAGCAAATACTTAAAAATCTAATATGTTTATTGTTATTTGCGGGATGACGAAAGAGCACTTTTAATTTTAAAGAATATGCATCTATATAAAAGGCGGATGCTAGCTTATAAAGTAAATATGATTCACGTATAATATGTTATAGGTAGGTAAAAGACATTTTTTAAGAATACACAAACGTAAATGTATATAGTTGAATCTGATTCATTTATTCTTTATTTTCACAAATGGTTTCCTCTACTATTATTAGATATAAAGGTTGAGACACGTGTGAAAATTCATACAAAAATTACCACTTTTTTCTAGTAGTGAGAGATACCCAAATGAAAATTTAAGTATCTCATGCTATAGGTCTGAAATTATTCTAACTAGCCATGAGTGGCGGATCCATAGTTTACTCTAGCATTGTCCAATGTTCATATTTCATTTAACTCAATTAATCTTTCTTGTCACTTAGGTTATAACCTAATGATAGAGAGAAAATCTTCTCTTGAATGAGGTTGGGAATTCAACTCTAAGTATGTGCATAAAAAAAGGTGTAAAATATGTAAAGAAAGGATTGTAAGAAATTAGCCGTTAAAAAAAATTAATCTTTCTTGGGTGTCGGGTTGGATCACCAAAACTATGTTAACAAATAACTAACCTTGGTCAAACTCACCTCATACTAAGCAAAGGCAATGATTAATGACATGTTTATATATAAAATTAACCCATCCAACCTTGGGCTGTCCACGTGTAACATCCTGGGTTTTCGTCAGGGCGTTGTATTATTGTTTTGGTTTACATATAAATCAAGTATTTATGAAGAGAAGGAGGTGTGCTGAGTTGCGAAACTTGGCAAAGGGACATGATCAATATTGGATTTACGTTTGCAAGGGGCCTGCCCACTTGCTTTTTAGGCCATAAGTTCCATGAAAGAAGAGAAGTAGGTGATTTCGAGGTTCAATTCTTCAAACAAGGTAATGATTCCAACATTGATTTGGTTTCACGAGGGTATCATAAATGGTAAGCCTGATTGATGAAGCTATATGTTAAGGTTTACAAAGAATCAAAGAATTTGATAACACAAGATCATTCGGGATTCAGTGGGCATGATTCCTATTGATTGAAAGTATAACCTGGATAACTAATCTATGTATTTTTATAGGTAATCCATTGAATTGGATTTATGGAGCCAAAACCCTAACTGGTCCGGCTAAGGTTCAGGATTGACAAGTCTGCCACCATTCGGGTTTTGGTGAACGATAGCTGACAACGGCTCTAGTAGTTGTTGTCGGTCAGTTAACCATCGTGGGGAGCAAAACAGAAACCGTTAACAGTTCAGTGGTGATGGTGGCGGGTGGTTACAGTGTTAAGTAGACATCTTGACCCGTTAGGGGTCTCGGCCGAGTTACTAGATCACCATGGTGGTCAACCGATGATGAGGGTTTGAACTCGAAAAGGGCTTCGGGTGGGGACGTAGCTTGTGGTCAGGTAGCCCGTCGCCCTGAATGTGATGAATTTGAGTAAATTGATGAAATTGGCCCATTAACGTTAACTAGGTGAAGCATTCATTTACTAAACATTCATCAAACAAGGTAATGATTCCAATATTGATTTGGTTTCATGAGGGTATTATAAATGGTAAGCATGATTGATGAATCTATATGTTAAGGTTTGCAAAGAATCAAAGAATTCGATAGAACAAGATCATCCGGGATTCAGTGGGCATGATTCCTTGTGATTGAAAGTATAATCTGAATACCTAATCTATGTATTTTCGATAGGAAAACCATTGAATTGGATTTATGGAACCAAAACCCTAACTGGTCAGGCTAAGGTTCAGGATTGACAAGTCTGCCACCATTCGGGTTTTGGTTAATGATAGCTGAAAACGGCTGTAGTAGTTGTTATCGGTCAGTTAACCATCATGGGGAACAAAACAGTACCCGTTAACAGTTCGGTGGTGATGGTGGCGGGTGGTTACAACGTTAAGTAAGCATCTTGACCAGTTAGGGGTCTCGATCGTGTTACCAGATCACCATGGTGGTCAACCGATGATGAGGGTTTGAACTCGAAAAGGGCTTCGGGTAGGGACGTGGCTTGTGGTCAGGAAGCCCGTCGCCCTGAATGTGATGAATTTGAGTAAATTGATGATATTGGCCCAACGTTAACTAGGTGAAACATTCATCTACTAAGCATGTGTTGAGCTAGAGGTTCTAGGAGTTGAGCTTCTACACACATATGTGATTTCTATAGTCATTTTTTGTTATTAGATGTTTTTGGAGATATTATTTGGATGCGTATGTAGATGTTTACATTATATTGATGAACTATATGTTGTTGATGAAGTGTTTATATAAGACTAGCAGGAACCCTGCACGTTAAGACGAGGTTGTACCATGTTTGGCTATATATAGTTGGCATGTATATAATTGATATGTGTTTAGCTTTATGACTTGTACATTTAGCTTTAAAACTTGTTTTCATGACAGAGTATATAGATAATAAATAGAAGATATATTTCTATACAGATATATATAGATATAGATTATTATTCTTATAGATTTTCCGACGAAGTGGTAGCATAATTATTAAAGAAAGTATAAAATTGACATATAGTTTTGAATAACATTTGTGCAATTTCATCATTTTCACGGATTGCATATGACATCTACATTTAAGAATGTTTCTTACACAATCTTATATTATGAAATTCTCTAAGATCTTTTATGCCATGATGTTAATCTTTTCAAAATTTTCAATGGTTTTTATTACCATTACTAATTACTTTAATAAGTTAAACAAGTTGATTTAATTGTTGTATTAAATTTGTCTTTACAACTAAATGAAATTACACTTTTACCCATTTAAATGAATATGTAATGACAATATTACCCATCCAGAACCCACTATATTGAAGTATAGATATAGATATAGATTATTTGATTCTGCTTTGAGTAGAGATAAGATTGATCGTTGTTGCATTGAGGAAACAATATGTCTAACGATGATGATAGTTGTTGCGTCGAGGTGGAAACGAATCTTGTGTTATAGGCGGTTGTTGTATTGAGGCGATAGCAAGTCCAATCATGTAGATAGTCGATGTCATTAGGAACAATGGACTAGTCGGTTGTACGTTCTTGTTGTTATGAGCATGCTTGATGTATAAATGAATATTATGTATTTGTTGTTAATTGTTACTTAATAGAAGTCACTCAACGTTTTTGATCACTCAGCGTTTTTGATACCTTTTAGCATGTGTGTTGGGTAAATGAGGTTTGGGTGTGAGGATGGTTAGGGCGGTGCAAAGGATCCAGAACCGACCCGACTTCACTCGGACCCATCAGAACCGCATACCCTTTTATTGTGGAAATTAGGAACCACGAACCGAACCTTAAAAGGCTATGTGGTTCCGGATCCTAAAGGTTCTGATGTGTCGGGTAAAGGGTCTAACCCTCTAGAACCTTTTAATGTAATAGCCACTTTTAGAAGATTACATATTCCTATTCTTTTACCATGCTCGTAAAAGAATTCCTCCGTATGGTTCTAACAATAGCCCATGAGTTTTTTTTAAATCACTTTTCATTTCTCGACTTATATTTTCGTAACAGTTTTGTCATTCTCATCACTCGAAACATTATCTGAATCTGTTATGTATACATCATAAATACACACACATCAGAGCGACATATATAAATATTTGCTTCAAAATTTGGATATAATATATATTATATAATATATCACATCCATGTACATACCTCAAGCCAAAAAATATGTCAAGAAAAATACATTGTTATTCTTATAATTAATATTTTTAATATTGTATTAACATTACATGAAATCGATTATAATAACACGTAAAGACGAATAGTGAAAAGACTAAAAAGATTATTTTTTTATTTTTTAATATAAATACAAACGGTTCTTGTGGTTTTTATATTAGAACCATGGGTTTGAAACCGACCCGAACCGGAACCCATAATGCATATAAGTTTAGAACCGGAAAACCGACCCATATATTTAAAAAGGTTCGGGTCCAAAGTTTTCGGGGGTCAGGTCCAAGGTTCCTGTGGGTCCGAACCACGAAATACTCACCACTGGATGGTGGCTTCCAAGCGCATGATGATTGGTTACCTGGCATATCTTTAGACATTGGCATTTCTATGTTTTGACTTGTAATGTTTGAATTTCTTGGATGTTTTGACAATTTTTATTTAATGATTTCGATGCGTTTGGTTTATGAGCTATGTGTGATGATATTTACAAACTGGTATGCTCTCTAGAGTTTGAGGCCTTGTAACACGTATATGTGTAAAGTTGAAACGTTGTTATCGGGGTTGTATTATTGAATTTTTATCACTTTTATATGCCTATTGATAATACTTATATGTCGACATAAACTAAAAGGCATAAAGAATCTATAATCGTGTAGATCAAAGGACCTCAAGTTCAAATCATGGTGTGGTTGGAAACATGTTTAATGTCGATCTCCATCAATCCATGTGCAACCTTTTACGATAAATTAATCCTTTGACTTCTTATGATCAAAGATACAAAAACAAATAAAACATCGTTTCATAAACACAAGGATAACTACAAGAATAACAAATGTATAACCTTGATATTCCTGGATCTAGAGTAATCTATCAAATCCGACAACACTAAATCAAAAATGAGTCATAAGAGTATCTCCAATGGACATTCCAAGGGTCGTCCATGGCCTTTGTGTTGCTTAGGCAGAAGCTCGGTCTATGTACGATAAATATGGAGAAGGAGATTTGCTTGTGGGACAGAAGTGCATGAGCAGGAATATGTGTATGTGAGAGAGAGAGAGAGATGTGTGAATAGAGAGGCGTCTGTAGAGGTAATTAACCGTCTAACAAACATAGCATACACACACCGTTATGGATGATCTAAAGCATACAACGTTGATAAGATGTAGACTACGTTTAATTTGTCCGGATTACAAAGTAACACAAAAGTATACCAGAAACGTAAATACTAAATATACTTCAAAAACAAAAGTGTGACTAATGTAATTACTGGCTAAGATGATCACTAAAACGATGTAATTCAAGCTATGGCTTCGTCAATCTGTACTCCTTTATGAAGGAAATCGATTGTTTATAATGTCATAGTCTATATGGTGTTACTAGAATGACAAACACATACGTGTAAAACACATCAACAAATATTTTACCTGGGTCACATGACACCGTTCGTTAAAAATGGATCCAAGCAATCATAAATGTAAAGAAATAACAAAGATGACGGCTATTTGCGTGATTTATTTTGATTCTTTTTCTTAATGAAGATGACATCTGTCTTATTTTGTATTCTATGTAAAAAAAAAAATTAAAATTAAAAAAATAAAAAAGTTAATCAAAAGAATGCATGATGGGCTATATTCTTGATTTAACAAGTCTTATAAGATTACTTAATTGATTGACAAATACATTATGGTCATGGTTTGGTTGAGCATGGTTTTGAAGATATAAATATTTAGTTTTATATCTTATCTTGAATCTTGATGGAGGTAAACTTAAAAAAAAAGATCATTTTATCATTTAACTAATTTAATGTTTTTAAATAATATTAATTCGTACCAAATAATACCATTTTTGAATACTACGACAAAGGAAAGAACCAAAATAAAGTGAATAATGCTTTTTAAATCATTGAAATGATGGCACAAGGAAGGACTCGAGTGGGGCAAGGCATAAAAGCAGGAGGGTGACACGCTGTAATGCGTTAACATACTCAACTAATCATATCACGCCACGTAGGATGACTACGTGGATGGATGATTTCAAGTGGGTCCTGGTCTATGCTAAACCAATGAAGGTCGGCTGTCACTTGTCACGCCTAACAAAGCAACTTGCAACCGGTTTTTTAATAAGGAGGCAACACGTGGCAGTACATAAGAGGTGGATAAAGTTGTCGACCATCAATACGACGTCGTGCTCTGTGTTTGTGTGGTATGGCACTTGGCCTGTCATGTCATTTGTGTGGTGGGGATGCGGTATGGTCGGTTTGAATGAGCTGACGTGTAAACGTTAAAATCTGGAAATAATCAATGGGGTCACGTGCGTGGTGGGCCCCACGT
Source organism: Ambrosia artemisiifolia (assembly GCA_032199755.1). Classification (NCBI taxonomy): domain Eukaryota; kingdom Viridiplantae; phylum Streptophyta; class Magnoliopsida; order Asterales; family Asteraceae; genus Ambrosia; species Ambrosia artemisiifolia. Next base: position 13,040,774 of record CM063518.1, on the reverse strand, counting down.
CACATGACAATATAGCATTGCCACCAAAAAAATCCGAGAGAAGGCTAAGTATAAATCTATAATTATCGTCCGAACAAAAAAAATACATCGCATCTAGAACTCTAGATAAAAATACATGTCATCCTAGTAAAAACTAAAAAAGTTCACAAGGTTTATGACTGGATTTGCAGCATAGTATCCAATACTAAGGGGATGGGGGTCATTCGAATTGTTCATGGGCAGTGGCGGATTCAGAATATTTTTTGACGGGGGGCACGAATTGGTTAGATGGTGGGACAATACAAGTCGGGTTAAAATGGGTCGGGTAAAACGCTTTTATTCATACTTATTTTACTTACTTTAATGATATAATGGCATTGAATATATTTTTCTATCAAACTTTAGAATGTATAATGAAACAAAACTAAAAAATATAAAAAATAAATAACAACGATGTAACTTACAAATTAGGAAAACAAACAAATGAGTAGTAACGATTAATATTTAATATTGAATGTTTAACTACAGGCTTCACCAAAATTTAAAACAAAACAAACTAGTTTTAATTAGGCATCACTAAAAGTTAATTGTAAATCGTTAACCTTATCATAGTTTAAAGTTTAAACCAAACTAAAAGATTTATGTTGTCACATTACTTAACTTAAAGGGCTTAATATAAAAAAATAATAATATTTAATTAATCCAATCACCACCTACCAATAACCTAAAATAGTTGATCGGAGACAACCTGCAAATAACCACCGGAACTTTCACGGAAAAAAATTAGAAAACAAATTCTCTTTACTCCATTCTCTTCTGTGGCCCTTTCTATTTCCTTGTATCTCTATGTTTTGGTCGTAGGAAGGAGCCTTTTCTAATTTTCAGGAAGGGAAATGTTCAAAACTGAGAGAAAAGCATGAACCCACCTATGGGTGGACGGTGGGCACATGCCCACCCTACTCATGCACTGAATCCGCCCCTGTTCATGGGTAGCCACTATCAGTACGGTAACACCGTAGCCACCTATGCTGGTAGTGTTCTTGTGAACCGTGTTGCTGGTTCTGTTTACCGTGCTGGTAACCATTTTTATTTTATTTTTTACTTTTATAAATGCTATTTTATAATGTTTGAATCATTATTTTTTAGTATTGTTTATTATTTATACCGTTTGTTTTGAAATCCAATTAAATAAAAAGAACGTTAAATATAAACTTAAAAAACCATTCATTATATATACATATTAATGTGTAATGTCGGTGGGATGTTTCTTTACCAACCCTCCAACTTTACAACTTTGTCAATTTTAGCCCCTCAGCTTTGACATATTTTATTTATAACCTCTTTACTTGGAAAAACTATTTTTTACTTAATCTAACCCCCTAACTTTGCCATTTATCGTTTTTAGCCCCTTAATTTGAAAAAACTCTTATTTTACGTGTGAATTTTTATATATGTATCGATATAAATACGAGTTTTTCTACGTTTCGACTTAAACTTTTTTTTTGTACCTTGGAAAAAATCAAGTTTTTTTTCGTGCAAATATTTTATATATGTGTCGGTTAAACCCGAGTTGGTCTACGTTTCAGCTTTTTTTCTTTTGAAAAATTAAAGAGTTTACTCTTTTCTGTACGTTTCGGCTTAGACTTTTTTTTTTCTTTTGAAATACGAGTAATATCATATATAATACATTTTCGTACTTATTTGATGTGCGTTTCCAGTTGGTCCACGTTTCGAAGTAGAAAACTATTTTTTTACGTGTGAAATTTTTATATATGTATCGGTATAAATACGAGTTGGCCTATAGTTGAACTTAATTTTTTTTCTTTTGCAAAATTCATGTTTACCCTTTTTCGTACCTTTACTTGGAAACAAACTATTTTTTACATGCGAATTTTTATATACGTATCGGTATAAATACGAGTTGGTCTACATTTCTACTTAATTTTTTTTTCTTTTGAGAAACGAGTAATTTCAAATGTAATACGTTTTCGTACCTATAAAATGTGTGCTTCCAGTTGGTCCACGTTTCGATGTAGATTTTAGTTCCAAACTAAGTTAAAAGCATTGTATTTACACGTTTTAGTAATTGTCTTTTACGCATTGTGTTTTTACGAATTGTGTGTAGCGCATTTTGTTTTACACTTCATGTGTTAATTCACGGTTAAACCTGCCACACGCCGTCGCAACGCGTGGCGGACAAAATACTAGTTACTATTAAACATTAAACATAAAAATAAAATGCATTAAAACAAATAAAAAAACCTAGAGTTGGCGCAACAGTTGTCATGCCTCGACATGGTCAAAACTGTTGTCGTATCGAGCCGCATAGTCCACATGCATGAACTCGATAGCCACCTCCGGTTCGATGCCTGGCTCCTCCCTCAATGTGTTCTCGTACAGGGTGGTCCACCGATCACACTTTATGTTGAGATTGGCCCACTTCCGCCACAGGCTCACGATTATCCAGTCATTGGTGCCGACGTGGCGGTCGAAATGGGCCATCACACGGTCCCAAAAACCCTCCGGGTGGGAGCCCGAGCCCCTCAAGCGTGGATGTTGTTGTAGAACTGGGTTGTCCGAGGCGTCTTTGTAGCAGATCACCAAGGCAATCTCTTATTCGGAGGTCCAGCGAGTCATCTTCGTATGTATGTGTTTGTTTATACGGTGGTAAAAGTGTGTTTTAACCCCACGGTTTGCTATATTTATATACAAAAATTTTCGAACGGTTCAAATTTAATTTGCTGACCATTTTGGTGGAACGGTGTCAATGCTATTGAATTCGATTGACGGTTTCCAAATTGAATTTACAGACCGTTTGGTTGTGGGACGGTTGTAATATTAAAAGTAATTAATATTTTACCTTTAAACTGTGTGAAATAAAAAAAACAGTTTAGTGAAATTAAAAAAATAAATAAAAGAATCAGTGGAGTGCTACGTCCAAAAAAGTGTTTCAGTGAAGTGAATCAGTGAAGTGATGTGGTAGTGCAGGATTGATTAAAACCAGTTAAGTGAAAATAAATTTAAGGTTACACATCTTCCTCCCTAAGTATAAAAGAATGTGTCTCTCTTGATCAAGTTAAGTGTTTTGTCACTAACGAAGTTTGAATTTTAGATAGTGGGACGAAAATTCCGAAACCTAATTTTGTTTTTACAAATAAGTGGTGGTCGGAGTATCGGACTACAGGTGTACATATAGGTTAACCGGCTTTTTTTTACAAATTGATTTTTTGGTCTGATTCAAAACCGTTTTTTTTTACCGGTTCGGTTTTAAAACCTTTTTTTTTACAAAAATCTAAACCGGTATAACCGGTTAGGATCGGTTTTAAAACATGTTATTCTAAAAAAAACGGTTTTTTTATTTAAAAAACTGGATAAAAAACAGTTTTAAAACCGGTTTCTTCCTAGGCCGATGAATAGCAAAAAAAAAAAAAAACAGTTTTCCGGTTTTAAAGAAAAAACAATTTTGTTTATAATACCGGTTTTTTAAAAAACCAAATTTTTTGTACACCACTAGGTCAGAACCAATATATACAAAAATGTAAGACGAAAACAAGAAAATTTACACTACTTAACTAAAATTTGACTGGGTCTGGGCACCCTCCTGCCCTTCATATTATTCACCCCTGTGTTTAGGTTTTATAGTAAACAACAACAACCGTACACAATACAATCTCACCTTTAGCCGTAAACAAGTATGTGAATTTAGTGAGAGTGGAAGTAAAGGATTTATGAGTTAAACATAAATATATAATTTAATTAAAAATGATATTAGGGTACTTGGGGCAATCCCGGATACCCAAATCAGTTTGTGTGGTGCGGGTAGTACAGCAAATAACGGCAAGGGTTTTGGATCATGGAATCAATTTGCAAGACCAGTGCTGATTTGGGTATGTGAAGAAACCGATTGAATTTATTATTTTTTTGTGTTAATTCTCTGTCATTTTATTACCAAGACAAAACAAGTTACATTTAGATAGTGGGTAAGCGGGCAACAAGCAGCGCCACTATCCCCTTTTGAAACGCAAAGCCTATCATGCTAAACACAAACCCTTGGTTCTTAGGGCTCTGCGAGTCACTGTGGACCGCCTTCTGCACTCGTTTCAAGAACCGTACTGCCTCAGTGGCCAGAGATCCAAATGTGTCAAAAGCAAACGGCAAGAACACATGTTGATTCTCTAAACAAGCTGCTCCGTGCTTAGCAACCTTCTTAGCTCCTGCCCTCAAAACTGCCTGCCCTGGCACAAAGTCGCTGTCGCACAAACCTACCAAACGGGAAACCCCTGTCAGTCAACACAAGCATGTTTGCTCCCAAACCTTCCAAACACAAGAACATTCGCAGGGCGCAAGGTAGATCTCCCCTCCCGCGGATCAATCAAAAAATTGATCGGTGCTTCTTTATTGGCTGAGACCCCGCACTTCAAAGCACATCCCATAGAACATTTCTGACCAAATCATGGCGGTACTTGAACTCCGACAATTCTTTGCATTGGAGCGCATGCTCGCCAAATTTATCTAGACATGCTCTTTTGCAAATGGGGTATGGTTCATCCGGGGGAAACAGAGGTATCATGAGCCGGTATTTGAGAATAGCACTGTATTCGATCGCCGACATCCGTTACCCAAGCTCTTCAATGGGCACGACAGTTAAAAAATCTTGAGCATGAGCCTCTTAAAGACATGCAAACACTATCTTTTGTTGCGAATTCATATCAAACTTGCTCTCCATTTGAGTGTAACGATGAAGTGCCTATCCCTTATTAGTTAGTACCATTTGAGTACTTTTTAATTGGTGTCTACCACCAATTTGAACAACTTTTTCATGGATTTTGAAAATGAGGTAATTGTTTCTCATGGATTTAAAAAATGAGGTAATACCTTGGCAATGAAAATGTTCCATTATATGTCCTGTTTAATTCCAGTTTTATTTTTAGTAAACAAATTGTTATATTGTCGTTTAAGCGTTCTTAGGTAATACTTTTAATCCAAACAAATGAATTAATCATTCATATTAAATCACCAATCTGATTTCAAAAATCCATCTTCACAAATTTCATTCATTGAATAAAACATATATCGATAATTGGCATTGTAATTATTAAAAACAGTAGCATTCCCCTGTTTTTTCCTTCAGTCTTACAAGATCGAAAATATATCATTCAATTTGGCAAAATTTTCAACTTCTTTCACATGATTATTAACATCGTAGTTAAAGTTGATACACAATACGTTTCTTCATTTATAATATTGTGTTATCGTCCGAAGTATACAATGCGAGTTCATTCTACCGTAGTTAGCTACTCACATCACAAAACATATGATATAACCCAACCAAACACATGTTCGTCATTATTATATGTGTTTGTTTAACATATAAAAATGTTGTGTATCTAGTAATTTGTATTTCCATAATACCTTTTTTACTAAATATTTTAGATAGTATTTTTTTTACGAAAAATTTCCATATTATCAACGGATTACTGTATGAAAATTCATCAGTAAATGTGTAAAACATCTGTCGACAATCCGGCTAAGTTAGGTAATCTATGTAGAAATTTCTCCTGTAATCAATCGGAAAATGTCTTGGCATAATATGTCAGAAACGTATGATTTTGTGACAACTGAGAAATTGTCAAAAACCCCTTGTCGATTACCTATTGTGGTGAACAAAATCAATTATAGAAAACAAAATTTTGTTTCATCGTATGCAAAAGTTGGTTATTTTCCCTCTAAATTCGTAATAGATTATGAATTGCACAACAAGAAAATTGGGTTCTCTATAGCCTTATGGTGGGTGGCTTTACAGCCCATTTTCTTATAACATACCCTTAATGTCACATAAAGGGTTACGTACCACTATCGAAATGTACACGATTAGATGGTGTAATACATTAGACACGGTCGTATGCACAATTAGTACTTTTCATTTAACGACACTGAAAGTGACGGTTTCCGATTATAGGCGATACATGACAACCGGTTGAATAGAAAACGCATTTAAGAACACACTAGCGAGTATAAACTGATGATATGTGAACACAATTTGTTCGGGACATCATATTGGTGTATGTAATGAATATGAAAGTTATTTTTGTCTGACATGATATGTGTGTATACAAGGGTGGGTTCAATTGGGAATCTCAAAAATATAGGAAACCAATGAACTATACATTTAACATGTTAAATAAAACATAAAAATTCAGTTTAACTTAATAAATAGAACGTATCTAGGTTGACTTGTCTATACTACATTATAAAGAAGGAAGCATGGGCAAATATGTTCATATTGTCCAAAGTTAAAATGTCATACCAAGGATTTCTTTACAATTTTCTAAATTTTACTACTTTTTTTCCCTAAATGCCCCCAGAAGATAATTAACTTTTATATGAAAATGGAACTCACCCAAACGAAACAAACACACGGGATAACAACATTTTTGAACAAATTTCATATAATGGCGATGAAATATAATAATTTATGTTACTACAATGAATAATCTTGAAAATAATCTTATCTAAGCTAAACTTGTATGAATTTTAAAACTTTGCCATAATAATATTTATATTATAAACCCTTTTCATATATATTTGTCTACCTAGCGGCAATGTGGACGGGATGGTTCGGCTCACTAGCTACATTGAGCAATTTTTTAGTTGCTGGGTCAGGTTGGGCAACTCTATTACAAACTTACAAATCACAACTTTTAATTTTTAAATAGACAATGACCTTCATATGATAGTGTATACAATATCTTATTATTACTACATGCTTTTGTCATGTAAATGAACTTTATCATTTAGCAAGGTGTCTTCAATGGCACGGTTATGTAGATATGCAATGACCGGACAACTTACACAAGAGTGATGTTTATGTTCATATTGGTCTGTTAGAGTAACATACCTTTGGTTTATTAAGATTTGTTCAATAATGAGTACATGGTTTTTGTGGTGAACTGCAATCAGTTGTAAGTGGCGGTGCACATTTCTTTTCTTTTCTTTCTATGAATACTTGTTAAAACATAGTGTGCACATTTCTATTCTTTTTGCATAACTTGCAACAAAAAACTAAGTATCATAATATTGTATTGCAACCCATTTGTGAATCCCGCTGCAACGCACGGGTAAACCCACTAATTTAATTAAAGTGTCTTGAGTTGACATGTTTACTCATTTAATTAAAAAAGTGGACCAATCAACATAATGAAACATGCTAGCCGGCCGATTAGTTTATAACCTCTTCAACCCTCAAACCCAGTTAACATATTTACAACATGATTACAACACGCCAAGCCCTTTCATCTCATTTAACAAATAGATTAGAGATTTTGTGTTCAAATAATATGTGCTTAAATGTGTTTAATAAGTATTTTAACAATTTTGGGATTCAATGATTTAGATTAAAAACAATGTACATTGTGATTGTTCTCATTTTTAACGATACTGGTCCATCAAATCACCAAACCTAGAAGGGTGTATGAGGATGTTTGGGATTTGCTTATTTAACTCCAAAAATGATTTTGGTTAGAAATGTTTATTGGCTTATACTTTTTGAAATAGGCTTTTAAAAAAAATGTCTGGATTAGTTTTTGTGATTAGAAATGTCGAAAAGTTAATAAATTGTTTTTTTTAAATGTTTCGCTTAACTTATTGAGAAGATTGGTTGTATGGGTGGTAGATTTGTAATTTTATTTCCAAAAGCCAAAAGCTAAATAAAAAAACTAGGATTTCTGACTTCTTGAAAACAACTTTTCGACCTTATTAAAAAGCCAAAGCCAAAAGTGCTTTTGATTTACACAAACAACTTATTGATTTATTAGCTTCTTGGAGAAGTCAATAAGTCAATAATGAGTTTTGAAATTCAATCCAAAACACTCACTACGTAATTTAAGGACATGTGTAGAGGGGGGCTTTATGAGATTAAAATATTAATAAAATATCAGGATGAGCTTTATGTAAAATAAGTGTGTAGTGGGTGACAGCTTTATGGGGCTTTATAAATTATTGAGTAATCATTGATTAATTATCGTTTTTTATTTAAATAACAAATAATATTTCAGTAAATAAAAAACATTACAAATACGAAAAAAAAATTACAAATACTACTCGTCTTCATCATTGTTGTTGCTTACTTCTTCATAATCTTCTTCTTCCTCTTCGTTTTAAGTCGGGTGAATCGCCAATGTTTGCTCGACCAAATCCACATTCAATGCTTTATGTATATCCTTGGAACGCAACATGTTACTGTTTTGTATTATGTGCTTCATTGTCACATGCGTCCCTTGAACAACATCTTCTGGAAAATAGTTTTGGCATGTTGTTTTTCCTTCGTCTTCAAGGATCATATTATGCATTATGCATTATAATACAAGCATACATTACCATTCTAATTCTTTCTTTATCCCATATACAACAAGGATTTATAACAAAATGCCATTGTTGTTGAGGAACCCCAAAACACCTCTTGATGTCCTTTCTTGCGGACTCATGAAGTCTCTTAAAATATTGTCTTTTTACATCGAGTGTTTCAGAAAACGTTTTAACGAGCATTGAATATTCGGATATATACCCTCCGCCAAGTAGTATCCATGCTCGTAGTAATGATTCCGAACGAGCGGCGATCGGCTCTTTTTACATCGAGTGTTACTAACCGAACCGAGCCGATTGACTCATTTACAATCGAGCGAGCAATTTCCGAGCAAATTCCGAACGAGCGGCGAGCGATCGGCGAGCGCCGAGCGTTTTGAACATCCCTAAATACAAATCAATTATATAACATTTAGTTAGCTTTTTAAACATATAATATATATAAACGACTAAAATAAACTCTTCATGTAGATTGCATTTGGGGAAATAAGTCCAATTAGTGTTTAATATCCGTATGCTAAGGCAATAATCACTTGAACATAAGGCATTTCTTTCTTTTACATTTTAATCCACACATCGATATTGACTAAGAAAAATATCGAAACGTCGACAAAAAATGAGCAGGTCCTCATGGTATTTTCGAATGTTTTAAATATAATATTTTTAAAGTTATGATAGAAATAAATAAGGGGAAATAGAATCTAATAATCCCAACTTTGGGGGGTTGGAAGGCAACAGTCCCAACTTGAAAATTGTAACACAGCAGTCCCAACTTGTCAACATTTTTATTTTAATGGTCCCAGACTTAACTCAGTTAAAAAACTCTGTTAAGTGCCACGTGGGCATCCCACGTGGCAGTCCATGTGGCACAGTATGTCCAGTTGGAAAAAAATGTGGGTCCCACTTGTTTTTTCAATTAAAAAAAACCTATGCATGTATTATTATATCTATCTTTATATATCTTCATCATATTATACACACATATATACAGAGAGAGAGAGAGAGAGAGAGAGTGAGTACAACCCACCCCACAACCGCCTGTCACCACCGTCCACCACCATCTCCGCCTGTCACCACCGTCCACCACCATCTCCGACAACCACCACCCCACAACCACCTGTCACCACCGTCCTCCACCACCCTCCCTCCTCCTCCTCCTCCTCCTCTGTTTTCCCTCCGATGACACCCACAACCTGCACCAACCCGCCACCACCAACCAAAGCCCACCCACCATCATTCCCCTCAACCTCCACCCCATAATCACCACTCTACCATTCAACCACCGCCACCGTCAACCATTTTATTTGGTTGGAGCCCTAATTTTACAAGGGGAAGAAGAGGGGGAGAAGCCCTAATTATTTTTGGGGGAAGAAACCTAACCTGATTAGGTGGTCGGAACCCACCTGTTCTTCCTCCAATCTTGAACGGTGGTCGGAGAAGACGACCTGTTCTTGGTCAGAGAAGACGACCTGTTCTTGGTCGGAGAAGACGACCTGTTTTTGGTTCAGATCTGGTAGTGGGTGGTGGAGAAGACGACCGGGTGGTGGTGGAGAAGACGGCCTGTTCTTCCTCTCTCTCTCTCTCTGCGTTCTCTCTCTACGTTCTCTCTCTCTCTCTCAGCTCTTTCTCTCTCTACGTTCTCTCTCTCTCAGCTCTTTCTCTCTCTGTATATGTGTATATATATTGTATATGTGTGTATATATATTGTATATGTGTGTGTGTATATATATATATATATATATATATATATATATTTGGGTATAAAGATTAAAAAAGACACATGTACATTGTGGGACCCACATTTTTTTTTCCAACTAGACAGATTTTGCCACGTAGGACTGCCATGTGGGATGCCTACGTGGCACTTAACTGGAAAAACTAACTGAGTTAAGTCTGGGACCATTAAAATAAAAATGTTGACAAGTTGGGACTGCTGTGTTACAATTTTCAAGTTGGGACTGTTGCCTTCCAACCCGTCAAAGTTGGGATTATTAGATTCCATTTCCCCAATAAATAAAAGAATTATAATTTTTAGGGGAGGTGAGAAAAATGTAACTACTAACTAAAAATTGGGAAATTAAAGTATAAATAAAATAGGGTATTAAAGTGTAAACAATGTATGAATGACTATTTTACCCTCATTTCAGGGTTATTAATAAAAACTAGTTCTTAACTTTTAGGTATCTTAAACTACCAATCCATCATGCATTATAATATAGTGTGTGTGTGTATAAAGTATGACCCCCCCCCCCCACACACATTATTGGGCCTTGTTCTAGTTAACAGTCTGCACAGGGTCTGGCCCGGGCCTTGATAAGGTAACCCAACTTGAAATTGGTAGCCGATGGAAACAGAGAGATGTCGAGCGTGTCGGCACTCGGTTGTTAACTCGGATCAATCAATTGATTACAACTTGTGGAGCAACATTAACACGGGTTAATGCAGGTCACATGGATGGCGCTAATGAAGAAACAAATCTCAGATTATACCTGGGACTGGTTCAACCGGGTGGGAAAATATAGGCATAGACAGGTTATCTTTGCAAAGAAGATAAAAACGTCGTCCGTCCCGTCACAAGGTGAGGTTCTCTCTATAACTACCATTTGGCGTGAGAACAAGAGATATGTACTATGTACTTAGGAATAGATAACAATAATTGTATTTGTATTTGTATTGGAACGAATGGTGTGCACATATAATGTATGTATGTGTGGCCCTAGGGGGGGGGGGCAAAAGTAAAGTTGCACTAGTTTTAACGTTATTTTACTAATTTCGTGAAAATAACGTTAAAAACGACGGACGGTTAATCATGCATCATGTGGTGGCGTTGATAGCCAAAAGACAAAGGAGTACATGCACCGATCGGGTTTGTCTCGATTGCTAAGTGTTCTGTGCTTTATGTCCAAGGCTTGATACCAAATCACATCGAGCCGGGGGTCTCACTGGAAGCAGCCTCTCTATTCTTAGGGGTAAGGCTGTCTACATCTTACCCTCCTCAGACCCTATCTTAGCTTTGCTATAGGTGGGATTAACTGAGTATGATGATGATGATGATGATGTATTGGAACGAATGGAATGTATTTTCAGTGTATTTTTAGAGGATGACTTCACCTCATATTTATAGGGTAGTTTGTTAGCTGTCTTTTTCATCAGATTGTGAGACCCCCCGATTATCATAAACGTTTGGCTAACGTAATCGTCTCTCCTATTTGGGTAACTTGCTCCAGGTGTGCGTGAATGTTTCTGTCTTTGTTCCTATGTGTGCCGGCCCATGTTATCAATCAGTGTTCCCATTTGGAGTGCTTTGGGCCTATTCATTTGGCCCACCCACGATCACATTTTGCACCACAACTAATTTACTTCTTTAGTTTGTATTTTTGTCGATTAGGAGTTCTATTTCATTTTATTGTCCTTTAGTTATAGTTATTATGTTTCAAGCATTTTAATTCTAGTGTTGGAAGTGGAAACATGGTAGTCATGGGTAGTTTTTGTCTACTTGGATCGCTTGTAACATTGTCGCAATTTAAAGCAAATTGAATGAAAAAAGTTGGCAGTTAATTTATAATAAAAAAATGTGTGTTAATTATCTCATGAGTGTAAGCAAATTATTTTCCTAGCTCAACGATAGCACGATGGTTGGTGTTTTAGACACAATCATAGTGATTTATATATACTTTTGGGTACCATCGCCCTATTGCTTGTTTGTGAGATGATTTCTGTATCACAAACGAGTTTTAGATCTATCCTATTTCTATTGTTTGTTTTGGTGGTGAATATGTATCTGAAATGAGTCGTAGAACAATATGTATTACTGTATTTTATTATTTTTGAACCGGTGATTCGGGATCTTACTCGAAATTAGCCGAGCTTAAACAAGCTCGAGCCTAAGCCTAAAAATAAGTTTTACTAATCGAGCCTGAGCTTTACTTATCAAGCTCGAGCCGGCTCGCTAGCCTAAACGAGACTATTATTTATAAAACTATGATTAAATAGCTAAACTATATATACACATATATTATGTTTATATATATAATTTATAAAATATATTTGCTATATTTAATATAAATTAATCAATAAAAATCAACTAAGCTGAGCCCCAGCCCGAACAAAGCTCAAGCTCAAGCTCCCATATGTTAAACGAGCCCGGGCTTGACTCAACTCGTTTGCTACAACCATATGACCCTATCTTTCACTTTATTTTGGCTAATGTGAATGATGCATTTAAACCTGGTGACTCTAATAGAAAGTACATATGTGCCTATCTAATGTGAATGATGCATTTAACGTCATTATATTAATTTCGTGAAATTAATGTTAAAAACAGCGGGTGGATAATCATGTATCATGTGGTAACGTTGATAGCCAAAAGACACAGGGTATATGCACCAGTCTGGTTTGTCCCGATTGATAAGTGTTATATGTCTTTTTTGTCCAAAGTTGCAAAACTACCATGAAGAAGCAGGTGCCGCGTCCGTTGCGGCTCAACTTTGCGCGCGTAGTGGAAAATAAGTGGAAAATTGTTATTTTTTACGAAATTTGTAAAACGTTGCTACTAAAATGAAAAAAATGAAAAAAAAATGAAAAACGTTACTATTGCGCCACTGCCTAGTGACAAGTGATTAAAAATAGAAAGAGTGACCCTAAGAACTTAGATGCATTATGATTTATGAGAGTACGTTGTGCATTAAAAAATATCAACCCTAATGTGTGTTAAACCCTGGAAGGCAACCAAATGCATTGTTGATATTTAGTGAACATTTATAGAAGCTCACGATGAATGGCTTGAAGATCCATAACATAATAAAATCCATATTAATACATACTGACAATCATTTGTATCAAGATCCATAACATAATAAAAGATTTTTGCTAAAAAAGAGTTTTTTTCAAGGATTTTTGTGTAAGTGGTAGGTGTCAGAAAGTAGTTTAGGAAAATGGTAGTCCCGCAATCTTAGATTGCGGGATTGGCTTACGTGGACTTCCAGCATGGATGACTTGGACGAGGCAGCTGAGTTGGACGAGTTGGACGAGGTGATGTGGAAGACCCGCAATCTTAGATTGCGGGAATAGGGTATTATGCAATCCAAGATTGCGGATTCAATTCAGACACATGCCCACTTTATCATTTACATTTCTTATATATAACAAACATACACTCGTTTACACCGCACTGTCAAACAAAAACATACACTCGTTCGTTTCATACACAGTCAAACACAAACACAAACAGGCTAAACAATGAATTTCATAATTCTCATGCGTTAGAGGCGATGGTTTTTTAGTGTTGTTGGATCCGTGTTACATTTGCACGTGTTAAATGGCTGTCTGGTCATTTAATTTCAAATATATTAATGTTGGAGGGTCCAAAGGTTGTAGAAGAATCCATTTAGTTTTTGGTCATGACCCTATTATTTTTGGATCGATGTTACATTTGCATGAAACTACTTGGATCGATGTTACATTTGCACGTATTATAACACGTGTAGAATGCAACATTGGTATTGTAGTTTATAAAATTAAATACCTGGCTTGCAATGGTGGTTTGAATATCCCGTGTACCACCCCCAGGCAGGCCAATTATTTCTTTCTTGGGAACCACCCTCTAAGCAAATCCTTAGGTAGGTGAGGGCGCTGATTCTACGCTGATCTGGAATTGGTGTTCTCGAACATTGAAGATGGTGGATTCATCAAAGCTACTGATTTTTCGCAGCAGGCGTCAAAGGTAGCTCTGATGTAGAGAGTTGGAGGCGCGTCAGGCGTCAAAGGCAGGCGATGGAAGCTGTGGTGGATGGAGTTCATCAGGGCCTCGCCTCCCTTTAGAAGTTGGAATTGGTGTTCTCGGAAAATTCACGTAAAGCTGAAGCTTCCGCAAGTTGAAGCTTCATTCCTCGTTGCTCTGATTTGGAATATGGCGAGGCGTGGAATCAGTCCTCGTTGTTCCTGTAGGATTGTGGCAAGGCGTGTAAAACAAAATGGTGATTCTTCTTCTACCGTTAAAACAAAAGGTGGATGGGGAGTTGCTTTTAAAGTTGGAATAGGTGTTCTCGGAAATTGAAGGTGGTCGAGTCATCAAAGTCGATCATTTTCGCAGCAAACTTTATTGCGCTTGCGGGTTCTACACCTTCAGCGCAAGGCCCTCCGACGTCGAAGAAACTCGCTCCATAATTAGCGACGTTGGCGATATTGGATGCACCAGCTCATGCTCGTACCTCTATAGTAGCAGGCATCTGACATAGTTACGTAGATACCCTTGACTTGGTACCCATGTACAGCAAATCGACGAACTTAAAGATAAAGCTAAAATATGGGCCAAGTATCGAGGGACGCTGCGTGCATAAATATGGGAAGAGATGCATAAATATGGGGGCTGGTTAAAACACTAAAGATATGTGGTGTGATAGATATGGAGTTGTATGTTGCTGCTGCAGCTAAATTGGAATTGGTGGTCTCGGAAATAGATTGTTTTGTAACTTTGGTAGATTGTATATTTAACGTTTCATGTGAATAATAAATTTACGTTGTTTTTATTCAATAAGTTTATTATTCTTAAATAACTCTGTTAATAATGACATATCATAATTTAACAAATTGACTAAACGACTTGTGGATTGTATAGTTTGACTAGTTTGTAAAAATAGTTTCTGTTTTCTTAATGTTGAAACTGGTTATGCGGTTTGTTGTTGTATGTAAGGTGTTTTCTTAGTGTTGAAACAGGCCCAGGGAGCCCTTTTCGGGCCCCTGTATCCGTCTCCCGGGCCGGGCTTTACCGGACCCGGATCGCCGAACGTGGCGTCCTTGGGTGATATAACAGGGCCGTCGCTGGTCCAGGCGTTACGGGACTTTCCGTGACACGATCCCGGGCCTCACAAAAAGCCCCGGACCTCATTTTGTTAACTTACTTTTTATTTGTCAATATAACAAATCCTTATATTATAAAAGCCGGATGAAAATATAAAGAAAAATTAGTGTTGAAACATGCCCAGGGAGCCCTTTTCGGGCCCCTGTATCCGTCTCCCGGGCCGGGCTTTAACGGACCCGGATCGCCGAACGTGGCGTCCTTGGGTGATATAACAGGGCCGTCGCTGGTCCAGGCGTTACGGGACTTTCCGTGACACGATCCCGGGCCTCACAAAAAGCCCCGGACCTCATTTTGTTAACTTACTTTTTATTTGTCAATACTTTTTATTTGTCAATACAATTCAACAATCAAAAAACAAACCATTTCATATATCAAAAAACAAACCATTTCATATATCATTAGTTCATATAGAGTTATTACAATTGGGTCCACAATTAGCTTGGTTACAAAATCGTCCGTCAGTACCACATAAAGGGGGACGTCGCTCACGGTGTGGATTGCGACGCGGCTCGTTAGGGAACTCCAAAGGTACTGGTGTGTAGAAATTGGACGACGATCCTTCACCACCTTGATTTGGGGCCCAATAGTTAAACGATGACTGCCCGGTGTTGATGGGTGGGTTGAGAGGGAAGGTAGTCTGTGGTGTTGTAATGGCATCAAACGGGTTCCATTGGTTGTCGTTTAATAACGACTCCATGAGGTTCATCTCTGTTGACCCCCCTTGGATATTCGTAGTGCCCTGTGGTGGGGTACCGAATCTTGCAATAAAGGAGGTAGGGTCAAACCCGCCAAGATCATCATCAAAGAAAATATTATCTGGCGTACTTTGATGACTATGCACAGACACTTCTTCTTCTCTCTGAACCTCCGCATTCCTCTGATTTCGCCTTCGCCTAGGCGCTCTTTGAGGACGGCTTCTGTCTGCAACAGAGGCAGCAGGGCTACCTTCAAGCCGTGAGCGGTAGTTCAAACGATCACCCACACCAATTTGCGACATGACTGATTGGGCAGTACTTTGAATCACCCCAAGATTGGTGCTGAAGTTGGCAGGGACGGACGACATGATTTGGGACACTTGCTCGTTAATCTGCGTGTATCCCTCCATCTGTAAATTAAGAAAATTAAATATTAACAAATTTATCATTTAAATATACACTTTTATATATTTGAAAAAAATTCATATATATACCAGCACTTGGGCAATCCCAGCATCATCTCTGAAACCCGGTTGTGCTACCGGGATGGCCATTGGGTTCCTCGTGTACCCCACGGTTCTTTCTAAGAACCATTCCATATAATCAGCATACACGGAAGGTTCTGAGGTTCGTTCCCCGACCACTACGTGATTCTCGCGCTCATCCCAGGACTGCACATACGTGCTATGGTATGTTGTAAACCAGTTTTCGTATGGTCTCCCAGCACGCGTCTTTTGGTGCAGCTCGAGGTGGACTTCGGGGGTAAAGGGTGGTCCCTGAGGAATCCATTGACGGAATCCGAATTGTCTCAAGACCCTGCTGGCTTGGTGGTATTCCACCACCTGAAACCACACAATGTAGCAATCCGAACACCAAGAGGCCCGTCCGTCGGTGCAACTTTCCGGGAGTACCTCCATGGCTCGTTCATAGGGTCTCCAAATGAACTGTTGTAAAAAATTAAACAGAAACACTATTAGTAAAATTTAATATATTTTTCACTGTAACAAAAAATAAACAGTCTCATACCTGTTCGGAATATAAATTTTGAAGTTGCGATCGTATCGCTTTTAACGACCGCGAGGCCACCCCCCTGAAATCGCGCGATCCTTTCCAGCTGTTTTAAACGAACGAGTTAGTTTATTTAATAAAAAAATTATTAAATATAACATAAGGAAGGGTGATGGAGAAAATACATACATTGCGCCATACGGTTTTCCAGGCATCAACCGGGTACTACACCGGGGAGATAGTACACTGATTCGGGTCCATGCCCACAACTGGAGTATGGTGATAGGTCCTCCAATTGTTTTATCAGTGGAGCATGCGGCTTTGCACAAGTTTCTGTACAAAGAAGCTAATGCAGCACTCCCCCAGCTAAACTGACCACATGTTTCTAACGATTCGAAGTGCCTTAAAAATGCCAATGACGTCCAACCGTTAGAAGAGTCAGCCAACAGTGAATTACCCACAATAATCAGCACCACACAACGTGCTTGTTGTCTAACCATATCAATATCTGCCCCTTCGGGCAGTGGTTCCTTGATTTTTTCTAGAAGGCTTGTTGTTTTAATAGTATTTCCGGAAAGCATGCTCTCATTCGTCTGTATGCCCAACATACCTTCTACTAGCTGATTTCGAACTTCATGGGACCATCTTTCCTGTAGTCCTGCAATTGGTGGACCGTTGACTCGCAACCCCATGAGGACGTTCACGTCCTCTAAAGTCACGGTTGTTTCACCGAAGGAGAAGTGAAACGTGTGAGTCTCAGGATGCCACCTTTCTACCAACGCGGTTATTAAACCACGGTCAGCAAATAGGTAGCCAACCTCAAGAACGCCACCAAAACCAGCTACACTAACCAGATTACGAACATTGGGGTGAATACCATTATCCCGTATGTGATTGTATAACGACTGATCGCCTCGCCTTACATCGAGTTCTATGGCATCGTCACCACCGTCTTCGAACATATAAGCAGAACGATGTCGTGGCTGCAGCCATAGAAGAGAATTGTCTCTTGGACCAGGGTGTAAATAAGCCATAATTTTTAAGATATGAAGTTGTTTATCTGCTTTGTGTTGTGAGTTTTTTTTTTGTGAGTTTGCTTTGCTTTGCTTTGTGTTGTTAACAATAACAATAGTCCATCCATATATATATTAAAATGCATGCCATTTCTCTGCACTCTACTCTCACATGCAAACATTGAATTTGATTAAAGTTGATTAGATATGTGTAAGAGTTACTATGCAAGTTCAGACATGCAAAGGCATGCAAAGCTCTCTACTCTCTCATGCATGCATTGATAATTTAATTGATGAGATGGTGTGTAAGAGTTGAAGACAAAAGCAAACAGGAGGAGGCTGAACCAATCTCGCAATCTGAGATTGCGAGAGTCAACTGTAGCTGCTCGTCTTTTTCTGAATCCCGCAATCTAAGATTGCGGGTCTTCCACCTCATCCTCCAACTAAGCTCCTTCGTCCACTCATCCTTGCTGCTCGTCCTAGTAGATGTCCACGTAACCTAATCCCGCAATCTAAGATTGCGGGAATACCATTATCCTAAACACCCTTCTGACACGTACCATTATCACAAAAAGTTTTAAAAATAACGCTAATTTGGCAAAAAATTCATAATAAAATCCATATTAATACATACTGACAATCATTTGTGTCCAACATAAAACTTGGATGCTTTAAGGTTGCACACTAAACTTTTATTTTAGCAATAAGAGACCAGCTAGAATCAGCTTAAGAAACCGGCTTCTTTCATAGTTTCAACAGAGTCAACCAAAGTCTCCTCCAACGGCCTACAGTCCCATCCAAGGTTCATTATCTTCTCACATGTGTAATTCAGATCTTCGTCAGAAACATGGAGACTGTCATAAAAGTCAGGTACGATTTAGTCTTTGTGTTTTTAAGGCCGATTTAATCGATTTTAGATATTAAAAAAAAATAAAAATAAATAAAGAAAACTAGAAATTATAACATACTTAGTAGGATAGGTGTAATGAGGAAACAAGTTCCTCAGCAATTCAATCAAAGCCTTGGTTCTCAACACATGTGCCGAACACAAATACCTCCCCTCCGCTTCAGGCTTTTCGTACGCAAGGCGCAACGCTTTTGCACAATCACGAACATCCACGATAGGAATATCTCTATCTTCCTCGGCTTTGTCAAACTCAATGAGATTAAGAGAGTTCTTGCCTTTGAAGAGGTTCAATAGAATGATGTTAGTGGTACATAATGTCGATTGGAGCATTGGCCCGAATACTACTGATGGACAAATCGACACAACATTAAGGTTGTTCTTCTTTCCGAATTCAAGAGCTTCACGCTCGGATATAGCCTTGCTGGCGCAATACCATTTCTCAGTTTTCATGCAAAATTCAGCATCAGTCCAACAACTTTCATCCATTGTATGATCCTTGGGCCAACTAGGGTTTACTGCAACAGCAAGTAAAGACGAAACAACCACAACCTTGTTCACTTTACTCTTCAAACATGCATTCATTACGTTTCGAGTTCCTGTTATGGCGGGTTCAAGCATCTCTGCCTGTTTAGACATGTGCCATGCAAAATTCATTAGCCATGGCAATTAATATTATGAAAATACCTTTTTTTTGAACGGTTAACTCACACATTCATTAATTCTACTATTAAAGCTAATCTTAAGAAAATCTTAATATAACTATTAGTAGGATTATATCCTAAGTCTAGAAATTAAATATGTGAACCGGTGTGTAACATAACTACCGAACAGTTATTATAGTTTGTATAGGGGACATGTCGGTTGACTCATACCCCTCTAGTATGTATAAATAGGGCTGGAACATTGTATTATTTGGGTGGAAAATATTAAGTTTGTTTACAACAACAATCCCACCGTTGTTCCTCTGTTCCGAGTCCCTGCATAATTTTATTGTGCATACTCAAGAATATTGTTCATCATGTAAAACCAAGTATATGATTCGCTAAACAGGGCCAGATTCGAACATGGTATCAGAGCACACGGTTAAGAAATCCTGGAAGAAACGAACAAGAAACCTGTGACCGAAAGAAAAGATCTCCTATTTTGCGAATAGAACATATAAGTCAATCCGAGAAGATATCAGTTAGTTATCAAAAGAAGGATCAAATATTTGTAGTCTCCATCATAAAAGGAAAAGAAAAAAACAACCCCTGTTTTTTAGATTCAAAGTCATACGCAGAATTGGAACCATAATCGATATCAAAAGAAGTGTATCGGTTCAGAAATCAACGCCCTCATCAATACATCAAGTTTATAACCGTTAAAGAAAAGGAAGGGAACCGGAGAAGAAATTCCGGCCAAACCAGAATTTTACGGCGAGTCACCGGATTGTACAGAAGGATCGTTTAAACATGTTCAAACCGTTATACCTATCCCTGCCCCTCGTTTATAATCAATATCGAGTACATATATCTTAATCCAAATCACAAAAGTCGAATTCGAAGCAATACTCTGTTCTTTTGTTCGATAAACTTTTTCCAGCCAAAAAAATTTCTTTAAATCAAACGAGTTTATCATCGTTCAGCGTTGTTTTTCGAACAATCTTACATACAAAACAGAGTCGATTTCGTGCATAAAAGAATCAAAACCATATCAGGGATTAAGATTTTGTTATCGGGTTCAAGGAAGAACCGAAACCTTCTGATTTTTTTTCGGTATTCAATCATCGGTTTTTGGATAAGGATCCAAAACAGTTTCTGTGGAACAAAAGCTTATAAGTTCATTAGTTATTTGATCAAATAGAAGATCAAGAAGTTTGTTTGGGCAGAGGGTTCGTGGGAAAGAAAATAGAAAAGGAAAAGAAGAAGTTGACTTGTGAAAAGTCAAACCCACGAAAAGCTTTAGAAAATTACAATATTTGTATTGAGGGTACAGTGAAAGGATTATTGCATCAGTGTTTTGTTCGGTTTGGTTCACTGATCGAAAAAAAATTAAGTTGTTAAGAAGAAAAGAAGTTTTGTCGACCAAAAGAAAAACGAAAATTTAAGGAACGGCAGGTTCGAAGGTTCGATCCAGTAAGAAATTAATCAACATCAGTGTAGCAGAGAGTTGATTAAATCCAGTGGTGGTCGAACAACCAGTGGTCTATTCCTAGTAAAAGGTCAGAAATTCGATCGAGGAAGAAATTGATAAATAACAGTCTAGCAGAGAATTTATCAAATCTAGTGGTGATCGAAAGACAAGAAGGTTCTCACCAAAAAAAGAAAGAAGATGATGGAGTGCAAAGAATTGATCATTATAAAGTCAGAAAAGATAGTGGCGAAGAAGGAGATTGAAGAAGAAGCCAGTGGTATGTTTCATCCAGATTATTACAGAAGTGTATTCCCGAAAGCGCATCTCATAGGCAGGTGGCGAGAAGAAGATGCAAGAGTGACCAGAAGGATCATTTGAATACAAGCAATGGAAGGAAACAAGGCTTTCAATCATACGTCAGAAAGTTCAAGAAGATGGCAGTAATAGATGAACAAGAACAAAGAAAAACGAGTTTAAGATTATCTTGATTTGGGGTGTGAATGTTAGAAGTAAATAATCAAGAAAATCTTAATATAACTATTAGTAGGATTATATCCTAAGTCTAGAAATTAAATATGTGAACCGGTGTGTCACATAACTACCGAACGGTTATTATAGTTTGTATAGGGGACATGTCGGTTGACTCATACCCCTCTAGTATGTATAAATAGGGCTGAAACATTGTATTATTTGTGTGGATAATATTAAGTTTGTTTACCAAAACAATCCCACCCTTTGTTCCTTTGTTCCGAGTCCCTGCATAATTTTATTGTGCATACTCAAGAATATTGTTCATCATGTAAAACCAAGTCTATGATTCGCTAAACAGGGCCAGATTCGAACAAGAACCTTGTGAACCTAATCCGGCCAGCCATTGATTTTCATGGATGAGATCAAGGCTACATGTAAACCTACATTTAAACAAGTTACATACATCATAAGTAACATTTCTACTGACTCCATCTTATTCTCCCTGAGATCGTAACCAACATGCATAAGATTAATTGCGAACACATCTAACAGATTATTCAATTCAGAGTTCAATCAAACATCGATTCGGATTTATAGTCAACCGCTATTCCACAACTCTAATTTGAAGATCAATTGTACGTCGTTTAAGTCGATAATGTTCCGTTCATCATTCAATTATGTGTAACCATTCATTCGCAGAAGACAAGAGTTTTAGAGATGATCGCAATGATATTTTTCAAACCTACTTATCTGAATTGCATTTAACACATATATATGTACACACATTTAATTTCTTCATATAGCAGACCTGTTTGGTGTATACACCATACCTGATTACAGTATACACGTGTATATATCACATGTGTCCCGTGTCCGTACACACATTAACTGTTAGGTGCATGCACTGATTCACATTATGTGTATCCAGATATGATAATATGCATATGTGTATTTATGTGCATATGTGTGTATATAGTTTTTACTTCAGAGGTGTATCCAGATGTATTTGTAATTGTATTATTTAAAGACTTAATTTTTTTTTTTTTTTTTTTTTTTTGAACGGCCAACGGTACCACCCATAACGAAGCCCCGCACCCTTCAGGTCCGGTCCCCGGGCCCCCCTAAGGTCCAGCCCCTCATTTCAGAATAACCCTACTTTGAGTGGGATTCGAACCTGTGACCTCCCAGGGCAGGAACCCCACAAAGTGGGTAAACCTTCCCACCTCCATTGCAACCACTAGGCTACAACATCATTGGCATTTAAAGACTTAATGATGTACACATATGTACACTAACATTATCCAGATGCATTTGTATATAGTATACTAGCTTTTATCCCGGGAGTGTCCCGGGTTTAAAATATCTAATATAACATAATAAAATATCTAATATGACAACATAATTAATGATTTGCCAATACATGATTAATGAATAATAATAATAATATTATTATTATTATTATTATTATTATTATTATTATCTATTATTATTATTTATTTTATTATTATTATTATTATTATTATCTATTATTATTATTTATTTTAAACAAATTTTTGCTATAAGTTATCATATTCAAATATAAAAAAAAGAATCTCTGCCTATGAAGTTATGTTTATCGTTTGTGATTTATTAGTAGAGTAAAATATATTTGAAAACAAAACCCCACAAAAATAGTTGTTTTTTTTCTCCGTTTTTTATATAGCACTATGGTACTCGTTGGAAAGATAATAAAACGCTCGTTAATTTGGTGTAATTTTTTTCTTTAAAAAATCTCTTATATAAAAGATATTAACGTTTAAAAGTTATGGGAGGAAACATTAGAGAGAAAATTTAATTTTGTTTTTAAATTCTTATCTTTTCCTAAAATAATTAATATATATATAGATTTATTAAAAAAACTCAAAAATTAAAAAATCCTACATGATGCCATGTGGCACATTCAAAAAGGGGTTGAGGCCTTCATTGAATGCCACATCATCAAAGTTCAATTCTTTTATTTTAAGTTATAGATTATAGATTATAGATAGTATGAATGTATTTTGTATCTCATTAAAAAAATTGCATTTGTGTTATTGTGTATATATAATTTTTGTATTATGTACAACCTATATAATGTGTACTGATGTATACTATATATATATATATATATATATATATATATATATATATATATATATAGGGTCAAGATCGTGTACAAAGTGTTTTTTTTTGTGAGAAGTGTGAGAAGTATTAAAAATTGATACTTAGGCATCATTTTTTGAACTTAGTCGTGATGTTTTGGATTGTTTTGCCTATAAAAACACCAAACATAACAATTAAAAACCGAAAACAATGTATTTTAGGCTTAAAACTTAAAACACCATGCTAAGAACATTAGCAGTGTGTTTTAAGCGTTAAGTAGTGTGTTTTAGCTGTTTTTTAAATTTAATGACTATAATACATTGTTTTGTGTTTTAGATTGTTGTGTTTGATGTTTTTCAAGTTAAAACAACCTAAAACATCATTCCTAAATCCAAAACATGATGTCTACATGTCAATTCTTAGTCCTTCTCACACTTCTCACGAAAAATGTACTTTGTACAGGATCCTAAACCTATATATATATATATATATATATATATATATATATTTCAGAAGTTACTGATGTATGTATACTATATAATGTGCTCTGATGTAAAGTATATGTTGTTATAAATATATTATATTAATGTGGTTATCACCTCCCAAATTAGATTAGCTTATTCTCCAAGTTTTGTACTCTTATATATACCCTCATTGTATCTCATTGTAAACACACTTGATTAATGAAATTCTATATCTCTCTCCCAATTCTTGTTCTCTTATTATTTCGCTATTAGGCTAGTTTCACAACACGTTATCAGCACGAAAGTGTTCTGTTCAAAAGCGTTGATTTTCTATAGCCACCATCAAAACAACATATATTCCAAGTAACCTCTATTTGTTCTTTTATGTCGGATCATGAAGATGAATCTGGCTGGAGAAGCAATGGAGGCACCTGTGTTGGATGGCACTACGATGATGGAGAAAGCTAGTGTCATGGCCGATTTGCATGAAACGGGCGATTGTGTCAATGATCGGAATTCAGGTAACGATTATATTTTGTTAATCAAATACGTTCTATTAAATCATATCGTACACCTTAATCAAATGGATTGGTCAAATCGATTTTTCGGCCTTCTACAACATGACTTGGTAGGTTGTGGCGTTTCAATCATATTTCTATACCCCTACGTGTATCTTTTATTAAATTATTTATAAATTAATTCATTTAAAAGCCATATTATATTAACTGAATCTAAAGTGGCTACCTATTAATATTAATAAAGTTATGTATTAATAAACTGAATGTCTTGAGTAAACCCATGAGTTTAAAACTAGTAACGGTTAGTTTGAAAATTGTTATGACATGTCGATTGGTTTAACATGGCTTGTTAGAATTATAATTATTATTTTTTGATTCGATATTTTATCAAGAAATTTAGCTATACTGTTGAAGTATATAAATAAAAATAAAAACAATCAAAATCATAATTTGGGTATGAATCCAATTTATATTGTGCCACCAAACTGTTATTTAGATAATCATGACGATCTGATTAAGTTTATGTTTTAAATAGGGGTCTTAATTATTTCAATGTTATTCAAAATTCGTAAAAAGCGGAATTAATATCATTCATAATTCCCTCAAAGTTTGACAACTTTGGACCTTTATCAAATCTTTGGATACAATACTAACATCTGAATGAGAAATGGATGCGGGTGGGAAAAAGAATGGTAAATTCTAAGGGAGAAGTTGTCGTGTCAGAAAAGGCGTTAGAGTGTCTAGGTTCAAGGTGGGGTGTCCGGTCGGGATAACCTGATCGGTTAGCTTAGTTTTGGGGGTCTCCTGTGGTTTGCTTAGGGGTTTCGGGTTTTTTGCTGTTTTCGGTTTCGTATTTTGTTTTTTCTTTTTGTTCCCAGCTTCTTGCTGCTCTTTATATATATATATATATATATATATATATATATATAAAGTGATTTGCCGTTCAAAAAAAAAAAAACATTATGATAAAATGATTTTGGTGTGACAAAGACATGATGAATTTACACTAAATAGGTTACTATTTTATAAAATCTTCTAAACATTTGAACTATGATCAATTATATTATTTGAACTCCCTTTGTTTTAATGATATGAGATATTTGGGTTTGTGCTTTATTTATTTGGAAAACTTTGGTTGTCGTTTTGTTTTTCGTTACAACCATAGAAAAGAAGTATAAAAGAGGAGTTATGATAGAATTTAAGCGTTTACGTTGATCACATCAAAAGGTATTTTATTTTCACGATATTGAATTCATATGATCTTTATAATGTCTAATCTTGAAAAATATCTTTAAAATATTGGTTATTTTTCATCTAATAATATAGATATGAAATTGGTTGGTATTTCTTATTTCATTTCAGGGTGGTTTTATACTCCAAATAATAAAATCTTTTTCCCTAAACCAATAAAGATTTTTATATAATTATTTCGAAGGATGTAATAAGTATGAGTATATTGGGATTTTGATTTTGTTTTATTTCTCACTTGCATCCATTTGATGAATATTACCATGTTAAAGGAAAGCGAAAATCAAAGAGAACATTATGGTATATTGTCACAAGTTATACAATTGAATTGTGATGAGGAGATTATTTATACAAGTTGATTAGAACCATGGTTTTGAAAACCGGACCGGCCGGTCGGACCGGGCTCCGGGGCCTGGACCGGTTTGGTTCGGGTGTTCGGACCGCTGGTGCAGTGAACCGGCTTCGGACCGGTGAACCGGCCGGTCGAACCGGAAAACCGGGAGGTTGGACCGGTTTTTTGTATTTTTTTTATTTTTTTTTAATTTTTTTTGGTTTTTGGGCCGGTTGGATGGACCGGTCGAACCGGTCGGACCGGTCAAACCGGTGAACCGGCCGGGGGTCCGGTTCGACGTCCGGTCCGGTTTTGAAAAAGTGAATATGATGAAAAATGATCGGTATAAAGGTTAAAGATCATGTGCATAACTAAGGAGTTGTAATGCTTCCACCATGAAAGTTTTGTGGTTATAATCCATTCCCTAAAGTGAATGTGGTGAATAATGATCAGTGTATCCATGATCATGGTAATTGAGGAAATATAATTACTTCTCAATTTTATATAGGAAAATTGGATAGAACAAATTTTACTTGTCATACCTCAAATACGCTCCTGAAGTAGCAATACCATTAAAAGGGTATGAAAAGTTTGAAATGACTTTATATTCTTATGTCTAAGAAAATAATAAAGTTTGGTTGGTTTTACTCCATTTCTTGAAGTGAATGTGATTATATAACAATAACTGAAATTGTCATGATCATGGAGATAATCAAGAAAGTTGCAATGATGGTCATAATGTGATCAACCATCAAAGATTATAATAATAGACAAGTTAATAATGAGACCAATCATCAAAAATGCAATAACGATCATGTTACTAATGAGATTGACGACCACATGTGGCAAATAAAAGGAGTGATTATGTAACATGATGGTCTGAACATTGAAGTTAAAATACATTATTTCATATTTTATGTTTTGCATTACATACGTGCAAGTAATACATATTTGATCATAAACTAGAAGTTTAGTTTATGGATCATAATTATTTAATTAGTTGGCATGACCGGTAAGACCACACCGAGTTGATGATGATGTGAACATAATGAAGAGCTTAAAGATTCTTCAATCTAATACATAGCATGTAATGTTTGCTCTTAAGCAAAATTATATATTTGCCATATAAAGTAGTGTGAGTATCACTATATATTTTGGAATTGATTAAGGATACACATATCCTAACATTATACCTTTTAGTATTTAAAATCGATGCATCGTCTAAATGGCTATCAAGTTGCAACCTGAAGATGGCTTGATTTATGGCTTAGCTAATAAGATAGCAAGCATATTATTCTATATTGGCATATTTAATCAATTCCCAAGATAATAACGATCATTGGAATAAGTGTTGAACTTCATATAGCTTATGATACACATATTGCTTTCATTGAGATGATCACTAAAACGTCTACTATTGATTGCAATGTCAATGATAATGAATGCAAAAGTTCATGTTTACATTTAATTATACATGTAGTAACATTTATTCACATCAAGCCAATAAATGGTAATAGTTTCTCCCCATTATAGTTGGTTTTGGTCAGGAACCAAATATTACCTATCTAAGATTTTTGTTGTGCGACATATATTGAAATTAATCCACCATGACACACGGAGATGGGACCTTAAAAGGTGATTGGGAATATATGATGATTTATAGAGCCTTCAACAAGAGATTTATTTACATCTCAATTAATTGATATACATCTCAATGGATTAACATTCCCAACATCAGGGGGAGATAAAAGGCAGTTCGAAATAGAAATGAGTTAGAATGAAATATCATTGATCCTCGTACTAAACAATGTGAACCAAAAGTTCAAAGGATAGTTCATTCACAGAGATTAGCGAATTAATTACCAGACGCATTAACTGACCTAAATATGATGAATAGTTAATCAAGTCACATATACCAACTGCTAATGCTCCATTTAAGAAGAGTGTCCAGGAAGGACAATCGTATATTGGCAATAAGCCTACTGCACGCCTAAAGCGTGGTAGACTGGTCGATTCCAAAGAATAAAAATCCTCGAGAAATGGGAGCAGGTAAGAAAGATGGTCAAGTCGAGGTTATAATAAGAAGCTCTCCTGAAGAGACATTAGACATGATGGTTCCAGAAGAACCTCAGGTACCTGAAAATAAAGAGATCTCGTTATATAGTATCAGGTCTACGAAATGTATGGAATCGAAATAAAATCGACGTCGTTATAAATTTTATGTAATGTAGCGCTTGAAATGAGGATCAAGATTTAAGATCTGCCTATGAATGAATACAAAGAAATGATTGGCCAAAAATGGAAAGACGCAAATACGGCAGAGTTGAATTCTCTATTGAAAAGAAAAGTTTTGGACCAGTAGTCCATACAACAAAAGTTGTAAAACATATTGATATAGAAAGCTCTTTTGTGCGAATCAACATTTAAAATGAAAATGTTATAAGGCAAAATTGGTAGCACAAGAATTTCGCAAAGACCCATAATTGGTTATGAGGAGACGCATTCTCCAGTGGTGGATACAATGATTTTTCATTATGTTATTAGTCTGGTAATGCAAAGAGAGAATTGAAATGCGTCTAATAAATATCATGATTTACTTGACACTGAAAGTTTACATGAAAATACATGATGAAGGATTTAATGTGTCAAAATCTTATAACGTAAGTTCTCGAGAATGTTATGATTGGAATAAATACATTTAATTCTGAATACGTTATGTTTGTTATATGATTGAATTGAATATAAGTGGAACTCCTCATGAGTATCCTAAAGCAATCGAGTGCTTAAAAGGTAATATAAACATTGTAGGATGTAACTATTGTGCACCAATACAACACAGGTACTAAACTGAACCTGGTGATTATGATACTTCAATATATAAGAATTGTACAATATAGATTGAAGAAATAGATGTTATTGATTTTCCAATTGAAGAGTGAATGCACATGCGTAATTGGTCAAGATGGAAAAAGTCCTTGATGGATTGAGGATGCCTCAAGCATTAATATCAGCATTAATATCAATACCTTAAGAAGTATTGTGTAAAGTTGACAAAATACATATGGACTAAAGTAGTCGGGTTGAATGTTTTACAACTCATGAGATATTCCGACAAATAGGAATATAAGTTTGACAATAATATCCATCTTTTAACATAAGTTTTCTCTTAAAAGTTCACAATAATCGCAGTTTACAGTGATAATGCCTAGGCATCATCGAGAGACTCTGTAGAATTTTTGAAGGGAGAATTCTTTAAGGTCCTTGATACAGTTTAGTTGTTGCTCGACTTATAGTTGAGTATATGTGTAATGATATGTTTATCAATCCATCAAAGTATATCTAGAAATGTTTGGACATTTTATAATGGACAACGCTGATACTTAAAAGAAATTAAAGGTTATCCAATTACTTAATATTTAGAATGAATTTTTCATCTCCTACCATAGTAGAGATTCTGACTCTGAATGTACCATAGTTAAATGCATATGTGCATTAATATATGCCTTGCTAGGTAATGCTTAATTATAATATCTTTTATTGGAACTTATTATCATTATTTAGCATACGTCAAGCAATGAAGCATTGGAATGGTTAAAACAACTATTTTGATACATCAAATGTACGTAAGGTATGAAATTATATTTTACAAACCCATGAAAACAAGTTTGGCTACTCTTACAGATGCAGGGACTAGGGACTGTAACACAACATAGTTGTGAATATTATGGTATTTGCTCACAAGAGAAGGAACCAGAGGTCTCAATTAAGATCATACAACGTTGCTTAACATAAATGATTGCATTTCAAGGGATCAAGCAACAAATCATTGACTACAAAAGATTTGAGCAAATTCTACGGAGATCTACACCAGTCACTTAGAGAATAGATGTTCATATGAGGGGGAGCATTATATAAGTTGCACTCTTTTTCCCTTCACTAAGTTTTATCCCATTGGGTTTTCTTAGTAAGGTTTTTAATGAGGCAACATCATTAGGGGGAGATAATACGCGCTGCACTCTTTTTCCCTTAGCTATGGTTTTGTCCCACTGGTTTTCCTGGCAAGGTTTTTAACGAGGCAGCATCTCAAAACGTATTAAGTTGATAACCAAGGGGGAGTGTTATAAATATATTATATTAATGTGGTTATCACCTCCTAAATTAGATTAGCTTATTCTCCAAGTTTTGTACTCTTATATATACCCTCATTGTATCTCATTGTAAACACACTTAATTAATGAAATTCTATATCTCTCTCCCAATTCTTGTTCTCTTATTATTTCGCTATTAGGCTAGTTTCACAACATATGTATGTTTTTTGCACATTATTAATAATGCATGTGTATAGTATGTTTACGTTATGTGTACGACCAAAAAAAACTGAATAAGCTATTTTAGTAGGATTATAATTTAAAAAAAGGAAGCGAATAATTAAAAAAAAAAGTTTGTATGTATTTACCATCATATCCTCCAAGATCAATGTTTTTTTCATTTGGTTCTCAAACACCCTATAGTTCTCATTTGAACCATACCCTTTACACACACATACTATATAATAAAAGAAAACGATAAAGGACACATTTCATGTATTCGATGCGTCTACTTTTTGGTTTTCCTATCTCTCCCTCATACTTATAGGGTGTTTGGGATTTAGTTTTGAAATGGATTTTTTGATTATTGCATTTTCAAACGCAAATGATCAGTTTAATTTTAGTGTTTGGGGAAGGTTTATAAAAATAGATTATTTGCGCTTAATAGGTTACCAAAACACATCTATATATATAATAAAGGAGTAACTAGGGATGTGTTGTTAATTGATCTCACATTGTTATTTCTTATGTAATTTGATTCCTTAACATTCGTTACAGTTTAGTTACTATTATAAATGCAATTTGTGTGCTAACATTTGTTCACGAGTGCTTCATGTTATGTTTTAAAGTTAATTAAATGTGATAAAGTTATTTCACTTTATTTACGCTTTTTATCATTTTTTATTTTAAACTTTTGTTCAATCGTGTCGTGTTGATAGGTTAACGAGTTGAACTGTTCAATGGATATGACATATATTTTATTTGCGTAACTTTTCAACAAATAAAACTTGCATACTACAATCTTATTAAATTGTCATTTTACTTGGGGATGTACCGTGTGTACACACGGGACTCTAACCTAGGTAATCTAAAAACAGCTCCACCCCTACTACAACAAAACACATAATCTATTTTCAAAAATCAATCCCAAAAACCCTCTTAGTTATGGATACTTATATTTTTAATTAAAGATAATTATTGTATCATTAACCAAATGAATTGAATGTCAACTAATTTGTAATTTTTTAAATAAGCTTAGAACTTTTACTTAAAAACGTCACCAAGTTCAAGATTATATTGTTTAAAACATTAAGAAAAACTAAGAATAATAACAGTAATTGTCTTTATGACTGATTCCGAAAAAATTATTTAATATGATCGGATGATAAGAATACTAAAATTACAACATCATAAATGATAATAAAAAAATAGATGCTTTAGAAAAATCAAAGTTAACACATAGTCGAAAGAAATAATGTTTAAAATTTAACTTAAAAAATATTTATATATGCCATGTCAATGTTCATTTTATTTTAATAACATCTTAACGACTACATATCTTAACACAAAAAATTATATTTTATTCTGGTAGTATAATAAACATGGCATATATTCAATCATCATTGCATATGTTTTTCAAACATATTTTTGTAATACACGAGATTATAACCTTTATGTGTTTGTGTGTGTATAAGGGAAGGATCTATGTAGAACTAAATATTGCGAGAACACACAGAACAAAATGAATCATTCATTTTTTTCATACTTAAAAGATTAAAGAATAAAAATAAAATGTCATATATGTAATATTTATTATTTCTTACTACGGAATTTAAAAAGGAGAGAAAATTTCATGTTTTAATAACCTACTCATTGTAGGCTAAATCACCTACACATATGTAGGTTACGCATTGGTAAACATAAATATGTATAAAACATATATATAAATTAGTATGATGGATTTTTTTATGTTTATAAATATACACATGAATGTAAGAAACACAAATTTTAAAAACTATAAATCTTAAATTAGAAAAATAAACGACTTAGATTTGTTCTTTTGTTGTCTCAATAATTCAATGTTCTAAAATAATAATCACCTTGTAATATATATATATATATATATATATATATATATATATATATATAGGGTGAGGTTCCTGTACAAAGGCTATATTTCGTGAGAAGTGTGAGAAGGATTAAAAATTGATACTTAGGCATCAATTTTTGAACTTATTTATGATGTTTTGGATTGTTTTGCCTAGAAAACACCAAACATAACAATTAAAAACCAAAAACAATGTATTTTAGGCTTAAAACTTAAAACACCATGCTAAGAACATTAAACAGTGTGTTTTAAGTGTTAAGTAGTGTGTTTTAGTTGTTTTTTAAATTTAATAACTATAATACATTACGTTGTGTTTTAGATTGTTGTGTTTGGTGTTTTTCAAGTTAAAACAACCTAAAACATCATTCCTAAATCCAAAACATGATGCCTACATGTCAATTCTTAATCCTTCTCACACTTCTCACGAAATATGTCCTTTGTACAGGAACCTAAACCTATATATATATATATATATATATATATATATATATATAGATGTCGAGGATCCGGTAGAAAAATTGATTTTATAGGAAGTGTAGGAAATAATTATAACCATTGGATCAAAATTAGAGATCAAGGATAATTAAGTAAACTTAACATAAAAATTAAGTTATGGAAAGCCTAAAATTAAAGGATTTAAATTGATTGTTTTTTACTAATCCATCTTTTATCGATTTTTTACTAATCCACCTTTTCATCGATTTTGATAATCCATCTTTCATCGATTTTTATAATCCATCATTTTTTACTAATTAAGTAAAGATTTATAATCCATCTTTCATCGATTTTTAGTGTTCCAATTATACCACAATTTTTCCATGTTTGTTTCGATTATCACACTGTTAGTTGGCAGGAGTTATGGAAGACGATTCGGTAGGCAGTGTTTTATATTATTACAACAGTGTTGTATATGTTAAAAGTGTTTTATAAAGTATATACATTCTCTGTAAAACACTCCCATTGTATGATCAGATTTGTAGTTTAGTGTGTTTTAAATTATGGTGGTAATGTTTGTTGATTATTTTTATGGAGTATTTTTTATATTGTATTGGTTTAAGTAGTTAAATATGTATTTTTGTTTATTAGTGTTATAATTCAGTTAAGAATCTTGTTTGTCACCCTGTTTTATAGTAACATGATTTTAATATTTCAAAGTCATTAATAGTGTTTTAACGAATGTTTTGCTTGGTTACAAAAAATGTGATGTACCTTTTTATTAATGTTTTTTAATAATGTTTTAGAAGATGGTGATATAGTAACGATTGTTATTTTAAAAGAGTAGTTGTTTATTGTAGTTAAGTAGTGTTTTATAATGTAAATGGTATTGACAACATTATTTTATATCGTTAGAGCAGTGTTTTATATCGTAAATATATCATTAAGCACGGTAGGCACTGTGTGGGTGAGGTTTGTTGATTGCGTTTTGTCGTTTGTGTTGAGATTATAAGAAATTTGGTTGAACATGTGTGGAGAGAGAGAGAGAGAAAAGATTGTGTTAGTTATTGAGAGAGTGAGTAAAATTAGGAGATAATAAAACTTCCTTAATTAAAAACACACAAAATGACTATCATAACTCTTAATAAAACACACATTAGACATTTTTACCCTTATCAATAAAGATAATTACTTATAATTAAAACACTTTTATCTGTTTAATCCCATCCATCCATTTTAATATCCAAGGGCTCATAACACTTCCTACCTTTCCTACACAAATCAAATTTCCTACAGATATCTTATATATATATATATATATATATAGGTCAATTATAAATTGAAAACCCGCTTGAGTTGAGAAAACCTTCGAAAACCCATGTAAAAAAACAATTTTTTTCTTTGAAAAAAATAACAAATGTAAAATACATATTTGTAAGCGTTTTGGGCCAAAAAAATAAAAAAAGCGCCGATAGGATTTTTTTAAAAACAAATAAACAAAGCTGCTAAAAACATAGGTAAATAGCTGAAAACATATGTTTTTTTAGCAACTTTGTTTATTTTTTTAAAAAAAAATCCCATCGGCGCTTTTGTTATTTTTTTGCCCAAAATGCTTAAAACATGTATTTTACATTGGTTATTTTTTTTAAAAAAAATAATGGCTTTTTACATGGGTTTTCAAAGGTTTTCTCAACTCAAGTGGGTTTCCAAAATATCCTTTCCTTATATATATATATATATATATATATATATATATTTATTGTGTTGGGTCGGGTGGGGAGATTCAACATAAAAGACTAATGGGCTATTTTATAGCCTCTTTTTAATGGTTATGTGATAAGCTTAAGTCTGAATGGTTAAGAGATAACCATTCAAATGTAGCATATTAATCATTAAAAGGCTACCAAACAACCCCTAAATTATTAGGGGAATAAAAAAGGATGATGTTAATATTTGATATTCAGACCTCCAGTTTATGTAGCTTGTCACGACCAACCTTGAGAATTCGGGGTCTCTGAAAAGGTAGAAAAAACTGGCCCCTAATGGGTATAATTGTTTGACTAAGCTAAATAAAAAATTAATTGCTTTAATAAACAAATACCGTTTTTAAAATCAACTTTAGCCTTTTATATAAACAAAATTTTATGTGTTATAGTTGTCAAAGGTGCAATGCGTAGTTAAGGCTCGTTAGGAGCCCAAAAAGAGCGTAGTCTAGAACAAGAACAACGCATTAATAAAATAAATTATATATACGTACACGTATTAACATTTAGTACTTTATTACTATATTAGAATACTAGTGGAAACCCACGCGATGCGGAGGGAGTGACACTTTCCATTGTGCTACTTATTTCAAATTCGTATAATATTTGTTGTCGCATCGTTTCAGTACGTGGATATATGTTGCGTTACACATGTCTATTAGTTAAAAATATTTAACATTTAAATTATCAAGTATTTTAAGAAACATTTGATAAAATCTATATATATATATAAAACAAAGCTATTTTGCTGACGTGGCGTCCATAGGTTCCTTCAACCCCCCCTTGAAATCGCCACGTGGCATGTTAATTTAAAGGTTTTGATGTTTTTTAATTATTTTGTTTTTTACCTTAAAAAAAAGAGAAAACACAAAACCCAATCCCAACCCTAATCGTCTTTCATTCCCTCAAAACAGAAACATTGTCTCTAACCCTAATTTCTCCAAAACCACAGCCATATCCTTTTGTCTTTCCTCTTTAATCCCTACTGTGTGGTTTCTACGATTGATATTGATCATCATTAATCACTAGAACGACCCTAGCGACGATTATGACGACGATTTTGTCTATCCGTCGGATGTGTGAGTTAAATTTTAATCACCTCGTATGTTAAGATGATGACTTTTCATCGTTATTTGAGTTATATATCCTTCTAACTTATTGTTATTTTAACAGTTATATATCTTATCTTCCCTTGGCACACATTTACGAAAGAAGCAACCAGATTATATTGGCGTACTACTCTGTCAATCTTTAACTTAAACCAATTTTATTTAATTCATCTTTAAATTCATGTTATTTGAATGTAATTTTGTTTTTTTATTAGATTCTTTCTTAATATCTTTATTCATATACATATACATACAGTATAGGGAAAGTGATTTGATTTGATTTGTTAAGCATTGATTTGAATCTAGGATTTCTTTTTGATTTGTTTTGATGGGTTAATTAATTGCAGAATATTGAGAAGCTAAAAGAAGGTTATAGAAGAAGGGAATTATTATGGGGTACAACATATGTACAAGACCACCAGTTCAAGGTATGTTGGTTCAGAAAATTTGGGAATTTTTTTAATAAAAATTTGTTAGCTCCTTTTTTTTAGAAATTTGGTTCATTGTTTCAAGAAATCTTATTGCATTGTTGGTATTTAGACTCAGCAAACCATAGGAAATTTGGGAAATTTGAGACATTGGTAAGTCTCTAATGTTCTGAACCATG
Organism: Ambrosia artemisiifolia; assembly: GCA_032199755.1. NCBI lineage: Eukaryota > Viridiplantae > Streptophyta > Magnoliopsida > Asterales > Asteraceae > Ambrosia > Ambrosia artemisiifolia. The sequence goes on along the minus strand of CM063518.1, from coordinate 13,004,578 downwards.
GTTCAACACATGGTGAGGACCATTAGGATCATGGTTGTAATGGTGAGAGTAGTGCCTAGGTTAATAGTTTTCATTTGAAGTTGGGATTCTTTCGTTATGGGAAGTACAAAGTATATTTGAAGTTTTGAGCTTTTGCAATAATATTATTTGATTCATATGATTTCTAATATTTGATTAATCTATATAAATAGGTGTCCATAGAATCACAAGACATAAATGAAGATGAACCACTCCAAAAATCTTCTTACTTCCTGTTATGCATGCTGTTGAACAAAATCTTATATTGACTTTGAGTTTTGACTGCAGTTGACTTTTGCACATGTTTGACTGTAAATAGTATATTTATTCATAAGTTGCATCCAATTCAATGAACAAACCATTTATTTCTACTGAATTTCCTATAGAAGATCAAACATTTACTGCTGTTGAACCAATACTTATGAGTTATGATGAAATTAGCATAGTCAGGCACATGACAGTCAACTCATATTGACCCATCCAATATTAAATCTTGTGACTGCAGCTGAACTTTAACTATTTATGAAATGTTGACTTCTGTAGTCTAGCAAAGGCCCAACAATTGAAAAAAATTGATTTTTTAGGCATAATTTTAAGTTGATGGTCAGGAGCTAATGGTAGGGTTTAATCTTATTTATTAGTTATACCATAATTTGTAATTTGATTGATGCCTCATGCCAAGGAATCATATGTCCCATGGATTTTATAGTACTTTTAACGGACAGGTCGTTTGTTCATACTTGCATTTGGTATTTGTTTTCTTTCAGTTTTTCTTTCTACCTAAGGTGAAGGACTTGAAGACGATGGTGGTTTAGGTGGGTGATAACGGCAGTACTCGATTATCTGGCAACAATAACAATCGTAACTAAGGTTGGAGTTCAGCAAACTCGACTGAGGTAAGAATTACAACTTAAGACTTATGATTATTATGGATGATGTCGGATGATAATGATGGTTGTAATTGTTAGAAAATGTTCACATAGTAATTGGATGTTATTGTTGATGAGTAACAGAATTTATGAGTGTAATGGTCGATTAATGTGGTTAAGGTCTAAGTGACGGTAGTATGGAACAGTTAGCGGCTGTCGTTGTTAATGCGTTATGAGGAAGATGGTGGTAAGTGGGGTTAATGTTACAACCATGGATGAACTTATTGACATGTTATTTGCTGATATAGGGAGCTTTGGTCAAGGGGGTTGACCAGGTCAACCATGGTCAACTGTATATTGAAATTAGTCAACATAGGTTAAACAATAAGCTAAGAAGGTGGGTGCAGATCAAGCATAGTTGCAGAAAGCACCAAGGTATAACCTCACTATTACATTGTTTTAGGTTATGGGTTGAATATTGATATTAGAGTTATGTATTTTTTTAGCATTTATGATAGGTGTAAATATTAGAGTTATACATTCTTTTAGGTTAGGTATCAATATTAATATTGTGAGACTTGGTACATAGATGTTATACGTTTTTAATGGTTACAACTTCCAACCTAAGTGATTGTTTAGTTGATTAGGTTAAGAATTATAAGAGTCATTAGAGATTGATGAGTTTTTGAATTGTTGCAGCTTACATAAGTGATTATTTAGATGATTACTGATGGTTTTAGGTTAGGGACATGCAGTGATTGAGAGATTTTGTGGTTAGTTAACTTGAGTCATTTGCAATACGTTATCACATAGTGAAATTTTTTAACTAAGATTGATTATGTTTAAGTTATTTACTCTTTTCGTGATTTGAGTTTTCTTCTTTTATTATTTTTTATTAAGTCATATTAAAATTTTCAACCCCGGGACCTTCCCGGGGTAATTTGCTAGTAAAGTAATATAGAGATTTTAAATAGGAAAATTGGATTCTAATAATCCTACATTTTTGCTGTTGGTCAATAATAATCCCATCTGAGTTTATTCTTCCCACCAATCTCACCTTTTAATTTATTTTTTCTCGTTGCACCTCTCGTTAACTCACAATAACGCCGTTAGCTAAAACCCACAATCATAGGCGATCGTTCATCGGATTTAAAGGGGGGAATCGAGAAGATGATATTGGTATGCTCAATTGTAGAAATGAGCATAGTTTGGAGACAATTTTTAAATTTAAACTCTTAATTGCTTTAAGTTAAAATGTGCATTTTAGTTAAAAAAACGGGAAACAATTTTTAAATTTAAACTCTAAAATGCACTACTAGAGTTTATCCTACAAATACATAATAATGCACCTATTTCATTTGCTAAAAACATAGCCATGGATCCGAATCTAACTTCAAATGATGAAGCTTCTAAGGTTAGTTCTTTATTAGTTTATGGTTTTCATATTTTATATAAAAGTTAATATTATATAAACATCTAATATATTAACATGTTTTTTATAAACATCAATGCATATATGATTTTAAACAATTTTAGTGTTGCAGATTCATTTCAATGAGAAATATACTGATTTGAACAAACCAATAGTCGTACACGCGTCTAATATTGTATTTTTTTAAAGTTTGACTTTTTTGTATATCTCTTATATTAACATATTATGTTATGCGGTATACTGTATGTGTTTTTATTGCATGATGATAGTGATGATATTGTTGAGGTTATTTGTTATGATGCAATGTTGAGGCCTTGCAAGTCTAATCTTCAACGTGAATTTAGCGAGATGATATTAATATTTATCTAAATTTTCGTTTTTGAGATTATATTTTTATTTTCACATTACTTGATCATTGTATTATCTAAATGTCCGTCCATGAGAAGGAGATTGGATGTGCATTGATCCCACATAAGTTCTCTATTTCTATCAATTTCAATGCATTATTTATTAATAAAATTTATAGTAAAAGGAAAAAAAAATGTGTGGATTTGCCTAACAATCTCATTTTACTTGTATTAAAATTTTGGCTATTTTATATTCTTTGAAAGTGCATAGTAAATAAAATATCATGTTTTAAGAGTTTTATTTTACTAAATAAATGGGAATGCGTTATTTGTTTAGATGATTATCATTTATAATGTTTTCCTATTTGTCTATAAGGTAAAACAAACTGTTGTAGTTAAGTGGCTATATTTTTTTACAAAAGAATTGGTAAATATGACAGTTTTTAGTGTTTTGGAAGGATTGTTGCTTTTGGTGTTGGTTAGGGTCTTTATATATAAATCATCTTTACCGTTCAAACAAATTACTTTCGTATTCTTTGTAGAGAGATGGAAATCTTTTTATCATTTCCACACTCATATTGAGAAGCCCGTTCACAATAATAAAATTTCACATTAGAAAAACAGTCATTCTTCAAAAACACCAAAATCAAAATGAAGAAAGAAAATTAGCATGAATAAGAATTGTAAATGTTAGGGAAATTTCTGCAAAAATCTAGCAAGAACGTGCGCCTTGTTTCACACATGTTCATTATGTTCATAGATCGAGAAGTTAAACAGACTCTTACCCGAGGATCTGTTACTTTTCCTGCAGGAACAGGTGTTGCAACATGAATAACACCCGCGCATCCATGGATAGCAGTGCATAGACCTGCATAGTCTAGCAAGTCTGCCTTGAAGAGACGTAGTCTTTCGTTAGCGTGCTCCAGTTTCTTCAGGTGACCATTCTTCTTCTCATTATCTGAAGCCAAATATGGAAAACTATGACAATTATAAAATTTTCATTCAAGTGTTATTATACCAACTTGAATGAGCCAACAAACATGTGTATAGCATATTATTATTATTCTATTAACAAATTAATACATTATTCAAGAAAAGATAATGTTAAGACCAAGTGAAAATCTATAACATACCAGGGTCTCTAACAGTTCCATGAACCATATAACCCTTGTCCAACAATTCCTTCACTACCCATGAAGCAACATATCCTCCTGCACCTGTAACTGTAACGCATACACTCTCCATCTCCTCTATCTCTTAACTTGTCCTTACAACCACAAGAAAGAGTTATATATAAATTATTGAAACCAGACAAGCACAGTATTTATAGAAAAAATATCTTCATGTAATTGGATTTAGTGGTTGTGTAATTAGTTGGAGGTTCTAAAAGAAGTATAAATAAATAATTAAAGCAAACGTTTTAAATACAAACCATATTATTTAAAAGAGAGTTTATGATGATGCTTCTTTTTTTTAGAGTTACTCACTCGTTTCTTCACTTATTTTTTACATTCTTACCGGTCCATATATGGGTAATTCATCTATTAAACTGCACTAAAATAGAGACGTCTAATTAGGAATATACACATTCGCATGATGGGTACCAGATTGGATTATTTAATCGGCTATATATCACATGAGATGCGCTTTAGATGCCACGCGACAAGTTTCTTTAATTGATAACATTATACGCTTAATTTTTCCCTTGTGCTCATATGGTCATTCTTAGGATTAAGATTGAGAAATTTAATTTGGCACCTAAGCATGTCCGTCATGGGCCAGGCCCATTAGCATGAATAAGATTTGAGTTTACACATATACAGTTAGTTTCTTTAAGCCAATGGCATGTGGAGAGGGCTCAGTAAAAATGGGACCTAATACATGTTATTTGGTTATAGTGAGTTCTTGGTTATAATGGCTTCTTCTTCTTTTTTTTTTGAACGGCAAGGTTATAATGGCTTCTAATGTGTAGTTTTTTTTTCTTATGACCGAACAGACCGTTCAACTTATTATTCCGAGAATCAGTTGGGCCAGTGGTTCATTTAGTCACTTGAATCATTTTTTGGTGAAATGCCTAGTTTTTTTAATACATGGTTCAACCGGGAACCGTCCTAGACAAATTTGACCGGATTTGAAACGTTGCTAGGTTTGTTCAATTTTTTTCTTTTCTTTAGGGAGCCTATTCTTAAAATTGTCCTTAAGCTCTTTTATGAAATGAGTTTTCTTCTAAATATGTCCTTAAGCCCTTTTATGAAATATGGACAATAGGAAAATTAAGTCTAAAATAATGAAATGTTTCCGTTCATGCATATCGCTAGAACTTATCATATGGAATTCCTAATGGGACCATTAAGTGCCTTAACTATAACTTGCAAAAGTGGGTGGGGGAGTGACAATTTTAACCTTAACTCAAATTACACCTCTTGTACATGACACTGCTTTGTCACAACTTGTCTCCTTAGAATATAATGACACTCCTAATAAAGTTTCACTAATGCCTAACTTTGGGAAAACTTAGATTTCTTAGCAAAACTAACGTAATCTTCAATAAGAGAAACTAATATAAACATCATTTAGTTTTTTCTCTACTAAAATCCACTAGTTTTCCAATCTTCGACCCTATGCATGCTAAGTTCCTAAAGATTTCTAAGGTCAGTGGGAACAGTAAATGTTCTTATCTTGACTTGTTAAAAATACAAGAGGCGAGGAGGAGAAGCTCATTAAATTTTATTCCGAATTTAACTCCAATTACACCTTTTATGCACCATACTGCACCAACTCTTACACACTTAGAAACTAAGATATATATACTTATATACAAGCACCAAATCAAAAGTTAATTCATAAAACTGAATTTGTATCCTAATAAACCAAATAGTCAACTCATGAGGACATGTAGGTGTAAAAAGCCTATTAACTTTAATGATTAAGTATCCTGAAATGGATGTTAGGAAAATTTACCGATCCTACCTTTTCTAGTTAAATTATTAGCATCAATCAAGCTTGCTTCTAAGTGGGATAAAGTTATTATTAGCAAACTTGATTCCATGAATTAGAATAACATTTGGATTTGGTTATATTACCTAAAGGTGTTCATAAATAGACTGGATCCGAATGGAAACGTTATCACACTAAAAGTACGGCTGATTGCTAAAGGTTATACTCAAGAGTGAATAGATAATCAAAGAACCTTCTTACTTGTATTCTAAAAGGTTTATTTGAGGATCATTACCGTTCTAGTGGTTCATGATAATTTAAGAGCTACATTAGATAGACAATTAAACAACTTTCCTTAACAGTGACCTACATGTTCATAAAACAACCTAAAAGTTCTAAATTGAAGGTCAAGAACACTTAGTTTGTAAGTCATTGAAATCTATTTATGGATTAATGCAAACATCAAAATGTGATGAAATCATAATGCAATTCTTTTCATCAAGAACCAAGTGGATTGATACACATACCTCGTGATGAGTGAGAACAACTAATGCAAACTTGTTTTATGTAGATGACATTTTTAGTAAGTATATGTTACATAAGTCAAAGCATTGTTTGCCTCAATTTTGAAATAATAAATCTTGGAGATACAACATTGCTCTCCTTCATAGGCTAATAAGATAAATAAGATTAGTTACTTATGCTTTATTAATTAGAAACTTTATGTACGTTTAAGTCTATACACGTTTAAATATTGCTCATGTTGCTGAACGCTAGACTTGTCTAGATTATTGTGAAGCATCGATCTAATAAAATATTACAATATCTTTACGAAACGAAAGACTATAACTTACAGAAGAAGTGAGAACTTGAAACAGTTGATTACTCTTATTCTGTCTTTCTTGAATTCAAAGGAAAGAAAATGTCAACTCCAAGGTATATCATTATGTTAGGAGACAAACTTATCTCATAGAGCATTCATAATGAATTGTCAACAACAACCTAACCAGTAATGACCTAATATGTTTCAAATTACAATGCAACCGTCACTAAATATTGTTGAAAAATTTATCAGTGGACTCATAACTTAATAACTCCATTTAATACTATATTGACGACTTAATGTGAATGTGATAAAAGTCAGTTATCAGTTTCTCAGACAGTAATAGTTTCAGTGGAGCTGCATTAAAATTTTGATACGAAATTAATTATTCATTTATCTTATGAACAAGTAGAGGAAACTAAATATTTATATCGAATACATTAATCATATGCTTATGGATCCAATAACTAAAGGTCTATTACCCATAAGTCTTATGAAATCGCTTATAGTAAAGAAGAGTTTTACAAACGACCATGTACAATTGCATATCGTACTATGAATGATTAATTATTAACCTTTCCTAATTCGTTTAAAAATTATTATTTCTCTAAGTATGTCCATGCATGCCTAAAAGATGCATAGACACTAATCTTACTAATCAATATTAAGGGCTTAACTGTCATGATTCAAATGTTAAGTTTTAATTTTGGATTGTAGTATCATTAATGAGGGTCCTGCGTTGAATACCGGCTTAACGACTGTATTTTTCTGCCATGGTTTGGGTTTAAAACTAAAATGAGTATTAAACCCTAATCAAACTTATCTAATGCTCAAAAGGTTAAGTGGGAGAATGTAAGAATATATTTTATTAAATGGCCCTTATAATCATTTATCTACTAAACAATCAATGACCCAAATACCTCTATTGGTTTATTTGGTAAATATTTGATGGACATAATTAACCTAAAATATCATAAAATAGGGTTTCTCTTTCGGTGTATATATTAATGAAACACCAATCTTCACAACATAATCATCCCCCTTTCCTCTTTAAACCGTGAACTCTTGATCACCTTAGCCATCAATACTGTACGCCCTAAACGGGAACCTAATTATCATGTACATCATAAAGTCTTCCCTCTCTATGATTACTGACTAATAAGGTACATATCTCATTTATTCATTCTTGTTTTTGTATTAGATTATAAAAGAACTGATCAACACATTTTACATATTGTGTTGGCCTTCCTGTAAGATAAAGATTTGGACCATATATTACATAAATTACCGATTTCAAATTTGTCCGGATTAACATCAACGCCAGTGATACTGTTAGCTCCACAAAGCCTTGCTCCCTCTACGACCTTGAAACACAAATCAAAGCTTCATACGAAATATATATGTCATGTAACTAGTACCCATTCTTGAGTTTTATATATAATGTAACTAGATCTTTGCCCGCGTATACACGCGGCTCACCAACGTAAAATTATTTTGACCGGGTAAAACATATAAAAAAATGTAGCAGAAAATATTTTATTAAGATTTAAAAGAAATAAATACACATTCTATTCAAATATAACAAAAATATTTCTTTATACACCACATTTTTTGTTTTAGTGTTGACTTTCCCATCAGCATAAGTATAAGTAACTTCACGCCTACCATGCTTTTAACTGTTGACAATACGACATAAAGTTGGACATGTGACAATACCGGGTGTCTTAAAATATAATACAACCTTCGATAAAGACTGTCCTTGGATTCTATTGATGGTCATTGCAAAACATAAGCATATTGGGAATTGGCACATTAGGAACAGTTGAACCTTTTAGAATTTTGACCAATATAATAAACAAACATGAAATGTAAACACGCAATTTATTTAGATCAAAATTGTCTCAAAAGCAAAGCAAACATAAAATGAAAACAAAATGTCAACACACATGAAATAAAAATCCTGACAATAAACCAATGTTCAAAAAACGGGTAATTGATCCTATTTTTCAACCTTAGGAATCAAGACTGAGTTCTCAGGTGATTTGTTAGGCGAAATCAAATTTTCAGACTTTAGGACTTTAGTTGTGGATTCACTTGCATCATCTTCCGTTTCGTAAACTTTGTCAAGGCTACGCTTTACTTCCGCTTCATCACGAATCAAACTAACTCTCACAGATGATTCTGGAGTAGTGTTATCTCCAACAGAATCCTACAATATTAAAAGCCATGTCGAAATTGTTAGAATAAGGTACATTCAAATCTAATATGAAACATGATTGACCAAGTAAACTACTAACCTTCACAGACACTGCATTCTGTGTTGAAGATTCACCTAGATCAGTATTTTCAAGCACAGGTTGATCGATCTAAAAAACAAAGGTTTAAACAATAAGTAAATAACAACAATAATAACGATTCATAACAGTAATTATAACGAAATATTTAAATGATAATCATAACCTGAATGTCAAGGAACCGTTCTTCAAGAGAAGCTACAATTTCCGAATCATTTGTAAGCTTACGTATACCATAACCATCAAGATTCTTATCAATGTTGAATTGCCCTACTTTTATTTTGAAAGCAAACTTCTTCTCTTCAAATTCATAAAACTCAACAGGAGTTACTTTGTCTTCAATGGAAACCTAGATCATACAAATTTAATAATTATATTTAAGGTAAATTTTCGTATATATTAAAAATCTTATATATTACAACAAATCTCTTATAGTAATAAATATGGTAACAATAACCATTAACTTTTTTAATTTATATTTAATTATTCGAATTATAATTTCTTAAAATAAGAACCGCCATTTTCGTATATAGGCTGCACCATTAGTCTTTTCAAAAGATCATCAATTAATAGGGTATCAAATATTAATTAGTATTAGATGTGAAAATTCAAGTTGTCACTTCGGTTCCCTTACACGCGTTTTAATGTTTCTATATAATGATAATCACTAAATCTAAATCACATATTTACTTTCTTCAAATTAAACACACACAAATCCAAGGAAAAAAAAAATTTCAACAATGGAAAGGGTTGTCAGTTGGAGGTTCTGCAGCATAAAGCGTAGGTATTTTGTGAACATGAGTGACACTACGTTATTAGTTTTTGGTTCAAGAAACGCGATTATGCAAATGGATGAAGACTTTAAAGACAAGTGTATGAGTTTGGAAGAACCATCAGGTTACCGAGCAATGAAGAGAGCAGATTGATTGCTAAGTTGGAAGAAATCTTTGAAGTGGAAGAGTTTGATGAACTTATGGAGGTATTTCATGTCCAAAGTTGGTTTTTTGCTGAAAATCTTAATGTTGCAAGTATTCTGTTTTCCGATGGTGAATATCGGTTGATGTCAAGGGATCAGATTGAGAACTGCAATGACTATGACTTGCTTGTGGAACTCGATAATGTACGCATGTCTAACAACCGTAGAACCACTGCCAGTTTGAACCTGGAACAAATGATTCGCCTAAGAATCATGAATCTGGAAGAGGAAGCGGCAATGGTGGAAGCAGAGGAGGAGTCCGATTCTGAAAGGGATGATGATGATGACGATGAGGAAGGTGATGAAGTTTAGTATGTTTTATATGAACTTTTAATAGTTTTTCTTAGTATGTATTTGGTACTTTATGATGCAGGTTATTAACAACTTTAATAAAAGTTGTAATTTTGGTTTATATTATCTATAAAAAGTTAATCAGTTATGCTTACTTATTTATTGGTTTTGTTATTAGATTAATTTTTTTCATTAGTTAGATTTTAACTTGGCTTTTAGGTTGAAAAAAGAGTGTTCCAATAATTGCTTATTATGCTCTTAAGATCCGTTGATTAAAGTGTTAAGAATAGAAGCACGTTGGTCAACTGCGTGTAGACGCGAGCATTAATCTAGTAAGTAATACAAAGTAGAATTACATATATTGTTAAAGACTGATAAAAATAAGTTACCTGTTTGCTTTTCTCAAGAAGCTGCATCGCTGACATGCCCAACATTTTTTTGGCTTCTCGATCAAACAATGTAAGCGATGTTATTCCAGTACAATCCTGCACCCTTATTGGAATCCTATACCTAAAACACGAAAACTAATAAATAAACCCTATATCTAAAAAAATTAATAACGTAAACATGAATACTAAAACGTAAAAAATAAATAAATAATATCATACAATTATAAGTTATGTATATCAAATAGAAGTCTTACACTGGATCAGCAGAGACAATCTGTTTGGGACAACCTTTATTCGTGCAAACCAAAACTTGTTTAAATGAAGTTACGTCCTTCACCTCTTCATCATCAGGTAAACTTAAAGTTGGCTCAACCTTGTGGTTACAGAACTCGCAACCAAGGTAATACCAATCTTCGTTAGGATCCACCCCCTTGATTGTTCCAACAACAATGACTTGTTTGTTAACCTACAAAACCAACAGTAATAATGCGACGAAAAACCCTGAAATGTATATGGAAAGAAAGGTATTTGGAAAAAATAAACTGATTTTTATACGAACCTCTGTTATCAATGGAAGCTCACGAATACAGCTGAAAGGTGTTTTATTCAAAAATTCATCAGACATGTTCATGCTACCAGACGATCCCAGCGATCGTTGAGCAGAACATGATTCGTTGGAGACAAACTTTTGAATATAACTGTAATTGAAAAAAAAATATTTGTATATCTTTAAAGAACTGAAAACATATAAATAAAACACAAAAAAAGATAACTATGGTACCTTTTCTTGAAAGAACGAATGTCTTCAATGTCTTCATTAATAAAGAGGCGAGTGATAAAGAATGCATTTTGAACACTTACATTGCCTTTGTAAAAAAAAATATTAAAACAGGTAAAACAAATACCGGTATACAAAAATATGTAATCGGAATTTGTAAAAAAAGTAATATATAACATACCTTTATAATTGCTAAAGCTACCAAATTGAACAATAAGGATTACATGAACTTCATCTTCATTCTGCTTGATGTATTCAAACATCTGATCACTATACTCTTCCCACAAAGAACAGGTCATTTTGATGCCACTACATATAAACAGAATGTATGTTAAAAGGAAAGTTATAAAGGGTTTTATACCAACAAATTCATAGTAGATATGAAATACATACTCTAGATCGATCAACACAAGGTTCATCTTGCTTTTCAACCCAGCTTTAGTTTCTGTTGGTTCTGGTGGAGTCCATTCTTCAACATAGCTAATGAAATCTTAAAAAGAAGTTAAAACAGTTTTATACGAATACATAATTAATATAGAAAAATATTAAAATACAATTGTTAGTATAATTAAAACAAACCAATTCTTTGTTCTGCAGACAGATTTCCACCTTTAAGTGACTCAAAAGATGAAAAATTAAAACCGTATTGACTTCCATCAAACTTACTACACTTTGAAATATTGGTTTCAAAAGTAAAAGAGAGCATGTCATCTTTAGAAAAATGTTTAGTAGATTTGTTTTCAGCAAGTTGTGAGTTATAAATATAATAAGTTTCATTTTCATGTAAGAATTTTTCATGCTTCTTCATATATCTACTCCATACAATAGCTTGCATTTTCGACCCCTGTTTCAAAACGAAAAAAATAAATTTAGTAACAACCAATTTTCGAAACAAACAAATGTGTACAAAAAAACAAATTCAAAAAAAAATATGTTAAAAACATAACCTGTTCATCCATAAGAACCATATCAAGAGAAAGAATTTCTCCAGGTATCTTTCCATTTGCTCGCCTCCAAAGCCTAAGCACCTTAACTTTGATGGTATATTTACTCATGCGCCAAGTGATGTCATTCAAAAAAGTTATGTTGTTTGGATCCATAATGCTGCAAGTTTATGGTATATAGATTTTAGGTACGATCCCTCTAATATGTATATATAGAGGTTTAACTTAAAAATGTAAAGTTGTTTTATTTTTAGTAAAGATTAGTAAATTATGACAAACATAATATAAAAATTGAGCACTAACGAAATTTACATTTAAGTGTTTCCATTATTAAGTTAAATTTCGGTTAAAGTTATGAAAATATAATTAGCATTTTTATATGTTTCCATTATTAAGTTAAAAGTTTAAATTGTTGAGTTTTGTTTACATACCTACGATTTTTGGTATGGTAATATTTTCAACTTTGTATAATTGAAATTATAGTTTTAAAAAAATTGTTTATTTAAAAGTTTACGTTGTTGAGTTTTATTTAAATAGGTAGGATTTTGCGTTTGTTCATACATTTTGAAGTTTGTATAATTGTATTTAATTTTTGAATAAAATTGTTTATTATTAATTTTTTAAAATAACCGATTTAAAATAATTGTAAAAGTGTAATACAATTTAATTAACATAGTCAAACATTGATTTTAAATGCTTGAAAGGGTTGGTTTTAAATAATTCAAATGTACTATAAATATTTTTATGATATTATTAATTGTAATAATCTTAATTTGATTTTGTTAACAATGATATGTAAAAGTTAAACTTCGTAATATAAAAGGAATTTATATTTATTAAAATAATTTTGGAAAACTGTCATTAATATGATTGACTTGGAAAAGTCAACGATGCTACAATTTTACTTTAAAAAAAACAATATCACATTTAAGAAATATAAAATGTCAACTGATTGTAAAAAACGCTTCTGATATAAAAATGTTTTTTTAAGTTAGTCATAGAATGTATGATGACTTTTTTTTTGTATAAAAGTAAATATGATTGTAATTGTAACATGACTACCTACACAGTAAACCACTCATGTTAAATTACTCAATAAACAACACAATAGCATTAGCATAAACATATATCACTACAAACCAAACATCATATGCACAATCATACATGACTACTAAACCTACCAAAAGATTACAACATTAATGTTAAGAAAACCTTTTTCTTAAAAACATATGGATATGTAATGTTAGAAAATATAGTTTTTTCTTAAAACATATGGATATGTAATTACTAACTTACTCAAACATTGCTAACTTACTTGCTAAACAACCTGGAACATTACAATATACGACTACTAAACATAGATCATAAGCACAATCATATGTATATTAAACATAACCCAAAAAATTACTGTTTATCAACATATATAAACCCAAAAACCACGACTTACCACATGAGCAGTAAACGTGGAAATGTTTGTGACTACCAACCATAGATCATGTTCTAACTTAAAAAAGTTACCCACCAAAAACTATTGTCTTCAAACCACATAACAACCACCACTGTTTTAACTAACTACCATTACCCCTAACAACATTAGAGAACTTGAACACACCTTGCTTTTGGAAAAACAGGAAATGCATTTGATCACCAAGCTGAAAGTTCTTATCAGCTACAAAAGCCGACATACCCCTGATGTACCAACGGTACTTTCCAGGTTCACCTTCCCTCCCAACAGACACTCCCCAACTTAAACCCTCACCATCAAGAATGCTCAAACCCCTCTTCCTGCACAACCTGTTTTCCCTTGCCCAAGGGGTCTTCATACGCTACGCAAATAACAACGAATACAAAGTTACTAAATAAAAATATATACATATAGCTGATCATCTCATTTGGATATCACATAAGTGGTGCATATGACAACTAAACACAACAGTGAGTGCAGTTTGACCTCATAAGGTCAACAAACTCTAAGTAAAAATCTAAATTGATTATGTAACACTCAAAATGACCCATTTGGGTAGTTGAGCATGGGTCAGTATAAATATTATATATGTATTTGGTGCAGTTGACTGATGACCACAGATGACCCATTTGAATCAGATATATATTTTTGACAAACTGGTCACCTAATGTTTTAGTGCTGAGATTCTGTATTAGATTTGAAATATGATGTGTACTTGAAAATTAAAGTGAATCTAAATAAGTGACATATAACAAATAAATTACTTGACATCGATTTGTTCAAAAACTCTGCTCAACTGCACCACCAGTTGCATGATTTGACCAGATTGACCCATTTGTGTAGCTGTAGGGTTAATGAATCTAAATAACTTGACCCAAAGTAACATCTAACATTTACACCAGTTCACCCATATTTCACATCTAAATAAACAACAACAATTGACCACCATCAAATTACATCATTAGATTTTATTATATGGGTGAACTGGTGTAATTGTTGACCCACATTAGGAGGTGGTCAACTTATAAACCACTACTATGGCTGCACTAACATATAAAGACCCAAAGTTAAACCTGATGGACTAAAACGCATATAAGTTAAACCTAAAAGATAAATATTATATATGTATTTGGTGCAGTTGACTGATGACCACAGATGACCCATTTGAATCAGATATATATTTTTGACAAACTGGTCACCTAATGTTTTAGTGCTGAGATTCTGTATTAGATTTGAAATATGATGTGTACGATTGAAAATTAAAGTGAATCTAAATAAGTGACATATAACAAATAAATTACTTGACATCGATTTGTTCAAAAACTCTGCTCAACTGCACCAACAGTTGCATGATTTGACCAGATTGACACATTTGTGTAGCTAAAGGGTTAATGAATCTAAATAACTTGACCCAAAGTAACATCTAACAATTACACCAGTTCACCCATATTTCACATCTTAATAAACAACAACAATTGACCCACATTTGACGAAATCCTAACATATAAAATCTAAATAAGACTAAGTAACAAAATTTGACCCACATTAGGAGGTGGTCAACTTATAAACCACTACTATGGTTGCACTAACATATAAAGACCCAAAGTTAAACCTGATGGACTAAAATGCATATAAGTTAATACATTTAAAAAATAAATTATGGTACTTACATAGTGTTTGTCAACAACGAACACAACTGGCACACCAACATCCTCCTCTTCCTCAGAGTCATCATCCTCTTCCTCCATATCAGTGTCCTCTTCATCCTCCTCGCTTGACTCATCAGAAACTAAAACCTCATCACTATCATCAGTAGAAAGAACAATGATGTCTTCATCAAAGTAATCTTCATCATCATCCTCCTCCTTAACTTCAGCTTCCCATTTAAGTTCAGGAGGAAGAGTAAGCTTGTTTTGCTCAAAAACCGACATATTGTATGTGCTCTGTTAAAAAAAAGAAATATATTCATTTGATCAGGCTTATGACGTATCCAGCGAGAAAAAAACATAGTAATAAAGATTTAGAATTTATATTTAGTAAAAACAGAGAAGACCTGGTCAATGATTTCGAAGACAATGAGATGATCAGGTGTGATTGAAAAACTTTCCTTAATGAAAGGCCATCCTTTAGTGACATAAAAGAAACCATCATCCACTGCTAGCTGGATCTGAAAGTTTTTTCGTGGAGCAGCTCTAACTGCAATTGGGTCCTTCGGGAGCAGATTGTTCATTAAACCATGAACAACGTAACAACTGAGATGCTGTAAAAAACATCAAAAAAGTTGATAGTGGTTAAAATAAGTTATTGTATGAAAATATTGTATAATAAAATCTAATGATGTAATTTGATTCAAAAAAAACATACCAATCGCTTCTCAGTGGTGTAAGGATCGGACAATCTGCAGTAAAAGAAGTTACCAGGTGCATACACTGCATCTTGATGGAAAGTAATCATCCTGAAAGAGCGAAGGTTGTCCTCATACTGAAATATAAAGTTACAGCCAGATGGGTACCTCAACTCAGTAATCATTGTCCTCCAACCATTGTAGAAGAACCACTTGCCACCAATCTTCAACACTTTAATATCAAACACTTTTGAGTCCAAGGTACGGATTTTGGTATTACCGCTAGGATAACCATAATCTTCGATCCACTTCTCATACAGTTTTGGTAACACCTGATTAGAATTACAAAGATTAAAATATTATTAGGAAAAGTATGAACATACTGTACTATATAAATTTTAGCATGTAACAGATATCTTACAATACAAACACGGTTGTTAGCCTCCGACTCACACCAAAATCCATACACCATTGTATAACTTTGGGGTGTATGCACCTGTAACAACCACCAAAATCCATATCAGCATAGTAATGTTAAGGTTTGAGTATAAGACCCCCTAAAATGATTCAAATCTTTGTATGACCGAATAAAAAATGTTTTTCAAAAAAAGACAAATGATGAACATTAATCCAGAATATTGTTAATCTTAAACAACAGAAAAAATAAAGAACAATAACTCAAACATTATAACATCACTTAAACCATAAAACCCCTTAAATGGATACGTAATAAATAAACACCTAATCCAGATCGATACCTAAAACATAAACCTGTAGAGACAACCTATAACATCACTTTTAAGTATAAATCCCCTTAAATGGATACCTTAAACATAAACACCTAATCCAGATCGATACCTAAAAAATTAACCTGTAGAGACAACCTAAATCATAACAATCCATTCGTAGCTTCCTTAACATATTAATTAAAGAGTAAATCAAAAACTAAATCATTTTTACTAAATGCAAACCTAAAAGATAAAAGTAAGAATAAACCTTATAACATCACTTGAAGAATAAAACACGTTAGATCGATACCTAAAACATAAACCTCTAATGGCAACCTAGATCATAACAATCCATTCGTAGCTTGCTTTAAACATCATTGAACACTAAATCAAAACCTATAACATTTTTCCTAAGTGCAAACCTAAATCCTAAATTCAAAATCATGAGTTGAACACTAACGCGAACGTCCCGGGAAATTCACATCAGAATTTCTAATGGGCATCATGTAGTCATTATACTTACTACCATAGTTTTTAAATAACCGAGATCAAATAGAAACCTAAAAACATCAATTGAACAAAAAAAATCCCTAAATGGATACCTAAATCATAAACCCCTAAATTGAAACCTAAAAGCATAACAATCCATTGGTAGCTTTCTTAAAACATCAATTTAACCATAAATCGTAACCTTAAACATTAAACATAATTCGAAATATAACATTTAAACCACTAATCAGTCTTAATAAATCAAACCTTAAAACATCAAGTGAACAAAAAAATCCCTAAATCGATACCTAAACCATAAACCCCTAAATTGAAACCTAAATCATAACAATCCATTCGTACCTTTCTTAAAACATCAATATAACCCTAAACAGAAACCTTAAACATTAACCCTAATTCGAAACGTAACACATAAACCCCTAATCAGTGTTAATAATCACTCAAAACTTACTCTTATCAATCGTACCATAAAAAGCCCTACATGAAAAGCTAAAACATAAAAGCTAAAACATCAATACAAAATGAAAAGAACTAACATCACTGAACGATAATAAACCAAAAACCAATAACAATCAGTAAATCCGAATATTTGAAAAAAAAGAGACATCCACAGTAATCGAAAGTATAAAAACAGATATGGAAAATCAGTTAAAGAAAAGACAGAAAAAAGATATATAAAGATCGATGAACTGAAATAAGAATAGTAGATCGATTACCTTCGATTGGAGATGAATGAGAAGCTTCAATCGCCTGATTAGGGTTTCGGGTTAGAGGAGGCGATGATGAATGAGGGTTATGTTATGTCTGTGTTTTTAGGAGGGTATTTATATTTTTGGGGATTTTTGATTTAAAAAAAACGAAAATTTTATAAATTCTCTCAATGTGCCATGTGGCATCACCAATGGAGGAGAGATAATGGCTAGGGGGGGTAAATGAATGACATGTGTCTAAAATTGCTTTAAAATATTATATGTATAGATTACAACTCTATGTGTATGCTATTAACGGTTGGTTTAGGAACACGGCTGGTACTTTTAGATGTTTTTTTAAACTTTTGTATGATAGGTAGCTTGCTACTCCTCGGTGGCAGCGAACTCTACCATACCCAAGCAAGCTTGCCGAGTCCACATGCAGGGGTATCAAATTGCATAGAAGTTTAAGAAGTTTGATAAATAGAACTATAAATACCAATCTCATTACTAATTAAACAGACTACATTCATGAAATATTCGTTGTTTAATTATTATGTCTAGTCATTGACTATATCAAAGCCTTTATTGATAATGGTAAGCTTATAAGTTTAAGAAATTCATCTTCATATTTATGGTATGTGTACTTAATAATTTAGGTGTTTGTGTTAGAGAAGGCAACGGGCAGGCCACTACCTCCATGGTAATACTGCCGTCGGTGGCATGAGTAGTGGTCTTTTGAAGCAATCACGGGTCCTAGTTAACAGAGTGAGTGTGGGAGTTTTGTGTGTGGGTTTTTTGTTTTTTATGGATTGGATAGTTCAGGGTAGTGTTGCCTCTAAAATTCTGTTATGTGATAGTACATGATTGGTAAAAATCATGGTAGTTCAGTGAAGTGTCCTTCCCTCCCTTACTTTGTGTTACTTTTTTATTAAAGTTTTGCAGCTCAAATTAAAGTTTAAAAAATATCAAATATCAATGTAGAAAGTAACTAACGGGAATTGAAATTGTTGCAATTTTTGGTTTTGTCTATGAACTAGGTTTTAACCTAAGCGCGCGCGTTGCAACGCGCAACACCGGTTAAAATACCCTCCCGACTGTTGCGCAATGACAATGCTCCATATTATAGGTGCTAACATTATGCCCTAGATGGTTTTAAAAGGTGTGTGTACATGATATATAACCGCCTTGAAAACAATGTGCAAATTGAGAAAAATAAACAAAAAAATGGGAAACCACTCTAATAAAACCATTTGACTTTCTCTTGTTCTCTTTATCGTGTTAATTTATTACCTATAACATTGCTTCGCAGCGGGTCTTGTGTTTTTCAAGTATGGCCACCTTATGTAGAGCAATAACAACGTTTGCAAAAGTATGTTTTAAAAGCAACAACACAGAATCTGATCTGTGCCTTACGACAACGACCGGGTAGGTTGCTAATGCATTTATATACCAACCTAATAAACTAACATGAATCGGTATTCAACCTTTAGTCACTAAAATACCATAAACAAAGATATGCAAGGATTATGGTTTAACAAATTCCTCCATTCAGATCTGAATCTAGAATTGTCTGACCAAACTGATGAAGAAAAAGTCAAAAGACTTATAGAAAGTCAAAATTCAATACCATAACCTATGATTATGGGAAAATGACCAAAATAGCCCGTTGACCGGGTGTTTTGCAAAAATAAGCCTCTCCCCCCTCTTTGGAGAGACGGGACACAGCTCCCAACGAGCCTGAACCGTCTCCAAGATCCTTTCACTTTAGATCCAATAGCCAACCGACACGTGGCGTCTCCCATCCCGATGCTGTCCCGTCTCTTTCCAGACGGGTCAGAAGTCAACCGTCTCTCTCCCAGACGGGTCACATTTCGCCATGCCGTCTCAAGTCGTTTCGGGCTACCGTCTGAACCGTCTCACGAGTGTATATAAATACCCCAATTCACTTAACAAAATTTGCACCCACCACCCTCCCCAAACCTTTCATCTTCCAAACCAATGACGTTTTTTGCTTTCCCAACCGAAGCCTACCGGCTTACGAATTCTCCGATTACTTGGATTGTTGTTTCATCTGCGTACGGCTATTTGGATTGTTGTTGCATCTGCGCGTGGGTTAACCCGTGTAATTTGCATCTACAATCTGGTAGTCTATTTTATTTGCAAGAAGAGTTCTTTGTCTATGAAGCGCACATACACCATTCAAACAAAGTTCTTAGTTCTTAGCAAGTAAATTTAGGAAGTTTGTTGTAATAGTATAGTTTGTTTATTGTTGTTGTAATAGTATAGTTTGTTTATTGTTGTTGTAATAGTATAGTTTGTTTAATAATGAAATATTTACTTATATAAAAAAAACATAAACATAAACATTCATTGCATTAATAAAAAAAACATAAATAACATAAAAACATAAATAAAATTCGATTACAAAAGGTTTTATAAACTAGTTAAGATGATCCCTCATCATTTGCCAGGCAGACACATGTTTAAATTCTTTGCGCTCCCTGTTTTGATACTGTCTTTTTGTGTGTCTAATTGCCGTGTCTTCGGGAAAGCCAGGGGGTACCAACTGAAGTGTCCGGTTGTGGTACCCGTTGAAGATTTGACACTTCGTGGTCAAATCGTTCAACTTCCGGCTAAGAGACTCGGTTGTCCGATCTGACCCTCCAACCAGCCGATTGTACTCGTGCAATATACGGAACCATTTGTTGGTTTGGTGGGTGCTTTCTTCGACGTGGCGCCATGCTGCAATAAGTGCAATCTCCTGTTCTTCGGTCTATCGTTGCGGTGCCATTTGTGGATAGTGTTAGACGGTGGTGGTAGTGTGGTGGTGCTGATAGTGTTAGACGGTGGTGGTGCTGATAGTGTTAGACGGTGGTGGGGTGATTGTCTGACGGGAATGGGAACGGTATTTATAGGTGGTGACCTGGACAACCGAAGCGCCGGACTAACCATCGGGACTCACTGGAGACGACGATACCCGATGTCTCGGGAGACGGCGAGTCCCCATTGGAAAATGTGACCCGTCTTGAGACGATTGAACCGAAACGGCTTGAGACGGCATGGGGAAATGTGACCCGTCTGGGAGAGAGACGGTTGACTTCTGACCCGTCTGGAAAGAGACGGGACAGCCTCGGGATGGGAGACGCCACGTGTCGGTTGGCTATTGGATCTAAAGTGAAAGGATCTTGGAGACGGTTCAGGCTCGTTGGGAGCCGTGTCCCGTCTCTCCAAAGAGGGGTGAGAGGTTTATTTTTGCAAAACACCCGGTCAACGGGCTATTTTGGCCATTTTCCCTATGATTATTACCTTATTCAAGATACCTTCAATAGCATCGTCTGCTAAAAAAACATTCATTTCACTCGAGAGAGCTAAAACCATCTTCTTTAACTTCAAATTATGAATTTTTTCTAAGGAGGACAAAAACAATCGAAGATATCTTAACGTTCTTGGCGGAACCCTAATAGCACAACCATAATCGCTGCTATTGTGGCCAACATACCACAAAAACTCTCCATCGCTGCTTGTTGAGTAACCGCCGCCGCAAGATCTACTCCGAAAATCCCCAAGCCACCGGTTCGGGTTGATTTCATGATCAGTGGCTGCCGTATCGGCGCCGCCACCCGCCTCAGAAGGTTGTCGGATGACCCCGCCTCCGGTACACACCTCCACCCACTTGAAACCCACCTGTCAACAGTAAGAACGACACCACCACCACCACAACGACCACCACCGTCTCCATCGCCAAAAATCTGAAAACCCTAACTCTTTCCGCAACCAACCAACATTGTAGGGTTTTGATATTGCTCGTAGTGACAGAGCGATATAGATGAAAATTATGTAGGTGTATATAAGGGTAGTGACACAGACATAGAGATCATTGGTTGCATATAAGCGGAAGCAAAGGACACCAATGGCCCAAAGCGGTGACGTTGCCTCTTTACTTCTTTTCCGTCGGGATGCCTCAAGGTAGGACAGAGACGATCACCAAGTTGGCTAGTCCCCCCCCCCCCTCTATACATATGTTTGTGGAAGTAAAAGAATTAGATGTTGTACACATGGAACAATATGAGAATTGAAAGAAGAAACAATAGGATTGAAACTGGTTTGGGAGATATTAGGAAAGCTGGGATTGAAAGAAGAAGAAAGGAAAGATAAGATGAGAGCACGTAAGAGGGAAAGGTGAAACGTGAAAGCAAATTCAATCATGAGATTGCAACAGTAAATGCCTCTCACATATATAATGAGGACACAACCTAGAGATCTTGATCAGGCTATAAATAGAGACGGTTACGCTTTATTCAAAGAAACGTTAACGTATAGCTAATATCAAAAGATAAGATACGAAGACTTTTGATAATAATATAGTCGTAGGGGAAGGATAAATTGAAAACTCACTTGAGTTAAAGAAACCTTGCAAACCCATTCCTGACCATTGATCATCTATCATCAATGGCCTAGATTAGATCTAACTTTTTGCACTTTATCTTAGCATTATTTTAATTAGAAAAAGTACCAAAAGGGTAAAAAGGGTAATTGGCTACATCACTCTCTCTCCTCTCTATCTGATTTTTCTCTTCTCTATCCTCTCTCTCTCTCTCCTATCTTTTCTTTCATTTCTCTTTCCCCTTTCTTTTTTTCTCTTGAATATCTCTCCCCTCTCTTCTCTATTTTACCTTTAATTTCAAAGTTTTTACCTATAAAATAGGTAACAGACTTGTTTGTAACAACTTTTGTGTTAAGTTGTAACATATTTTATGTATCATTTATAAGTAAATAGTATGTTACAACTAATCTGTTACAACTTATTTTACATTCATATTACATTGTCAACATAACATATATGTGTAATATGTAATACGTAAAACTAATATGGGTAACACTAAAAAAACTATGAAAAAATAATAATTATAACCGTAATTACAAATATGTTGCATATGCAAATTGTTTGTTACTTATTTAGCTGTAACAACTTGTATTAGATATTTAAAATGTACCAACTTAAAAAAATTTATTATAACAACTTATGTTACTTATTACTAGTTTAACTATAACTAGAAAAAATATATTTATGTAACTATAGATTATGTTATTTACTCAGCTGTAACAACTTGTGTTACAATATTTAACTGTAACAACAGAAAAGAAAAAAAGTATTATAACAAATTATGTTACTTATTTAATTGTAACAACTTATTTATACAAAACCATTTTAGCAAGGTACTAAAGAGACCCAAACCAATGTACATTAAACCTTAACCTCCTATTTTTCAGGCCCAAATTACAAGCAAAACAAATAATTTAAACATCAACGAATTACAAAATATATATATTAACATGTTAGTCATATGTAACAAAAACAAATTTTTAGAAACATAATAAAAAATTGGATAGTAATTGGGTGAAAAGAAAAAAAATAAAAAACCAAAAACGTAGAACTTGTACACAGTGCCTTAACAGTTGTACCTTGCAACATACCTTAAATCTATCCCTATAAAAATGTAGAAAACTAAGATTTAAATGTAAGAATCAAGAAAAGATAGAATCTTCATGAGACCCGACTCGATCTTGCATCAAAGTATGAGACCCGTGCTATGTAACCGTTCATCTCCTCTACATCTGTAATCGTTCAACCACCCAATTTTTCACCGCCTCTTTAACTAGATCCGTTCAACCACCCACTTGTTCACCGCCTCTGTAACCGTGCCATGTAACCGTTCATCGTCGTTGACAAACATCCTTCTTCTTCCACACCCAGATCCGGGGGCTTCAAGAAAAGAGACGGGAGCTATAAAGGAGATTCTATACCTTGGGTGTTGATTCTTTCTTTTTTTATGAAATGGAGGGAGAACAAAATAGGTTTGAGTAGGATTTGATGTTAAAGGATTTTTTGAACATTTTTTTTATCCCAATGGCAAATATGGGTTTGGATTTGAAAGGATTTAGATGGATTTGAAAAAACAAAAGAAGCTAAAAGAGCAAGAGAGATAGAGAGATTTGGGTGGACTTGATGAAAGATGAAATAGAAAAGAGCAGGAGGAGAGAGAGAGACTTGGGTGTAAAAGTGAATTGAAGAGAAAGAGAAAGAGTAGTTGGTAAAAGAAATTTGGAAAAGAAAAGATATGTCAGTGCTTTACAAAGACTGCAGACAAAATGTTACATGGTCCAAAATACCCTTCAAAGAGAGAGAAAGATGAAAGATGTGGAACAATATAGGCCATGTATTGGGTTTTCAAAGTTTCTTTAACTCATGGGGGTTTCCTAGTTATACTTTCCCTATAGTCGTAAATTGGATTTTAACAATCCTATCTTTTTGCGCTTAGTCAATAATTTGATAATCCAACCTAAGAATATTTTTGCCATCACTTTCGATTTTAACACTATTTTTCTTCTGATTACCCGATTAAAAAAACCTTAACTTGTGTAGTTTTTGCTGACGTGCACATGAGTCGGACGATTACGTGGCTTTTTTTTACTATAAATTTTGTTTTATTTCAATGTCCCACCACCTGCAATCCAAACCACCATCGTCAGTCCGCCACCACATCGCCGCCAGAAACCCACCATCTCCACCCAAAACCACCATACCCGACACATCGCACCACCATCTACCTCCGTCATCAAACACTAATCGCAGATTTTTAGTAACCGGTTGTTTGCACCCCTCCTCGTCCCCTGTGTTGCCCTAGTTTTCATCTGCAGGTACATTCTATTCTATTCTGTTCCCATCTCCTTTGCAATTGTCGTTCTTTCAATATATAATACATACATACATACATATTCTGCCTTTATTATATTATTGTTATCATTATTATTATTATTGATTAATTAATTAATACGCAGGTCAGGTGTGCTGCTGTAACCATGCCGGACACACAAGCCCTAGTTACAGATTTCTTAAACAAGCTTAAAAAACGGTGAGTTTTGTCACTCTATCTATCTATCTGTTATTATTTTCTATTACTTTTGATTAATGCATGTTTATTATACAGTAAAATAGAGGGCTCAAAGGCCACTGCCAAGCTGACCGCGGAGCTTCTTCGGTCGGTTATTTCGCAGCAGAGACTCCCTAACACTAACCAAGCTGCTGCCCTTATTCATGCCATCAAGGCTATTGGTCAACAACTCACTGCTGCTAATCCTGTTGGTTTGTTCTTTCTTTCTTTCTTTCTGTTGCTATTATTCTATACTACTTATTATTAATTATTTATTTTGTTAGTGATTGATTGCTTTCTTTTAGTATTTAGAGAACCTAGTTAGTTGTGTGATCGGGCCATCCATCGATGTATTTCAACTACTTCTCTCTATTTGATGAGTGTTCAAATTTCGTTGTTTATATTAGTTAAGTAGAAGTATGATAATTTGGGAAAGCAATGAATTAGTTACTTAACCTGTGTGTAATATGTAATTGGAATGATTTTTTGAAAATTTTATGATGAACTATATCACAATGCAGAAGTTGCTGTTGGAAATATTGTGAGGCGTGTGCTACATATCATTAGAGAGGAAGATGTATCACTGACAACAGCTTCAATTGGTGGGTTGAGCTTGCATGGCTTGAGTGATGATGAAGATGATCATCCACTTGTATCAGCTGCTGCTGCTGCCGCCGCTGCTAGAACTACTCTCAGGCCTCCTTCCTTGCAGACTCTTCTTGAAGACATGCCACCTCACTCTGCAGCAGTAGCGGCTATTCACCACTCTTCCTCTTCTGCCGGTGATTCCGAAGATAAGACTAAATGTTAGCTTAGTTTACCAATCTCTTGGGAAATAATCACTCTACATGCGTACATTATGGTCGCTGGTTTTTTACTTTATTATATGATCTGCATGCAGCTACTGATAAAAATTCAAGGAGTCGAAAGCTAAAGCATAATGTGATTGAGGCTGTCAATGAGCTTATACAAGATATTGCCACATGTCATGAACTGATAGCGGAGCAGGCCGTGGAGCATATTCATCACAAGTATTCTTTTCATCCCTTCATTATTATTTTTGTAAGCAAACATGTAAATTATTTGTTTTGTCAAAAGAATGATCGCATCATGGTTAAATTATATACAGTGAGGTTATATTGACCTTAGGCAGTTCGGGAACTGTAATCGAATTTCTTTGTGCCGCTAAGGAGAAGAAAAGATCATTTAGGGTTTTTGTAGCAGAGGGTGCTCCAAGGTTTGCTTGAGAGATGCTATTTTCCTTTCCTTTTACTGTTTTACAAGCTTAAAAAGCTGCTAAATTAAGCAAGTGATGGTTTCTGTCTTATATAGATATCAAGGGCATACTCTTGCAAAGGAACTGGTTGCTAGGGGACTACAGACTACAGTAATCACTGATTCTGCCGTATTTGCAATGATTTCACGTGTGAACATGGTATGTATATCTCTAATCAATTTTAATTGCTCTATTTTTCTTAGTCTCATTTTGGAATGTCATGGCGGTAGGTGATTGTTGGGGCTCATGCTGTCATGGCAAATGGTGGGGTGATAGCTCCTGTTGGGTTAAATATGGTTGCCCTTGCAGCTCAAAGGCACGCTGTTCCTTTCGTTGTTCTTGCAGGCATTCACAAGGTACTATGCTTCCAGCTTCATATTACTATAGCTGCTGTGGCTGGGCTCTTCATTTTATCCTGTGGGAGTCTCAGGGTTTGCTTGTTGTGATGTCATCAGTTGGTACTTTAAGATAAACAATGGCCTAATAATGTATATATTTTGCTAAGGTGGAATGTCTGTGTCTGGCCCCCACCAGAAAAAAAAGTTAAAATTAATACCTCATCTGCTCATATAGATGTAGACACATTTTTTCATGTCTGAGATCAAAATAAATTGGTTGACCAAAATAAATCATAATTTGAAAAGCTTAGGGAAGAGACATAGGTCCAGAGACTTCTGATTTACATAGTCGTCGTGGTTATATATGTTGACTGTTGAGTCTCCTTTCTTGGTTTTTCTCTGTTCTTTTCCTTTTGACATAGGCTTAAGTCTTAGAATTATACTAGTTTTGGTATGTTCATATTGAAATCTTTCCCAAGACCCATGATACGCACTCTAGATTTGTATCGTTTTATGTTAATAGTGTACGCAGTTCGTTCCTAAAAATCTAGCCTTTTTTGCACATAGTATCGAAATCACATGACTCATAATATAAACACTAGCCTTAGGTTAGGTGTCATTCACATGATCCTAGAATATCGATGCTAATCAGCCAGCCTGAAGACCTAGAGCCACTACCACCTACTATCACCTAAAACCCTAAATCAGTTTTGTACATATGTTTTAATTTGTTTTTACTAAAGTCTAGGCGGGATAACCCTAGCTGTAGCAACCCTACCTTACTCGGTATGCAGAAAGCCTTTACTGAATGTTGTGATCTATACTTTCTCATGAGATTTCGAAAGAAACAAATGGGAAACAAAAAGTAGAAGAAAGGGATGTTGTGTAATAATTGTTGTTTTTGGGCACATTACAGCTGTGTCCTTTGTATCCTCATAACCCGGAGGTGTTACTGAATGAGCTCAAGTCCCCATCTGAGTTGCTGGACTTTGGGGAGATGTCAGATTGCATGGATTTTGGCACTGGCACCGGTTCTCCTCTTCTTCATGTGGTCAACCCTGCTTTTGATTATGTGCCGCCAAAGCTTGTCAGCCTATTTATTACCGACACGTAAGCACACTTTTCAATATGTGTGTACGCGTGTAGTATTGCGGTATTCACCAAATCCTCTTTGATTGCAGGGGAGGGCATAATCCATCATACATGTACCGCCTCATTGCAGATTACTACTCTGCTGATGATTTGGTGTTGCAACAGAGGCCAACTTCTTGATATTGCTTTAAACATCCATATCTGTTTTGATTCATGAGTAAGTCAATCCTGTGCCTGATCTCGATTTATTTTCACTCATTTGCTTATGACTGCGTTGATTTGGGTAGTAAGATAAACCTGCCAAATGGGCTGCCTAATTCCCTTTTTATATAACAAAAAATGTTTCTTTAATCAGAATAAAAAAATGTTCATGTGGTCTCATTTTGCCAGGTGTAATTAAAATGACTGAAATTGTGTTTATCAGGTTTTTAGTTTGCGAGGGTGAGGGTGTTTGTATAGCTCTTGTGATTGTGGACGAGAATGCAGCAGTTTTGAACGGAGCTGAAGCTGGATTGTAGCCGATGCTGCTGATGATTAGGGAGAAGGATAACAGCATTTGTGAGGACGAGATTAAATTTATGCTGTGATGTATTAGATCCATTTTTCTGTGTTTTGCAAATAAGTGTCGCTGGACAGAAAGTGGACAATGAAATATTATACCCGAAACCATCATCAGAGATGATTGAAGTTATTCTGGACGAAATTAACACCAATGGCATCAGAAACCGGCTCAGAATTAAGAAACACAAGGATGGGTGTTAACAACCTATATTGACGATTTAAAAGCGCTTTTTTGTGTTTCCTAACAACCTTCTCATAATGTTTATCCTCGGATTTATAATATCCACAGTTGTCAAGAACCGTGAACCAATATTTTCCAAAACAATACCATGTTTAAAAAAGACCAATGTCAACTTTCTATTTACACAAGATTAGCTCCTTTATCAACTTACAAACTTAGAGCATGTTTTATGACGAGTCCGTGCCAAGTTGTATGTGAGCGAGTTTAAACCTTTAGGCAGTTATAAGTGTCAAAAGTCACTTATCTAAATTACTTAACCGTTAAAGCTTATATAGCAAATTCTCATTTTGATGCATATTCCTTTCAGAAAAGAAAAAAAAGACGCTTGGCACTTGAAAGAAATCTTTCTTAACATAATCTTAGCCAAGTCATCCACTACTCATCCATCACCTATGCTCAACATCCGCGAGGCCAGTCTGCTAAAGCTTAACTTCTATCTACAAACCGTCATAGATTTGGTTACTAACGATCTCAATGTGCTTAATAATCAATTCATACAAACCGTCATAGATTTGGTTAATATATTGATGGACGATGAAGTTGAACAAATGTATCTGTCAATGTCTCAATCATCATCCGGTGAAGGAAACTCAACTTCCGGACAAAGAACGAAGGGGAATCGTAAAGGAGGCGGATGGATGGAGACGTGCGGCTATGGAACGACTACTTTACTCCCCAGCCTGTTTATGATGAAAAAAAATTTAGACGACGTTTCCAGATGAGCCGTTCACTATTCCTTAAAATTGTAAACGACTTATCCGGAAATTAAGGCCTTTCTCCGATTTAGAAATGCATATCCATCATACGTCAGCTGGCATACGGCGTTAGGGGTGAGCATTTCGTGGTTCGGACCCACAGGAACCTTGGACCCGACCCACGAAAACCTTGGACCCGAACCTTTTTAAATATATGGGTTTCCGGATCTAGATTTATATGAATTATCGGTTCCGGGTCGGGTCGGTTCTAAACCCACGGTTATAACATAAGAACCACAAGAACCATTTGTATTTATATTAAAAAATAAAAAATAATATTTTTTAGTCTTTTCTATTCGTTTTTACGTGTTATTGTAATCGATTTCATGAAATGTTAATAAAATATTAAAAATATTATTTATAAGAATAACAATGTAATTTTTTGAAATATTTTTCGGCTTGACGTATATACATAGATGTGATATATTATATAATATATATTATATCCAAATTTGAAGTAAATATTTATGTATGCCGCTCTAATGTGTGTGTGTATTTATGATGTATACATAAGAGACTTATATAATGCTTCGAGTGATGAGAATGACAAAACTGTTACGAAAACATAAGTCGATAAACGAAAAGTGATTTAAAAGGTTCTAGTGGGTCAGACCCTTTACCCGATCCATGAGAACCTTTAGGACCCGGAACCACATACCTTTTAAGGTTCGGTTCGTGGTTCCTAATTTCCACAATAAAAGGGTATGCGGTTCTGGTGGGTCCGGGTCGGGTTGGTTCCGGACCCTTTGCACAGCCCTATACGGCGTAGGAGCTGACAAAAATGATGAGTACGTATGAATCGGTGAAAGTATGACATTGGAATGTTTAAAATATTTTTGCAAGTATGTTATCGAACTATACTATAATGAGTACTTAAGGAATCCTAATGAAGCGGATATCATAAGGTTGTTATTGGCGTTATCGGCTCACGAAAGCCGACATGGCTTTCCAGGAATGCTTGGTACTATTGACTATTTGATTGTATGCATTGAAAACGGAAAAGTTGCCCCGTTACATTGCAGGGACATTATACTCGTGGTGAACACGGGTGCCCCATCATAATGCTCGAGGCAGTTGCATCATGTGACCTTTGGATTTGGCATGCTTTTTTGGAGTTGCAGGGTCGAAATACGACATCAACGTTATAAATCAGTCACCAATATTCAACGACATCCTAGATGGGTTTGCACCACCTTGCAATTTCACAGTGAACGGCATGGAGTACAACCAAGGATATTATCTTGCCGATGGTATTTACCCGGAATGGTCGACACTTGTAAAAAGCTTTAGTTATCCACAAGGCAATAAACTGAAATTATTTAAGAAAACACGAGTGTGACAACCGTCAAATTCCGTACAACGCATAACGTGATTTTAATCGGGCTTTTGAAGTAATTAAGATGGTTTAAAGTTAATTTGGATTAATTGGGCCGCTATGAGTCCTAGGATGTCCTTCTCGAAGTTCGTAGAAACCTCGATGCTTTTAAAGAAAGACTTCGCGTATTTAACGTTAACGAACTGACATCAGTGAAAATTTGTCAAAGTGGACTAACATAAGGCTAATGTATGTAAATACGACACGTATTTACTATTGATGCGATCGGATGTGAAATCGGCGCGGTAAACGGCCAAAAACGCAACATTTTGGAGAACGCGGAGAGGAACTGACGTGGGAATCGGACGTCAAAATGTGTGGTTTTAACCGTCATCGAACTTTCGGAACAATTATTTGTTGTAAATAATGTCACTTATTAAGTTTCGAAAGTAAATGAGTCGTTTAAATAAGCGAAACAGCGACCGACCTAACTAACGTGACCAACTCGTAGTCACTTCGATTTATTTCACACAATTATAAGCAAATAATGACCAACTCGTAGTACAGAACAATCATTTGTTGTAAAATATTCGATCATTTGTTCATCCAAATCACACACCGTAAGCTCTTACCTTCAAGAAGCAGATCAAATGCCTTGTTGATGTCTTCGAAGTTGACCTCATGTGTCACGAATTCATCAAGTTTTAGTTCCTAAAAAGATCACAAAATATTAGGATTCAAGTGAATAATACCAACATTAGAACTTAGTTGTAGTCACTTATGATAATTACTAATCTGCATCATATATCTACATTTTGACTTTTGAAGTCAAACTAGCCGCTATTTCCTCAGCTTAATTGTGTAGTCTGAAGTCTTCAATCTTGTTAATTTTTTTTAAAAAAAAAACATTAAAATTTATATCAAAATGACAGTTGAAAATGTCGATATCTTGTAATGATATCAAACCTATTTCGTACTTAGAAAAATCATGGCTTGACCACAAAAGTCAAAAGGCAAACATTGAAACAAAACATATTCTTACCTTAGCCATGTAACGTTTTATGAGGACTGGGATATCTGATTTTGGTTTGAGACCTCCAAAAAGGGCGCCAGTAAGTGTCCGTCCATTGTCAAGTACATCGTGAGAATTGAAGCTCAACGTTGCCCCCGACTGGTCATATCCCAAAACAACTGTTTTCCCCCATGCCTATAGAATTCATGCACACAGATGATGAAACTTCCATTAGTGCATACTAATATTCGCGCTTGAAAATAAGGTCAAAGCATGGAGAAAATTGTTCAAGTTTGACTTTAGCCCACTTAACATAGTATACCATATAACATGTTATTTAAGATATGGATAAAGGAACCTTTCTACAAGAAGCATAGGCTTCATGCACCAGTGTTGCTGAACCTGCACACTCAAAGCAGTAGTCTGCTCCCTGGCCAGTCATCTCGATTATTACCTGTTTCAAACAAGATCATGCTATTACAACTGCATAAAGAATTTCAAAATAAAAGGAATTTTAAAGTGACAAAACATTAAAATGAACCATACATCTTATGTTTTTTAAAGTCTTTCAACATATTCATTTTATGGGTTCCATGTATTTAAATGATGAAAGCACATATGTGCATCTCCATAGAAAGAGGAAGGGCTCAGAATGAATGTAAGTAAACAATGACAAATCCATAAACTTTTGGTACATGTGAAAATAATAGGGTTAAATCATACCGGTTAAAAAAAAACTCATGAAACAAATTATAAGAAGATTCAAATAACTAATTACCTAACACTTATATGTATCATTATTTGAAAAAGAAATTTTTATTTGATAACTTAATATCTCAATTACAAATCCATAAACGAGGGGAGCCTAATTAACTAGCACAAACCATGGCTCTAATGATTAAGTTACCTGGCTCACGCTTTTGTCCTCACAACTACGCGAGTTCACGAAATCAGTCACTCCAAATTTCTTTCCTGCCGATAAAAGAAAAGTTTGTTAAGGGGCTGTTTGGTTGATTAAATGCCAAATGGTTAAGAGGTCTTAATGGTTAAGCGCTGAATCATTAAGTTGGACCTCTTAATGGTTAGTTTTCTTGTCCCACATTAGTAGGAGAGCCTTATTAAGATTCAACCTAGTTCAGTGCTTAATGGTTCAGCAACTTCCCAAATCTTAATGGATCAGTCTTAACCATTCCATTCAGAAGCTGAAACAAACGCGCTAAATGTTAAATCATTCAGCGCTGAATGGTTCAGAGCCTTATTAAGAGGCTTACCAAACAGCCCATAAATCAAGTAAAACTCAATAAGTGCCCTCTATGATAAAGATTCAGAGCATATATTACATAAATTACCAATTTCAAACTTGTCCGGATTCACATCAACACCAATGATCCTCTTAGCTCCACATAGCCTTGCCCCCTCGGCAACCTTGAAACATAAATCATGATTGTCGTCATGAAAATGAAACTTCATACGAAATATACATGTCATGTAACTAGTGCCCATTCTCCCGTTTTATACATCATGTAATTACAATTCTATGAATATGCTATTAACGGTTGGTTTAGGAATACAACTGGCACTTCCAGATGTTTTTTGAAACTTTTGTATAATAGGTATTTCGCTACTCCTCAGTAGCAGCTAACTCTATGATACCCAAGCAAGCTTGCCGAGTCCACATGCACAGGGGTATCAATCTCATTCCTAAACAGACTACATTCATGAAATATTTGTTGTTGAATTATTAAGTCTAGTCATTAAATATATCAATTTCTTAGGAGCTTATAAGTTTAACAAATTCATCTTGAAATCATACCGCTAGCCCAATTGCACCAAGACCAAATATAGCAACTGATGTTCCAGCTTCCACGTTTGCTTTTTTCAACGCAGCACCCACCCCTGAAAGATTAATTTCTCTACATTCATGTACTAGTTGAGATCAAACTTATTTCATATCAACATGTCCTATATATTATCATAGAACACCATAATTATGTTGTTGATCTGTTTTTAATAATTATATGTACTTAGAAATTCGTATAGCTATGTGGGATTTTTTTTTTTCCTAATAAGTTGGTTTTATTTATGGTCCCCAAAATGGGGTTGAGGACAAATGTGACACCGGGTTAATAAATGAATTAAATAAAACTTTAAATACAATTTGCAGAGTTTAAAAAGAAAACAGAATTAAATTTTTGTGTCACAAACTTAGTATTTTAGAAAACATATAGAAGGAAAATATATATTTAAATAAGGTTGGAAAAGTCAAGTTTAAAAGAGAGTTGGTAAAAGACATGTATATTTAGTAATTTTCCCTTTTATAAACGTGAATTACAACTATGAAATATATTAGCCCATTCCACCTACAATTTCTTGATATTAACCCTTAGAAATATTAAGAAAAAAGTATAGAGATAAATATAATAGTAACAGAACAATTAAAAAATGGCCTACTAACCCTACTCCACTCCAAACTCAAACGGTCGTTTAAAGAACTTGGGGTATGACACAAGCTGCCCTAACCTTCAAACGTTCATTTCACGAATCCTCAAACGGTCGTTTAAAAGTAGGAGCTGTGACACAAACCAAAACCTTCAAACGACCTTTTTAAAACGGTGTGAAATTAGATTGTCAGTGACATATGTACACTAGACCCCACTAAAAAATAAAACACATATTACCGGCTGCAATTCCACAAGTAAAAAGACAAGCCCTGTCTGGCGGTGTTTCAGGATCAATTTTAGTTACATGAGCTATGTCAACCACCGTGTATTCACTAAAACTTGATATAAACACGAAGTGGTATAAAGTATCCCCATTCATGTCTGTAAACCTGCTTGTCTCCTCTCTATCAATCCATGGAGAAATACTGAAAGACAGTTTTGAACATAGATTGCTTTTCACAGACAAACAATCCGTACATTCACCGCAATCAGGCAAAAAAATTGGGATCACAGTGTCCCCTTCAACAACTTCATGTACACCTTCTCCAACACTTTCTACAACCCTTTGGAAAGAAAATGAAACCGTCATAAAATGGTTGCTTGTGCATTTTGAAATTCTAGTTACGAAATTGGATAAGTCTTACCCCATGGCTTCGTGACCAAGTATTCGGGGGAAAATTGCCGGAGGATGCTGAATCAAATAAATGATTAATTAATAATCATCAAATGATAACGAGTTTATTCAAGAGTTAGTGGATTCTTTCACGAAAAAAAGGAGATTAAATGAATGAAAAATTACCATGTCAACACTAAAAGTGTGTACACACACATCCTTATTTTTTATTCTAATAAAAGATTTCAACTTCTACCAAAAATAAAAGATTTATCTTTATCTTTATCTTTATTATACTAGTAAATAATAATATTAAATTATAATTTTCCCATTTTCTCCTATTAAATTACAATTTTCTATTTCTTCCTTCTATTAAATAATAATATTAAATCAAAATTTTCTCATTTTTCTCTTATTTAATTACAATTTATTTTCTATGCTTACAAATAACCATTTAATATATATTTACCTAACCCCGTGTAATACATAAAATTTCAACCAAAAATAAATAAAAGACAAAGTAAAATGTTATGATAAGTAAATAGGACATCGAAATTCATTTTAAACACAAATTTTGACGATCAGATGTATTAATTGATTACATTATATAAATTCAATCCGTGTAACACAATGGTTTCTAAAGATATAATTTTTTTAAATTACTTGGTCTATAAAATTAAATTCATTAAACCTGTGTAATACACAGGGTTCTAACCTACATATATATAGGAGAGGTAAGGGTACAAAGGTCATATTTCGTGAGAAGTGTAAGAAGGATTAAGAATTGATATGTAGGCTTCATTTTTTAGACTTATTCATGATGTTTTGGATTGTTTAGTCTATAATAACAACAAACATAACAACTAAAAATACAAAAAAAATTATTTTAGGCTAAAAAACTTAAAACACCATGCCAAGAATATGTGTTCTAAATTACTGTGTTTTAGCTATCTTTTAAATTCCATGGCTATAGTATTGCATTGTGTTTTAAATTATTGTCTTTGGTGTTTTTTTTAGCAAAACATCATAGCTAAATCTGAAATATGATGCCTACATGTCAATTCTAGATTCTTCTCACACTTCTCATGAACATATGACCTTTATACCCGAACATTTATCTATATGTACACATATAATTAAATTAAAAAGCTAAAACCAACATATTTTTAATCCTATTAACTTATTCTATTCAGTTTATGCCTTTATAAGAAATAAAGGCAATTCTTATTTAACCCTACTTTTCATAGACTTCAAAACTTTTAAACTTTTTTTATATATCTATATTCTAGAGTCCATTTTTGACTCATCCTCAAATTCTCATGGATTTTGAGGAACGACAATGTTTGGTGTGTAATATTTGGATAATCTTGTTAAGCAAAATTCAGAGGCGGCTAAATCTATTATCATGTTTATTATCACATATATTGGTAAATAAAAAAATATTTAAATTTCAAAGTTTAGAAAAACAATTTTGTTATCAACTTATCGCACATTCATTGAAAATTGCTCGGTTTTAAATGCTAGCTCGGTTTCTAGCTTGGTTGTAAACGAGCCGATTGACTCGGCTCAGTTCGTAAATGAGCCAAGCACAAGCAAAGATCCGCTCGGATCGGCTCATGAACGGTATATCCATCACACTTGATATTCATCTCTCTATATTATTTTATAACCACATTGTGCTAGTGAAAAAATGTTATTTGATTTCGATCTATAATGTCACAACTTTGTAACTGTACCTGGGATTTCCAAAAGGTAACATCTATCGGACAAACAGAAGTGCATATGATCTTGATCCGAACTTCCCGAGCTTTTGGTGCTGCCACCATCACTTCTTCTATCACCAGAGGCTCCCCAGGGTTTCTAGCAATGGCCGCTAAAATAATAATAATAATAATAATAAACTTATATGGTTTTTAATGCAATCTAATAGTTTGACATGATGAACATGCATGTTTGAAGCATAGGTTGAAGAGATTACCTTTGCAACGAATAGGTTTGCCGACAGTGTTGATGGAGCTTTTTTCGGCCATACTCAATGACAGCTATGTGATTTTTTTTTTTTTTTTTTTGAGAGTGACAAATAGAATAGAGGTGTTTATTGTAGCATTGATAAGTAACGAGTTTTATGGTGGTGCTGTTAGTATAGTTGAGAAATAGGACCCGGCTGGAGTCGGTGGTAGCTACAAGGTGGTACGTGCGACACGTCGATACCAAAAATAAATTGATATTCATCACATATCTAGTTGAGTTGAGATAAACGTGATCCAAAGGGTAATTATTCGATAGTCTGTTAGACTATATAGTCTGCCTCCTTTTTCCCCCAACTCCTTCAATAGCCACATCAGCGCCACATCATTTCCCTCATTTTCTCCCCTAAAGTTTAGAAATGGTATTCCCCCAATCCTCCTTCATTTTTTATTACTTAGAGTTTGATTAAAATAAATAAAAAAAAAAATAAGCCTATGAAAATGCTCGGTGGCAACGGTGGGATTTCCCCGTTTTCCTCGAAATTAAATCGGGGGGGGGGGGGGAGGGTGTTTTGTTTGGGTGCCGATGCCACGTAAGGTCCCCGAGTTGGTTCACCGAAGGCACACCAAACAGCCTTATAATGTTATTATCTTGTTCGTTATATTTATCACTTTTATTATATCGTATTGCATCGATCATATTGTATACTAGTTTATACCTCGGCAGCGTCCCATGATAAATAAATCAAATATTAAGTAGACAAATATGTGTACCATAAAAGGAATAAGGCGTTTTTTTTTTCAGATTTTATTTATTTATTTATTTATTTTTTGTAAATGATCATAAAATCTACTTCTAATTCTAAGTGTGCATCTCTTGCTGGAGTGAAGTCTCTATGCCTAGACATGATTAATGAATTAACTGCACACATTTTGTTTTTCTTGTATGAACAAAAATCCACTAAAAAGTCATTTTTTTCGTTTTTTTGGATAGCACTATGGTACTCGTTGGAAAGATAATAAAACGCTCGTCAATTTGGTGTATTTTTTTTTAAAATCTCGTATGTAGCAGTTATTAGCGTTTAAAAATTGTGGGGGGGGGGGGAGGGGGGCATGAGAGAGAAATTTTTTTTAGGGAAACTAGTGGGAATGCCCGCGCGTTGCTGAGGGTGCATTTATTTTGTTGGCTCATAGTTGTTGGAGGTTTGTGGTGTGTGTAGTGTTTTTGAGTGATTTACTATGGTGTCATGAAGCATGTAGGAAGCAACAAAACATAGTATTTAAAACAACAAAACATAGTATTTAAAACAACACATAGTATTTAGTTATAAATTATTTTGTGCATGTTAGTTCTTGAGTGCCGTGAATAAGTTTGTATCTCTACTTCGCGACCTTTGACATGGTCAGTTTTGCTGCCAAATCTCTTTCAAGTTTACTAAATTTATCCTTGAGTAGGTTTTGCTATAATGAACAAAAGAAAGTAGATATTCTAGAAGGAGATTTTAGAACACTAACCAATTATTATGAATTAATTAAAAAATTAAACATCCCAATAAAGTATAAACTACGGATGATAAGATTGATGAAAGAACTATAATGAGGTAAACCCCAACCAATTGGAGTAAAAAATTAGGCAACCTCTGAGCCTCATAATACATAATCCAGTTATATCACTAACCTTATAAACCAACTGGGGTAGCCCAGTTGGCCACTCCAATGACGAATTGGAAACACAACCGTAAGGTCGTGGGTTCGATTCTGAGGGGGGGAGGGTTTATCCACATTTAGTGGGGTTTCCGCCCGGGTTGCCAGTTTCCGGGCCACGTGCGTAGATGGGCTGAGACGGTCTGGCCGGCCTCTCTCTCAGGGCTGAATGCCCACTGCGAGGTTCGACCCCGGGGCTGGAAGTATTCACCCCAAGCGGTCTACCGCTGGGACGCCGTCCAAAAAAAAAAAAAAACAAAACAAAACATAGTAACACCATGAAATTTAGAACACTATGCCTAAAAAAATTTAAAACACCGTGTCTTGATTTCCTATTTACACTTTTTAGGCAAAATTGACTTTTAGCTTATCCTTGCACTATATGTGTGTATGATATAATATCCATCATAATAGTATACAAATATTGATATGTTCATATATAGTTTTAGGTATGTTTTCATTTAAGTTATGTTTAGTTCATTATTATTTTTATTAGCATTATTATTAGGAGTAGTTTAGTGAGATTATTTTAAGGTATCAGGATTATTATTATTGTTAGGGGTGGGTACTGGGTAGCCCAGCCTTATTTAGGCATGGACTGATAAAGAGGTGAGTTACTTAAACTGTAATAATAATTAGTTAGGTGTACTATTACCTAACCTAGGGTTGTATAATTGGATCAGGACCTCGAGATAGTACCTGGTTGTATTAGCGTTGTCAGCTGCGAAATGACTGATAAAGAGGTGAGTTACTTAAACTATTTTTAAAACCTGATACTTGCTCGTAAAATTGTTTTGATGGTGATTGATCATGTATATGCATCGAACCATAGGTGCGTGGCATCCAGTGTGTTATATATGTTATAATGATCATTATATTTGCAAGGCGTGGACATATACTTACAGGCCTTGTTACGGGTTTTGAGGCTGTAGGTGTGAATATATAATGCTTAGTCTGGATTATGATTATGGTGACATGCAAGGAGCTCATACTTGATCAATAAAA
The DNA here is from genome assembly GCA_032199755.1 of Ambrosia artemisiifolia. Lineage (NCBI taxonomy): Eukaryota > Viridiplantae > Streptophyta > Magnoliopsida > Asterales > Asteraceae > Ambrosia > Ambrosia artemisiifolia. The sequence goes on along the minus strand of CM063518.1, from coordinate 12,965,492 downwards.
TGTTTATGTGGTTGTTTTAATGATGAGTCGGTTTATGTGGCTCACCAGCTTTGTGCTGACATATTTTTATTACTTGAGCATGTATCTCAGGTTGAGGAAATAAGGACAGGGGGCTAATAGCTGAGTGTTGGAAGACTGTAGATGTTTGTCGTTTTATCATTAAGCTATGTGTAGCTTTAGTGTACTTTTATTATTTTGGCTTGTAATAAGTACTTAAGTTATGTAAAGAGATTACGTTTCCGCTTTAAGTTTGTGCCAACTGGTCACTATAAGTGCCCCCGCCTGGGCGGGGTGTGACAAGTTGGTATCAGAGCATTAGTTTAAGAGATTTAGGTACTCATTGAAGTATCTAGACTTAAACTAGGAGTAGTAAGCCAAGTGGAAGTGCCAGTCTTAGTAGGCAGAGGCTAGTATAATAGAAGATATATATGATGGGTATGCCGAACTTTATGATGGAAGACCATATGATAGTTGGGAGTATCATGGTGTGTATCATAGTTGGCTTTCATACCCGTCCAGTATGAAGGTTAATGAATGATACCGCTACGATCTCGCAAACATCATATTATACTGAAATTAGGAAATAGTAGGCAGAGTTTTAAGAATGTGGTTGAGCTCTAGTACTTTGCTACTAGAACTTGTGTGTGTGTGTGTGTGTTTGTGTGTATATATATAGTGTATCTATGGGAGCATATCATGCTAAAATCAACAAATAGCACGTATGGATTTAACAATGCATATGGCTTTTGGGATTATGGCAGTAAACTTGTATAAAGGTTTTGGCTATGTGAGCATATTGTGTTTACTATGTTTCTATCTGTTTTCTTGTGTGGCAATGATTGATAGGATAATAAGAGTTGATTTTACGTGTCCGACATAACTAGTGGAGTTTGTATACATAGTCTAGCTATACGAGCGTATGTCTCAAAGTATGCCAACGGTTTATGTGTAGCAGATATGAGTGTGCATATTTGGGGGTGATGAATGAAACCATAGTGTACGTAAAGCAGATAAGGCGATATAAGGCCTGAATATAATACCCTAGACATGTTAGTTGTGTAATCAAGCAAAGAACTTACCCGAATCTGGTATCTACACCTTCCCATGATAGTTAATTAGAACCAGGTTTGGAAGTAATCCGAAGGCAGATTGTAATGGAGTAAGGATGGCGTTTGAAGCCAACATTTCTTTTTCTTAACTGGATGACTTATAAAACTCTTTTAGGAGTTTAGTCAAGAATCTCAAAGCTTCATTAGTTGAGGAACCTTCGGAAAAGGGTAATAGTGTATCAATGGTTAGTGTTCAATCAACCAAGTGTACGTACAAGGATGGTAGGCCTTGCAAGCTGAGGCATTAGAAACGCAACTATCACTTTTGGGGTACGTTAGAAGAAAATCCTAGATGTTATTATTAAGAGTAAATGGGATAATAATCAGGATTAGCGGAGATCCAATTTTAGGGATTATAAAGGGAGACCTGGAACCGCACCTCAATGCCCAACGCGTGGAAAATGACATTCTTGTCCATGTCATTAGTCAGTTTATAGAAACTCTAAGAAAGCCAAACATACCCATCATTATTGTATAGGGCCCCGTAAGTGTTTTTGACATTTTAAGGATTCTTGCCTTAAAAAAAGAATGAAGAACCCGATGGAGGAAGGTGTAGAGCTTTTGATATAAAGAATGAAGAATCCATAGGAACCTTGACGTGGTAATGAGTTGATACTATTAAACAACTTCTATGCTAAGATACTTTTTGGTACTGGTGTTGATAAAAGTTTGGTATGTGAATCTTTTGGAGTTTCGTTTAACTAGGTTCTCTACAAGTTAGATAAACCATTTATAGTAATAGTTGCAAATGGAAGGGAATAAGAAATTGGGAGCTATATGAAGGGTTGTATCATCTTAATTAGTAAATACCTCGATACCTATAGACTTACTATCAATGAAACTTGGATTGGTGGATATAGTACTAGGGATGGATTGGTTAGCATGCCAAACTCGTATATTGGGTGATACGAAGCAAATTCGAATCAAGGACCCGAAAAGGAAACCTTTGATAACTCGAAGGGAAAAACCTAGCAAACCCATAAGTTTCAGTATGAAGATAAAGGCAATTAAGTGTATCCGAAAGGTCAACTAGATTAACCAGCAAATGCACCAGAGACTAAGGAAGATAAGAATATAATGGATGTTCCAGTAGTAGTCAAATTTCATGAGGTATTCCCTAAAGGTCATTCTAGACTATCAGCCGATAGAAAAAAATTGAATTCAGAATCGACTTGACCCCGGGAGCAACCCGTATTGCTAGAGCCATTTACTGTCTTACCTTGACTTTCAATGGAGGAATTAAGAAACCAAATGTTGGAGTTACTGGATAAGGTTTTATATATTCTAGCACGTCGACATGGGTCGTTGTCAGGACACGATACGAGATGTAGTGGTTGATACCCATAGCCAGGAGGTTAGGACACGATATGATGCGATCATTGTGAGGTGTAAGTAATGCCATAAGACTAACATATCTGTAGTATTCGTAGATCTCATTAATTTAGTTGTAAGACAAACGCGTCATAATAAACTTCATGCATCTAGTAGTGGTGTTAAGGTAAATCTCTTACGCTAAATTAAGAATGCAATGATAAGCTTTAATGGAAAACCATATCAAGAAGGAAGCAATGGTTGGTAGCCCAGATTATTGAGATGATAGTACATTAAGTTTTGTTAATTGAATATGAGATTCTTAATTTTGACGGGTTATGGAATATAATACCAGAGGAAGCTCATAAGTCAAAATACATCGTATACCCTAGTAGCAATAAAAAGGTAGGATTTAAGAAACGGTTATTGTTGGCTAGGAATAAAAAGCTATATCACAAGACGAATAGAGAAATATCTTACCTACCTAAAAGTCAAGACAGAGCATCTAAAACCATTTGACTAAATACAGGAACCTGAAATCGCATGAAGAAAACGAGAGATGATAATAATGGACTTTGTTTCTAAGCTTCTAAGATCGAGTTATGGGCACAAATTAGGTAATAATTGATAGGTTCGCCAAATCTACACATTTTGCCTATCCTTGAGGACAAATGGAATGTAAGTCGAGTCTTATACTAAATAAATTGTTTTATGATACACTGCGTTTACATGAGCTATATACAAGGGAGAGATTTGTTCTCCTTAGGATTTGGGCAAGGTTCTAGAAAAAGATGAGAACTTAAATATATCTGAGATAGTGGGCAAAATGAATGCACCAATCAAGCTTTAGAAGGTATACCACGCGCATACATAATAAACTTTAGTAGTAGTAAGGACGATCATCTAACATTAATCAAACCTTCGTACAATAATAGCTACCACGCCAATACTATGGCAACATCATATGAATCCTATATGGGAAGAAATGTAGAACGCCTATCTTCTGGACTAAAGGATGCGACAGCTTATCTAGACATGGAGCTTATATGAAACAACTGATAAAGAAGTGATGTCATTAAACGATAAAACAAATATTAGAATATGGGCACATAGAAACAATGAAATATTACATAGAAAGTGATGACGAGACGAAGAGATCTTCACCTCATTTGTTTAACGTTGACAGGTTTCGAGGACGAAACCTAATTTAAGGGGAGGTATATTTGTAACATACTGTTTTTGTTATATAAATAAATGTTTTGGTTCATGTTTATTAGTGAATGAAACAGGTCATTGATCGATAATACGGATCAATAACATGTAGATGAATATTTGTGTATTTAAAATTAGTTAACGAGTAAGTGACGGATAATATGATTATTTGAGATGTGAGATCTAGGCGATTAATTACTATTATAGGAGACTGTTTTAGTAACAATATAATATTATATTATATTATATTTGATCCTACTCCGTTTTTAATAAAACTTAGGTCAAAACATAGAGAATAATAAGCGTGTCTCAACAGTATATTCGTATTTTGTAAAGCGTTATAGTTTAGAAGTTACACGAGAAAAACAGGTGAAGCAGCTGAATTAATAATAATAATTTATTAATAATATATAAAACTTACGATTTATAAATGTATGCTGAGGCGAAGCAATCAAGCAAGCTAGCATGTCAACCAAGCAGGCTAACATATCACTTAGAGGGTGTTTGGGATTGAGTTTCATACCAACTTATTGACTTATTAGCTTTTTGAAAAAGCTAATAAGTCAATAAGCTGTTTGTGTAATCCAAAAGCACTTTCTGTTTTGACTTTTGGCTTTTAGCTTTTTAAGGGTGGAAAAGATGTTTTGAAAAGTTAGAAATCCTAGCTTTTGGCTTTTGACTTTTGACTTTTGGAAAAAAATTACAAATTTATCACCCATACAACCAATATTCACAATAAGTTAAGCGAAACACTTAAAAAAATAACAATCTATTGACTTTTTGATGTTTCCTATTCCAAAAGCTAATCCAAACACTTTTTTTAAAACTCCTTTTCAAAAAGTCATAAGCCAATAAACACTTTTGACCAAAAGCACTTTTACATTTCCAAACTCAATCCCAAACACCCTCTTAGTCCCACATCGCATCAGGAGAAATTTATCACCTCAACTCACGTTTATAAATAGAAGTAGCTATGAGAAATTTAGAGTATTAGTTTCTATTTTGGGAAGCTCTAGTATATAGAGTATCCCAAGCCTACGATACTCCGTTGGGTGTTGTTACTAGTCATTTTTAGAGCATGAGTAGAAGCACGAGTAGGTGAGGCTCTACATCAACTGGCCATATTTAGTTTTGAGGTATGTTTTTGTTTAAGTTATGTTTAGTTCATTATTATTTTTATTAGCAGTATTATTAGGAGTAGTTTAGTGATATTATTTTTAGGTATTAGGTTTATTATTATTATTAGGGGTGGGTACTGGGTAGCCTAGCCTTAGTTAGGCATGGACTGGTCATCCATGCTTAAACAAGGTAGCGCTAACCAATATCTATCTGTAATAATAATTAATTAGGTGTACTATTACCTAACCTAGGGTTGTATAATTGGATCAGGATTCAGGACCTTGATATAGTACCAGGTTGTATTAGTGTTGTCAGCTGCGAAATGACTGATAAAGAGGTGAGTTACTTAAACTATCTTCAAAACCTGATACTTGCTCGTAAAATTGTTTTGATGGTGATTGATCACGTATATGCATCGAACCATAGGTGTGTGGCATCCAGAGTGTTATATATGTTATAATGATCATTATATTTTCCAGGCGTGGACATACACTTACAGGCTTGTTACGGGTTTTGAGGCTGTAGGTGTGAATAATGCTTAGTCCGGATTGTGATTATGGTGACATGTAAGGAGCTCATTTGATCAATAAAATGTTAATGTGGTTGTTTTAATGATGAGTCGGTTTATGTGGCTTACCAGCTTTGTGCTGACGTTTTTTTATTACTTGAGCATGTATCTCAGGTTAAGAAAATAAGGACATGGGGCTAATAGCTGAGCGTTGGAAGACTGTAGATGTTTGTCATGTTATCATTAAGCTATGTATAGCTTTGGTGTACTTTTGTTATTTTGGCTTGTAATAAGTACTTAAGTTATGTAATGAGATTACGTTTCCGCTTTAAGTTTGCATCAACTGGTCACTATAAATGCCCCGGCCTGGGCGGGGTGTGACACCTGTCAACATGTTGTTGAAGCAAAAAAATCAAGCTTAATATGATTGAAAAACGCACATTAAATTATGTTTTCGTGGTTTGAAACTTGAAAACAGGAAACATGAACTTACAAGAGCAAGAGCTTCAAATAGAACAACATGAGAAGCATTGTTTTTAATAACATTTTTCACCACATCTGTTCCCATGAGTATTCGTTGTAGAACCTAACCATTAAAAATAAGTTCAATTAGTTTGACTAGTCTTATCTTATCTAAAACTTAACATAGAGAGAGTGAGAGAGAAAAAATCCTACTAATATATATGCTAACCAATGCGATCAGCGAAACCATACCTGAGCTATGATGGGTTTACAGTTAGTAATGGTATATAAGTAACTTTACTCTTAATCAGTTTTGATGTAGCTCCTAACAAACTGATATTTCAGTTCATTCCAACTTGAATCAGTTTTGCTTCGTGTATGACAGATTGACAGCCACCATTTCTCTTGGTGCCATTGTAGTCGCTTTTGAAAAAAAATCGACCCCTCAGCCTCATGTCACGCCTTGCCAAAGTTTCGAGTCGTTATACCAAAATGCTGGAACACGAAGGGCACAAAACACTCTAGAATGGGCTGGGAAATCCTTCACAAAAATCACCAGCAATGAACGTTCTAGATCACCCTTGAAGGTGCCTAAAATATCCAAGATATTTACCAAGAAAACTCTAGATAAATGAGTCAAAGATATTAGTACGGAACATTCTAGATATGGAACCATCTAGACATTTTTCTACTAGTATAAATAGGTGTGTCATGTATCATTTGAAGGCAACCAAGCTCACTTGTAAAACAAGCTTTGTAACCTTTGTTCTAGTAATATAATACATCTTTCCTTGTAGACTTGTGACTCAATTGCTACAAACCAAAACTTCCGCTGCCAAACACAATCAACTCGATACTAAGGCTTAATTTAGAACCAATCTAAGTGCCACACGTGAGTCAAAAGTGTTGCTCCGTGACACTCAGTTGCCACTATCCCTTGATTAACATACCAGAACTCCATGTTTTTAACCATCCAATATTTTCTGCAAAAAAATAATTATTAGAATTTGATCATCGAGTTTTGTATGAATGAACATAGTAACACGCTATAAACAGTTAAAGTGTTGAACACTAACCAGAAGCATGGACGCAATTCCAAGGATCAATTTAGCAAGACATACGAACGATCACAGTAACACGTCTAAATTGCTCTGTAAATGCTGAACCACGACTGCTGCTCGACCCCTTTGATTCACAACACCAAACGCCCTTTGATCTTCTTTTGATTGGCTGTTAGCAACAACTTTCACCCCATCGGTTTTACTCGGTTCTCCCCAGAACCCGAGCTGCACTCTACTTCTCTCAGTTTCCTCTTCAGGCTAAAACATAGTTGCATAATTTCTACCTGGAATTCAATAAAAAAATGGGAATTCAATAAAATTGACTAATATACGTTAAACTTATAAGCTATATAAACTAGTGGGAATGCCCGCGCGTTGCGGCGGGTGCGTCTGTTTAGTCGCCTCGTAGTTTTTATTAGGGCTTGTTGTGTGTGTATGACATTTGTGAGTTATTCTTTATGGTGACATGAAGTAAGTGGGAAATAAAAGCATACAAAATTATGAAGTGGATAATTAGAGACTTATAATTTGGTTCAACCACAAACTACAAATGATTTATTATGTTTAGCTGGAGATCCTTTGAAATATAGTAAAATGTAAAGGAATTACAAATATTGTCGGTACAATTAATGTTGGATGCATTTAGTTGTTAACATCATAAAACTAAAGCTTATGCATATAAAGGCAGTAACACACAAATTAGGAAACAACAAATTTAATAATAATCCAACACTTAAATATATACCGTTTTGGTAAATAGACAACTTTCCATGTTTACTTCTCTCAACCCTATGTAATTATGTTGCATAATTTGGAGGCTTATTATGCAAAATTGGTATGTTTGACTCTTAGGAGTCAAATGAATTGGATCATAGTTTAACAACTCATGAGAATTTTCAAGTGATACGGATGCATGTACTAAATTATGTTTCAAACAAAGATGTACCAATTTGAAGCTAAAATATTAAATCACATGATGAGATTCTTAAAACCATGAAAGTTGACTTTCAAGGTCAAACAAATAACTATCCAACATCTATAGCATATCAAACTGTATCTAAAACCTACTGACAACCAAACTTTATACAAAAAAAAAACTCTACTTTGGAGTAGGAACATAAGTTTAACCATTTGACTTAATAGAAACCCGAGTCTTCTTCTCCAAGAAAGTAGGCTTAGAAGAAACAAAATCAGCACCCTCCTTGTTTCATCCCAATTGTTAGTACTGTTTATTAATTCTTTTGACTATAATATAAAAAAGATTGATGCTTTGATTGTTTATCTAAATAGATTATGGTGTTTATGATTTGGGTATGATATGTGATGAACTGACGATCAAGATTCTTATATTTTTGATTTTTCATCGTCATTTATCATTACTTTGTAACTTACTGTTCAAGCGGAAAGAACATAGTTGGGTCCCATTTTTTATAGTTGCCTCAAATGAACTCTTGTCAAGCGTATGATCAAGCAAAGGTGAAACATTAAATAATGTTATACGATTATTGACCTGAAAATGATAACAAATACAATGATTTAACAAGAAAGAAAACTAACATGACAGGTTGAAAGTCATCAAAAGTGCATATAAATGCATAGAGAATGTTAGCATATTAATAATAAATCTAAAAATAATAGAGAAAATATGATTGTGGGTTGGTACATTATTTAAGTGCTTTGATCCGTTACCCAACCCGCCCATTACACCTCTAAATTTGTTTTATCAGGGCAATTTTAAAGGAAAACCTGTACATTAAGTCCGACAATAATTTTGGAGGCAAGACCATCTCTAACATCAAAAACTCTGGGGGTAAGAAGGGGTTATCACCAAGAACTACACATTATCAAAAAAACCAGTACATATAAATCGATCCATAGATAAAAATATCCCTACACTTGTTTAGAAGTGATTGCATCACTAAAAAGATAGTGGACCGGTTTGACCCAAAACGGATAAGACTCTAAGATTGAAGAGGAAACGCGATTTCCGTCAAAAGAATAGAATATTGGTGCTCCTATCATGCAAATGGTCAAAGGTTCATAGACTTTGGGGTAGTTGAACATATGAACATAAAAAGATGAGTGATCTGATTTCCGATATATGAAAACAGAAGAATAAATATGCTTCAACCTATAAATAATGGGCAAACTGCATGAAATAAAAAAGAACTATACTTATGTACGCAATTTTAGCAATTTTAGAAAGCTCTGCCAATACTACGGGTTATGCAAAGAAAATGCCATTTTTTTTACCATCAAGGCTGATAAAATTGTAACACATTGGCGTTTATGCTAAGCATTCAATATCGGTGGGATAGCGGTGGGATATCGGTGGGATATCGGTTATCGGACCCTCACCGATATTCGGTGTCAAATATCGGTACCGATATTATCGGTGATATTTGCCGATATCCCACCGATATTTTGATTCTCATATATCGGTTATAGCGCCGCATTTCCAGGTTTTGCTTTTTTATAGGCTAAATTACAATAAAAGCCAATAATAATCATTTTTTTGGAATAAGCTCATAAATATTAAGAGCCCAACTACCCAAAAACACTCCCAAAACCCTAAATTGGACAGATTTGTCTGTCCTTCGGCTTCTACCATTCGTCTGTGACTGCCATCAAATCTGTAAATATTATATATTATTATGTTTTAGGTTATATATAGATAACATATCAAATATTGACACTTTGGAGTCTTGACTTTTGATATTACTATTAGTAATTTAGTATTATATACGACTATGTTTAGGTTTTATATGATGTTAATATATAAATATTAAAATTCTACATGATACTAAAATTACCGATATCCCGCCGATATCCCACCGCGATAACCTATATATCAAATATCGGCCCTTGACCGATATTCGATTTCCCACCGCATTAACTGCTTAGCGTTTATGATAAATAACCTGCAAAAGATAAAGGAAATAGAAAACAACTAAATTACATAATTTATCGTCCATGAAAAACTGGTATTGATATAGATGAAACACTAAAGCGAAAACATTCGCGATTTCTATGGACAATGTAAGCCACTATAGAAAACATAATGTAAAAACATATATAATTATTTTATACAAACATCCGTTTTACCTCAAGTAATAGCCTATCATTTGCAAGAGCAACATACATCCTTTGTATAAGAGATAGAACAAACATTACAAAAAGTTGGTACGGTGATTTTATGGTTGAGAGAATTTTGTAACTCACTCTCATCAAATTGAAACATTAATATTTCATCAATTGATCATTGATGTCAAAAACCTTTGGTTTGAAGGTAACCACTATTGTGGGGTAGGGAGGGAAATTAAGGGTACTAATGTAAATTTATTTTGTTATTGTAAAGGAGGAGGATTGTGAAATGTCTATATTACCCTTCAAAGTGTCTTAATTGTCCATAATATCCCTATAATACCCTTATGAAATAAGCTTTATTCTCTTATACTTGTTGCTTTAAAAATTGTACCAATGTCAAAATTCCAATATGGTACATCACTCCTCCTTTATAATGTATTATAGATATAGATTATAGATGTATGAATTTAACTCACTTCCAAAATCATCAACTTCATAAAAAATATTTCTGAAGTTCACAACATATAGTAGAAAATGGAAAAGTGATGCTATTTATTAATTTTTAGCGATAGGCGCCTACACGCCTAGGCGAATCAAAAGCCTTAGCCCCTAAGCGAATAAACACGTATGTGCCTAAGTGAATACGCACCTAACCGAATCAAACGACTAAGCGCGTATTTGCCTTGGCAACGCATGTTATGGGCGTGTTCGCGCAAATAAAGTAGTCCGAATTAATAATTACTTTGTTATTCATTTATATATTTTATAAAAAAATCATGATATCTTTTATTGACCGAAAGTTTGTCACAAACAGTTCTTATAAATGAGCATTTTTTTTGTTAAAAAAAATATTATAGTGAAAACAAACAGAAGAAAAGCCTTAATATGGAGGACACCGTCATAATCAACGCATTTCATCTTCACATCTGCATGAATTTTCAATGGTTGTGGGGTCATACGCCTTCTGATGTTTCTAACCAGAGCCTCTTTTATATCCTCTGAAATCGCGGGAACCAGCTTAGTCACCTACAAAATGAGAAAAGTTAAATGCTATTTACTATGAACAGCATGATTAAACGTAAAAACTAAAAGGCTTGCATAATTAGTTACCTCCTTCCCATCTGGACCAATTTTCTAACCTCATGAGTGAGTGACTGATGTGTTGGTGGAAATACCTTCGTAATATGCTAGTTTTGTATATATTTTAGTGTTTGATAAGTCTATTTTAGGTTTACTTTATTGTATATTATCTAAAACTAGTGAGATTGCCCGCGCGTTGCCGCGGGTTGTGCTATTTTGCCACATATATAGGATAGTAAAAACATGTTCACCTAATGGCCTCACGATTACGTATAATTTGACTCAAATGTGATCTAGTGAATGACGTTTTAGCACCGCTTAACTGCATGAACATTCACATTGGACACTCAGCACTACATTTCTAAATACTACTTAAAGTACAAATAATCCAACAGAAGACAACAACAATTTATAACCCTGTACAACTCTTATTTTTAACCTGGATCAACAAAATTTATAAATGATCGAATGTAACAAATATTTAAATGCTCGACCACCTAAACTATATATTCAAAAGTAGGGGTTTTCATAGTCCGGTTTTTCGCGGTTTTTTAGTCAAACCGTGAACCAAAACATTAGTAACATTTGTTTTTTTTTAAACCAAAACCAAACCATAGAATAATTAAACCAAACCAAACCATTATAGTGACGGTTTGGTTTCATGGTTTGGGCTCGTTAGATCTTTTTATTAAAATAAGGTATGAGATATATAAGTAAATTCTTCCAAAATTTCATAGTCTTGGTTTTTTTATCAGGTTCTTTGAGAGTGTTGGGCTCGTGAAAGTTTTCATAATTTGCATACTCCTTTGTATCTCCATCTGAAGGTGGTAACACATCAAAAACAATGATATCTAAGAGCTTGGTGTCAAAAGGATCTTCTAATAAAGCCAAAAATCCCGGCTTTAATACTGCCCAATCTAGATGACAAGTAGCTAGATATGTTTTGCAGAATCAATTTACTGTTGGAAAAATGCATGAACCAAATGACAAATTAAATGTACCTAAATCACTTGTTAATATAGATATTTGGTCTGGTAAACATGTGTATAACATTGTATACTAAATCTCATCTCAAATACAACAATGTATCATGAAATGCCACAGTCAAAATTGACACAAAAATGCAAGCACATTTGCACAGGTATGATAACACGATCATTTAAAAAAAGACAAATGAATACCTACAGAGACAACCCGAAACAAATCCAGACCTATAGCGAAATCAAAAAGTAAAAGATGGCTCCTGCAAAATAAAAAAAAACGAAATCAAGCAACAATTAAGTAAACTATCAAGTAATGCATGTAGAACTTTCACGTTATAGTTATCATCAAAGCAGGCTCGTGACGCGTCGATGCCACACGACGCATGATGTTACCAGTAAGAACAGCAACAAAGAAAGGGCTTAATACATATTAACAGTAGGAAAGTTACATGAAATCAATTAAAAAGACACATATCCAAGGTCAACCTTAAAACATGAGTAAACAACACTAAAGAATAAAGATCACTCCTAAAATCAATTAGTAAATAAAAATTTTAATTACATGTTACATATAAGCAAATGATATAATACATATTAACATCTGGAAAAGTACCTAAAATCAAATAGAATACACATAACAGTATGAACCGTGTTTGTAGAAAACATTAAAAATGCATAACCACGGGTCGAGTCGCTTGGGAATCTTTTAAAAGTGGAAGTGGGGAATGGTAATAATACTCTTTTTTGGGTGGACCATTGGTTGTACGGGTCAAGTATCAGGGACTTGTTTCCACACATCTACTACATTGCTAAGAATAAAAATGCTAAGGTGGTAGATTGCTACACGCGAACAGGTGACTTCTTAGAATGGAGATGGGAATGGAAGAGGGATCCAAGGAGTGACTCTGAATGGGGCCAAATTGGGCAGCTCGTGAGATCCCTTTTAGAGGTAAAATTGCAAGGAGGCATAGATAAATGGAGATGGGTCAATGAGGATGGGAACATCTTTTCTGTGGCTCTTTTAGAAAGGATATTATGGGAAGAATGAACAGCAGCCTACAACAAGACACCTTCACTTGGAACAAGTGGATCTTGCCAAAGATAAATTATTTTGTGTGGCGTGCTATGTACAACAGGACACCTACAAAGGAGGCTATGGCTAAACGAGGGGTCCATGTTAATGGTGATGGTTGCTGGAGATGCGAGTGTGCGCAGGAGACTACCGATCACTTACTCGTTTCATGTCTTTATGCTCGTATGGTGTGGTGGCACATTCTTGTGTGGATTAAAATTCCGATTCCTACGGAGTTTGTTTCAGTCCATCTGATGGTTTTTCTCAGACGGAATCTTCATGACTTTGTGATGGATTTTGAAGGTGCGAAACGAGGTGGCGTTTAACAACAACAACATTCCAGTGGGGACCCTTGTGGATAGAATCAAAGAAGAGTATTTTCTGTCGATTAGGCATAGATCGCAACTTTGTTCTTTAGATTGGATGAGATGGAGTGATTTTTGCCTAAATGATGTAATCACTTAACTTTGTTTTGTGGGCTTCCAGTATTTTGCTGGTCCCCTTGGTTTTTTCTATTGAAAAGCTGCTGTTCAAAAAAAACCTATTGATGTGATGTAATAAAACAAAAAACACTAAAGAAAAAAGATCATTCCTAAATGATGAGTAAACAAAAATAAAGAATACCAAGCATCACACACACAATGGGTCAAGAACCATATAGTTGAAACAATCGGCTCTCCAAATTGCCATACATTCCCACATTCCCCATGTTTAACTTGTATGACACATACAATGTGTGAAGCACCATATAATCAAAGCAATTGGCATCTAAACATGAGCAGACAATTGTGAAGAATAAAAATACGGCCTAAATGATGAGTAACCAGTAGTAAAGAGTAACAAACATGAGAATTGTTTCTACAAGTTCTCATATGTTCCCACATTCCCTGAGTTTAACTTCTATGGAATTTGGTCACTTATACCCAAAAAAAGCATGGTTTTAAAATTCAAGAAAACAATTTTGTGTTCAAAACTCACTGGCTTTTTATCAATAAGCATCTGGTATACGTATATTCAACATAATAAGTTAGTGATTTAGGAATTACCATATTTAACCTTAAGAATTCAAATAGAGAACCAAATCGATACCAAATGTTGTCTTTCGCTGGTTGAATGAGATTGGGGTCGGTGGTTTAACAACACCCACAAAAAATCTAACATCACCCTACAACAACTGCATTACCAGAAGAAAGTAAAAATAATGACATTACAATTCAACAGACTAACAAACAATAACTCAAAATATAAAAGAGATGATTTCGGCCATCCTAACCTTAAATTGCTTTTTGCAACTCTCAATTATCTTCAATAAGCATATCAATTGACTGTCCGTGCATTCAATTATGATAGACAAAAATTAATTTAAGGCTTACCACTCTTCAATGCTTTTCAAATTTGATGACGAACCGATGTGATGAACTGTTCTGCCTTATCACTGATCAACACCACCTTTGACTATCGAGTTTCAAGCAGCGCCAAAGACCATCATCTCCGACTGCGGTTTAGCCAAAGTTAACCATCGCTTCTAAAAAAAAAAAAACCTCAACCAATCAAGTTATTCAATGAATTTAATACATATTCAAACTATAGAAACATAAAATTAGGTTTTGCAAAAAAACATATTGAAGAAACAATAGGTAACACGGAGATTACGAGTAATCTACGTGGGGTGAATACCTATGTTCGTCAGGATTAATCCTTTACCCAAACCGTGTGGTTAAACCCTAGTGATGATAATATGAGTGTGTGTGTGGTGAAAGTAAACAAGAACACGAGATGTAAGTGGTTCGGTCAAGTAATGACCTACGTCCACCGTAAGTAGCCGGAATATTATTAATATGAGAACACAAAGAGTTACAAGTGAGAGTGTTCTAGGCTAGAAGTAATTATTTTTCGATGCCTTAGCAAGGAGAGGTCTTCTTGTATTTATAGGAGAACTCATGGGCATGGTCGAGGGGCCCATGAGTAGTCCTTCTTTATTGGGCTTGGTCCAGGCCCAAGTCCAAAGTCCTCCTGGAATTGGCGGGAGAATACAGACACTGTTCATGACGTCATTTTGGCAGCATGGTTGTTGCTCAAGGCGGACACGTGGCATGCTTTGGTTGGCAGACGGCGCACTTGTCCTTGCTACAGTCGTTGACCATGCTCCTGACATCAGTAAGGGATGTCTGCTGTCACTGTAGACGCTGGTATGGTGGAAGCATGGCTGCAGACATGCTGCTGTCCTTGTCTTGTAGTTGTTGGACCACTTTTGCCACCTGTCGCTTTACCATTGGCGCGTACACTGTTAATAATCTTTGTGAATCTTCCTTTTGTTGTCTTCTGTACTTTGTACGATGGGTGTCAAGGGAAGATTCCGCGCGTCATGGTACGCGCTTATCAGGTAATGTTATTGCTTATCAGTTGTTACCTTTGCGCGCCTCCCTGCAGACACTGCTGGTTGCGCGCCGTTGGTTCCTCGCGCCGCTGACTGGCGCGGGGAAGCTGACTTATGGGGATAGGGACGCCTCCTCCGCCTGGATTAGGCTCCCTATCCCTTCAAGTCCCCCTAGTCTAGGGTTTCTCCTATTCTTTGTGAAGAATAGGTGGAGCGCTAGACTCAAAGTATGAAGTCGCGGATGAAGGCTCATCTGCTGGTGTATCTTGAAATTCGTTCTTCTGTAAATTTTGGCGGAGAACGTCTTTTTTGGTTTTTCGTCAAATTTGCGCCATGAAAGAAGTTTGCCACCATGACCTGTTAAGGCGCTGGGCGGAGAACGTCTTTTTTGGTTTTACGTCAAATTTGCGCCATGAAAGAAGTTTGCCGCCATGACCTGTTAGGGCGCTGGGCGGAGAACGTCTTTTTTGGTTTTACGTCAAATTTGCGCCATGTAAGAAGTTTGCCGCCATGACCTGTTAAGGCGCTGGGCGGAGAACGTCTTTTTTGGTTTTACGTCAAATTTGCGCCATGAAAGAAGTTTGCCGCCATGACCTGTTAGGGCGCTGGGCGGAGAACGTCTTTTTTGGTTTTACGTCAAATTTGCGCCATGTAGTAGTTCCTTGTTGGTGCGGAAGTGTACCAGTAGTTGTAATAAATCTTGAATCATTGGCATTTAATTTGTCTCTCATAAATGGGAGTTAAGGCGCCTGGAATTCGAATGATCAGTTGCTTCTGCTGGAAGCCTGAGGGTTGCTGACGAGTCAGCCTCGTCTGTTGTGCTGACTGTTGGCTGTCCCCTCATTATGGTGCAGTTACCAATATTTCGTCTGTGTCAGGCGCGTGTGTTGCCACGCGCCCCACTTGCTGCTTGTGTGGTTGTGCTTGTGCCACGTGTCGAGTGGCACGTGACGTTCGTCAGACGCGTGATCCTTCACGCGCCTGGTCAGTTTGAATTGGTGAGATCTAGTGACACGTGTCAATCATCCGGTGAGTGACGGTTGGATTGTTTATCCTTGCTTGATCTTAGCCGTTCACTCACGCATGAGGACACGTGTCGTCATCTGCTTCTCCAATTTTGAAAAAGGTGTGATGACGGTTGTTTTTCCTTGGGCCCCACTGCCATTAATGCAGTGGGTATATATAGTGGTGAGCAGGCATGTTGGACGGTTACTCGTCCACTTTGCTCATTCCTTCTTCTCTTGCACTCTCTTTCTCTCAAAAACAACTCGGATCATTTGAAGTTTTCTTTGAATCTTCAGAGATTGTTTAAGCAATCTTCAAAGATTTATCGTGAAACTTCTTCTTGATCTTCATCACTTTCTTTGTTCTCTGTCAGTTTGTTTCCCCTTGTTTGTTTTTCTTTGAAGATTCCGATCAGTCTTCAAAGTTTGCATTGAGTCTGTTGAGTTTTCCGGTGAACTACTTGAGTTTTCCGGTGAATCTTCAACTGTTCTTGTTGATTTTCCAGATTCTTGTTTTTCTTTTCTCAATTTCTTGTTAAAATGTCTGAAGCCTCCAATGTTGGGTCTCCCTCCGGCGATGTTACCGGGAAAGAGCCGGTGATAGACGACGTGGAGGAGGAAGTACAGGTGGAGCACGGCAAAATAAAGGAGCGAAAGCTTATGACAAACACATTTTGTGTTTGGACTGAAGAAGCTTTCAATCAGTTTTGCAGGATTTATGACATCCTGCCGGAGTGGGAACCAACTCTGCCATCTCCGACGGAGACTGTCCTCTCTGCAGGGCCTGGGCAACTTGCCCTTTATGAAGCCCATTTCACCAAGTGTGGCTTTCGGCTGCCTTGCACGCGCTTCCAGATTGATACTCTGGTGGCTTATGGCGTTGGGCCAACCCAACTTACCGCCTTTGGGATGCTAAGGCTGGTACATTTTGAGGCGTCCTGCCGCGCCCTGGACATTGAGCCCACTGTAGAGATGCTCAACGTCTTCTACTTCCTTGCGCGCGACGAGATGTGGTTCTCGTTTAAGCCGCGCCCCAAGGTGCCCCCCATGGCCACTCACAACCCCAAGTCTTTACATTGGGCGAAGGAGAAATTCTTCTTCGTTAAGAGGGGGTGATTCCCATTAGTCTGCCCTGGAAGGTGATTGCAGACGGGCAGCGGGTGGCCGACATACCAGTGCTGAAGGATTACAAAAAGCAAGCCTGGTTTACCACCCTTACCGCCAACGCCACCAAGCTGGAGTTCAAGAATCTCACAGATGGTATCTTTTACCTTCTTGGGATGAGCCGGGTGGCTCTTCGCGCGGGGAAGGAGCCCTACATTGCTCAGGAGGGTAAGTATACTGCTTTGTGTTAAACTCTTTATTTTGTGTTGGATATTGTTCTAACTGTTTCTTACGCAGGTGTGAGCAGGTTCCAGTTTTATGCCGCTCGTCAGGAGAAGGGCATAAAGTGGAGGCCTGTGGCGGAAGGGCAGGCATCCTGTCTGGAGGCGTTCGTGGACAGGTTTTATTATCCTGATATGTCCATCGCGCCCAAGCCTTATTATACCACAGGTGAGTCCAGCCAACTTTTGTTTTCTAGCCTCTTTGGCGACGATGCCTCTGACTCCTCAGTGGAGATTGTGGAGGTTCAGAAGGCGCCCGCGGGGCGTGGTCGTTGGAAACACGCTCCGCGGAGGCGTAAGCGTAGCCATCAACCTTTAACCAGTTCTGACTCGGGTTCTTCCGTTTCAGTAGGCGAAGTTGTAAAGGGGCGGCGCCGAAGGAAGGATGGGCCCGCCTCAGAGGATGAAGAGGAGGAAGAACCCTCCAAGTTGGAGAAGAGAAAGAAGAGGCGCACCACCGGTGCCACTTCTAGCAGCGCGGCTGCTAACACGGAGAAGGTTGCTGCTGCTACCGGCGGGGAAGGTGGCGGGGTTGAAACCCCTGTTACAGAAACCACTGCTTCCCCCTTGTCGCCGGCGCGAGGGGTGGTGCTGGAGAAAAGTTCAAGTGTTGGGGGGGTTGCTGCCCCCACCTTTAGTGTGGGCATAGGTGCGACGCCTACACGTCAGCCTCTATTTCAGAAGCTGATAAAGAAGAAAGCCCCTGGTAAGTTGACCTTTTTTGTTTTTACTTAAGTCTTTCCATTTGTTCTCTTCTTTATGTTTTTATCTCTCTGTTGCAGTTGCGCCGAAGATTATACCAACTCCTCCTCCTACGTCTCCATCTGCGGAGGCGGTCAGGACAGAGGTGGATATGCTCTTTCAAGAGCAAGAGGCAGCGCAGCGGGAGGAGGCCCGCTTGAAGGCTGAAGCCGATGAACCCCTTCGAAGGGCGGAGGCTGAAAAGAAGAAGAAGGCAGAGGCCGATGAGGCTCTGCAAAGGGCTGAGGCCCAGAGGAAAGCTGCCGCTGATGAAGCTAGGCAAAAGGCTGAGGCGGCAGAACGTGCTGAGGCGGAACGCCTTCGCCTCCAAGAGCAACAATTCTTGGAGGAGAAGGCTCGCCGATTGAAGGAGCAGGCGCTGGAGCGCGCTAATGCCAGCGTTGAGGGCTCTCAAGAGATGGATGACTTTGAGAGGGCCCTGTTGGAGGCTGGCGCTGGTAGCAGTGGTGGGAGCTTGCGCCAGTCTAGGCGTTAGCCCTTTGTGACGAATGAAGGGGAGCCATCTGGGGAATATGATGGTTCCCAGTGGGCTGGTGGTGACGCCATATGGCGCCCCCGTTGGGCGATCCGGGAAAACACTTTATTTTCCAACTCCTGGGCCGCTGAGGAGTTCGTCAGCGGGGTGGTGCCTCCTTACGAGCGCACTCACCAGGATATGCTGAGTCGCGATGCTTTGATGTCTGCCTTGTGTGTGAATCAGGCGACTCAGCTATCCATGATTGACTCGCTACGCCGTCGCGATGCGGCGGTGTGGCGAGATATTCATCGCTTGGAGGCGGAGAAGGCAGGCCTTGCTGAGAAAGAGGCTGCATTCAAAGCTGAAATATCCAAGTACCGTCGCCGCGCCCATGATGCTGAGGCCAAGGTTACCAAATTGGAAGGGGACGCGGCGGCGGATAAGCGCAGATGGTCAGAGTCTTGCAAGAAGACTAACGCTGAAACTATGAAGTTGAGGCTGACTCTGGCTGAGGCGCAGGAGGAGGGTCGGGTGTTGACCCGGCAATTAGAAGAGAAGAGCAAGGCCCTCTCCGAGCGGACTGCTCAAGTTGTGGAGAAGCGTTTGGAGCTCGAGTCTAAGGATGCAGATCTCGTTAAAGCTACTGAGCGCGTCTCCTTTTTAGAGCAAGAGAGGATCCAGATCCTTCATTCTAAAGAGGATCTGGAGCAAGACCTTGGCTCCGCCGAGGAGGCCCGCGCTGCGGCTGTCAAAGAATGTGAGACAGCCCAGCGCCTTTTGATGGCCGCCCAGACACAGATGCAGGATTCCATCAAATGGGTGATGACTGATGGGATTACTGGGGTAAGTTCATACCTTCTTGACGCTTTTTGTTTCCCTTTGAAGCTTTAGATGCTAACTGTTAAGTCTTTTTGCAGGTCTTCAAGAGGTTTTGGCAAGAACCTAAGCTGGGCGACCAAGTCGCTGCCATAGCTGCCACCGCCCAAGCCTATGGGTATGGTGAAGGCTATGAGGATGGTTTTCTGGCCGCTCAGAACAACGGGCGGATTGAGGACGCGGATCATTATGGGAAGCCACTGAAAGAGGAATATGAGGCGGAGTTGCTCAAGTTTGAAAAAGTGGACTTCCCAATTCTTCAAGTGGTTGCTGATTGCAACAAGAATACCGACCCTCTTTCCGCCCTCAAGTACTTCATCGATAAATCTGATGAGTTGGCCAGGGAAGAAGAGCGCAAGCGCTTAGAAGAGGAGCGCCAACGAGCCAGCGGCGAAGGCACTTCTAATGTATAGCTTTTGTTAGGTGCTTCTTTTTTTTTTTTTTTGTCTTGTAAATATTTTGTAATTATCAAGGGTTTTTAAGTCCCTTATTATGAATGAAAATTTTTGTTTCTCCTCATATCTTGTGTTTCTCATCCTAACTTAACTTATTTAACCAAGTCGTCACCTGATTTAATAAGTTAAAATTAGGCGCGCATCCTGCTAGATAGTCCGGCATGTTAAGTATTTGCCTTGAAGACTATAGCGAGGCGCGACTTGTGCCATGAGGTCCGACTTAAGCGCTTGAGCGCCTTGCCTAGAAGACCCACGACTGCGCGCTCGACTAGTTTGCTCTTTGTCCAACTTGTGTTTTACAAGTTTAGAAGACAAGGCTTTTTAGCTATTCGAGTGTCACGCGTCTTTAAGTCCGGCAAGTAAACTTGTCTTGAAGACCATTTTGTGCTGCGTTGTTGTACAATTTTCATAAGTCCGACATGCGCGGGGCATGTCTAGAAGACTTTATTGTGTCAACTCCGCGCATTTGTGGTCCGACGATAGTTTTGCTTAAGTCTTGAAGACCTTGGCGCGGAAAAAACAAGTAGAATAACAGATATAGGGAACAATTGTCATTGATAGACGCGGCATGTGTAGCCGTAATTACAAATATTTTACAAGTAGCAGCGGCGTAGTTGTGCGCCATTCCAAGATCTGGGGATAGGTGTCCCATCAAGCCTTTCTAGCGCGTATGCGCCCTTGCCAAGTATTTCTTGTATCTTGTATGGGCCCTCCCAAGTAGGAGCTAGTTTCCCGGGCTTTTCGGCGTTGGAAGCCTCGTTATTTCGGAAAACATAGTCGCCGATCTTGAACGCGCAAGCTTTGACACGCTTGTTGTAGTAGCGCTCTAGCTGCGTTTTGTATTTTGCCTCTTTAATTGCGGCGAGTTCACGTCGTTCATCTAGGAGATCAAGGTTTAGGCGGAGCTCTTTGTCATTGTCTCTTTTGTTAGCCATGAGTATTCTTGCGGAGGGGCAGCCGATTTCGGCGGGGATGACCGCCTCCGTGCCGTACGTCAGGCTAAATGGCGTTTCGCCGTTGCTGGTTTTTGTAAGGGTGCGGTATGCCCATAGGACATGAGGTATTTCGTCGACCCACCCTGTTCTTTTAGTACCCAGTCGTGCCTTGATACCCTCTACAATTGTACGATTGGCCCTTTCAACTTGACCGTTGCCTTGGGGGTGTGCGACAGATGTGAAGATTTGTTGCACACCCATTTGGGTTAGCCATTCTTGTAAGGATTGGTCTTCAAATTGTGTGCCGTTGTCGCTTACTAATTGCAACGGTAGGCCAAATCGGCAAATGATGAATTCCCAGATGAACTTTTTGACGTGCGCGCCATCAATTTTTGCTAGAGGCTTCGCCTCAACCCACTTTGTGAAGTAGTCGATGGCGACTATTAAGTATCTCACATTTCCTGGAGCCGTTGGGAATGGGCCTACCAAATCAATGGCCCATTTTTGGAACGGCCAAGCCGCTGTGACCGGCACCAGGTTGTTCTTGGGTCGCAGGGTGTTCGGGGCGTGGCGCTGACAACTGTCGCATTTGCGCAACTCGTTGACCGCGTCCACATGCATGCCCGGCCAATAATATCCCGCGCTCATTAGCTTTGCCACTACCATTCTTGGGCCTGCATGTAGTCCGCATGTCCCTTCGTGTACGTCTCGCAGGAGAAAGGAAGCATCTGCGGAGTCTACGCAGCGCAATAGCGGCCCTAGGTAAGAGCGGCGATACAGGATACCGTCCATGAGTTGGTATTGTAAAGCCTTGTTCCTGATCTTCCGGGCCTCTGACTTGTCGTCAGGCAGGGTACCGGATGATAGGTAGGCTTTGATCGGAGTCATCCAGGATGCGCTGCCCACTTGGATGACATTGACTTGTCGCGGAGGAACAGATGGTTTGTCCAGGACCTCGATGCGGACTTCTTTGGCCATGTGTTCAAAAACCGTTGATGCCATTTTACTTAGCGCATCAGCGGGCTTGTTTTCACTGCGCCGAATGTGTTCGACCTTGCATGAGTCGAATCGGCGCATCAGTTGCTTGGCCTGTTCCAGGTACAGTGCCATGGTTTCGTCCTTCGCATCATAAGTCCCGTTGATCTGCCGTGCAACAAGTAGTGAGTCCACATGTGCCTCCACGTGCCTGGCCCCCATTTTTTCCGCAATTCGGAGGCCTGCCAGCAACGCTTCGTATTCCGCCTCGTTGTTCGTGCTTTTGAAGTCGAGGCGGATGGCATACGTGAACTCTTGTTTATCTGGGTTGATAAGGCGTAATCCTGCGCCAGCGCCGTCCTCGTTAGAGGCCCCATCCGTAAATAAGGACCATTTTTGCGATGGGTCTTGCGCTGGTGCGGGGGTTTCCTCTGCTTGACATTCTTGTATTTTGTCTGCGGGAATTTCCGTGGCGAAGTCCGCAAGAACTTGGCCCTTGATGGCGGGGCGGGGTTTGTAATGGATCGTGTGTTCCCCCAGTTCAATGGCCCACTTGGCCAGGCGCCCCGACAACTCGGGCTTGGCGAGTATATCGTTTATCCGATAGTCCGTGAGGACGTTTATCGGATGCCCTTGGAAGTATCTACGGAGTCTTCGGGATGCGTGGACCAGAGCGAGAACCAGCTTCTCCATAATTGTGTACCTTGTTTCCGCGTCTAAGAGCGTGCGGCTGATATAGTATATCGGCGTTTGCACGTTCTTGCGCTCCACCATGAGGACTGCGCCTATTGCCCGGTCCGTGACAGATAGGTACAGTGTTAAAGGCTCTTTGGGGAGAGGCGCTGTTAGCGTCGGAAGGTTCATCAAACATTGTTTCATTTCTCTGAATGCCGATTCCGCTTCTGGTGTCCAGCGGAAGTTGCTCTTTTTTAAACAATTCTTCAAAGTGTCCACGAACGGGAATGACTTTGAAGCGTAGTTGGATAAAAATCGGTTGAGGGCCACGAGGCGGCCCATGAGTGTTTGCACCTCTTTGATGGAAGCGGGCGAAGGCATTCTTTCTATGGCCTGTACTTTTTCTGGGTTAGCGCGGAACCCATCCCGCGTTACGATAACCCCCAGAAATTTGCCTTCTTCCATCCCAAAGGAACATTTGCTTGGATTGAGCTTCATGCGCACCTTGCGCAACTGTGCGAACGTTTGCTGGATATCTTTGAGCATGTCGCTTTCATCTTTGCTTTTGATTACGAGGTCGTCGACGTACACTTCAAGCCGTACGCCGATCTCGTTGATGAAGGCGGTGTCCATGAGGCGCTGGTACGTGGCGCCCGCATTCTTCAGTCCGAATGGCATTTTCGTATAACAAAAAATGCCGGCGTCTGTGCGGAATGCCGTTTTATCTTCGTCCTCTTTTGCCATTTGAATTTGGTGGTAGCCCTTGTACGCGTCTAAGAAACACTTAAAGCGGTACGGGGCTAAGGAATCCACTTTTAGGTCGATTTCTGGCAGAGGATAGCAATCCTTTGGACACGCCTTGTTGATATCCTTGTAGTCGACACACATGCGCCACCCGCCGTTTGCTTTGGCTACCATAACTGGGTTGGCTACCCATGTTTGGTATCCGATCGGGCGAAGAATACCCGCGTTGAGCAGCTCGGTGACTTGTTCGTTCTTGGCCTTTGTTTTCTCCGGGCCCATGCTGCGCTTCTTTTGCACTATTGGTTCCACCGAGCGGTAGACGTTGAGTCTATGTTCCGCTATGTCGCGTGGAACACCAACCATGTCGGCTGGTTGCCACGCAAACACGTCGATGTTGCTAATTAGAAGCTGTTTCAAATGATTCCGAATGGTCTCGGAGATTTCATGGCCGATGACCACCGTTTGCTCCGGAAATTTAGGGTTGAGAACCCATTTTTCTGGCTCGGCGCGGGTGTCAGTCTTCACCATTTTCGGCGGTTTGGCTGTTTCTGTGGTGTGACAGTCTTTGTTGCCTCTGATAAAGGCGATGCCGGTTCTCGTTGGGAATCCAACCATCGCATGCGCTGTTGAAGCGTTGGCATTGAAGCGCGCGATGCCTTCCCGTCCGAGGAGAATGTCATGATTGGAGTTGGCCGGTAGGACCATGAAGTCGCATATCTCCGTGCGCTCGTGGGTGCCGTCAGACCAGGTTACTGGCATGGACAGCATGCCCCGCGGCATGATGGTTTCGTGAATGAAGCCGGAGATAGGCTCGTTGACTGGTACGAGTTTTGCTTTGTCTTCCGGGTCTAACTGTTGGAAGCATTGCTCGTACATGATGTCAGTGCTGCTGCCGCCGTCTAGGAACATATATCGCGTACGATAATGTCCGAAGATAGCGGTAATGACAAGAGGGGCTGTGCATGAGGCGCCGCCTCTGATCTTGGGCATGAGGACATCAGCCTCTTTCCATGAATCACTTGGTGGTTGCGCCCGGGCGCGCTTTCCTTGGTAGGTGCTTTTGCCCTTCTTGGTCATGTTGCAGTGGTGGCGAGGAATCAATGTGGCGGCATGAGTGTTGAGGTCACGAATCTTTTTCCGTGACCCTTCCTCCTGGTTCTCCTCACCCGCTTGATTCTTGCCCGTGCGATGCACGTTTTTGACCAGGTGGCCGAGCTGACCTGACTTCAGCGCGGTTTCGATTTCCATCTTCAAGGTGTAGCAATTGTCTGTGAGGTGACCGAAGTCGTTGTGGTACTCACAAAATTTGCTTCGGTCCATATGTCTTCGCTTGCCCAGGGGAGGGGCTGCCTTCAGCGTGACCTGTTCGGTTTTTAGGACTTGAGATGGTGTCTTTGTCAGCGGGGTCCAGTCGTGGTTTTTCTTTGAGTGACCACGCTGGTCCCGCGTTTGTTTGGGACTAATTATCTGTCTGGCGTCCCCGGCTGGGGAATATTTCCCCTCGTCCGCGGTGCCCGAGATGCGGCTCCAGACAGATTTGTTTTTATTTTTATTATTATTATGGTGTTGCTGGAAATTGTGTGTCTGATTGAAAGATTTCTCAGACGAGGCATATATCTTGGCGGAGTGGATGAGTTCGTCCCAGGACTCCGGGATGCCATCTTTGCCTGTGAGGCATTTCATTAGTTCTGGGCTGCGCACGTTATGGACGAACGCCGCCCGTGTGAGCTCTTCCCCGCAGCCTATTAGCAAGGCCTCTTTGTTGAACCGAACGATGAAGTCCTCAATGGATTCATGGTCGTTTCGGCGGCACAACAGGATGTGCGCCTTGTCTTTCTTGTGCTTGCGCAAGTGTGAGAAGTGGCTGTTGAATTTGTCGGTAAGGTCATCAAAGTCCTTAACGCTCCCCGCGGGGAGGTTGTCGAACCAGACTCTGGCTGCGCCCGTCAGAGTTTGTGCGAATAAATGGCACCAAACCTGTACAGGCCAGTCTACCGACATACCTGCGCACTCAAAGTCGTGCACGTGGTCATCGGGGTCACGCAAGCCATCGTATCTACCGATGCTGCTAGGAAGCTTTGCTTTTCTTGGTATCCTTGTTGTCGCTATGCGAGCGACGAACTTTGACTTTTCGGCGAAAGCCTTTGGCCTGAATGGCTTGACCAAGTCATCATCCTCATCGTTGTGGCGCGAGCGATGATCGTGTTTCTTTCCTTTGTAGCCTGAGTCGCTACTAGAGGATTCGTAGCCATCGGGCTCTGCCCGGTGCTTCGCGTAGCCCCGAACTCGGTGGTTTAACAACACCCACAAAAAATCTAACATCACCCTACAACAACTGCATTACCAGAAGAAAGTAAAAATAATGACATTACAATTCAACAGACTAACAAACAATAACTCAAAATATAAAAGAGATGATTTCGGCCATCCTAACCTTAAATTGCTTTTTGCAACTCTCAATTATCTTCAATAAGCATATCAATTGACTGTCCGTGCATTCAATTATGATAGACAAAAATTAATTTAAGGCTTACCACTCTTCAATGCTTTTCAAATTTGACGACGAACCGATGTGATGAACTGTTCTGCCTTATCACTGATCAACACCACCTTTGACTATCGAGTTTCAAGCAACGCCAAAGACCATCATCTCCGACTGCGGTTTAGCCAAAGTTAACCATCGCTTCTAAAAAGAAAACCTCAACCAATCAAGTTATTCAATGAATTTAATACATATTCAAACTATAGAAACATAAAATTAGGTTTTGCAAAAAAACATATTGAAGAAACAATAGGTAACACGGAGATTACGAGTAATCTACGTGGGGTTAATACCTATGTTCGTCAGGATTAATCCTTTACCCAAACCGTGTGGTTAAACCCTAGTGATGATAATATGAGTGTGTGTGTGTGGTGAAAGTAAACAAGAACACGAGATGTAAGTGGTTCGGTCAAGTAATGACCTACGTCCACCGTAAGTAGCCGGAATATTATTAATATGAGAACACAAAGAGTTACAAGTGAGAGTGTTCTAGGCTACAAGTAATTATTTTTCGATGCCTTAGCAAGGAGAGGTCTTCTTGTATTTATAGGAGAACTCATGGGCATGGTCGAGGGGCCCATGAGTAGTCCTTCTTTATTGGGCTTGGTCCAGGCCCAAGTCCAAAGTCCTCCTGGAATTGGCGGGAGAATACAGACATTGTTCATGACGTCATTTTGGCAGCATGGTTGTTGCTCGAGGCGGACACATGGCATGCTTTGGTTGGCAGACGGCGCACTTGTCCTTGCTACAGTCGTTGACCATGCTCCTGACATCAGTAAGGGATGTCTGCTGTCACTGTAGACGCTGGTATGGTGGAAGCATGGCTGCAGACATGCTGCTGTCCTTGTCTTGTAGTTGTTGGACCACTTTTGCCACCTGTCGCTTTACCATTGGCGCGTACACTGTTAATAATCTTTGTGAATCTTCCTTTTGTTGTCTTCTGTACTTTGTACGATGGGTGTCAAGGGAAGATTTCGCGCGTCATGGTACGCGCTTATCAGGTAATGTTATTGCTTATCAGTTGTTACCTTTGCGCGCCTCCCTGCAGACACTGCTGGTTGCGCGCCGTTGGTTCCTCGCGCCGCTGACTGGCGCGGGGAAGCTGACTTATGGGGATAGGGACGCCTCCTCCGCCTGGATTAGGCTCCCTATCCCTTCACATATATATACCTTGAGATGAACAGGCTCGACAATAATTCACAATCAAGCTTTAAATCAAACCCAGATAAATCAAGATCAAGCTTCACATTGCTCAAGAAAAAACACAAACAAACAACCTACTTTCAAGTTTAAAGACTCCAGAAACGATAATGGAGATTTCTCAGTATTTAAGTTAATTTCACTTCCATCAAAGACCGGATAAATTAGCCTCGTCTTCGAAAACTATAATGAGAAACTCACTATAATGAGAAACTCGGCAAAACCTCTAAGTGCTTGGTCCATAGCTTCCATACTTCCAGCAGCCCCACTAATCATGAAAAATACAAAATTGAACAAAACCCATCTCAAAATAATCAAGTATATGCAAATCAAAAACAAAACCATAACAAAAATCTCAACATTTAAACAATATTCACCTACTGACAGAAATGAAAAGTGCGTCTTAGAGAAGACAATCATGCGCATCTTACTTTGTCAAGTGTAAACTTTGGATGAAAAAAAAAGACAGAAAATGGTACATATGTCCGGTTGAAGATGACGAACGGTTGATGATTATGAGGGGTTAAGCAAACACCACATAATTCATTGTAGCCTTGATGACAACGTTTGATCTCCAGCTAAGAGGGTAATATTGTAAAACTATTTTGATAATGTAAAGGATTGGGTGGGTGAAATGTCTATATTACCCTCCTAAATGTCTTAATTGTCACAATTATGCCCAAAATACCCTTAAATTTGTTGCTTAAGTATGTTGTACATGTTGCTTCTTAAGTTGTACGGAAAGACATAGATAAAAATGCATTGATATTATTATAAATTACATTATTATTTTGATTGGTTTTGTATTTGATGGGTTGATGGTTACGGTTGTCTGTTAACAGGTTATGGTTCGAAATTATAGTGGACTAATAGGCCTAATGGACAAATACCAATTGTGAGAATTTTTGGTGGACAATTGCATATCATGTAACTATGCACGTGCCTTATGAAAAGATATCAAATGGGTTTGAGTTAATGTAGGCCAAGACAACTTAAGTTAATGTGGGCCATTAATTGAAAAAGGGGCTTATGGATTGGTGGTCATTCTTTGAGGAGATTGGGCCTGGTGACTAAACAAAAGAGGAACAACATTAATAGGTCACGAAAAAAAGAAGGGAGGAGTTCGCAAGTTTAGAGAGGAGGTTATATTATTGACGGCAGCCTTTTGGCTGTCGAGAGGGAGAAGTTCGAACACGACAGAAAGAGAAAGAAGGAGAAAGAAGATGAAGGTTTCTAGTTTCTACCATAACCATGAGCGGTTAAGTTATTCGTGATTTTCCCCGGGTGAATCTTTGTATTGATTTTGTATT
Source organism: Ambrosia artemisiifolia (assembly GCA_032199755.1). NCBI lineage: Eukaryota > Viridiplantae > Streptophyta > Magnoliopsida > Asterales > Asteraceae > Ambrosia > Ambrosia artemisiifolia. The sequence goes on along the minus strand of CM063518.1, from coordinate 12,936,791 downwards.
CTGAACTCGTTTTGATTATGTATAAACTAGTATTTTTACTACTTGTGTTTGATTGAATAAACCTTGCTTATATTTGAACCAATTTATCTATTAACTGTGATTTCTGGCATCATAGGGAGGTTGGTTGATATCTGTATAGGGATAATTAGGCGTACGGTTTACGTTGAAAACATGTCCCTAGTTATTATTTCAATCTAGATAGTTATGGTGACAAGATAGGATAACTAGATTATTGGGTTATAATAGCTTAACTAGATTGTTCGGTTACACTTGAAAATCGTCCTTAGTTATCGTGACAGGATAATTAGGTTGTTCGGTTACTCTTGAAAATCATCCCTAGTTAATAGGTTGTTTGGTTACTTTTGAAAATCGTCTTTAGTTAAAGTTACAAACCAATAATCTCAAAGCCATGTCTATGTGGCGTTCTTATAGTTAAATCGAATAGGTTGTGAGATTATATGAATAGGATCCCGGGTGGAAGTTACGTTTATCTTTATTATTTATTTAGATTATTTTGTTATCATTTAGGCATTTCTATAAAACAAACAAAAACATAAATCTAGCAAACTTCATAATTGTATTTTTCATATTTATTTTCGTAACTAACTTAGACAAATAAACAACTAATGTGACGCTAACCACATGCTCCTCGTGGATTCGATATTCCCTACTTACCCTAGCCACCTAGGTTATTTAGGTTTTGCATGACCCTAACGACAGGTCATCAAATGGCGCAGTTGCCGGGGATCGAACTGGTGACCCAATAATCTAGTGTACTTTTAATGTGATGTGTTGTGATAAACACCTTGTTAATATGTTAGTTTGTATATATTTTAGTCTTTTATTGTGTACTTTTAGTCGGTCTTGGTTATTTATTGGTGTATATGTGTTTTGTAGGTGTTCGTGAGATATGAGCTTAATACGAAGGAACTTTGGTCAAGTCGCAGACACCTGGTACAAGAGCATGGAGTAATAATAATATATATATAAATAGTAGTATATAATATATTTTAATAATAATAATAATAATAATAATAATAATAATAATAATAGTATAAAGAACAAGAAAAGCAACGTGACAATAAAAAGGCCAAAGGCCCAAATCACTTTTTGGGGCATTATTATTTTTGACGGAAGAAGGAATGGGCCGAAGGAAAAACGAAGGCGGTGGAATATTATTAAGGGAATATTATTCTTGGAGGGGGATCATTCATTGACGACAGCAGAGGGCACGAGTCGATTAAAGGCAGCAGCCCTTTGGCTGCCTAGGGGGTAGAGAGGATCGCACAAAGAGAAAAGAAGAAGGAACGAGATGCACGGCTAAACATCCTTGTAATCACCTTCAGATGTACGGTTTATTTGTGAAACTCTAACTTTTGTTTGATTTGGTTTATGGATTATCTTTTAATCATTTGAAAGATATTTGTGGTTTGAGTTATTTAAACAAGTCACGTTTGTGCAATTGCTTATCTTTTAGTCATTCACATTCGGTTTTCTTGTATCGTGAGCAGTTTGATTAACGGGAGGGTAGTTGTTATTCGTGGGTTGGTAATTGAATTGTACAGGTTATTATTAAAAACTTGTGTTCGGTTATCACTTAATTTGAACTGTTCAACAAAACTATGTCTATGTGGTATCCAATCATCTAAACGAGGGTAGGGTGAATCATTGAACCGGAAACCTGGAGGGGTTACTTCTTTAATATAAATGTTTACAACTTATAAAATTCGTTTTCTTAAAACTCAAAACAACCTACAACTCAGTTAGTTTTAATTTTTTTAGTTTAAATAATCAAACAAAAGGTGCAATACTAACCACATGCTCCTCGTGGATTCGATACCTGACTTACCCTAGCTACCTAGGTTATTAGGTTTTTGCATGACCCTAACGACAGGTCATCAAATGGCGTCGTTGCCGGGGAGCTAATGCGCTTAGTATTACATTGCTTGTTTGTTTGTTTTTTTTATTTATTGTTTTGAAAAAAAATAGAAAATCTTAAAAAAAATAAAAAGGTTTATACAAAAGTGTTATTTATTTTTATTAGATTTCACTTTGAGTGTTCTAGTTGTGTAGGATTTTCCTTTACAGGTGTAGAACACTATGGATTGGGTTGATGAAGACAACGAACCATGCTATAGTTGTGAAAGTTTCGCTCACTGGACTGAAGATTGTAAAGATTGTCCAAAGCCCCTACTGCCTGTAGATCCTTATTGTTTTTGTTGTGGACAAATACATAGGGATGAAGACTGCACAATATTTTGGAGTGATCCAGAATATTGGGATGAAATGTGGAAGTCGGGGTACCGGGCAGCTCCATGTCGAGAAAACAATCATAGTTACTATAACTATGAAACCGAAGAGCCACATTTCTCAGGTAACAAGGAGGATTATTATTATTATTATGAAAACTCACAATCATGTTTTTCTCCAGGTTACTATCAAGATCAATAACAAATTTCTCCCGATGAAGACAAATGTGCAGAGATGACATATCAAAGCGAGGAGGAAAATAACCTTGCTCGAGCAGAAACGATGTTATCCAACCTCGAGGAATTTTTATCAACACCCAACCTCTCAATTCAACAAAGAATTGAGTACTTAAGTTTGAAATGCGAGGTGTTATCGGCAAGGATAGATATAGCAGAGTCTATGTCTCCCTTGCCTGATAATATCAGAAACTATTCTCAAGTTAAGGATGAGGATGTGGAGATTAATACCACACCAAATCCTTCACTTGTTGAAGAGTTACATTTGGAAAAGGTTGTTGATGTTATTGATGCAGGTGTTACAAGTCTTTGTCAAGAATCTCACAAATCTCATCCCGCACTGATTAACTTCATAAACAAGGTTCGGGATGAAGATTTAAAAGTGAATATTAGGAATGTGAGATTACATGACATCGGGCAAAAGCTAGTGAGATGTTTCTTCCCCAACAATCCAAAGCGCCCAATTCACATGCCAATCTTTAAACAACTGTTTATTTGGCATGTAAACTACCGAGCATACATTGGAAACTCGGTAGGCAAGTGCGCGCTTAGACCACCTTGATAGTCAGGTTTGATTCTTGTACATTTTGTATATTTATTTATTTTGTTTTTTATTTTTTTTAATTTGTATTTTGAGTCTCTTTTGATTTCTAGGAATGCTTGGAGTTTAACTTGCAAGCAGATAACTTCGCCTGTACGCAATCTCCATTCAGGCAGGGTAAAGCTGTACATCATCGGTGTATAAGGCATCCCAGAATTTTATGTTTTTATTTTTCTTTTGAGTCTTAGTTTCAGTTTGTTTATCGGTCGCGAATGAAATGCTATACGGCTCGATTGGGAGGAACTGCAGAGACTCATACCCGCACTGCCTATATTCAGGGGAGTCAGTTCCTTTTACTGCTGTTGTATTTTACTTTTATTTCTGTTTATTTTATTCCCTATCTTACATTGAAGACGATGTGTCGTTCAAGTGTGGGGGTGGAGAGATTTCATTTTTATTTATTTTTAGTCTTTAAAAAAAATAAAAAAATATATATTTAAAAATCAAGAAAATGTCTTGAAAATTGTTCTTAAAAAGCACTCTAATCAGACATAAAACAGCTCTTTCTGTACCTACTAGTTGTTTCTTGATTGTTTTGGCAGTAGGTCCTTAGTCATGGTCTAATTTGTGGAAAAGTAATATGAACCGTTTTCAGCAGGTATTTTTAAGAAAAATGTTTAGAATTGCCTGACTAGGTTTAACAAGCTATTGGTAATAAATGCATGCACACATCGACAACCCATTTACCCACCTATGTGAGATCTTGAGCCTACTAAATGATAGGTTGATTTATACTCCCTCCGTCCCGTTAGAAGTGTCCATATTTCCTTTTTTATTTGTCCCATTTCATGTGTCCACTTTAAAAAATTATTAGCCAACTTCCAAATTTACCCTTAAAAACATAACTAAAATAAACAAAGAATATGATGGACCCACATATGACAAGGGTATTATTGTCATTTGGCAAGCAAAAAAAGCAATCATTTAATGTGCCTAAAACTTTGTGTTTTTCAAACTAAGACACTTCTAATGGGACGGAGGGAGTATATATTTTCGTTTGTTGAGAGTAGACCAGACGTTTCTCTGTTGCAGAACTTGTGTGATTTGATACATGCTGAGATTGTAGACTAGATATGCACGTACATGACAAAGGCGTTTTAGGATTCCCTTTTTGTTTAACATTTTTTTTTTTGTTTTGTGTTGACCCGTTCCCTAAAATATAACCCTAGTAGCCATGTTGAGCCTTTACCTACTCGTTTGTTAAACCCAAATCTATTTCTTGAACCGACCTTTTGTGTTACCAGTGTTACTTGACAATCTAAGTGTGTAGTTATTATGATGTTTAGTATTTATATGTTAAAAAAAAAAAGAGAAGAAGAGATAAAAAAAGGGAAAAAAAATCAAAGAAAATGCCATGAAAAAGTAAAAAAAAAAGTTGTTTGTGGTATAGGTCGAATATGACCGAAGTTGTGATTATTAGTAGTATAGTGAATAAGGATTGCCGTTCAAACTGTTTCACCATTTTGTTTTAGCCACTTTTAGCCAAATATTCACCACCTTTACCCTAAGCCCAAAACCCGTAAGTCCTTTAGATATGTGCATTGTCTATAGTTGAGGTGTGATTGTTATACAAGTCTATGATAACAGAGTTGCATACTTGGTTTTTGAGTGAATAATACTAGCGCATTACATGCTAGTCCAGATATTAAACCGAGTGGAGTGAAAAATTGTGAGGGGTATGTTGCATGAAAATAAAAGCCAGAAGCATGTTAGGTTTAGACAGGCAAATTCTGTTTTTAAAATGAGAATAACTTTGACTTGCTGAATTAACACATCTAATGCTTATCTAAAATGGGGTATGACTTTGGACCTTAGCTAAGGTATGATGGAGCGATTGGGGTGCTAGTCTGTGATAATGTTTTGAGCAGAGTATATATATAATCTTTTTCGAGACGAAAAAAGATAAGTGTGGGGGTGTGATGTGTTGTGATAAACACCTTGTAAATATGTTAGTTTGTATATATTTTAGTCTTTTATTGTGTACTTTTAGTCGGTCTTGGTTATTTATTGGTGTATATGTGTTTTGTAGGTGTTCGTGAGATATGAGCTTAATACGAAAGAACTTTGGTCTAAGTCGCAGACACCTGGTACAAGAGCATGGAGTAATAATAATAATATATATAAATAATAGTATATAATATATTTTAATACTAATACTAATACTAGTGGGTTTACCCGCGCGTTGCGGCGGGGATCCAAAGAAAGCTTGCAACACATTAATAAAAACAAAAAAAATTAGATTCAATAGTACACCTGTGTTTCAAATTAACCTTCCGAAATAAAAACGCAGAGCTCACGTTCATGATACCAGAATTCATCCAATACTTCTTTTCCCATATTATTCTTAACATTATCATCTACCCTCATTTCTTGGATGGTTCCAAGATTCATGGTCAAAACAAGAACCATGAAACCAAACCGTCAAAAACATCACCCTCATTTCACGACCGAAGATCTTTTGCAATTATACAAGGAGATGAAGTGGAGACAGTGTTGCAGAATTTGGGCATTTTTAACTTTGAAGGTGAAAACTTTCCGGAAAGTTTAAATTTTGAAGATCTTTTGAACATATTTGAAGAAGAACAACCGAGATTGGACGAAGTGAAGGAAGCGTTTGAGGTGTTCGATAAGAATAAAGACGGGTTTATTGATGCAAGAGAGATGCAGAGAGTTCTGTTAGCTTTGGGATTGAAGGATAAAGCAAGCATGAATGACTACAAGAAGATGGTCAAAGTGTTTCATGATAACAAAGATGGTAGGATAGATTTTGATGAGTGTAAAAAGTTTATGGAAGACACATTCTGAATTCATCATATTATTTTTTCCTGTATTTTTTTATATATTTTTTAAGTAATTTCTATATATCTTAAAAAGCAATGTCGGTGGCCAATCAAATTGTGCCAACCGACCTTGCTTTCACTTTAACTATTAAAAAACGTGTTAACCGATATTTGCTTTGGTCCAAGTGGTACTTCCGTTTAGTTCAGAAAGCATTGACTTGAGTTCTAAACTTATTGTCTCCACCAATTTTTGCTATTTGTTTCCTTTTTAGTTTAGCATTTTTTTTTACATATTTCTCTTTTGTACTTTTTTCTTTATGTTTCAGGTATTATTTACATCAGTTTTTTTTACATGAATGCATGGCAATAAGTTTTCTTTGCTTCGTTTTTTATACGAGGTTTTCAATTCAATATATATGTTGCGACGCGTTAGATTACATGTTAAAGAACAAAGTAACGATTTCCTAACGCGCATACGTGTCAGTAAAAATTCATGCTTCGCCGTAAATTGCTTTCGACGTAGACAACGTAAACCTACGGTTCGAACTAAGGTTCTCGAAAAATAGTTGTATGCATGGTTTACGAATGGTGTGCCGGCCATCGTTTTTCTTACGTTGTTGCGTGAAAATCGTTCTAACTCAGTTGGTAGAGCGCCTACTTTTTAACCACGTGGTAGTGAGTTCCAATCCCACGGATGACGGTTTTTTTCCACAACCATATTTATTCTTAACGGTTTAAATACGTGTCCCCGGGGCAATGACCGCGGGTAGAGCTAAGTGCCGCCGCGCGCCGCCGCAACGCGCGGCGGGAAAAAAACTAGTGATAACTCATTCATCAAGAAAGACTTGATATTGCATGGAAGGCTATCAATTAAAGGAATTTATTGCAAAAAAAACATATAAACTTTAACACAGAAACAGATAACATCACAGCTGATTATTTTATAAATACCAAAAAATACATATTTACATCAACTAAACTTGGTTTAAAAAAATGCTGTAATAAAACTTAGTGTAAAAATTTACCCGGGCCTTAATCTGAGAGATCTAGTGAGATTAGACGGGTTGATAAGCGATCACAAGTCACCAATAATCTTCCCAGAAGCAACTTCCATCTCGAAAATAATGGAAACGCTTAGCATCTCTTACGTTTATAACCCGATTTGTAACTTTGGAAATTAGTTTCATAGTAAGCGCTTGTTATCTATAGGTGTGTTTGTGGTAGACCAAATGCATTTGATGATATTCAACGTAGTGGGGGACTGAAAACCTTGACCGCCCTCCACATCGATTAACTACTCTCTTATTCTCTTCACGGATGACACACTCTTTCCTCTCCTCGCTAACCTGCTGAAGCTCGTCTTTGTAGAAGGATTTCCCCTTCATAGCACCTTTTACCAACCCATTTTGTCCCCTACCAAAATTCATGTATGAGTTAGATAATCTATTTCACTGATGCGAAGAAAATAAATGTTTAAATGGATACTTAGCAATGATAAAAATATTATAAAATATTGAATAAGATTAATACGACATGAGGATTTGGTTCAAATGAGAACCTTTCCCCAAATTGAGAACTGAGAGAACCATTCTGGGCCACATATTTCTCTAAGGCAAAAAAAAAAAAAAACTTTTTTTTTTTTTTTTTTGCAAAAATCGCTGCTTTATATGTAAGAAATTTTTTTTTTTTTTATTTTTTTTGTATTTTTTTTTTCAGTATACACATGTGTATAATTGCATTATACACATATATATAATGCAATATACACATATGTATAACTGAAATATACACATATGTATAGCTGAAAAATGCTATATACACATATGTATAATTGCTATATACACATATGTATAATTGACATATACACATATGTATAAATGAAAAAAAAATTCAAAAAAAATAAAAAAAAAATTTCCTTGCATAAAAATGTGCGATTAAAGCAAAAAAAAAAAAATTTTTTTTTTTTTGCCTTTATATGAAATGTGTGGCCCAGAATGGTTCTCTCAGTTCTCAAATAGGGGTTGGTTCTCTTAGGATCCCTATACATCAAAAAAGACGTTCAAACCGTTTCGCCTATATTCCCTTCACATAGTGAAAATATTATGGTGTCTTTGTGAGTTTTCAATATGGCATATGCTACTGCAAGCTTTTCACTATGTTAAACCCAACATTATCTTCCTTTTGTTCATCTTCAACATCATGTAACACATTAGAAATACAAGTGCAAAAGAAACCCAGCGTACACTGATAAATTCAAAGTCAAAAGCTTTGAACAAGAATCGACCATAATAATCGAAAGACGACCAGACAATTCGACAAAGAAATAAAACACTTGATTCAGCCCTGGATATGTGACCAGAGTGCAAGATATTGACAACACACTACCAAATCTACGGTCGAAGCTTCAACATCTTGATAAACAACCACCAGAGGATTCGAAGCAATTAAGTGACACCCAGACAAAAACTATGACAGGACATCAAATTTACTCAAATTACACTTTAAAAACAAAACAAAAATACATAAAAATGACCCAATTAAACCAAATTTATACATGTAAGTGCGTTTACATAGCAAAAGAGAGAATACATCCCAATTGTTGAGACTTTTACCATCTTCAAGATATGCTCCTTCAAACTAAAAAACAGTATAATAAGAAGACAAACCTGATAAGTGATACATGTGAATTCTCAAAATCATGAACCCTCATAGCATATACAATTTCAAAGGAACCTGATGACCTGTTTTAAACATCTAAGCCAACCCGTCCAAGAAATGTCTTTCCATGAACAAAATTTCACCTTCAATCCTAAATATTCCAATTAATTCATATTAAAAAAATTAAAGGCCATCAAAACTAAAGTAAACAACATGAATAAGTTTACATCTTTGGGAGTGAAATGTGACCAGATTAAATAGGATATGCAAAAGCAAGTAACAACAAAGCATATCTTCTTCTACCTCTTAATTGCTACCTCCTTTACCTACGAAGCAAATGATGAGGTGAGTGCCAAAATGCCACATGATACACTTCTGGTGCTCTCTTATGAAATGGAATTTGACTTCAAGTTCATGATTAAGGGTCTTAAATACAGAAGTGAGGATCAATTTCATGTTTCAAGAAATGAAAGAAGTGAGTTAAATGTAAAGATGAAGAACAGTTTTATGGTGACGATCCAATAGGCAAACCAATGGACGGTGACAGTTAATGGTAATTTATTATAATTATGATGACTTCAACTTACATACTAATACTAAAGTAGAGTTGGAAAGGTACATGAAGCATCACAACCTTTATGAAGATCAATTGCATTCAGTCAGTTACGTGTGGGCATGATTGAATTCACTTGAATGATTAACTTAAATGCACAATATTGATGTCAAAATTGTTAAAAGCACATGGTACAAGCATCTTAATGCATTGACAAGGGCATAAAAGGAAGAAAAGTGGTCAAGTTTAGATAATTACACTTGTGACTTTTAAGTTGTCACCTTAACTTTGACATTTTGGACCTTTTTACCCATTGCTCACTATTTATAATGTAATATAGAAATAATAATATATATAAATAATAGTATATAATATATTTTAATACTAATACTAACACTAATAATAATAATAATAATAATAATAATAATAATAATAATAATAATAATAATAATAATAATAATAATAATAATAATAATATAAAGAACAAGAAAAGCAACGTGACAATAAAAAGGCCAAAGGCCCAAATCACTTTTTGGGGCATTATTATTTTTGACGGAAGAAGGAATGGGCCGAAGGAAAAACGAAGGCGGTGGAATATTATTAAGGGAATATTATTCTTGGAGGGGGATCATTCATTGACGACGGTAGGGGGCACGGGTCGATTAAAGGCAGCAGCCCTTTGGCTGCCTAGGGGGTAGAGAGGATCGCACAAAGAGAAAAGAAGAAGGAACGAGATGCACGGCTAAACATCCTTGTAATCACCTCCAGGTGTACAGTTTATTTGTGAAACTCTAACTTTTGTTTGATTTGGTTTATGGATTATCTTTTAATCATTTGAAAGATATTTGTGGTTTGAGTTATTTAAACAAGTCACGTTTGTGCAATTGCTTATCTTTTAGTCATTCGCATTCGGTTTTCTTGCATCGTGAGCAGTTTGATTAATGGGAGGGTAGTTGTTATTCGTGGGTTGGTAATTGAATTGTACAGGTTATTATTAAAAACTTGTATTCGCTTATCACTTAATTTGAACTGTTCAACAAAACGATGTCTATGTGGTATCCAATCATCTAAACGAGGGTAGGGTGAATCATTGAACCGGAAACCTGGAGGGGGTTACATCTTTAATATAATTGTTTACAACTTATAAAATTCGTTTTCTTAAAACTCAAAACAACCTACAACTCAGTTAGTTTTAATTTTTTTAGTTTAAATAATCAAACAAAAGGTGCAATACTAACCATATGCTCCTCGTGGATTCGATACCTGACTTACCCTAGCTACCTAGGCTATTTAGGTTTTTGCATGACCCTAACGACAGGTCATCAGTGACTACAACACGGGATCTGCAATAAGGTCAAGTGTGTCTTAAAATTTGTTTTAAATTAAATGCACTCTAAACTGTTTCAAATCTTAAATGGGTTTAGGAGGGAATAAAAGGTTCAAGTGTAGCACCTTTCATTTTAGCAGTACTTACATAAATAAGTAAATGATTACCCAAGAATGATTTGTCTTGAATGACCATTGTCATCACATTCCTGCTCATTCTCTCCAACAGATACATCAAGTAAATCGTTTCCACTACTACTACTACCAAAGAGTCGGACATCAGATACCTTCTTGTTCTGCATTGAAAACTGAAATTAAGATGACCTTCATGTTTTCAACTTTTAACCTTAAGCACAGAGTTTTTTATGATTGCGTATTAAAACTATTTATTAGATTATTGTTTCTTGATATAAGCAGTTTAGATTAAGCATCTTTAAATTGTTTATTATGATGAAAATCCATTTCATACATTACGATGAACTCACCATAGTAGAATTACTCTAATAGCCATGGTCAGATTTTGAAGACGATGTAGTTATCTTGCTTTCATCATTGACTTCATTTTCCCCAATGATGTTTGATTCCTCCTTGTTCGAAGTCAGATTGATTTTAATTTGTTCTGTACTCATATGGTCATTCATGGTCAAACTAAACAAAAGTAAAAAAAAAAAACATAAAGTTCCTAATCATGATTCTTTGCTAATCATAATATCAGGACAATAACAAACAAAAATTCAGCTTAATAACTGATAACAATCTAATCTAATCAACCACATCAATAATTACTGGAGCTCGTAAAAACCAATAAGATCGATTTTCAAGGCAAAAAGCAAATTGGAAATAAATATTAAAAAAAAATAGCAGAAAATGAGGAATCAGAATTGGAATAATATTATTATTTATATCTTGTTCAATTGGGGTGCTCGGTTATCAAACACAACACATAAAAAACACTCAAACATGATAAAATAGCAACAAAGCCATTACAGCTCTAATCTTTTAAACTAACTATTTAGCTTCATACCATTTCATCTCAAACGCACGTAATTCTATAACAAAACAGAAGACTTTGAACATTCATATTAAAAATAGACTTAGGGATATTGTGTTTGAACAGTCAAGTTCAAGCTTAATACTTTACAAATGCTAAATCTTTATAGACTTTTACTAATTTATGACTGACAATTTCGTGTTTTTGGATTGATTTGATAGCAAAGTGTCGATCTTTGACATACACAATACACACTGAAGTCCACACATAATCACATCTTATGGTTATATTGTTAAAAGAGATAAGAAAAATACCTTGGGTTGAGGATTCCACAGTAACAGGCGGAGTGGAGCTGGATATCGGTTCTTCTCATGGATTCTTCTTCGTGCTTCTTGTGGTCAGACGCACAATCGAGATCCATGTCTAGGGTTTAGTTTGTGTTAAGAGAGAGAAATGAGAGAAGAAAACAAAGATGAAAATGAGTGTGCTTTCTCTCTCCATCTTTTATATATATATCAGTAAAAGTAAATGTTAGTGGGTTTGAAAATTGAATTTGGAGCTCAAATTTAGGGTAACATATGTTAAGGCATTGTGTAGAGGCAACAGATGTTATTGACTAGCCCAAATGAGAACATATATTGTGTAAGTGGTATTATTTAATTAGTTTATGGGTGGCTCACATATTTTCTTGAATATTTTAAGCTGATTAATGACATCACTTTTTGCATCACACATGCATTGTTGGCCTATCTCTATGCTTGACAACTCAACTTTCTTATGTCACTAACGACTATCCTATTATAGTAAGGATAGATAGATAGGGTTCAATAATGAAAACGTAATGTTTGAGAATAGAGTATCATAAAACAAGTAAAATATGTTAAAGATAGATGAGAAGTGTGAGAAGGATAAAAAACACAATATATCACGAAATATAATATAATTGGGTCATAGAATATAAAGAAATATAACACAATATTGAGAAAAAAAGACACAATAAAGAAAATAAGAAAAAGATATCATGCCATATAAAAGACACAATGATCTAACACAAATTCTAAAAAACAAGCTAAAAATCTAAAAAAGTGAAAACCTAAAAGCTAAGATTATAGGGTGATGATGCTATTCCAATGCCGCTTGAATGAATTTAATCAGAGTCCATTTGACACTCTTCCTGCAACTTCCTATTTTTCTTTTAATATGTATTTGATTCTAACCCATTTGTTATATAATAATTAAAAGTTTATATGAATTATTAAAGTTTCATAAAATTCTATATTGATAAGGTTTAGACAGTGTTTGGGATTGAGTTACAAAACAACTCGCTGACTTATTGGCTTCTTTCAAAAGCCAATAAGTTATTTGTGTAAATCAAAATCTTTTTTGGTTTTGCTTTTTCAATAAGGGTGGAAAAATTATTTTTAAGAAGTCAGAAATCCTATCTTTTGACTTTTGGCTTTTGGTTATTTTACACTAATAAGCTAAACGAAACACTTTTTAAAAAACAACTTATTGACTTATTGACTTTCCTATCACAAAAGCCAATTCAAACACTGTTTTAGAAACTCCTTTTCAAAAAGTCTTAAGTCAATAAGCACTTTTAACCAAAAACACTTTTGGAGTTAAATAAGCAATCTCAAACACTCTCTTAATTCATACATATCATTATCATTACAGTATCTAATAAAGAAAAGACACTTCTATAGTGTCTTTCCTTTTTTTTATTTTGTCTGCCACCTGTCACCCAACAGTTACTTTCTTCCCAATTTGACCACCAAACTTTGACCACTAACTTTGTTACTAACTTATGTACTTTAATTTCTTACAACTTGACCACCAAACTTTGACCAGCAAACTTTTAACTTTTAGGATTTCAAACTTTAGCCACCAAACTTTTAGCTTTTAGCCGCGAGTATTTGTTTGAAGCGCATGCGAGAATAATAGTCACTTGATATTATCTTTTATTTCAACGAAACCCTCCACGCAACAGGAGCTCCCACAGCGACGCGCGATCTTTAACGTCCACCAAACCCTGAACGCATCCCTCCGCGAAGCACGGGGTAATAGAATCCTAGTTATAAATTATCTATATATTAATTATACTACACATTAATAGTGTCAGTCAGCTACAATACGCCTACTTCACTGTAGCTCACAGGAATTACCAATTTTTCCACCAGTATTGGTTTACTGCCGGCTTCCTTTTCACTTTCTCAGCCAAACATTTTGTTTTACTTTTTAGAGCTATGAGATATATAAGATAATTATGCCTTTTTTTATTATATTATATATATATATATATATTAATACAAAGACACTTCAATAGTATAGTTTTATGTTTTCTTGATTTGACTACAATTGTTTATTATTCGTTATTATTGACTCAGATAATTGAAGATTATTGGTCCACGTAATTGACGAAAATTGCTAGATAGCGGTACGACAATGTTATTTTTAATGTCCACCAAACTTATAACGACACGAGCGTCCCGCAGCGAAGCGCGGGTAACTAAAACACTAGTTATAAATAAAGAAAGGATATATTTAAAGTAAGCGTGGATATTTAGGTAAATATTATAAAATAAGTAATGCTTTTATTCTATGACATTAACTCGAAGTTAAAAATAATAAAAAATAAATTTGGATTTAAAATAACTTTATTGATAGATGATATATATGATGTAGAATCGTATATACAAGTAAGATTGTATCATATCGTATGAACGTTTTATGATGGTCATACTCTACCTGATGGGACATTTGCACTTGAACAGGAGAGATATGTAAATACTTATTATATACAAATGGTTTGTGCATTGTAGGGTTGTACTCCATGCTTAATTGATTTTGTGTGTTTTGTGATATTGTACGTAATGTACAAATGGTTTGTGCATTGTAGGGTTGTACTCCATGCTTAATTGATTTTGTGTGTTTTGTGATATTGTACGTAGCATTGTGTTAGTTGTACATGATTTTGTTTCTTCTATGGGTTTTGCATCTGATTGTTTCAGTCTTTCAACACACAATCAACTTAGAGAGAGAAACATAGAGAGAGAAAGAGAGAGAGAGAGAGAGAGAGAGAGAGAGAGAGAAGTTGAGATGAGGAAGCGAAGACAAATCGGAAGGCTTCCGGCCACCCCAATGGCGGAGCTGCTCTCAACGACGCGCTCACACACACATCCATATGGAGAGAGAGAGAGAGAGAACGGGACCAAAGGGAAAAGAGGAAGAGACCGGCGGGACTCCGGTCGTCCACGGCGGCGCCCCACCACACACGGCCGAACGTCCACTTATTCTGGTGAGCGGTGAGTGTTACGGTTGTGGTTAAGGATAGAAGAGTGACGGATGATTAGGGTGATTCCGGGTGCTAACAGTAACCGAAACAAGGTGAAGGTGGTTACGATTCCGGTCTCTAGGTCCTGTATATGATGACGGCGGTGGTAGCGTTCTAGAGTTTCGATATGGGTTCCAAAGATGTACAATTAGGGGCCATATAGGCTTGAGTTCAGGTAAGGCCCGACACCGACACGATCTATTTCTCTATGTTTACTTTATTCCAAGTTAGACACCTAATATCTGTATCATGGAACCTTGGAGATTGTTGGTAGGATTAGTTGCCGATGGTGATGAACTTGAGATCATTGACCATATGATGTTGCTAAAAGGAGTTGTGGTCGTTATGGATAAAAGCTCAACACAGACCAGGCTTGGACAAATGAAGGCAAAGTAAGGTATAAATGACTACATGGTTACTTAGCTAATTATAATAAGTATTACTTTATGCAAAATAAAATATAAAACGATGAGATCCTAGACCATACTTTAAACCAAGGCTTCGGTCCGTGTGTCTTCAAGGTTTTTGGCCAGGTTCATCGCTGGATTGGTATCCTACGTCCGCCACGTGATGAGAGACCTCACTTTTTGCAAATTTATGCATATGATACTAAGAATGAAATCTCTAATAGGCTTCACTCTTTCAGTATTGAAAGTCATTCCTCTTTAATAGTCGAAACAACCGCGAAGCACAATAACTCCGCTGCAACGCGCGTGATCACATTCTAGTTTAAAGTTTATTTTTCAAATATATATATAAATTAGTAAATTATTTTTGTAAATGCAGAATTCTTTAAAAGCAGAGTATGATTCCAGAAGAGTCCAAGCTGCCACCTACTTTGAATTGGAAGAAAGTATGGAGCCAGTCCTAAATGAAGTCGAAATATTTTAAAAGGTGTTAGGTCCTCGACGCAACCATATTAAGTGAATTGGGCGCAAACCTTCTTCTTCTCTAAGCGCAAGTGTCATGGTTCCTCAAGAGCAGGAGCGGACACGTTTATAAATTATAAAGGTAAAACTACCTTCTTCTTTTTTTTACCTTATTTAATTTTGGTAGATTTATGCAAGTATTTATTTAATTGTCTTAGAAGAGTCAAATGGGTTGGATAAAGTTTAATATATTGGTAAATGTTTAAAAAAAATATAAAAGTATTTAAATGGGTTAAAATGACCCGAAGACACTTTAAATGGGTTAGATGAAGTTTAGGATATCGGTAAATGTTTAAAAGTGTTTAAATGGGTCAAAATGACCCCAACACACATAATAGACTTAAAACATTCAGTTATAAGTTTGAACAGGTCAAAATGGGTTACATGAAGTTTAATATATTGGTAAATGATTTAGAAAAGTTTAACTGTTTGAATGGGTCAAACTGACCCGAACACACTTAATACACCTACATCATCAAATTATAAGCTTAAACGGGTCAAATGGGAGGAAATACTTCATAGGAAATACTTGACGATTTGTTGGAAGACCCGATTGTTATGGCACGAATCAACGCCGCTGTAGATAAGAGGGTGGAAAAAAACGACAATGAAGACGACATAGACGGGGATGGTGGGGATGAGAGAGATGAATGATATGATTTTGATGGTGTAGGTTTTAATACTTAATACTTTAACTTGGAAAAGTTTAGAATGTCTAATACTTGTATTTTTATAGTATTTATGTTTATGTTTAAAATTTGATGTTTATGTTCATGCTCAAGGTGTTCACGTGCGAGAATTTAAAAAACAACAGATTATTATATTTGGTAAAACTAGGGATACTAGAAAAAAACATTTGCGGTTTTTCAGACCTTTACTGGCAGCACAAGTCGTCGCTAAAAGTAAGATGATGACGTGTCATCCAAATAACTATTGACGTCAATTTCGTCGCTAAAGGTCAACGTGTCACCGCTAATAATGCAGGATCAATATCAGCGACACCTTTAGCGACGAAAACCAGCGCATCAGCGACAACAATACCTGCGATCCATTACTGACGAGCTGTCGTAACTAATACCTTTACTAGCGACAAATAGCACATTTACCGGAGACATCTGTCGTCGCTATTTCTCCAATTCTTTGTAGCGTGTATCATGTCGCATCGTATTGCATTGTATGTTAACGTCATCAATTAATACACATCGGATCCTTCATGTAATTGTTGCCTAATTTTTCTCTCCCATAGCATGGTAGCCGACGAACTTCCCACATCCTCTCTAAAGATTTCAACAACTAAGTCAAATGTTGTATTTACTAAAACGAACAGACTATATGCTACTTACTAAAATTGAATTTCAATAAACAAATATTGCATGAAACATTTCTGAAAAAGAAAATTAATATCATACAAATTAATTGAGACGCCTGGAGGAGTATAGAACCTGCACAAAAACCACACATCATGAGTCTTGATGCCAACATTAATTGACAGTGGGACAATGTTAATTTAAAGTTAGCTTGTAAGGATGGAATTGCATGCAACACAATCCACCGACCCAGTGACCGTGTCGTCACGTGGATCGCTACATAAACGGGTCCAATTTTGACTCTCTGCAATTGTATGTATTTATGATATGTGTACTTAATATTTTAGGTGTTTGTGTTACTTTTCTATTAAAGTTTTGCAGCTCTACTTTTTTTATTAAAGTTTTGCAACTCAAATTAAAGTTTAAAGAAAAATCAAATATCAATGTAGAAAGTAACTAACGGGAATTGAAATTGTTGCGATTTTTGGTTTTATAGTGACGTTTATGCATAATTCAAAGAAACATTAACATATAGTTGATATCAAAAGATAAGATAGGAAGACTCTTTTGATAATATTCTAGTGGCAAATTGGATATTAACAATCCTATTATTTTGCACTTACATGATAATTAATAATCCAACATGAGAATATTTTTACCATGAGTTTTTGCTGACGTGGATATGAATTGCACGATTATGTGGATTTTTTTCTATAAATTTTGTTTTATTTTAATGTCCCTCCACCTGCAATCCCATCCGCCATCATCACTTCCACAACTTCGCCATCGCATCACCGTCAGAAACCCACCATCTCCACCCACAACCACCATACCTGACCATAATCCCCATCGCACCTCCATCTACCTTTGTCATCAAACACCAATCGCATAACCACCACCCAGATTCCTCCACCACCGGTCACACCAATAACCACCACACCAACATCTTTGCACAACCACTGCAGCCAATTAACCACCAATAACCTTCATCTCCAACTCCTGATTCACCCCGACTCTAAACCTTAACCCGATTCCACAACCACCGTCGTTTTCCCCTTTTCACCACCACCCCCACAATTTGAAAACCCAACCACCTTCAACCCTACCACACGACTCCACCTCCACTGCTAAAACCCCTAACTTTTCTTGCACCGCTCACCACCATCCACCTTCATTGATGCACCTTATTACGACCGAACCCTAAGTTAATTTTGGGTCAAAAAGTTTAAATGGATTTAAGAAAAATGTAACTTCATTGTCCAACTCATATCTATGTTAGCAAAAAGCTAACCTTGTTAAGTTTTTTTAATGAGGGTCCAACGGGAAAAAAATATAGTGTTAAAAGTTGGGACTGATGGCAATAATATTCTCAAGTTGGATTATCACAGCCAAGTGCAAAAATGTGAGATTATTAAAATCTAATTTACCTATTCTAGGTCCATATATTGTGAATTTGTTTTAAAAGAAATATTAAATTTGAATAATCCCAACTATTATCTATTTTCTGCCATCAGTACCAACTCCCAACTTCAAAAATCACTGCTATGAATGGTCTATAAATAATAAACTAACCTAGACACCTAGTAATATAAAACAGACTCAACTAAACTAGACCACACGACATGCAAGTGTACCTATCAATGCAGTACAGACTAAGTAAGTCCGAGTATCGAACCCACATGACACTAATAGAAAACAAAACTAGACACGGCTAAGACTTAAAATAAATGATTTAAAGGTTAAGTTTTGGTTTTTTAAATAATTAATTAAAATAAAATAAAATAATTAAATAAGAGAAATAGACAGCAAGGATAACTGAGGAAAATATCAGGATAGGAAGGCAACTACCTAGGTCAAGAATCCTACATGCAACTCGCAACTCCCGGTAATGGAAAACTGAATGGCTACCAGATTTAAAGATAACTTAAGAAACCTTAAGACGTGCTAGATCTCCTCCCGGTCTCACCAACACACCCCAAAGAATCCTAAGGAATAAAACACTGGCTATCTAGCTC
Organism: Ambrosia artemisiifolia; assembly: GCA_032199755.1. Taxonomy (NCBI): domain Eukaryota; kingdom Viridiplantae; phylum Streptophyta; class Magnoliopsida; order Asterales; family Asteraceae; genus Ambrosia; species Ambrosia artemisiifolia. The sequence goes on along the minus strand of CM063518.1, from coordinate 12,917,811 downwards.
GGATCACCTCCCGGTCTCACCTCACTAAGAATGTAAAGGTACTCAAATGACTCGATCACCTCCCGGTCTCTCTAATCACAATACACCCGAAGATGTAAAGGAGTAATCTAATTGGGTTAACTATGACTTGGAGTTGCAAGAAACTAAAGACAACTAGGATAGGATCACCTCCCGGTCTCACCCAAAACCTAACACCTAAAGCTCTAGACAACCCAACATTTCATCACCTCCCGGTCTCAAGAATGGAAGAATACAAAAGTCCTCTAAATTCTCTAATCAAGTTCTTATGGCTTTCGGTACCAAAACCATAAACTAAGCTACAAGCACCAAGCAGGTAACCCTAATAAACATCCAAACATGAAAGACATTCACTAAGACGATTATGGAACTATCAAAGATAATAAATCAAACTTAGATACGCACATACATCATAATAAACGCCAACCAAACTTTTATCAAAACATTAACCATTCTAAAATAAATCCAAACCGAGAACTATAAAATTAACATGCATTCATCATACAACCTAGGTAGTGGTTCAAGATTTAGCTACTCATAATAATGAAAAACAATAAAAACAAAGATTCAAACATAAGCGAAGTCATGGTCTCAATATTCATGAACACAAAGTAAATAAATATAAAACTAAAACTTTTAGTGATCGAACCCGTAGCTCCAATATTGAACCGAAGCTTTCCTAACCTTCACTTCCTCTCTAACTCGATTAGTTCTGCTGCTTCTGTCGAACTATTCCTTTTTGACGGCTGTCAAGATTATCTCCCTCCTCCCGAATATATTCATCATATATCTGCCGTACTATATATTGCTCAAACCTTGTTTTTTTTTTCGTTGAATTAATTTGGACTTGGGCCTACACCTTCTCATTTACAAGGTCACGAGACCTTTTACATTCTTTCCTTTCTTTTATTATTATTATTATTATTATTATTATTATTATTATTATTATTATTATTATTATTATTATTATCTCGATGTTCCCGACTCGGGTGTTCTTGGTTCGATCAAAGTTTATCGTTTACGCTCCAACGTCTATGAACACTTGCTCTCAACTGTTCGTGTCTCAATTAACATTCTTTCGTTTTAAGCTCATTTTCCACGAACACCTATAAAATATAAAATAAATAAATACATAATAAAAACGACACGAAATGAATAAAAACATGACCAAATAATATACAAAATACATAGGAAAAGAGATGTGTTTTGCAACACATCAAGACCGCTGAGGGAAAATAGGTTAAAAGTTGGGACCGATAACAATTATTTTTCAAATTGGTGGCGGCCAATAGCCGATAGTTGGCTTATTTAAATCCATTTTTTCTTATTAAAAATATACACACATACACATAAATAATTATAGATAAACGAACATTTTACCAAATGTTCACAAACATACATGAACGAATGCACAGTCGGTCTGGAGAATTCAAGGGACACGTCCAAGCCGAAAATAGGCCCTTAACGAATTATACGAAAGAAAAATATTTTTTTAAACGATGTTTAACGATATAACAATAAACATAGCAAAAATATTCCGTAATAGCTAGTCTGTGATTCATGAAGCTCTCTTAGCGTTTTTTAAACGACGATTAACGTTATAACAATAATATTTTTTAACGTTTTTATTGTTATATTATTATTTAGATTTAAATTAGATAATTAGACGATTAATATTTGGATTAGCAACTATTGTTCAAATTGTGCCCAATATAAGTTATAAATTTTAGATAAATCATAAATAGCCCAATACGTTTTAAGGTTCTAAATTTTTAGAGAGAGTACAATAAGTTTTTCGTTTCCATATTTTTAAACACACACAAATATAAAATTCGCCCTTTGGAAAAAAGGGGCATGGGCCGGGGGTGCGGCCTGCCCACCCCATGGTCGGCCCTGAACGAAGGAGTTATGGTTGTTCATTTATAAAATCTTTTACACATGCATTCATTTAACAAAGAATAAGGAACTCAGAACTTCTTGTCAAATGGTTCATGAATTTTAGATACGTTTGCGATACTAAATTTAAAGGTGCATCAATAGTACCATAATTTTACAATATAAATAGAACGTAGTCCAAGCCGAAAAGACTAAGCTCCGGCCCGGAAGTTAAAATGTCGTCTGAATTTTATATGTTAATTAGATGAGCAAATAAGTAACTTTAGCTTTATGAAGCTTAAAAAACTCGTTCAAACAAGTTATTATGGTTTTATTATTCGAATTGTTACAATCAAGAACTTAACACAGCTGTCTTATTGAATCACAAATGACGCATAAGATGACCACCATACAATGATTTTAATACGTTGTTGAAACAAAATTCAATCACTTTTTCATCCAAATCACGCATCTTAAGCTCTTCCCTTCAAGAAGTAAATCAAAAGCCTTGTTAATGTCTTCAAACTCAACCTCATGTGTCACGAATTCATCGAGTTGTAGTTCCTGAAACGAACAAGATTCATTATGATTTCGAGAAAGTAATTGTTACACAACGAAAGAGACAAGACGGATTTTGCTTACGTTATCCATGTAGCGTTTTATAAGGATTGGGATATCAGATTTCGGTTTGATGCCTCCAAAAAGAGAGCCCATGATAGATTTTCCACTATGAAGTACCTCAGAAGATGTGAAAGTCAACTTTGCCCCAGGCTGGTCAACTCCCAACACAACTGTTTTTCCCCATCCCTGAATATGGATCACATTCACAGATGGCAGTAGTCATTATGGATTGTATAAAGTTGCAAACTAGATCGGGCTTGTATGCGCCAGAACTGGGCATAAAGCCCGACTTGGTAAAGGCCCATTATCTTGGGCCGGTTTGAATAGTGATAAGTGATAAGAGATAGAGTAGACCTTTCTACAAGAAGCATAAGCTTCATGCACCAAAGATGACATACCGACACACTCGAAGCAATAGTCTGCACCGTCACCAGTCATTTCCATTATCACCTGTGTTAAGCAACAAGTTTATGCCATTAAAAATAATAATGCAAAAATGCAACATAGTTATCGTGTCGAATAATGATATAACTGTGGTTAAGTTACCTGGCTCACAGATTTGTCCCCACAGTTACGGGAGTTTACAAAATCAGTCACTCCAAATTTAATGAAAATGTCAAATAAACATTTTTAAAATTAAATTCATGTATAGGATTCAAATTACAAACGAAAATCACCTAATTCGAACTTGTCTTGGTTGACATCAACTCCTATGATCCTCTTAGCTCCACATAGCCTCGCTCCCTCTGCAACCTAGAAAAATATGAAACGTTGTGTTTGGTAACATGTTAAAACCATAAAGATCACGAAATTATCGGTTTTGTATGTAACATGTATGACAGTGCATACATATTGTAAAGTGCACTTCTTATTTCGAGACAACACAAAAAATGAACATGTGATGTGATTACTAGATATAAATATTAATATGTTTATATCTTACATTCTAAAACAGTAATGTCCAAATATCAAACAACAGAAGAAAAGAAGAATTGATGGACAAGTAGAGGTTTGTTACTTCTAGGAAAAACCGATCAAATCAACTGTTTTATTTTTCAAGTCGCCTTTGGATAATCAAGCCATGTTGCACGTTGGCGGGTCAGACATATGACCCTTATTGTTTTCCATGCGTTGGTTGATCAAACCCTCACAATGACATTACTAAGTGCATATGCAGTTTTTAATGTCTAGTCACAAACTTTATTGAAGCCTTTATGTGTACAGCCTACAAGTTCAACAGAATACTTTAACTTGAATTAAACATGATCATACCGCGAGCCCAATTGCACCCAATCCAAATATAGCAACCGTTGTTCCAGCTTCCACATTCGCTGTTTTCCAAGCCGCACCAACCCCTAAATAACATTACATACACAAAACAATATAAATTAACATTTCATTATTGTAAACTAAATAACAAAAGCATAAAAAGAAGAATAATATTTACCAGTTGATACTCCACAACTTAAGAGACAAGCTCTATTTGGAGGTGTTTGGGGATCAATTTTAGTCACATGACCAATGTCAACCACTGTGTACTCACTAAAACTTGATACAAACAAGAAATGGTACAAAGTTTCTCCATTGATGTCTGTGAACCTGCTTGTTTTCTCTCTATCAATGTATGGAGAAACACTGAAAGGTAACTTTGAACATAGGTTGCTTTTTACAGACAAGCAATCTGTACATTCACCACAATCTGGTAAAAAAATTGGGATCACAGTGTCTCCTTCAACAACTTCATGCACACCTTCTCCAACACTCTCTACCACCCTTAATTTTGTGCACCAAAAGAAATTATTTTATATTATATTATATAATGTAAATAATAAATTTGGAAATTAAAGAAGAAACTTTATAGCTAGGGGCCCAACAAATATGCATGAAAATTAAAGAATATTAGTAGCCACAAAAACAAGTAACAATCATTTGATCACCTAACCATTTTACATGTGTTCCTGATTCGAATTAATCACACTCTTGAAATTTTATTCGAATAACAAATTCGAATTCGGGTTTCTAATATTCGAATGGGTCCTTCTCTTAACCGAATTCTGGATTCGGTTAATTTTGAACTGAACCAGCCCGATTAAATACAAAATATTATATAGTTTTTACCTTTTTTTATATAAAAGTACATAATTTTTATATATTAATAATTCGGGTGAATTCGAATCCACCCGAATTCCATCCAAATTCAAACTTTCGAGTTTGGGTCTGTTTCAAACTAGTTGAATTCGAATTCAGATTATAGCCCGATCCGAATAACCTGAAATCCGATTCAGTTGACCTAAAGTCCATTGTCTAACAAGTTGATAGTATCAACATCATATGTATGTTTATGTCTATGTTAGATGTGGACTTTTAACCTGTAAGAGTAAATGCAACACTAATTGCAATCTGCTAATTAAACCATCATCCCCATAGAGAAACCAGTCACACAAATTAGAAGAAATCAACAGATTTAGAATAATAATCATAATAATTAAATGACACATTACTTACCCAACTGCTTCATGACCAAGTATTCTTGGAAAAATGGCAGGTGGATGCTTCATTAAAAAAAAAATCATCGGTTAATAAACAATATTTAACGTACGACTAATAAAGACACGTAAAATCTTGTTTTGACACCCTATATACCAGCAGTATAAAATTATTTGGCTCGTATATATAGAATCACATAACGTTATACAACTCGTATATACGGTGTCAAAATTCAAAACAAGATTTAGGGTATATCTTTATTAACCCATTTAATAACATTATGATCCAAAAACAAAAGTCAACGCAGTAAAAATCAGTACCTGCAGTTTCCAGAAGGTAACATCACTATGACAAAGAGAAGTACAAATGATCTTGATTCGAACTTCACGAGCTTTAGGTGGAGCAACAAACACTTCCTCGATCACAAGTGGCTCTCCTGCTTTCCTAACAATTGCAGCTGCAATATGTATTATATCAACAGTTGGTGTTCGTTATTACATAACCATAATAATATTAAAAAAATTTAAAGTTTCTGGTTAGAGTTGTGGTTTGTAAATAGGGGTTGAAGAACTTACCTCGGCACCGGATGGGTTTTCCGGCGGTGTTGGAGGATTTTCCGGCCATAATCAACGGTGAGTGTTTTTTTTTTTTTGGTCTGTTTGTATATAAATTAGAGTTGTATGGTTTTTGTACGTGTTGGGTTTTATGTTGAGGTTTTAATGTTTTATTGGTTAGGAGCCCGGAATAGGTGGTTAAAGATAATTTAATACAGTAATGAATTATTGATGATTAATTTTTTATTTTATTTTTTTTTACTAGATTACCCGGGAAACGTCCCGTGGTAGAGAAATCTAATATGACATATCAATTTTACATATTAATAGAATGATGCGTTTTACAGTTACATGCAGGAAAGCTTCGGATAGCACCTAACCAAAACAATTAACAATGTATCTCCAATGTTAACGTCTAACCTTAAACAATGCATGACTCTAATATTAATACCTAACCTAAAACAATGTACAACTCCAATGCTAACACATGTTGAAATAGAATTCACATTTGTTAGGCTGACGAACTCTTAATTATGCCCTCAAAAAACCCCGCAACGTTGTTGGGACTGCTATTGGTCTGATGTGGCATGAGGCCCTACGCCATACCACTTAGCCTAACATGCGTGAGTATCTGGTTTTTGTATGGAAAAAATTACCATTGGCTCTATGAGCACATGCCACCTCCTAGTTCCTTCGTATCCTTTGTAAGTTAAGTTGTAACATCTTACCCCTCTCATCATCAATATTGTCTGCTTTGCCACCAATGGGTTGCTCATCCAGGAGTTCACCCCTCTTGGTACTACTCCCACCTGATCACGCTTAACTGTGGCTTAGTTAGGCTATGGGCACGTGAAAACTCCACAGTTAAGTGTGATCAGGTGGGAGTAGTACCAAGAGGGGTGAACTCCTGGATGGGCAACCCATTGGTGGCAAAGCAGACAATATTGATGATGAGAGGGGTAAGATGTTACAACTTAACCTACAAAGGATACGAAGGAACTAGGAGGTGGCATGTGCTCATAGAGCCAATGGTAATTTTTTCCATACAAAAACCAGATAATCACGCATGTTAGGCTAAGTGGTATGGGGTAGGGCCTCATGCCACATCAAACCAATAGCAGCCCCAACAACGTTGCGGGGACTTTTTTAGAGGGCATTATTAGGAGTTCGTCAGTCTAATAACGAGCATCAATGAAGAATTGTGACGGGCCCACACCAATTTGCCTTGTTTCAAGGGTTTAGAAGATAAATAAATATATAAAAAGGCGTTATTATGGGGCTCCAATACGTATGACGGGCCCACGTCACTTATGATGTTTCAAAGGTTTAGAAAATAAACAAATATATAAAAGGGCGTTATTATGGGGCTCCAATCCATACCTTGCATGGGGAGGGGGTATTGGAACATATTACTTATGTGACGCTGATGTGGTGTAATGGAGTACTAGGGGCTCCAATCCATGGGGTGAAATTTTAAAAAGCAGGTGTATATGCTATACCAAAAATACAACTCAGAACTCTTTTCACCCTTTAAATTTTCACCCTTGATTTTGGCCCTAGATTATCTCATCCCTTATCTTTTAATCTAAGGGTCCAAAATCATTCCTACACTTTGTATTTTAAAATTTCTCTATATTTATATTTAGATTTTGAGCAATGTTAGAACACACGAATATGACTTGCCAATGTCGATACTTGAATAAAGTCTGATAGCTCATATGTCGTAGTTTGCACATCTTAAAATAGTTTTTGTTGAACATTTCAACTAGAAAAAAAAAGTTTCACCTTTATCAAACTTGCTGAACGCATTGTAGTTTGAGTAAGGGGGACAAGACGTCACCAAAATTGGCCACGGGTACTTCACTACCAGTACGATAATATCGCTGCCGGTAGTGCTGGTAGGGGTCTCGTAAAACAAAATCAGCTTGTAGTTAACAGGAGTTTCTCTCTCCAAAATCAAAAAATATATATCTTTAATGTAGTAGGTGTAGGTGGTGGCTTCACTTGTGGTAAAGAGGGTGCATGTAATATATTATTATTATTATTATTAATAGTAATATTATTATTATTATGTGTGAAAATAATTAACTATTGGGTAAGAATCAGTGAAGTGTTGTCTTTAAAAATGTTTCAATGAAGTGATGTGACAGTACAGAATTGGTATAAATCAGTGAAGTTGAAAAAAAAAGGGTACCCCTTAATGTTTTCAACTTGAGTAAAACTACATTTACTTATAACTAAGTGGATTTGGCCCTATTCTAGCTCTTGACTGTTAAAAAGGCGAAAAAGAATCAACTTTAGATCTTTACGATATATAACTTTTAGAAAGTAGTATTTGGCTACTAAAAGTTCAGCTCTAGTCTTCAAATTCTATTTTGCAAGACTGAACCTCACACACAAATAGGGCTGTAAACGAACCGGACGGACACGGACGGAGCTTGTCCGTGTTCGTTTGTTAAGCTTTAAATATGTTCATGAACTGTTCGTGGACAATTTTCGAACATAAAATTTTGTCCGTGTTCGTGTTCGTTTGTAATTTGGTTGTTCACGAACTGTTCGTGAACATTGTCTGCGAACACAAACGAACACTAATGGACACAAACAGACACAAACGGACGTTTGACTAGAAAATATAGATAAAACATTGTTAATGGACACAAACGAACACAAACGGACGAACGAATATAAAATTTAAAACATTGTTATTGTAAGTTTCTTTATATATATATATATATATATATATATATAATATTAAAATTTTAAATATAAAATTTAAAAACCAAATGAACACAAACGAACAAGTATAAACGGACATAAACGAACACAAACGAACACGTTACCGAACGTTCACGAACATAAACGAACAAACGCGACCTATGTTCATGTTCGTTCGTGTAACTTAACGAACGAAATTTCTTGTTCGTGTTCGTTCATTTGTTAAACTAACGAATACAAACGGACTTCCCGCCGAACGGTTCATGAACTGTTCGCTGAAAGTTCGGTTCGTTTACAGCCCTACACACAAAGACTTACTTGCTCTTCAACACGTATCCACGATAGTATCTTTTTTTTTTACTTTAAACTTAATTCATAAAAAACAAACAGACTTAACGCCCCAAGAAGGGATCGTTTCGTCACTACCAAACATTACATCATATACAAAGGATTAATGCACCAATCCTTCCAACTTAGCCTTTACGATAGGGTCTGTGATCATTAATTATAAAATTAGGTAAGTGTTTTAATCACCGCATCTTTTAAGTTTGATTTATCATGAAGTTTTGTTTTATTTATTAGTTATAACTCACTTTCAAATCTACAAAATAATACCAATCAATATACATATAGGAGTGTATGCATTCACATAACTCGATTATTTGTATGTCAATTACTTTAATTATGTAATTTTGCAAGGTAACAACATCTACGGTTAAAATTACTGAATATTTCACTCGAATAGTAAGTTTTATAACTGTTTAAGGTCAATTGAGCTTTTTATATAGTTTGTTGGTCAAACGTAGTTTTATAAATGTTCGATTTAATTAAGTAGCTCAAATTTTGTTTATTGAAAATATTAAATGATCTATATAAGATATTATTATATTACCTACTTGACATTTTCTCATTTAGAGCTTGACAACCTCAAGAATAAAATAAATTAGATAAACAATATGAAACTTGAGTGATTAAGATGGCATAGAAATATTCCAATTGATAATTAAGGAAGATGATCCAATTATTGTAGACAACAGTCCAACACATGCATTATTATAAAGTTAATTAGGAACAAAAAGTTGTCAACGTACTAATTAACACATGCAAACGCCGTTCAAAAAAAAAACACATGCAAACAGTGAAAGAGTATAATCTCTTGATCTCTTCCATTGATTTTGAATATATTTATAATACAATACAACCTTATAATTAAGGATAGGGATAAACACAATAAATGATACAATCTTATCTATACATATGCTATGCTATTACACCCCCGCAGTCGAAGCGGGAGGAGACCGGATGCTGAGACTGTCTCTGAAATCTTCAAACAAAACACGAGGCAGGCCTTTGGTGAAAATGTCTGCTACCTGGTAACGTGAAGGAACGTGCAGAACACGGACCTGTCCTCGCTGAACCTGCCCGCGCACGAAGTGAATGTCCAACTCGATATGTTTGGTCCGCTGGTGCTGTACCGGATTCCCTGATAGATAAATGGCACTGACATTATCGCAGTAGACCAGAGTGGCACGAGTAAGGGGAAGATGAAGCTCAAGAAGAAGATTCCGTAACCAGCAAATTTCTGCAACGAAATTCACTACGCCGCGATATTCAGCCTCGGCACTGGATCTAGAAACTGTCGATTGACGCTTAGACGACCAAGATATAAGATTATCACCAAAATAAATGCAGTAGCCGCTAGTAGAGCGTCGTGTGTCCGGACAACCGGCCCAGTCCGCATCTGTGTAAGAGATAAGAGACCGAGCCGGAGAGCCGTGAAGAGTAAGACCAAAAGTCGTGGTGCCTTTAATATACCTGATGATACGCTTCAGAGCGTTCCAGTGATCAACCCGAGGAGAGTGCATGTGCATACAAACCTGTTGGACCGCATAAGAGATGTCAGGCCTGGTAAAAGTGAGATATTGTAGTGCGCCTGCTAGACTGCGAAATAAAGTAGGGTCATGAAACAGGTCGCTCTGAGTGGCGCTGAGCTTGCTATTGGTGTCAACAGGTGTAGCGACGGGGTTACAAGACTGCATGCCGGCCCGAGTGATGATGTCATTAGCATACATATGATGTGAGAGAAACATCGTGTCATGTGTACGGGACACTGAAATGCCCAGAAAGTAGCTGAGGGGACCTAAGTCCTTCATGGCAATTTCACCAGCCAATTTTGCCGTGAGAGACTGTCGAAGACGGTCAGACGAAGTAACAAGGACAATGTCGTCGACATAAAGTAGAAGATAAGCAGTATCAGTGCCCTGTAGAAAGGTAAATAAAGAGGCATCGCTCTTGCTATGATGAAACCCAATAGATAAGACAAAATCTGTGAACCGCTGGTACCAGGCCCTAGGTGCCTGCTTTAGCCCATATAATGATTTCTTTAGAGAGCACACATAATCAGGGAACTGTTTATTGCGAAAACCCATCGGCGGATACATGTAAACCGTTTCATGGAGATTCCCATGAAGAAAGGCGTTGGTGACATCCAACTGATGGATGGACCAGCGCTTAGATAAGGCGATGGATAGCACAGTCCGAATGGTGGCGGGTTTAACCACCGGGCTAAACGTTTCCCCACAATCAATACCAACCTATTGAGTACGCCATCACAAACTAACCGGGCCTTGTACCGCTCCAGAGAACCATCCGACCTGTATTTATGCTTAAACAACCACATACTACGTATAACATTCATATCGGGTTGTCTAGGTACTAATTCCCAAGTTCCGTTTCTAACTAATGCATCGTACTCTGTAGTCATGGCAGAGTACCATTCCGGTATAGACAAGGCATCGGTAGGATTTTTGGGGATGGGTACGACAGCAGTGGTGGTTGTGTTGAGGTTGAAGGGTTGTTTAGGTTTAAAAATGCCACTCATTGAGCGAGTGTGCACCGTGCGGACAAAGCGATGACCAATTGGAAGTGGTAAGGTTGGAGCATGCTGACCATGAGCCTTTTTTAGTAGAGAAACATGGAAGACATCATGAATCTGGGCATTATCAGGTAAGTCCAGCTTATATGCCACTGTTCCCACTTTAGCTAAAACCAGGAAAGGTCCAAAATATTTTGGCCCTAATTTGTTGTGTTTTTTAACTCTCATTGTTGTTTGTATAAAAGGCCTTAACTTTAGGTAAACCCAATCACCTGGTTCAAAGGACCTGTCACTTCTTTTGGCATCAGCATACTGTTTCATTCTGTTCCTTGATTGTTCTAGGGAGTCTTTCAATCTTGTGATCATAGCTTCCCTATCTCTGTGTAATTCCTCCACAGCAGCCACTTGTGTGTCATTACGAATATAGGGAATATGTAAGGGTGGTGGAAAACCATAGAGAGCTTCAAAAGGTGTGGTTTTTATTGCAGAATGATAGGTAGTGTTATACCACCATTCCGCTAGACTCAACCACTTCAACCATTGATTAGGGGATTGCAAACACATAGATCTTAAGTAAGATTCCAAGCATCTGTTCAGGACTTCTGTTTGGCCATCACTTTGAGGGTGATAGGCAGTTGAGTAGGATAAATTGATACCTTGTAGCCTCATAAATTCCTTCCAAAATTGGCTTAAAAAGATAGGATCCCTATCTGAAACTATGGTAACAGGATGGCCATGCAACTTAAAAACAGAATCTAAGAATACCTGGGCAACTTGAGGGGCTGTATAAGGGTGAGAGAGTGGCATGAAGTGTGCAAACTTAGTTAGTCTGTCCACCACCACTAAGATAGCCTCCTTTCCCTGATTTTTTGGCAACCCTGTTATGAAATCCATAGATATGTCTGTAAAAACATGGGTAGGAATAGGCAGTGGTTGTAGTAGGCCTGGGTTGGCAATAGGCTCATATTTTGACTGTTGACAAGTATGACATTCCTTAACAAAGTTGAACACATCCTTGTAGCACCCCTTCCAATAACAGCAAGCTTTAATTCTTTGAAGTGTAGGTGTGAACCTTGAATGACCCCCCATAGGTGAACTGTGAAACAAAGTGAGAATGTCTTTTCTTAATTCAGAGTCATTTCCTATCCACAACTTATTCTTTCTCTTCAACAACTGGCCATCCCAAACAACATGATTAAATTGCTCCCCATTACACAACTTCTTAATTAACTCTTTAAGATAAGGATCAGACTCCCAAGAGGCCTTAATCCTGTTTAGTAACATGGGATCTAAGGTGCTAAGATTTAACTCAAAAAGAGCCATACCAGAAACTCTTGAAAGGCCATCAGCCACTACATTCTCAGCCCCCTTCTTGTATAGAATTTCATAGGTATAACCCATTAATTTTGCCAACCAGGTTTGTTGTAATGGAGTAGTTATCTTCTGGGTTAAAAGATACTTTAAGCTCTTATGATCAGTCTTTATGAGAAATTTCTTAACTATTAAGTAGTGGTGCCACTGCTTAACAGCCATAAGAATAGCCAACAACTCCTTCTCATAGACAGAGAGGTTTTGCTGTCTTATGGATAAAGCTTTACTCACAAAGGCAATAGGGTGTCCATCTTGCATAAGAACTGCTCCCATGCCTTTAGAAGAGGCATCAGTCTCCAAGACAAATACTTTATTAAAGTCTGGCAAAGCCAGAACAGGAGTTGTTGTTAATGCTTCTTTGAGTTTATTAAAAGCTTCTTGTGCTGACTCATTCCACAAAAAAGAATCCTTCTTTAACAATTCTGTCATAGGCCTAGCAATGACCCCAAAGTTTCTTATGAACCTTCTATAGTACCCAGTCAACCCAAGAAAACCCCTAAGTTGTTTCTGATTTTGAGGCATAGGCCAATTTGTTATAGCCACAATTTTATTGGGGTCAGTTTGCACCCCTGCACCAGAAATAATGTGCCCCAAATATTCCACTGTAGACCCCCCAAATGAACATTTATACCTTGTAGCTACTAAGGAATTCTTTCTTAGAAGAAGTAATACCTGTTCCAAGGCAATAAGATGTTGATCCATGGTTGAGCTGTAAAGCAGGATATCATCAAAGAAAACCAATGTTGACTTCCTCATTGTTGACTTGAATGTTTGGTTCATCAAAGATTGGAAGGTAGCTGGTGCATTAGTTAGCCCAAAGGGCATAACTACAAACTCAAATAGGCCTTGGTGTGTTCTGAAGGCAGTCTTGTGAATGTTATCTTCATGCATTCTGATCTGATGGTACCCTGCCCTTAGGTCTAGTTTAGAAAATACAGAAGCCCCTCCCAACTCATCCAACAATTCTTCAATAAGTGGAATGGGAAATCTGTCTTTTACAGTGGCTTCATTCAGCTTCCTGTAATCCACACAAAACCTCCAGGTTCCATCCTTCTTCTTTACAAGAACCACTGGAGATGCAAAAGCACTTTGGTTATTTCTTACCACCCCAGAATCTAACAATTCTTTTGTAAGCTTCTCTAAAACATCCTTCTGGCCAGCAGGGTATCTGTAAGCCCTCTGGTTAATGGTAACATTTTCATCTTTCAAGATAACTCTATGATCACAAGTTCTTTTAGGAGGTAGGGCAGTAGGGACTGCAAATACATCATCATACTTCTTCAGTAACTGTTGCAGGGCCTCATTCTCTTTTTCCTTTCCCACTTTAGCCTCATGTTGAAAACCATCATTAGAAGATGATTGTAAACTAAACATTTGGGCTGAAACAACCCCTTCTTGGGATAATATTTCCTCCATTTTTTCAGCTGAACAAAGCTTAACCTTACTGGATTCTATCCCCTTCAATTCTACCCACTTATCATTAACCTTGAACCTCATAGTCAACTTCTTGAAGTTCCACATTATATCATCAAGGGTCTGCAACCATTGAACCCCTAAGACCATGTCATAATTAGTCAAGGGAACTAATATGGCATCAGTCTGGAACCAGATGCCTTGCATCATCCACTGGAAATCTTTACGTAACTGTGTACACTTCAATTTATTTCCATCAGCAGCAGTGACACTCACTTCTGGTATTTCTTTAATTGGGAATCTCATTTTTTTGCTAAACTTTCATTCAAAAAATTATGGGTAGAACCCGAATCATTAAGTATATGCAATGTTTTGGTGCCAATGGACCCTCTCACTTGCATGGTGGAATAGGAAGGAACCCCCATAATAGCATGCAATGAAATCTTGGGTTCTTGTTCTTGTAAATCTTGTTCCAACAGTTCATTTAACTCTATTTCCTCATTATCTTCACCAATTTCACATAACTCAATTGAGAAAAGTTGCTTATTCTTACAAACATGTCCTTGGGTATACCTTTCATTACACCCAAAACATTCACCTTTTGCTCTTTTTTCCTCAATTTCTTTATGGGTCAGAGTCCACTTCTTGGAACTCACAGGTTTAGGATTAGGTAATAAGGCTAATTTGTTGGTGTTGGCCATGGTAAATGGCTTATTACTATTATTATTATGAGTACTATAAGTGGTTCTGGTGGTTCTTGGTTGTGAGGACTGAATAGCAGTTATAGCCTCATCTTGCATTCTTGCTAGCAAGTAGGCTTCAGGTAAATTCTTAGGCCTTAACATCCTGACCTGATAACTAATTTCTGGCTTCAGAGCCCTTAGGTATAGGCTAATAGCATACTCATCACAAATGGTCACACGAGTCAATGCTAAATCGAATTCTTGATTCAGTTTGTCTAGTGTACCAGTTTGTCTGATTGAAGCCAGGGCACCCATTGCATCCTGATTCAATAATAACCCAAACCTTGCTATTACTGCATTCTTATACTCAGGCCAGGTGACACCATCTATATTGCCTCCTCTAGATTGTACAAAGGATTGGTGCCAAAGTAATGCTATATCATACATATGTACAATAGCATGCCTCACTTTCAAAGATTCAGGGGTCTGGTCAATTACAAAGAAATGTTCAGCTTTGCAAAGCCATCCCTCCACATTTTCCCCATCAAACTTAGGGAATTCAATCTTAGTTAATCGACTGTTGTGACTGTTATGATTCATACCAGTGTTCATTGGACTGTTAAGAACCATATTATTATTATTATCATTATGATTGTGTGGGTGATTGTGAGTATTCCTCACATTATTATTATTATCATTATTGTTATTATTATTAAGTCGATTATTGCCTAAAGATTGATTCTGAATAGTCTTGAGAATTTCATTCATTTGATTTTCCATCTGGGTTTTCATGGCAGCTAAGTTTTCCACATTCTTTTGTAGATTCTCAGCATTCTTTAATGCAAAAGATTTCAACCCTTCAATCTCTGTCAAATTCTGACCCGCAGCTGCCTCTAGTCTACTCAAGGTAGCATCATGTTCTTGAATTTTCTGCTCAAAGTTTTGGTTTCTTGTTGTTGTCATTTTAAGAAAAACGATGATAGAATTTAGGAAGTAATTGATTGAATTGATGAATGAAGAGTAAACAGTTCACAAATTGATCTATTCACATAATTGATTGGGCACTAATTGACCAATCAATGGAATGATTTGATCGTAATCGATTAAATCAAGCTGAAATCGAAAACAGAGTGTTAGAAAAGAATTCAGAGTGACAGAATGAAAGAAATGACAAAAGAAAAATGAATGGACTGATCGGAGAAGAAGACGGAGTGTGGTAGTTATGGCGGAAGAACGGTGGTTGAGGGTGGTTGTGACGGTTAAACGGTTGGATAACGGTATTGAGGTCGAGAGAATCGACGCTCTGATACCAATTTGTTAGCTACAAAAATATAAAGAAGGAAGAAAAACCAACCACACATTGTCTAACCAAATCAGGAAGAGATCTTTATTCAATTCATAGCTGATCTTTACAATCTCTAATACCCTCTATTTATACTATTTCTAACTAACCGTAACTAACTTTCAAACATATTGCTAATTGACAACTTTAACCCCTATACTATTTCTTTATTACATTTCTTTCCTTATTACATTTACGACTAACATATGTTGCTTTAACTTTCTCAACAAGTTTGCTCAATGGCAGAGTCAAATTTATAATTGGGGGCATAGAAAAATTTAGAACCATCTTTTTATTGTAATTTTTAGCGTAAACTCTTTGCTTTATACTCTCTTATTTTTGTAAATTGATATATTAGTTGTCTTAGCAAATTGATATTAAAAATTAATTACGTGAAACTCGTCACACAACGTGCCCCAAAAACATAAGTACCTGCGGCAACGCACGGGCATTCCCACTAGTGTTTGTGTGTGTGTGTGTATATAGGTTTAGAAAAAAAAAATAATTCAATACAACCGTTGACAACGGTCAAAAATTAAATGTCCAACGGCTAAGCTACATTTCTCTTGGTAACACCTTGCCGAGGACTTTGGTTTTGGACCATTGCCGAGAGGGTGGCAGCAGCGTTGCCATTCGGCAACTGCAACCGAACCACCCCTTGCCAAGAGTGCCCCGTCCACCCTAACGGCACTTACTGCATCTCCATCCCTTGAATTCGAAAACACATTTTTGATCAAATCTCTGGGTTACGAAACACACACTTATTGCAGATCGAAATCTAAGTTTTATTTGGTTGAAAAGTTCGAGAGAACCATCGAATTGTTTCCATTTGAAAATGTCCAACACGACTCTTGTTGGGTTGTGAAGGCCTTGGGCCTGGTTTGGGATAGAGGCCCGTTTTGGTTTCTTGTTCCCAAAGTTAGAAACCCTAATTATGTTTTATATAAACCTAGTCATTGTAATTGTAATTGTGTGCATAGAGCTTAATGAAATAACCTAGTTGCAGCCCGTGGACGTAGGTCCCCCACTGGGACCGAACCACGTAAAATTCTTGTGTCGTGTGTTTATTATTTTCTGTTCATCGCGTGCTAATCGTGTGTGCCGTTTGTGTGTTTGATTCCGCTGCGCCGACTGATACCTAACAAGTGGTATCAGAGCTTTGGTTCTTTAACACGGTGAGATTTGCACGAATGATTGCGGTGGAGGTTTGGTCGGATCTGGTGTTTGCGATTATTGTTTGAAATTGGAAGGCAGGTTCGTAAGTCGTTTGTTTTCTTTTTTCTTGGTCGAAAGTCACGTGAAAGTTTTTTCAAGAAAAACCTTGGAAGCAAAAAAAAAAACTCTTAGCACATATGTCGAAGGAGGATAAATATGTTCTTACTGTTTTGTCGTAACTAGGCATGGAGGAAACTAATTCCTTTGGAGTTTGTGTGCTAGTCAACAAGTGGGGTGTTTTTTTTTTTTTGTCGTTTGACAAAGGTTTAGAGTATTAGTTTCTTGGTCAAACATAATAGCAATTAGTTGACTTTTTTTGCAACTTGCCATTAAGATTTGATAAATCTTGAAAAATCGTTGTTGGCTGTTTCAAAAGTAAGTTTCTGACAGTTGATCAAAGGCCTCAAGCTGTGACGGCTGGTTTAGGGTTTCGATTGGATTGAATTTCTTTTGGATCCTGTTCGTGTTCCCAGGTATGTCTTGTGATCGTGGTCGGTAGGGTTTGCTTGTAGTTGTTTGGCGTTTAGAACTTGGTTTTGTGGCAGGATGTTCGTGATCTGAGGAAGGTGAGTACCGATTTATTTTAATCCTTGGCCGCATGTTTAATTTGTTGAATTCGATTGGAGCCACTGATTAAGTTTATTCAGTTGTTGGTCGAGTTTGGGTTGCGGGCTATGTAGGATTTGTTTTCTAAGTTCGGGGTTTGACAATTATTGTTATCAATCGTGATTATATAACCAGGTTTGTGATAACAGTTGGGTTGGGCCAAAATTTGTCTACATGGTTATTTGTAGGAGCAAATCGGTTTTGGTTGACAGTGTTCAGTTGAACAGTCGTCAAGTTCAGGCTCGTGCCATTACTATGTCTGTTCACTGGTTTCTGATTTATTCTCGTTTGTTATTGTCATAACTGAAGACGGGATGGTTATGATCAGAATGTTCGACGGGTTTGAGTATCGGTTGATTGGTTTGTCAAGGGAACTTGGATGTGGTACTTAACGATGGTAAAACCTGTAGAAAATGGAACCAGCTGGTTTGGAATACTCTGGGTTTAAGGTATTCCTGCTCGGGCGTGCTGGTGACGACATAAGTGAAAAAAAAAGGCTAGTGTCAAGTCATAGCTAGTTGGATGATCTTTCGGTTAGGGTTTGCGTTAACTGGTCGTGTGTACGGTCATAGAACCCTTGGTACCGCTTGCTTTCCATGAAAGCTCGACTGCTGTTATAACCATTTGCCTGTTAGCTGGACTGGAACTGTGATGTTAATTCTTGTTCGATGGTGATCAGTGGTTTGACATTTGAGGGGATCTTTGTACTGGTACTGGGTGAAGGTTTTCGCTGGGGAAGTACGAGTGGAGGTTCAACTCATGAGTGTCGGTTTGGCATGGGTTGGGATAACAGGGACAGTGGGAGCTGGGCGTAGTTGACTTGTTGGGGCTGCATGGAGGTGTGGACATTTTTTAGAGTCGATGTCATAGATAGGAAATTCTACTTCTGAGAATGTGTCAGGGTTTGATACATTATGACTCAGTGGAAAGTAGTGAGACTCTTGGGTTCGAGATTCTATTTGGCTTCATTTCTTGTTACCTACTTCAATGAAGCATTAGTGAATCTATTGTTGAAGACTTTTGAAGTGTGCAGATTGCTGCGCAACTGGAAGAAGAGAACCAACTTCCGTGTAGTAAAGTCTTGGCTCGCTGATTCGAGAGTTAAACGAGTCTAGTTTACAGCAAAGGACTCTGGGACTCCAGGTAATTCGCTTGAGCGTATTCGGAGGTCTGATCATGGACGGGATTTTTGTAACAGTGGGAGCACATGGGGTGTTCTGACACAGTCTGTAAATCGACGTTAGGTTTGGAAGACCAAGGATCCGAATGAAATCTCTCCTGGGAGGTTGCTGTTAGTGGAGAGTGTTCTTTCCTCTGGAGTCTCTAGAGTCGGCGATTTGAGTAAGTAGGCGCTGGTTGAGATTGAGGATGAGTTATTGGCTGGTTTTGCCATGACTGGGTCTGCGATGACCGTATTGAAGCTGTTGGGAGTTTCAATGGGCCTTTTCAGGTAACTGATGAGAAAGGCCGCTGCAACTAGGTTGATTGGTATTTGAAATCTTAGCTTGTTCTTGGAGAACTGGAGGCTTGGATAACTTTCGTCGTTAAAGTTTTAGCTTGTTCTTGGAACTGGAGGTTAAGAGGATTTCTGTTATTGAAGATTACTGGAGTTACTGGATGACTTGGTTGATTATTTCTTGGAGGCATGCTGAAGTATTCGCAAGGCCTTCAAGTGGGAGATTGTTGGGTTGTGAAGGCCTTGGGCCTGGTTTGGGATAGAGGCCCGTTTTGGTTTCTTGTTCCCAAAGTTAGAAACCCTAATTATGTTTTATATAAACCTAGTCATTGTAATTGTAATTGTGTGCATAGAGCTTAATGAAATAACCTAGTTGCAGCCCGTGGACGTAGGTCCCCCACTGGGACCGAACCACGTAAAATTCTTGTGTCGTGTGTTTATTATTTTCTGTTCATCGCGTGCTAATCGTGTGTGCCGTTTGTGTGTTTGATTCCGCTGCGCCGACTGATACCTAACAACTCTCACATTATCCAAACATTTATTTCGAAAATTCCCCTTAAAACCTAAAATTGATCACCATAATCTTCCACTCGTTGATCTACCTATGTTGCTGAAGATGAGAAATAATTACTAAATTTTAAGAAAGTTGATGATATACAGTTTAGTTCAAGTTCTGATATTTTGATTGTTTGTGTTTGTTTATTGTTAGTTGTAACTTGTAATCCTGAAACAGGCCCTCAGGAGGATTGAGGGAGTGGGAATTCAAGTCTTTATCACTTTACTATGTTAACCCACTTTACTAGTTTACAGGTCGGTCCAACTAGTGTACGAAAAATGTATGATGTTATAATCGGGTTTAAAGGTTAACAAAATATTTAAGGAAACAAAAAAACATGGAGGACACGAACCCGTTAGAGTGGAAACTATAAGGTTCCAGACTCCAGTTGAAAAAAAAGGTTATTTTGGATGGAAGTGGCAAATGTGACCCAACCTTAGGGACGGTTTAGGGGGCTGTTAACTTTTCTAGTAGCTTTACAGATTAAAAATATAATAAATTACACACAAAAAAAAAAGGATAAAACTTGGATGATTAAAATGGCTTACAAATTCTGACTGATAATTAGGATAGGCAAGCCACATATTGTAGACAACACATGTAAAATTAAAAAGATTTGATCATGAACTTAACAAAGTTGTCATCTTTATTTACAAGTAATGCAAACAGTAACAACTCATGAAAGTTAAATGATGTTTACTCATTTGTCCATCCAAATCACACACCTTAAACTTTTCCCTTCAGTCATCAAGTCAAAAGCCTTGTTGATGTCTTTGAAGTCAACTTCATGTGTGACAAATTCATCAAGACATATTTCCTGAATTCGTTATAAAAGTTAACATTTAGTATGAATCCTTAATTTTTGAAGAATTTCATAACATGTATTAGTGTTCATTTTTACCAAGACCATATCAATTTTGATCGAAAAAGTTCTCTGGTTTGACTTTGACTTTAGAAGGTCAAAAGCAAAGAGACAGTGTCCTTCTTACCTTATCCATGTAGCGTTTTTCAAGGATACGAATGTCGGATTTTGGTTTGAGACCTCCAAAAAAGGACCCCATGATTGTTTTCCCGCTATGAAGTACTTCAAAAGAATTAAAAGTCAACATAGCCTCCGGGTGGTCAACTCCCAACACGACTACTTTTCCCCATCCCTAAATATCACATTCACAGTTGCAGAAACGTCAACTAGCGCATTAAACGAGTTTGGAATGTGATGAAAATCTTACATTTCATCAGCCCATTTGAAATAAGCCGGAAAAAAATAAAGATAAAACCGACCTTTCTACAAGAAGCATAAGCTTCATGCACCAGTGATGTCATACCAACACACTCAAAGCAATAGTCTGCACCACCTCCCGTCATCTCCAATATTATCTGACCCAAAATAATAGCATTAATTCCTTAGTTTATCAATGACCATGTAATATCTAGTCTTATTGAATAATGATTTCACCATGATTTTGTTACCTGGCTCACAGTTTTGTCCCCGCAATTACCAGGGTTCACGAAATCCGTCACTCCAAATTTCTTTCCTGTAATAATAGAAGAATATTAAACTAACTCCACATGATCTTTATAAGTGGAAACTTACCATATTGTTATAATGATCTAAATTAATTATTTACCTATTTCAAACTTGTCTTGGTTCACATCAACACCTATGATCCTCTTAGCTCCACACAGCCTCGCTCCTTCAGCTACCTGTAAAAACAATCCATGTTCATTTTTATTAAATGGTTATTAAGCTCACATCAAGACATACATCAAGATAACAATGTAAGCTTTCTTAATCCTGAAACAAGTTTAAACTTAAAACCATAAATGTCGTAAAAGCTTTACTAGCCTGTTCATAATCGAGTTATCAGTTTTGTAAAGCATGCAGTTACAAAATCATACCGCTAGGCCAATGGCACCAAGTCCAAATATAGCAACGGTTGATCCAGCTTCCACCTTGGCTGTTTTCCAGGCAGCACCCACACCTGAAAGCATAATATGACGTTTTAGGTCAAACATGGTATTTTCCAAATTCAAAGTTGGTAGATCTTACTACCAATTTACCATTCAAATATGCATATTTTTGTAGTACTACTCAAAAATGTAACGTGGTTCTCATACTGTAACCAGAACCTATAAGGATTCATATCAATGTTGAAGTGCATTATTAGAATGTTTGACCTCAAAAGTCAAAGGCCAGATTTAGAACCTCACAACGTCAAAAATGTATATGGATTCTATCAACTCATATTCTAATTCAAAGCATCAGCATAGCACTTTTAACTAGAAAATGTAAAACTCCATGTTTTATTTTTTGCTATGCACGTCACTAAACTATCATTTGGTTCTCATCCAAATCCCCATGTCAAGCAGTGGCATACCGACATGTGACATGGGAACTCGATGACAAAAAACTGATAGTTGACTGGCGACCCACAAGCAAAAAAAAAAAAAAAAAAACAGATCTTTGAGTACCAACATAGCAGACAGTGATAGTAAATGGTAAGAAAAGTATATGAAGAGTATACTATACCAGTTGATACTCCACAACTTAAGAGGCAAGCTCGGTTAGGTGGAATTGCTGGATCGGATTTAACTAAGTGTGCAATGTCAACCACCGTGTACTCACTAAAACTCGATACAAACAAGAAGTGGTATAAAGGTTCTCCATTGATGTCTGTGAACCTGCTTGTCTCTTCTCTTTCCATCCAAGGAGAAAGATTGAAAGGAAACTTTGTGCACAGGTTGCTTTTTTCGGACAAACAATCAGTGCATTCACCGCAATCTGCCAAAAAAATTGGGATCACAGTGTCTCCTTCAACAACTTCATGTACACCTTCTCCAACACTCTCTACAATCCTTTAGTGTAGAAGAATGAAATGGTTATAATCTGGTGTCTATAATTTGCAGTAATAAATTATAAATGCATCTTTATCAACACATTATCTGTAAGTATTATAAAGAAGAAAACAACATAGGACAATCTTTTTAAACAATGAATTTGCCACTTAAATTTGGTAGAGATGTTAATAAATAACTTCAAACCATCATAAAAAAATAAAAGTTAAATCTTCAAAAATAACAAAATCTTTTATTTTTGTGGTTTATAGGGAGAATTACGCATAGAGCCATTTTAACTAAACATATTACTCAAATAGCAATCAACATTTTCAAAGAGTTACCAATTTGACCATTATAAATTAATTCAAAACACGCCATGTACATCAAAATAGCCATATTGGCGCAAAAGTTTAGTCGCTTCTACGCTAACTATGACATGTGTCAATGTTTTGCACAAAAATGTTCCGCATGTCCCATATTTGGGGTTTCACAAAAATATTCCACATGACCAAAAATGAAACCTCAGGGACTAAATTGGCAATTAACTCACAAACAAAATTCAACAGAGTTGTATGCCAGATTAATTAATAATTTAATATCAATGATAAATAATATTTTACCCCACTGCTTCATGACCAAGTATTCTGGGAAAAATAGCAGGAGGATCCTTCATGAACAAAAAAAATTGGTTAAATAACCCATTGCTTCAACCAAATATTAGATTGGATTCAAATTTTGCTCAACATAATGACCATTTACCGTCAATTTCCAAAAGCTAAGATCACTGTGACAAAGAGAAGTACAAATGATTTTAATTCGAACTTCGCGATGTTTTGGCGGCGCAACTATCACTTCCTCTATCACCAGCGGCTCCCCTGCTTTCCGAACAATCGCAGCTGACAGTGCCAAAAACTATGAGTGTTCATTATTCGGTTTCAAACATATTAAACTGAAACAGTTTAAAACAGAAAAAAAAATACATATTTCGGTTTTTATTCTGTTTTCAGTCAAACTTCGCAAAATCTGAATTCTGTTTAAACAGAATATCAAATAATGATTATTTTAATTATTTTGCGTTTAGCTCAACTCATTTACAAATTACAATTTTAGCGCAGCCCAACCAAAACCGCTACCGTACCAAAAAAATACCAAACCCGACACGAGCGAAAATAAAAACCAAATGCCGTACCGATACTGAGAATACTAAAAAAAAAACTTAGTCGAATCCGAAAATTCAAAAAAAAAAAATCTAAAATGAATACCAAAATCAGTATCAACAAAGGTTGCAATCTGTTTTTTTAAGGGAATAAAAAGGTTGGACATAAAGGTTTGGTTGGTTTGAAACATGGGTAGAGGGAAAGCTAACCTTTGCAACGGATAGGTTGGCCGGCAGTATTACTGGAGCTTTTTCCGTCCATAATGAGTCACTCACTGTTTGGCGCCGGTTTTTCTTCTTATCTGTTTCTCACACTACTTGTGCTGTTTGTAATTCTGTTTTATTTTTTCCAAGTTTTATAGCGGTTAAGGTATGCCACGTGTCTATTGTTTTTACCTAGGGAGATTACGTGTGACCACCTGCCGTCTGTTTAACGTTTTATGCTTTCGAGTCCCATAAATCCATTATTCTAATTATTAATATTAATATATAATAAGAATGTTTTAGCTTTTTTAATTACTAAAATATACTTTGTATGTATCCACTCTTAAGTCTACTAACCACAAATTAAAATCCTTCAACTCCTTAGTCTCGTTAGGCTGGGAGCTCTTTGGTATAATAACGTTTTAACTACAAAAGTGTTTATAGTTTAACAGTGTTAATGTGTATTGTAAAAGTGTTCTCCTAGTTCTTTGGTGGACGTTAAGGTAGATTAATGAGTTTGTTAAATACTGTGTTAATTCTTTGGAAAAAACTTATTGTTTTAACTGTCATATATATGAAATGATTATATAGGTCTCTATCTTATTTTCAAATCTTGCATATAACTATACAAATGTATAATCTCCTCATAATTGTAATATTTTAATTTATATGTCTAAATTTTATGAAACTAAACATTCTAATCATCAAATTCGGTAAGGTTGGATTCTTAAGTTTCAACCATTGAAACAATAAGGTTTTAATAATAAAATAATCATCAGAGCTATCCGTGGAAACAATATAAATTGTTCTTGTACTCACAACAAAACATGTCTTGTCGTTATACAAAATAATTCCCAAACAAGTCAATAATTACCGGCTGACAAATTAAAGGCTAAAGTTCATAGTTCTCGCCGAGAATATAAAAGAAAAAAAAAACATAAAATATAAGCCGATCAATGTGCCTATGTTTAGTATAATTTGTTGGAAATAAGGTGAATGTAGATTTAATTATAATTTAGTGAAATTATAATTATTAACTATATTCTTCATGTGATTAATTCAAGACAAATAAATATACTTTATGATGCTTGAATAGAGTTTTATGGCTAATAAATAAAAATTTAAGTCTCTAATTATGTGAGACTTTTCACTAGCCATAGTTCATGTATACATATGAGTCTTTGTACCTCATTTTGAGACATGAGAAATAT
This sequence comes from Ambrosia artemisiifolia, assembly GCA_032199755.1. Taxonomy (NCBI): domain Eukaryota; kingdom Viridiplantae; phylum Streptophyta; class Magnoliopsida; order Asterales; family Asteraceae; genus Ambrosia; species Ambrosia artemisiifolia. Next base: position 12,892,615 of record CM063518.1, on the reverse strand, counting down.
ACATGAAGAAACTCTTGAAACACACATACACTAGAAACACAACTCGAATACATAGCAGAAGCAACCAAGTGTCGATTATTTTTCAGGCAAGTGGGATAGTCCGGCAGTGCACCATCGTCACTGTTTCGAACCGGTGTACCCTGGGAACAGACGAAGAATCTGTTTAAGGGAATTGTGTCAAACACAAGCCCGGTTCACTTCTATGATTTTGTTTTCCTTTTATATTTTGCTGCAGCAAGTACAGGGACTCGGAAACACGAGAGTTTCATGTACAAGAGGCGTTGAGGCGATCACAAATGTAAGTTTTCTAACAAACTTAAACAGATTGTAAAACAAACTTTCGTGTAGATTGGAAACCGATCTTAAACCTTCTTCTTAAGGAATTTGGGTTCGCGAAAGTTTGTAGATTTTTTCCTTTTGATACATCGAATTGGATTACATTCATGATAAGAATGCAATCTTTAATCCGAAAGTTTGATAGACAAAACGATTTTTTGATTCATTTTTCGGATTCATGGGTGTTTGGGTTGTGTTTAGATAAACCGGACTATTAACATTTTTAACATGTGTTTACACGTTTTGGAAATAATAAAGTTCTAATGAAAGCATTAGAAAAGACAAATTATTTGAAAACCCATGTAAACTTGGTTGATCACGTTTCTTTCTAGTAAGCGTATTAGAAAGATAATTTCAAAGTATTTGAAATGTATACATTTTCTAATAAGAGTATTGGAAAATAAAGGGTTTCAAAATATAAGGTTTTGAAACATGTATTTCTAACAAGCGTGTTAGAAACGACGACGTTGAAAGAATAACGTGTCATGAAACATTTCTAATATGCGTATTAGAAATTATTATTTACAAAATCATAAGTTTAATTTGTAAACTTATATATTGATTTCTCTAACGGGCATGTTAGAAATTGAGGATTTTGTAAAGACATAATAAGATGTTTATATTTTCTAACAAGTGTGTTAGAAAAGATTATTGTACAAAATACACAAAAGTGTTGGAAATTTGTACTTTGAAAATTTTGTGAAAAAAAAAAAAAAGAAGTTATAAACTTATTTTGTTTTATTGAAGGTTTTAGTAAGAATACTAATTAAAACTCTAAAGTTGAAACTTAAAAATAATAAGAATACCATTAAGTTGGGTCAAATATTCTTAAAGGTTTTAATGGAGTGTTTCAACTCATGGGTTTATGGAGAATTGGGTGTTTCAACCTTTTCCAACATTAAACCGGTCTGGTTAATTTGACGGTTTCTAACGAGTGAGTTTGAAACGGGCATATTTTGGAAAGTCCAAAGTTAATACCATTTATGTAGATGGTCTAATTTTCTAACGAGGGTGTTAGAAATGGTTTATTTTATATAAACCAACAAGTTCTAAAACGATTGTCATAATCGTGTATCTCTAACAAGCAGGTTAGAAATGGTTGAGAATATAAACCAATGACCTTTAAAATGATTTTGGTAATCGTTTATTTCTAACGGGTGTGTTAGAAAAAGGTTTATTTGATATAACCAAACTATATATGATGAAACATGTAATCATTTATAGTCTAACAAGTATGTTAGAAATGGTTAATTTTGAAACCGTATATGTTTATATGGTACACGTATAGTTTCTAATGAGCGAACTAGAAACGGTTAATTATGAAAACCATATACTCTAACAAGTGAGTTAGGAATGGTTTAAATAATAAAATTATATTAGAATTTATGGTTTTGATGTGTAATCAAAACATAAATATGTATAGTTTATGGAAAATACTTGTAAAAGTAGAAATGTTTTGTATGAATAAACATGTCTTTTGCAAATTATATATGATTTGATACTTGTATGAGAAGTATGATGACTTGAACCATATAATAGTCTAGAGAGACTATTTAGTGTAAAACAACTTATGTTGTTTTGGACATATTTACTTGTTCGACTACTTGTGAGTAGTTAAGTATACACAACGTTGTTGTTTTGAACAGTGTATTGAGGGAGTACCTCGAAACATTCCACGAGACGATATAATTGATATTATTTCGTCGAACGATAAAGTGTTAAAGAGAATAACACTTTGAGATTTGATATGAATCCGGTTAAAGATATATATATAATATGTTATATATATTTTGGATTATATTGAAATTATAATTTGGTAAATTATAATCATTAATTGGTAAAACTCTTCATATGGTGAATTGAAGAAAAACTCTCTAGTAGAGTTAATTTATTTATGACACTTGATTATAGTTTTAAGACTAAATTAAGTGTATGATTGAAACTCTTGAGTAGAGTCCTTAATGCCAATTGATGAGGTTTTATTTCATATGGTGAAACTCTTGAGTAGAGTTCTAAATGCCATTTGATGAAGTTTTATTAGAGTCTTAATTAGAGTCTTAAGTCTCTAATTAAGTGACTAAGAAGAAAAAACTCTTCATCCATCCCCATTGAGATAATCATGGTCAACGTGGCAAGTGTATTGAAGTTAAATACACGAAAACGAGATATGTCATCAAATGTTGAAAGCATTTACGTAGAAATGCACAAATGTAGTTTTGATGACTATAACATATGATAGAAATGTATGTTATTATTCATAAGTCTTTGAGAAATATTGTGAGATTTATTATAAAAGACTTAGAATATTGATGGACAAGTAGAGTCTCTACAAACCATCAATGTTGGTTGAACTATATGCAGGATTCGTGATATATTTTGGGAGAGTCGCCCAATAAATAAGTTCAACAAATATATACATATCACTTAGGGACATGTAAATGTCATGTCGTCGGGAGTCAATCTAATTGACTTGTTGATGATGAATATGTTCATCAAAGTGATTTATGTTAAGACTTATGTATAAGTCCTAAAGAGTTAATGGTGAAGCCTTGGAGATTAAAGGCAAACGAGTCTTTGTCCTAATGGATGGAATTAATTATGGTTTTGAAGCATTCTTTAAACCAAGGTTTTGGAATGGTAAACAAAATCTCATTTTGTGTCTAAACTAAGACGTGAATGTTAGGAAGAGATAGTGAGTTATCTCTTAAGGCTGTGAAGAATCAGAATGAGGCATCTTCTGTTCACATGCTAAGTATTCGTAGTCTAAAGCATGCTAGACTAATACTTGTTAATTTAGATGCTCCACGGAGAATAAATTAACTTTGAACATTCAAACATATGTGACGACATAAGAATGGATTTTGTAAAAGCAAATATATAATTCATTAAAAAGGATGACTCGAAAGGACCGAATAAATAGTTCATTGGTTATGATACTATTTAGCTAAATATGAGAACTCATATAGCACAGAAAACGGTTCGTGTGAGTAGAATGGGTTGAGTAATATAATGGATGACCCCAATAACACAAAGATATAGATAGTCACTATCTTATCACGGGTGTCTTATGTCATCATGAGTGATATTACTCAAACTTAATCAAAGTGCAAGCAATGTGGGGGGAAGAGCCATTTAAGAAACAATCCGTAGGGATGTAAAAATGGTACTTGAGAAGTTTTAAGCGACATATGAAAGGAAGAAACTTTCATCACCGCATTTGGTAGTTATCCAATAACAAGTGTGGAGGTGACTTGCATTTGAAAATAGAAGGTTTGATATGAACGGATGTGATTTTGGAAGCACAAATCACACAAACCTAGAACAGACTTGTTATAAGTCAGTCCTATTATGTGGACAAAATTCTTGAGAAGTTCAATGGAAATGACCATAAGGTGGCTAGAACTTTCATTGATACGAGTCAATGTCTAGCTAAGAAACGAGGTGAACCTATTAACCAATTAGAGTACTCAAGAATTATTGGCAGCCTGATGTATCTGATAAGTTGTATCAGACCAGACTTAGCAAGCAAGCTAAGTAGATACATGAGCAGCCTAAGTTCAATTCATTGGAATTACGTGACACGGGTGCTTTGGTAATTAGGATACATACGAGACTACGGGCTGCAATATAAAAGATATCCAACAGTTATTGAAGGTTACTGTGATGCAAATTGGATATCTTACACGAATGATTCCAAGGCAACGAGTGTGTATGTGTTCACACTTGGTGGTGCTGCGATAACATGGAAATTATCTAAGCAAATGGTTATTGCTAGATCCATGATGGAATCAAAATTCATCGCTTTGAGGATGAATAGGCAAAATGGCTACGTCAATTTGTTAAGGATATACCTAGGTGGCCGAAGCCGGCATTGGGCCAATGCATACGCTGTGATAGTCAATCAGTAATTGGCAGAGCTCATATCACAATGTGTATCATTAAGAATAGGTATATAAGACGTAGGCATGATCGGTACGACAACTAATCTCTATAAGAGTTATCACTATTGACTATGTGAAGTCAAAGGATAACATCGCGGATCCGCTAACAAAAGGCTTAAGCAGAGAGTTAGTTCAGAAGTCGTCAATAGGAATGGGGCTAAAGCCCATGAAAGGCTAGGTTTATGCGAAGGAAAACCTAACTCAGCTGACTGGAGATCCCAAGATCTGAGTTCAATAGGACAACCTAATTGTATGAACTGGCGAAGGTCACTGTGGGAAAGAGTTGTTGGAAATCCCACATTTTGAAAAAGGGAGCTTACTATAAATTAAATAAGCTTCCTAGTCCATTCCTAAAAAGTGACAAGGTGGAGGTTAAGCCTATGGCTTTTAATGATTTGACTGAGGTAACCAGTCCCAGTAGATCACCTATGTGAGAGAGAAGTGGGGTCGCTTCGAAGGGTATTGTTGGGGCACAATACTTAAGAGCTCTCGCAGAACCAGGCACGTGTCCATGACCATAACGGACACAACTATGAGGACTTGACGTTGTCAGGGAGAGTCTTGTGTGAAGCGTATTGTCGTCCACACAAACGGCAGACGAGTTCAAAGACATCGCGTTCTACTCAGAGCTAGTGGGCTAAGTGCGTTTCATAAGCGAAGGTTCAAAGGGTCACACCTACCTATCGTATGCAAAACTCAACTGTTGAAATTTAATCGGAATGAGGTTGTTTCTGAGTATGACTCCTATTCATGTGGGGGTTTGTTCGAAATATGCGTGTTTTGATAAATCTCCATTCATGTGGGGGATTGTTGGAAATAAGGTGAATGTAGATTTAATTATAATTTAGTGAAATTATAATTATTAACTATATTCTTCATGTGATTAATTCAAGACAAATAAATATACTTTATGATGCTTGAATAGAGTTTTATGGCTAATAAATAAAAATTTAAGTCTCTAATTATGTGAGACTTTTCACTAGCCATAGTTCATGTATACATATGAGTCTTTGTACCTCATTTTGAGACATGAGAAATATACATGAAGAAACTCTTGAAACACACATACACTAGAAACACAACTCGAATACATAGCAGAAGCAACCAAGTGTCGATTATTTTTCAGGCAAGTGGGATAGTCCGGCAGTGCACCATCGTCACTGTTTCGAACCGGTGTACCCTGGGAACAGACGAAGAATCTGTTTAAGGGAATTGTGTCAAACACAAGCCCGGTTCACTTCTATGATTTTGTTTTCCTTTTATATTTTGCTGCAGCAAGTACAGGGACTCGGAAACACGAGAGTTTCATGTACAAGAGGCGTTGAGGCGATCACAAATGTAAGTTTTCTAACATAATTATTTGTATCTACAGGTTGTATACTTGTATGTGAGCTTTTAGCTATATTTATGAGTTGTTGTCACTAAATTTTATCTGTTCCTAGCAAAAATGAGTTTAAAAGAATATTTAAAAGAAGTAAAGTGATGTTAGGGTAGATAGAACTTGGTTCGGACCTGGTCTGAACTGTAGTGTTGTAATTGAACTGTAACTCTAAACTTTGAGACTGGTTGAATCTAGTCAAACCAGATTTGAACCTATAGTTTCAAATCAGAATCATTTCCCCCTTGTAATTGGAACCTAAACTGGTTTCGTAGAAAAAGAATTAATTACATTATTTGGTATATTTAGATTCTGACTTTAGTAATGCACTTCTACTCAAAAGTAATACATAAAGTAACATGGTTGGTCTATGGCCATGAACCAATCATGTTACGTCAAGGACCAACCATATTACATGTTTACATTTATGCATAACTAATGACCAAGAGTATAATTTCCAATAAATACGTATCAAATTCGTAATTAGAGGTAAAACCTAGCATTTTAGAACTGATTTTGACCGGTTCCAAGCCAACCGGTTTTGCACTAGAATGTGTTTGGTTCCGTCTCGGTTTTGTCGGTTGAGAATCGTTTTTTCTTTAATCTGGTTTTGGTTGCATTCCAGTTCATGCAGGCACTTTTTATAATCGTAAAACTACATAAAATTTAACTTTTATTAACGGTACCGGTTTGTGTACTGGCTTCGGTTTCAGTTTCAGTTTGAGATTTTTATTACCGATTTCGATTCCCGAATTTTTTTTCCTGTTCATCTCTTGTCTATTCGTAATACAAACTATACAAACATAACTAATCCTAAAACATCAGGTTTGGGCTTATCTTACCAGGCCACTTCTTTACAGCCATTGGGCCAACCCCTTGAAACTGAACAGAGGATAAACATCAACGAAAACCCTAACCAAAATCCAAAACCATCATGGCACCACCGTCGAGCTCCTCATCAACCACCGACGCCGGCATTCCAACACCTAAAAGGTCCCTCGGTTTCGTCGAAAACGCACTCAAAAGAAAACACAGCTTCATCCAATTCTTCGCCATGACCGGTATCCTCCTGTTAAGCATGCGTTCCGTAGGCCAAAAATACCGAATCCAAGACCTCGAAGACGATACCGCTGCTTTAGAAAAAGAACATAATTCACTCACTGATCGTATTAATAATATTAAGAGCAGTCTTCTAGCTGAAGCCGATCTTGATTCCTCTGGCACCTTTGCTGCCAAACTCCGTGTTCTGTTTGGAGACGATTAATATTTACGTGAGTCTGAAATTTTATTAATAGTTAGATCTGAGTTTATAGTTTGGTGTTATAACAAATGAATAGAATTAAATGCTCAATGTTGATGATGATCTGATTTGTGATTATTGTTAGTAGATACTTGTTACTGGTTTTAAGATCTAAAATTGATTATTTTAACCTTCAATGACCATAGTTGTCGAAGGCGCAAGGCACTTAAAAAGCGAAAGCTAGGTTTAGGACATGTTTTGTGCTTTTTAAGGCGCAAGGCGATTATAGTTTAGCCTTCGATTAAAAGCGAAACCTTCAATGACCATAGTATCTAACTTTCTTTTTGTCGCCCCCAACTTTCTAGCGTTCAGGTTCGCTTATAGTTTAGCCTTCGATTAAGGTGCAATTTTTACTCACTAATTAACCTTTGATTAAGGTTGGAGTTTATTCATGGATTGACCTTCGATTAAGGTTCGAGTTTAGTCCCAGATTAACCTTTGCTTAAGGTTCGAGTTTAGTCCCAGATTAACCTTTGCTTAAGGTTCGAGTTTATTCACGGATTAACCTTCGATTAAGGTTCGTGTTTGTTCACGGATTGACCTTTGATTAAGGTTCGAGTTTAGTCACGGATTGACCTTCGATTAAGGTTCGAGTTTAGTCACAGATTAACCTTCGATTAAGGTTCGAGTTTATTCACGGATTAACCTTCGATTAAGTTAGAGTTTATTTACAGATTAACCTTCAAATAAGGTTCATTATTTTGGTTGCTAGTGGTTATTAGGTTGCCTGGATGTGTGATCATGATCTTGTTAATGTTCTAGAGCTTTTTCTCAGGTAACTTTAAGGTGAAGCAATATGTTAGGATTTGGTCATTGTTTAAGTTGATTAGTAGAGAATAGTGGATTAACTTAATGAGAGGAAAATTGAGGATACTGATGATTAACTGAGAACTTTAGGTTAATTTTGGTGTTATAATCCAAAGGATTGTTATTATTAATTCAACGAAACCAGGAAAGTAATTGTGTTGGTTTCTTTATTTGGTGTTTGTAGCTGTTACACATGCTAGGACACAAAAGATTTAATACTCTAATTTGTCTATAGGCTATTAACAACCACTTCTAGCTTAAACATAGACATAATTTAATTTGAAGTTTTGGATATGTCATCACTTGCATCTTTTGCTGTAATCTATGATGGTTGTGTGTGGTTTCATCAAAATTGGTTAGACATGGAAGGTGCTACCCAGAAAGTTTTGAAAAACACGTAATGTGCTTCGATGCATTTTGATCCCAACCGGGACATGTTTAGATACTCTTATAAATTAACTTTTAAACAAAAAAAATAAAAATATTAACTACATAGATAAATACAAAAAAGGGTCGCATTCACATTAGTCTCTCCATATTTACTTTATAATTACTCTAAAAACATTACATTTTCTTTCTTCTTTCAATTAAACAATAGTATTTTTTATACTTCTATCTTTAATTTTTCTCTCTTTTACTCACAACCACTTTTAAAAATATTAAAAAATTATGGAGGGTGAACAATATTTCCTCCAAATTTACTGATGAACAATGTCTCTTCTATATATTTTCTCTCTCTTCTATTCACAACCATTTATACACATTCTATATAATATAATATTGAGGCCCCCACTCACAATAATATGGAGGCTCTACTGTGAATGCTCTAACTACCAAAGTTCTGGTGATTTTTTTAACTCTGTCTTGTCGCCCTAATCTTCATCTCTCCGGTCCACTCATCCTCTCAACCTTTATTCGAATTTTCCTCATGAGTGATTGGGTCAATTAAATACCCACAAATTGACCCAGATGAGTCGACCCAATCATTTAATTTTGATGGAATCGTATAATTACTTCCCGCTTGGTCAGACAACTTCTTTTAAAGTCGGCCTACGTAGTCCATCTCAAATGTGGCTTGATGGTGAGGCGATGAAAACCGCCAAATTCGGGGGGCTCGGGTGTCATTCTCTACGGTTTATAATCTCAGTCCTCTATAGTAAACTTCAAGAACATTTTACTCAAAGGGCTTGATGGTGTGGCGATGAAAACCGCCAAATTCAGGGGGCTCGGGTGTCATTCTCTACGGTTTATAATCTCGGTCCTCTATAGTAAACTTCAAGAACATTTTACTCTATTTGGCTTGTACCTTGTGTTCTAGAAATTGGCCTAGGCGGTAATCAGATGTCCATCACCAAGAGTTTGCCAAATCAGTCAACCTAGGCGGTATGGTAAAGGTCAAATCGGTAAAAGTCATCATAATGACTTAAAAGTCACATAAAAGCGAACCTAATCGTTCAAAATTGGATTTGCACTATTCATCATTGTGTGAAATCAAACCCCATTGAAGAACCAATAGATTAGATGAAGCTTATTTGGGGCTAGGATTTGTGTTTTGATGTCGTGTCTAACGAACAATAGAGAGGGGGACACAGTCAACTTATGCCGAGCGTCTAGGGCCGCAAATGAACCGAACGAACACTAACAAGATCTTGTTCGTGTTCGTTTGTTAAGGAAAATATGTGTTCACGAACAGTTCATGAACACTTACAGAACGAGATTTTATGTTCGTGTTCGTTTGTTAAGAAATCACTTATGTCCGTGTTCGTTTGTTAAATTTGTTCATGAACGCACACGAACACAAACGGGCACAAAAAATTGTTCATGAACGAAAACAAACACAAATGGACATATATTAACTTTCTTATAAAATTGAATTCACATATATATATATATTTACCTCATGTAAATAGTTTATTTATTAATTTGGATAAAATAAATAAAAGTAAAAGAATATCAAGACAAATTATAAAAATTAAAAACCTTATTAAACTATCGAACACAAACGAACATAAACGAATGAAGGTGACGTCTGTTCATGTTCGTTCGTTTAACTAAACGAACTTCCCGGTGAACGGTTCATAAACTGTTCGCTGAAAATTCAGTTCGTTTGCAGCCCTACGAGCGTGGGTGGGAAATTTGTATATTTATGTATATAAGGTATAAAATTAACCATAATGTATATAAATTTGTCAAATTAGGGTTAGGATCAAATACACAGTGAAAGAAAAATAGGAAGTCGTAGGAAGGGTATCAAATGGACTCTGATTGAACTCATTCAAGCGGCATTGGAAGCATCTCATCGAACCCTACGACATTGGTTTTTAGGTCTTCGTTTTTTGGGGTTTTAGCTTGTAGTTTTTAGACTATACGTTATATCATTGTGTCTTTTATGTAGCATTGTGTCTTTTTCTTATTTTCATCATTGTGTCATTTTTTTAATTGATTGTGTCTTTTTTCTTCAGCATTGTGTTATATTTTTGGGCATTGTGTTATATTTTATGGGTCATTGTGTCATATTTCATGATCTATTGTGTTTTTTGTATCCTTCTCACCCTTCTCATTTGTTACATTGTGTAAAATAACTTGACGCTGTAAAATTATGCATAGAAATTCAATTACCCATATATTGTATGTATAATTTTACAAACCAACCAATATGTATATAAATTTGTAAAATTCCACCGGTTAGTCGCGAGCTACTCGGAATTGGCTCGGAAAAAAAACGTTCAAACTAGTTGGGCTTAAATTATCTTGAGCCAAAGCTTTACTTATCACTTATCAGGCTCAAGCAATCTCATAAGTCTAAACGAGTCTTACTATTTATTTCATTTTTGTTTAATGTATTAAATGTTACTCTTTTACTTATATAAATATGATTTTTACATTATAAATTTGTGATAAAAATAACTAAATAATAAATTTATATACATGTATTTTGTTATATGTAAAATTTGCAACAAAATATTTATAATAAATATAAATTAATTAATAAATAATAGATGAGTGGAACCTGAGCCGAGCTTGAGATTGAAAAACTACTCACGAACTGACTTCGAGCTTTCATAAGTTAAATGAGCTCAAACTCGGATTGACTCGTTTATAGATGAGTTTAAGCTCAGCTCGACTTCTTTAAAGCCCTAAATTGTTACCTAAGAGAATTCGGTGAACGAGGGAGAGAATTGGTTTGGTGGACCAATTGCTTTTGCGTCTCACAAGGCTAATCATTGAGGTAATATTGACCAACTTTTAGTAACAACATATGTTATGTGAATTTTATTGTTGTGTTAGATTTTTTTGGTAAGGTGAGTGGTGGAAACGTGTCAAAGTTCGCAACGAGATTTTGGTTTTAGTAAAAACATTTTATTTTTTCATAAGAGTTTATAGAAGAATTCATCGGAACGAAAGATTGCTTGGAGCGCCGAAGGCATGCTACAAAAACGGTATGCTAGGATAAGGATTTGATCCGATTAACTCAAGGCCACATGGGATCCTACATGTAGTATTAACCATTTTCATATATATATAGATTATTATGCTAAATGTTTAGTCGTGTCCTCTTTATATCGTAGACAATGAAGAAAGTCGTGTGTTGATAGTTAATATTCAAACTTATTTCATTCGACGATTAATGTTTGAAGTTGTTTTATATTTACGATACTAATACTAATGTTTTATTTTCATACATTAATGTATGATTTTTTTTAATCTTTTTTTACTTTTAAATTGATTATATGACCCTACCATCGTATCAGTTAAAAACCACCCGACATATGATTTCAGTGCTAGACCCTACCCAATATGTTACTTTTTTTATCAAGAAAAAATGTATAATTTCTGACAGATGTTCTCAAAGAGAGATATTACGTACCCTTTTTTCTTTATGATTTGTTTTTAAAGCTTATGCATATCGATGCTAGTAAATGAAGAAAAAATAGTCTAACCTCATGCAAGAGAAGCTAAACCATCATCACTACATGATTGATTCTTCACTAGATATCACAGCCGGAATAACATGAGAATGAGTGGGACTTGAAATAACACAACTAAAATCAGTGGGAGGTGACTGTTAAAGAACCGCAACCGGAACCAACGTATAGACCCAAAAACGAAGTCGGCCTTAGTGTGTTCTAGGGGCGTACATCGGTTCGGTTTACGGTTTATTTGGTTTATTCGGTTTGGTTTTTTCGGTTTTCAAAATTTTGTACCCCAAACCAAAAACCGAACCAAACCAAATTAGAAATATGTAAACCGAACCAAATTCAACCAAATTGAATTCGGGTTGGTTTCAATTTAAAACCAAACAAACTAATTTCAACCAAATTGAACCGAAGTTTTTTTTTCTGTAACTTATATACCTTTGTGTTCCGAAATCCGAATAGAAAGTTAGCAATTAATATAAACCAAAAAACAAACCTCACAATATATTGTAAAAGAAAGTTTAAAAGCAAAATAAAACAAACAAATCCGGAAAATAGTCTTATACACAAACATCATAGAAATAAATTGGTTTTATTTTGGGTTGAGCTTACATTTATTATTTTATTTAATAATTAATTAGTTTATCGGTTTATTCGGTTATCCGAATAAAGCAAATTAAAAAAATTGTAGAATAAAAAATCAAACTAAACACCGAATTAGCAATTCGGTTTCGGTTAAAAACAAACCAAACACCAAATTCATTGTTCGTATCGGTTTTTTCGATTACGGTTCGGTTTACGGTTTTTGTTTGGTTTTCGGTTTTTCTGAACACCCCTAGTGTGTTCTTCAGGGTTTTCGTAATGGCCTATTCAAGGAGGTGAATGTTCTTAAAATAGATTCCACATAGGCCTCCAACATTAATCCTTAACCTATCCATTGGGCTGAGGCTCAGTTAAGGGCTTACCTCCACACAGACCCACTATTAGTAGAGGACAAAGTATCATATTATTTAAAACATAGAGAGGAAGTATACCATCGTTACGCGTGGGGGCATGTCATTGGCAGTGGCCTAGGGTTTGTACATATGTCATGCGCCTGGTGGTTACAGATCTGACACGCCCTTATAGGCTAATTTTCTTTGTCAATTGTACCTTTGTCTCCTCTATTGGTGGTCATTAGTGGAGACAGTTGGTGAAGTGGCCATATGTGCTCTCATTGGTCCACGCGGATGAGAACTGTACTTTTTGTCTCCCGCGTGCACGTGTGGTAACAGCCTTGACATTTGGTGGAGCTTCCTGATTGGTCTCATGTCATTGTCAGTTGACTATCTGGTCCCCACGTCCATAAATGAACGTTGGGATTTGCCTTGCTAGGGCTCTCTAATTGGTTGGACGTGCGCTATGATTTCTTCCACACGTCTTTTCAATATGATTGGCTCGAACAAGAATGTACGGTGTTCCTTTTGTCTTCCTCGTGCTTATGCAACTTTACTTGCAAGGCACTCGTAGAGGTTGTGGCGGAAATGGCCACCCGTCCGCGTGCTGACTTAGCATTCGCGTCCGCGTACCTGTGTCTCTGCGTACGCTGGGACCCGGGAACTGACTTGGTTTGGGCTTTTCTTGGGTATGGGCCGTTCGTAATTTTTAGTAGATTTGGGCCCATATCCCTTTGATAAACATCGTAAATTTCGTTCTTCATCTGCAAACTCTTAAATATGGTATTATTAGAAAAGAACCTAATTTTCTTAAAATGTGTTTGTTATTATTGACATTTGGTATTATTAGGGTGGAGGGAATGGTTATTCTTTGCTACACTTATTAGGCTATGAGGTGTGGGAAGGGGTAGAGGGTCGGGGTCTGACGTGAAAGGTCGGCCCCGACAGAAACACTGCCTTCCCGACCCAATGTTGGTGCCAACGACACAATCCCACTGAGTGTACCGATGTGAATTTTGGAAATGATTTTGGGTTTTGACTATTGAACTGTATAAAAAAAGTTTTAATTTTTGTTTTTAACTTATATATACCACACACAAACATCTCAAAAACTCACGAACCCTCAAACCTTTACTCAAAAAACTATATACATTAATACCTTAAAAAAATACAACTATCTCCAACCACAAGTTCATCATCGGCGGAAGAATATGCTGTGAACTTTTATGTGGGGCGATGATAATTTTAGACGAAGAAGAGGAAGAAAACACTTTAGAACCAAGAACAAGGCGTGTAACGCTTAATAGAGATCGAGAAGGTAGAATTTTACTATTATAGAAAAATTTAATATAACTTTCTTATTAAAAAATACTTTTATTACCATAATTTTTGTTAAATTTGTATTTATAACTTTATTTAAGGTGCACATGATCGTATGGTGGCTAACTATTTTGCGGAAATTTGTGTGTACACCGACGAACATTTTAGGCGTTGTTATCGATTGAGTCGCCGATTGTTCTTATGTATTGTGAGTGATTTGTCTAATTGGACGAAATTTTCAACATTACAATACGATGCTAGAGGTAGAAGAGGTTTTGCCACATTACAAAAGTGCACATTTGCAATTCGTCAAATGGCATACGACACTACTAGTGTGATTCATGGAATGAATATTTGAGATGTCTACTAGAACATCACGGGAATGTTTGTATAAATTTTTAAAAGGTCTTGTTAAGTTGTATAGCAAGGTGTATTTGCGCAAACCAACCAAGAAAGATATCGTAAAGCTGTATTCATTCCATGTAGAAAAACATGGATCTCCCGACATGCTTGCCAGTATTGACTGTACGAATTGGCCATGGTGTAGTACGAATAAGAGAGTTAGGTAATTAACGTGTTATGAATGTATTAAGTACAAATAAGAAACAAAATTTGTTGTTTTAATGCCAAAAACCTCGAGATGATCGACTTCCCGAACGAGATAATAAAAAACAAAGTTGTTTCTAGCGAATAAAAGCAAACAACTTTGATTGGTATGAGTGGCGAGGGTGTGAATTTTTGATTCAATACAAAACGAATATTGAAAAGTGGGTTGGTGTTTAGTAAAGGTGTTTGAGTGAGTTTCACGTGTTAACTCGGTGGGTTCAATGGTTTACATGTTTAACCCATTTAAATTATTTTCTTTTTTAAATAAGTTTTATGTAATAACTTAAACTTTTTATAGGTATTCTAATGTCAGAGTTTAAGACTTTAAAAAGTAAGTTAGCATAGCGAATATTTTTACAGTCAAAACTAAGGGTTCAAAAGAGTCAAGCCGAGCTCGAGCTCAAAAACTTATGAGAGCTCGAGCTCAAGGTCGGATCGTTTGGAGCTTTGTCTTCAAAGCTCGAGTTCAACTAGTTAAAAAGTTCTTAAGCATGAGATCGTCTTGGGCTCGGCTTGTTTGTTATCTATTAGTTAATATATTAAGTAAAAATTATATAAGTAATAGGCTTGGAGCACGATAAATGAAGCTCGGCTCGGGCTTGTTTAGTAAACGAGCTTAAATGAGGGGGTAAATATTATTAAATATCAATAAAACTAGTATTATACTAACGATCGACGAGCATGGCGAGCTTCACATGCCAGGATCGAGCTTGGGCTCGATTAATAAACGGGCTTTGTTTAAAGCTCAAGCTTGGCTCGGGCTTGATAAGGCTCGACTTGTTTCGAGCTTTTTACCAAGCCGAGCTAAAGTAGCTCGTGAGCTGCTCGGCTTGATTTGTCACACCCTCAGATTCCACATGCGGGGTTTTACCTCGAGTCGCGTGACATACAAGGATCCAAGTCAACTGTCACAATAAACGACAACTATATCTAAAAAGATACGCAAACCAAACCATGCCATTTCATAACATAAATTGTAGCGGAAGCTGAAATACGTTTGCAAATCCAAAACAATGTAACGTAGTCTGAATTTATTTAAAAACATGATCTAAACTAGGGCTGCCAAATCGTGTCCTAACAGGTTAACAGGTCTCCGACGCGCGCGAACAAATCAAGTTCTAAACATGAACACGACTCGTTTAACTCATTTATATCTCATGTTTATAACACAGTTTTATGTTTTATGTACCAAAAAAGGGAAATGAAAGATTTTTGCCTCTTAATTCTAAGTATTAAAAAAAGTCAAAAAATCAAATAGTGTACTTTTCAGTCAAACAGGTCTTATCGTGTCTTAACAGGTTACCCATTGTCAGCCCTAATCTAAACCCTAGACGTCGTGCAAGACTCCGTGTGCCTAGTTCATGAACTGCTACCTTTAACGACCTGAGAAAACATGCCAAAATGTTAACATATAATGCTGGTGAGTTCACAGGTTTTTATAAAAAGCGTTTCCCTAAGTTTGAAAGATTCATCCCGTTACTACTATGTTATGTGAGCGTTAGCTAGACGTTAAGTACTTGTTACTACTATGATTGAAAACCATTATTGACAAGTGTTTCTTGCGTTGCTGCCCGAGTTGGGTTACCGTCATCATCGGTAACCCGAGTGTTGCTAGAGACAATATGCACTCGTCCGACCGCCAGTCGACCCGGGTGGGGTTTGTCAGGACCAATAGATCTATCCACATTTCCCCTTATGTTTACCCACATATTCATGGTTTCCCCTGGGACTTAGATGATGATGTAGTCGTATAGTAAACAAAAGATCAACACAGTATAACAAATCTTGCGTTTCTAAAATGTGTGGCAGGTTTCTCCCCCGTGAGAAAAGTGTGTGAAAGCGTAGACGTGAACTCACCTTAGGTTGCGTTTCTTGAAACAGTTAAACCAATGCTATGATAGTCCCTAATATCGGCGACCTATCATAATATTTAACTAGTCCCTGAATGTCCAGACCATAACCAACTACGTTTGATGACATTTTTAACGTTAAACTGACCACACAAGACAAGACCCGACATCCCACGTGTTTGCCCAATACAAGAAATCAAGCATTCATATGCAATTATGCACTTAATATGCACAATAGTTCACCAAGTCTAGCATACAGCTCATATATTGCATATACGAGTCTGAACACGTGTTATCATGTCTCTAGACATGTCACGGGTTTCCCAATATGTTCCTAGATGTCAAACCATATTTCGGGATCCTAAAATACAATTACAGCAGCAAAACACACGACTAGGCATCAAAACACAGGACTAGGTATCAAATAGTCTACTAGCAAAGCTAGTCGCCCCTTGGACAGGCCTGCAGCTGAGGGGCCTTATTTTGCGCGTTTAACCCTCCAAATCAGATCCGAAACATGTAAAAACACCCAACATCAATCCATAATCATCAAGTAACTTATCCTAAACGAAAACCCCCAATTTATCATCAGTATAACACTCTAATTGCAAGCATTTCCTAGAATGGAATGATATTATGGAAACATCACATCAATACATGCATAACTTACCCAAAATGGCAAATAATCAGATTTCATCACATAATCACGTTGCAAATCATCATCCTACTGTTATTACGGGGCTGTTTAGTTGATTAAGTGTTGAATCATTAAGATGATCTGAATGGTTAAGAGGCTCTGAATGGTTAAGAGCTGAATCATTCAGCATCCCTTATTAGCTTAAAGGTTCGGCACTTAAACATTCCATTCAGATGCTGAAACAAACAGTCTGAATGCTGAATGATTCAGAACTGAATGGTTCAGAGGCTACCAAACAGCCCCTACATCCTTCTAGCATAAACCCTAACATCATACAATCATCAAATCTCCCCATAACATCTTAAATCCTCTTGATGCACTCAAACTGGTCAAAACGCATATTATCATCAAAACACATCAAAAAACCTTCAAAATCCTAGGTAATCATCCTAACTATTTATTCATATCAGCAAAACATCAAACACATAAGAATCCCCATGTTTTAATCATCAAAATTCGTTCTTTGCATGAATCCTTCACATAGAACTCATATAATGGATTAAACTTGTTTTAAAACTGGTTTTCAGAGGTTTTCAAAGACACAAACTTTATAAAACCAGGTTTGGACCTTTAGGGATCAAAATAACAACATGATAAAAGCTTAGGATGAATAAAACACCTTAGATTTTGCTAGAAAGGATGTTTGAAGCTTGGAAATGGTAGATTTTAGGGCAAAAACGAGTTCCAGAGGTTAGGTATAGTGTCGGAGAGGTTTGGGGCGAGTTAGGGTTTCACAAATGATGTTTTACAAGTCAAGTATGGTATTTATAGCTGTTGTTAGTCGTTACAGACATTACACGCGACTACAGATCTGCAGGTGGCTACTAGGGAGCTAATCACCCCCTGTAGGCTGATGTGAGTTTTCGGCGCCTTAAACACTATTTTAACACATGTAAGCACGTATTCACATACCGACAAGTTATACAATAATTATAAACACATATTACTTGATAAGTAACAAGTTCACATTCGTTCACCAATCCTGGGACTCGAGACTTGCATGTGTGCATTAAATTCGACGATTCTACAGATTGTCAATCCTTGTACACATGGTTATGGACCGACTCCCAATGATCCCTTAGATCATTATAACGACTCGCGATGATTCCTTGAACCATCATAACGACTCAACTGACCCAGTTATGTATAATGTATGCATGACTCGTTAAAGGCAGACTTACTAGTTTGATAAGAGTTACTAACATGAGTTTGCAAGGTGTCAAAACAAAAATGCCTAGCTTGTGATTTAAGCCACATGAATTTTGTATAATGTCAAAACAAAAATGCCGAGCTTGTGAACTTT
This sequence comes from Ambrosia artemisiifolia, assembly GCA_032199755.1. NCBI lineage: Eukaryota > Viridiplantae > Streptophyta > Magnoliopsida > Asterales > Asteraceae > Ambrosia > Ambrosia artemisiifolia. The sequence goes on along the minus strand of CM063518.1, from coordinate 12,874,225 downwards.
TCATGTTTTATCAAAAGAAACAGGAATCATATCATGATGTTATACCGTACACAGTAACCATCACCCGATCACCGGATTCAAACGATTATGAGGTAAACAAGTTTTATATTGAAAAAGAAAGGCCTTAAGCGTGCTGCTGCTTCCACTGGCCTCAGTGGAGGTATGTTGGCGTATTTCGAACTTTTAGTTTTGATTTTTGAATTCATAATTGAGAGTTTGATTTTAATTGGCGTTGGTGTATTGCGTGATAATTAGTTTGATTTGCATTATTGTAAGGTTTAGTGTTATAAAGGCTCTATGAAGGTGATATATCCGGAAAGCTCCAAGAAAATAACCTAGTTAAATTATAAGTAAAAAGAACCTAGTTTGAATGCTCTTACAGATTCCATATTATGAATATCTTGTAAATTAACAAAACTTGAATATTGATTGATTAAAATCTATTTTTCATGAAGAGAAATTATTCTGTAAAAATATATCTTAACATAAAAAGGATAAAAAAGATTTTGAGCATTTGATCTAATGAATTACTGGATGATACTAAAAGATAAAACTTAGGGAAATTAGAAGTGATGAATGGTAAAATAGGTATGACCTACAAGACTTTTTCCAACTTTCAGGATTTTTCAAACGTCCATAATATTTTAATACTAATTTTTTTAAATACACCATAAAAACAAACATTTTATCATCTTTAATTTGCATACCCTATTAGACTATGTAGTATGGTTTAGGAAAGGCTTCGAAAGCCTTGCCGCCACGTTAGCAAAAAGTGGGCCCTCTTTAGTTTTAGACAAGTTGAGGACTACCCAAGGGTGTGGGGGTAGTCCTCCTTATGTAGTCCCTCCACTCCTATTGGCTACAATTTCTTTTTTATTTTCTAGTTTTTAAATAAGTAAATAATTGAAATAAATAACATAATATTTAAAATAAGGTTACAAATAAAAATAAAATTACGCATAAAAAACCCTAACAAATAAAAATAAGTAAATAATTAAAATAAATAACATGTTTAGTTTTCCCCGTTCGCTCAAATATAATCGACCAAATTCGATTGTAGATGTACGTGTCTATCCTCATTGTGTAATGAGAATTCGTTAAGTTCTTGTTGAGCTGGACTAACGAGAACACTATTCTCCCCAAGCTCGTTTTCATGAAAATCACAAATGGCCCTTCCTTCGTCTTCGATATGCATGTTATGCAAGATAATACAAGCATACATACAATACCACAACATTTTTGGTGCCCACATTCTTGTCAGGTTGTCAATGATATGCCACTTTGCTTTTAGAACACCAAAACAACGTTCGATGTCCTTTCTCGTTGCTTCTTGATACTTGAAAAAATTTCTTTCTTTTTTCGTCGTCCGAGTGTGAAATGGTTTTAACTATTGTGGAGTATTTCAGGTAGATTCCATCAGCAAGGTAATACCCGCGTTGGTATTGCACACCTGATAGTGTGAAGCTAGTGTCTGGACCGGTCCCTTGCACAACATCTTCGAAAATTAAAGACTAATTGATGATGTTAAGTCATTGTTTGAACCGGAGAAGGAACTCCAAAAAATGCATGCCAAATCCACAAATCCTGGGAACAAGCAGCCTCTAAGATTATTGTAGGATGTTCGTGTTCACCACTAGTGAACATTCCCTGCCATGCTGTTGGACAATTCCGCTACGGCCAACGCATGCAATCAATGCTTCCGAGCATTCCTGGAAACAATGTCTTTCGGTATGGTGTTGACATATTTTTTGGACGTCGCTCCTCGTTGGTTTTCGCAAATATACTTTTCTGTAGATCTTCACAACACGCTTGCAAAACTTGTACAAACATTCCTGTGCAGTTTTATCAGACGTCTTTAAATATTCATCCCAACTATCGGCTGTCGTCCCATAAGCTAGTTGGCGTAATGCAGTTGTGCATTTTTGAATAGTTGTGAACCCTTTCTTGCCTCTAGCATCGTATCACAATGTAAAAAATGGGTCAAAACTCGATAAGTCGTCAGCTATACGTAAAAAAAGTCGTCGACTTATTCTAAACCAGCGCTGAAAAGTAACATCCGAGTATAATGGTTGCTCGCCAAAGTAATCATGCATTAATCTTTCGTGGGCACCTACACGTATAATTTAAAAAAAATAACTACATGTATGTAAAAATTAAAGAACTAAAACATAAATATGTAATGTAAATGTATATAATAATTATTAATTAAACATAAAAATGAAACTTTCAATAATTTAAAAAAATGTTACCTTCCCGGTTTCTGTTTATTGTCGCTTGCCTAGTTCATGGTCCACTTGAGATCTCTTCTTCCTCATCTTGAATGATTTGCGCCGCCATCGCCACAATATTTATAAAAATTTGGTTTTCCTCAGTGGACGATGAAGATGACGAAGCAAAAGAAGGAGCATTCGACATTGTGTGGTAATTTTTATAAAAACTCTAAAAAATTTGTAAAGGTTGAGAGGAAAGATGTAAATATTTGAGAGAGATTTCATAGTTGTGTGTGTTTTATTTGTTAAAATGGATGAAATGAATTATTTAAATAAAAAATGGTTTTTTTATTATCAAACGTTTATATGACCGTTAAGTGTGGCTCACAACTATCGATCAACCAATGAGGAGCCCCGTCTCAAACGTCCGAAATTGGACGAAATGGCCGGCCCAGACACGACGGAAGCGGTGTTGGCCGCCCTTAGACTATCTGGACGGGCCGATGCCGCCCCCCCACACCGTTTATTCTTACTATAGTTTTTTTAAATAAAAAAATTTGGTTGATAACTTGATTATTTAGTTAGGTATAATTTGCATGATTATTTAGTGGTGGATAAAAATACTCATAGATAATTAAATTAGCCATGAATGTGCCACCGTGCTATTTTATTGAGAAGATGCTTCAAACCACGAAGTTGGTTCAATTGAAGTTTTTTTTCAACAGGCACATTCAAGTGAATTAACTTTGATTTAATATTTTGTCATACTATTAGTTAGATACTTATAATTCTATTAAATTAAATTAATTTTAAATTCAATGATTCATTAAGCTAGGTCATGACTATTTTTTCCACTACACAATTATTTGTCACTTAAATGGTTATAAATGAAATAAAAAATTTCAACATCACCTACTTAATTTTAATTTCAGTCAATATCTTATAACTTTGTTAGGTGCTATTCCAAAATGAATCATAGTGTTTGTTTTTAATGAGGTATACTTACCAAAATAGTATTATATGTAATGATTGTATGAATAAAAACAAAATGCCCAGAAACATCCGGGTGGTTAGAGTGATTTACCCTACAATTCAAAGGTTGAGAGTTAAAATTATGTGGGTGGGAGTTGGGTTAAGTTAGTGAAGCCATTGGAATTAAGTGATTTACCGATCATTATTGGATCTAACTGATCATCATTGGGCCTAACTAACGATTATTGGATCTAACTGACCCTCGGTGGTGTAATTAACCATCGTTGGATCTAATTGACCATCAATGGATCTAAATGACGATCATTGGTTATAATTGACCATCATTAGATCTAATTGACAATCATTGGGCCTAGCTGACCATCAACGGGCCTAATTGACCATCATTAGGTCTAAGTGACAATGATTGGATCTAACTGACCATCATTATGCCTAACTGGCCATCATTAGACCCAACTGGCAATCATTGGTTTAATTAACCATCATTGGAACTAATTAACCATCATTGGATCTAATTGACGATCATTGGCTCTCATCAACCATCATTGGATCTAATTGACCATCATTGAATCTAATTGACGATCATTAGTTTTAATTGACGATCATTGGGCCTAATTGACCGTCATTGGGTCTAATTGGCCATCATCAGGTCTAAATAACCATCATTGGGTCTAAGTGATAATGATTGGATCTACCTGTCCATCACTGGGCCTAACCGACCATCATTGGATCTAACTGACCATCACTAGGCCTAACTAACGATCACTAGATCCAACTGACCCTCAGTGGTGTATCATTGGATCTAATTTACCATCATTAGATCTAACTGGCCATCATTGGGTCTAGTTAACCATCAATGGGTCTAATTGACTATCATTGGGTCTAAATATCCTTCATTGGGTCTAAGTGACAATGATTGAACCTAACTGACCGTCTTTGGGCCTAACTGACCATCATTGGATCCAATTGACCATCATTAGATCTAATTGACAATAAAATCTTTATAGTTACTAGTTTTGTTTCTTTCATTAAGTGTGGCTTATAAATGACACATTTGTTTTGGTAATGCGTGGCTAAAGCTTTCTAAAATATGTGTTTTTGGTCATATGAATAAAAAATTTAATGAATATTGTGCCCATAGATCAAATTTGGCTACACTTTTCTAGTGTGGATACAAAATGTCACATTTTTTTTTCATATTATTTTTCCCACGAATTTACCACAAAAAATAACGGTGTCAAACTATGCAACCAATTATTTACCTTATCTTATAATACATATTTTGGTGTAGAATCGGTTGCTAAATTTGCTACCATTTTTCTATGTAGCAACTTTTGGTGACAATAGCCCAGTTTTATCGTGGCTAATATGGTAGCAATCTAGTCTCAAAATTTACCACTAATTAGCTACCATATATATATATATATATATATATATATATATATATATATATATATATATATATATATATATATATATGTGTGCATTACACTTTAAGAAATAGGTCCCTAAATTTGCTACCGCTAAGGTGGTTACAATTCAATAGGTTTGTTGTTTTTCTTATACATTATTTTTGAAAATTATTTAATTATTATTTTTCTCATGAATTTACCACCTAAAATAAACGGTGTCAAAATTTGCAACCGATTACTTACCTTATCTTATAATACATATTTTGGTGTAAAATCGGTTGCTAAATTTGCCACCATTTTTCTAGGTAGCAACTTTTGGTGACAATAGCTCAGCTTTCTAGTAGTGTGTAGAAGTTGGTGGTGACTGATGGGTGACAATGTTGGGTTGTGACAAATGATGGTTGAAGACGATGGTGTGGTTCATGGAAGGTGGTACAAATTATACTTATATTTATTGTTCCCCTAAATGAATAGTAACTTGAAAGTTGGGGGCATTTGGGGTATTTTACATCCCTCTTCTACATCTCTCTTCTTTAATAACATCCTTCTTTCATAAGATACATCGATGCCTATTTTCTTATCTCACCTAACTCTCTCTGTCTCTCTCTTCTGCCTTGCATGTACCGCCTTCGATGGTTGTGTAGGCCTCCGATTGAGCCGTTGTTGTCGGTGGCTTGACAGTCATCCATGGCGGCGGTTGAATTGGTATGTGTGATGATTATTGTTAGGTTTTAACTGCCTTCGATGGTTGTGTAGGGCTCCGATTGACCCGCCGTTGCCGGTGGCTTGACAACAATCCATGGCGGCGCGGTCGTGCGGTCCTATTCCAACAACCACACAATCCACCTACATGGCGGCGGTTACAAGAAATGTCAACTGTTATGGCTGAATGGATTTCATAAGTCATAACAAATATTCTTTCAATTTCTATGGTTAGCTGAGTTGTGTGTTTGGTCTTTGAACTTATAAATATATTTATCACCCTTTATGTTTGATTCGTATGCTACTCATTTTATGGGTGGTAGATTTGTAATTTTTTTTCAAAAGCCAGGATTTCTAACTTTTCAAAACAGCTTTTCCACCCTTAAAAGCCGAAAGCAGGGCCGGCTCAACCATTTTGGTGGCCTAAAGCGAAGTAAAGTTTCGGGGCCTTTTATAGTATAAAGTAAAAAAAAAATTATTCCTTATAACAAATAGAAAAAGTCCACATGCCTCATTCACTCAAATTAATCAAATGGCAGCACAATACACTTCTATATAAAAGAAAATATCTGGGGCCTTTAAGAAATGGAGGCCCAAAGCCAATGCTTCATTTGGATTACCCAAGAGCCGGCCTTGGCCGAAAGCCAAAAGTCAAAACAGAAAGTGTTTTTGGGTTACACAAACAGCTTATTGACTTATTGGCTTCTTGAAAAAGCCAATAAGTCAATAACTTGTTTCGAAACTCAATCCCAAACACCCTCTTACTACATTGGTAAATCAACACACGTTTCTCACGGTAGACAAATTTAATTTTGAAGGTTAACCGTAACATATTAACATGTGAAACTATTAAATTTTAATCAACAATAAATCAATACATACATTATCCCACCGTCGCCATTGAAGAATAACAATATAAAACATAATAAACCAAATGCAAAACATTATTATTACACACCTCCAGCATAATGGGCCACCTTCCAACACCATGTTGACGTTACGATACACACATAACTGTAAAGAACCCACCTTTAATCTCTTTACCACTTTTCTTCCTCCTTCTTTCTCTTTTCCCTTAGACCAATTTCCCTTAATAATTCTTTTATCACCAAATAATCATTGCTTCAATTCAATGGATCATTCATCTTCCGACGATGAATCTGATCACCAGTTACATGATTACACTGTCAGTGCTGATGTTAGTGAGTCAGAGAGCTGTGGGGCTTCCTCTTTTGGGTCTCCGGTTGCTTCCACTTCTCGTAGCACACCGCCTTTATTCGGGCCTCAATTCGGGTCATATGTACCGGGTTTGTCTCCGATTAAGCCAACTGTTGATGCAGGGAAGTGTGGTGGGAAGTTAGAGGATGGAAATGTGAATGGTAATGTGGAAATGTTATTAGTTTATTGTTTATTGGTATATATAAAGTTGCTCTGTTTTTGTTAATGATTGTGATTTGCATGAATTGAAGAAATTAATTTAAAGAGAAGGGAATTGGGTTAATTGGTTAGGATTTTTTGTGTTTATTTACAGATTAATTTAAGAAATTTTGTTAGTCATTGTAATTTAGATGAATTTAGTTTAATTAAAAAGTTGTAATTTTAATTGGTTAGGATTTTTTGTTTGTTTATTGATGGATTTAAAGTTGATTTTTTTAGTTTATGGTTGAAGATTGAAGGTTACTCTGTTTTGTTAGTAATTGTAATTTATATGGATTTGTATTACATTTAAGCAAATTGTAAAGTGTTAATCATAGATTTGACTTAAAAGAATGGGAAATTGGGTTAATTGGTTAGGATTTTGTGTTTGTTAGCTAATGAATTATAATTAAATAAAGTTAAACTAAATGATAAAGTGATAATCATAGATTTGACCTACAAAGAAGGTAATTTGGGATAATTGCTTTGAATTTTGTGTGTATTTACTGATGGTGAGAAGGCTGAATTTTTTAGTTTATAGTTGATTTTTTTTTTTTTATAATTGTTGAATTTTGATGTTATTCGCAGAGATTCAGTTGATGAAAGATCGGTTTTCTAAGCTGTTGCTTGGAGAAGATATGACTGGTAGAGGAAATGGAGTCTGTACTGCTCTTGCTATCTCAAATGCAATTACACATCTCTCTGGTTTGTCTTATTTTTTATCTAATTTAAGGTCAAAGATCTTGTTTTTAGTTTCATAATTGGCATGATTTATGTTAGTTTTTGATGAAATGGTTAATACACACTATAGATTATTTGATTATGTGCTAAGATTAGACAAAATTTGGGTGAATAAGTTGAAAAAATTCTTATCAAACTTTAGTTTAACAAGTACAATAGTTGACTCCCAAAAGTCAAATCATACTATGGTTTCTCTTTGTTCATTTGCTTCCAATTGACATGACTGAAGCTAGTTTCGGATAAAAAAGTCAATACCCGGAATTGATCATACGAATACATCATAAGTCATCTTTTAAAAAAATATACTTGAGTTGCGAAAACATAATGTGATGTAATTGTTGTTGATTTACAGCTACCGTGTTTGGTGACCTATGGAAACTGGAACCCTTGAGTCAACAAAGCAAGACAATGTGGAGAAAAGAAATGGAATGGCTTCTATCAGTAAGCGATTCCATAGTCGAACTCACTCCATCATTTCAAGAATTCCCAGACGGTGGGACCTTTGAGGTCATGGTGACAAGACCGCGGTCCGATTTATATCTAAACCTCCCTGCTCTCAGAAAGCTAGACATGATGCTAGTAACCATGCTTGATGGGTTCCATGACTCAGAGTTTTGTTATGTTGATCGCGGGTCAGTTGAAAGACATTCTAGCGGGTCACTATCTGATAGCCCGTTGGTTCAGTATGAAGAGAAATGGTGGCTGCCTTTCCCAAAGGTTCCGCCCAACGGATTGTCTGAAAATACAGTTAGGAGATTGCAACAATGCAGGGAATGTAGCAATCAAATATTTAAAGCTGCTGCGTCGATTAATAGCAATGTGTTGTCGCAAATGGAGGTTCCTGACATTTATTTAGAGACCTTACCCAAGGTAATACAGCTGCATAGTTTTGACCAGTGGCGATTCTTTTAAGGGGCGGGGAGCCCCCCCCCCCCCCCCCCCCCCCCCCCCCCCCGAGTTTTCGCTCAGAAGTTCCGATTATATAGTATTCGTAGAGAAATTTTTTGGTATATAAGGTTTCGATCCCCTGAAACTGGTTTTCGACCCCCCGAAACTAGTGACTTCCGACCCCCCAAAGTTTCGGGTCACGATTCGCCACTGGTTTTGACTGATTTCAATTTTCACGAACCAACCAATGTAAGGTTATAAAAAATATAAAATTCATCAATGTTTCAAAACTTTTGATTAAAGTGACTACTACATATCAGCTGCCACGTCATCATGATTAGTCCTTGAACTGAAAGATGAGTTGAAACCATGACTCTCCAATAACATTTTGTTTCTTTTGGATTGTTTCAGAGCGCGAAAGTTTGTTTAGGTGAAACACTCCATCGTTATATAACTACAGCGCAGTTTTCACCCGAATCTCTTTTGGATTACCTGGAAATGTCATCAGAATGCACCACTCTTCAAATAGCAAACAGGATTGAAGCAGCCATGCATATATGGTCAAGAAAATGCTCAAAGAGTCATGGAACCGGAAAGCTACCATGGAAAGGAAATGTTAAGGGGCTTGGTGGCGAAAAAGAAAAAAGTAAACTTCTTTCGGGAAGGGCGAATACTCTTTTGAAGAACTTAAAACTCCAATTCCCAGGCCTTCCAAGAACAAGATTGGATCTTGACAAGATTCAATCAAATAAGGTATGTTCTTTGTACCAAGTTCTTGATTAACTGTTAACAAGCAAATTCTTGGTATATGTGGTGGTTGTGTTAACCTGAAGCGCTTTTTTCTCGAGAAGGTTATAATTTGTTTAGAAATTGTTAGTGTTAAGTTAGTGGTGTCAGCCGTGTTGGGTTGGCAAGTTTCATTGTTCAACCTGAACACAACCCATATTTGTGTTTCTGACCGACCCATCTAGTAACTTAATAACCAGGGGTGTAAACAAGCCGAGCCGAGCCTGACTGGGCTCGAGCTCGGCTCGTCATGCTTTTATGAAGCTCGAGCTCGAGCTCGGATCGATTTGAGCCTAATACTTTGAGCTCAAGTTCGGCTCGAAAGTAAAACCCAAAAGGTCGAGCTCGACTCGGCTCAGCTCGAAATAATTTTAAAACGATTTTAAAGGAGCTAAAAGCTTAGCTCGAGCTTGCTTCGATACCTTAAATGAGCCAAAGCTCGGCTAGAGCTCGGCTCGCCAATGCTAAATAATAGATATACTATAAATGAATTAATAATATTATAAAATTTGTTTGGGCTCGTTTAGGCTCGCGAGCCTAGACGGTCTTTGTATTAAAAGCTCGAGCTCGGGCTCGATAACTAAACGATTCATTTTTCAAGCTCGGGCTCGTTAAGACTCGGCCCGTTCGAATTTTTTACCGATCCGATCCCGAGTAGCTCTCGAGCCATTGCGCATCATTTACACAACCAATTACTCCGTCTCAAATGAAACCTTTGTCTTATAATTTTCTTTTTGTTTCTTTGTCTCATTCCCGCTTTTTAAAGGATTTGAGAACAGGTAGTTAGAACTAATTAATAAAGTTGTTGGAAATTAAGAGATAGGTAAAATTTCAAGAAGGAAATTAATTTTACTTTGAAATTAACTAGTTTTTTTTTTAACGGCAAATTTCTCCTCCATATTGGATTTGAACCCATGACCTCCCCAACTTAGGTGTTCCTAGAAGCTTTGCTTCTACCATTGGGCCACCAACCAATGGCTTGAAATTAACTAGTTAGTGAGAAAACTAAAAGGTCAAAATGTTTAACTTTAAACTTTAGCACCTATTAAATAACACAGTCTTAAATCTAAATAGAAACTTTTTTCACCCGAGGCCCAAATTTCTTTTAGTGTTTTCCGAGACGGCCATGTCAGTACATATTGTTAGAGATAAAACATAACCTAAATCTTATAACACATATGAAAAGCTCAAGTTTTGATTGTTTTGAGCAAGGATGTGATAGAAGTTTCCAACTTTCTTGTGTTGTAGGATGTAGGACAAGCTATACTTGAGAGCTACTCGAGAGTGATTGAAAGTTTAGCTTTCAATTTAATGGCGAGGATAGATGATCTTCTTTATGTCAATGATGCCACCAAGAAACGGGCCACGTTAGCAGCTGGTGTTTCCGCTAGTGTCCGGCTTCCTAGGCCAACAGTGCGAGGCAGTTCATGGTCTTCCATGGTGGAACCGCCACTTAGTCCTCCACCTTTGACAATTAGAGAGCGAGCTAAGAGACGGTTACCGGGCAATAACGATACGATGGAGGAGGCTTTAGATAAGTTAACATTTAACTAGTTATGCAGACGTATGTAGAGTATAATGTATGTACTTGCAGAATTTTGCTTCTTTTAACTATGGTAAGTTAGTAACATAATGTAACATGTTCATGGAACATTAGTCATAGTTCATCAATGTATATTTATTGGATCATGTCAACTATTTTTAATCACATTGTAGAAAAGTACGATCTAAACTATAGAGAGCTCACAACAACCATAGACAAAGAACAAAACCATACAACAAGGATATAGCGACAAAACGTGACGAAAATCTATTATTAACCCAAACCAAAAACACCCAACCAAACCCTATAGTTTCAGTAAATCACTGAAACTATAATGAAAGTACAGAGTACAACTGTGATCTACTGAGCATCAAGGACAGCAGATCAATAACGAAATAATACAATGAAATACTTACAAACAGACGATTAAAACCTGATACAAACCCTAGACGATACAAAGAAGACGATAACAAGACTGAGACTCTCAACCCTAGAAACGAACACATGTGTTCTCTTATATAGCCAGCTGAGATATCTTGAGTAATAATCCAACGGTTGAGATAAGAGAGCTTATAACAAACTTGATCCAACGACTGAGAAACCATATGAGCAACCTGTGACAAATATCGTAACATCTGGGCTTATGCCCAACAGGCTTATAAAATATAAGCCCAATAACCAAGTCCATTAATCCATAATAAGCATTTAAGCCCAACAACGTTCAGTAGAATTGAACTAGCATTATTTTAACATGCCCCCTTAGTTCAAACACTGAACATGTCCATCATTCCAAGCTTATCACACAAGAAATTATGTTGTTTAACATCCAAACCCTTAGTAAGAATGTCAGCAATTTGATTACTAGAATCAATCTTTATTGCATTAATAACACCGTTTGAAATTTTCTCCCTAATGAAATGGAGATCAATTTCAAAATGTTTTGTTCGATCATGGAATACAGGATTTTCTGCAATAGAAATTGCAGCCTTACTATCACTATAAACATTTATTGGAACATCAACATTCACACCTAACTCACTCAAAATATTTTTCAGCCAAATAACTTCACAGGTAGTAGAACATAAAGCACGATACTCAGCTTCGGCTGAAGACCTTGAGATTGTGCTTTGTTTCTTACTCTTCCAAGAAACAAGGCAATTTCCCAAGAATATACAAAATCCAGTTATTGACTTTCTGGTAACAATACACTTAGCCCAATCAGCATCAGCATAGACTCTAAGTCCAAACTGATCTGACTTACTAAACACAATGCCTTTTCCAGGACACAATTTCAAATATCTAAGTAGTCTTAAAGCTACTTGAAGATGAAACTGAGTTGGCTTGTGCATAAATTGACTGAGAAACTGAACTGTGTAACTAATATCAGGCCTAGTTAATGACAAATATATCAGTTTGCCAATTAACTTTTGGTACCCAGTGATATTTTTTAACACAGTTTCTTGTTTCTTGTGTTTACCAGAAACAATGTAGCTTTGCTCAATTGGAGTGCTAACTGGTTTGCAACCAGTATAGCCAAACTCACTTAAGAGTTCTAAGCAATATTTCCTCTGAGATAGGCAAATACCTTTCTCAGAATATAATACTTCAATACCTAAGAAGTATTTTAACTTTCCTAGATCCTTTATTTGGAAGTTTGATCTTAACACATTTTTAACATTAGAAATCTCAGAATCTGAATTTCCTGTGACTACAATATCATCAACATATACAATTAGCACAACAAACACTTTATCATCAGACTTAATGAACAAAGAATGATCACACACACTTTGCACAAATCCCATTTTTAATAAAACAGTTGTTAACTTCTCATTCCATCTCCTAGGTGCTTGTTTTAAACCATATAGAGACTTTACAAGTTTACACACCTTAGTTTCATTTTCAGAATAATAACCTTCAGGTAAGGTCATATAAACATCTTCTGTTATTGACCCATATAAAAAAGCATTGTTTATATCTAACTGAAAAAGTGGCCAATTATTTTGAACTGCCATACTTAAAACACATCTCACAGTCACCATTTTCACCACAGGTGAAAAAGTCTCACCAAAATCAAGTCCCTCTCTCTGACTATAACCTTTAGCAACTAACCTTGCTTTATACCTCTCAACCTCTCCATTTGACTTATACTTAACCTTATATACCCATTTACACCCAATAGGTTTTCTCCCTACAGGTAGGTCAGTTAAGGTCCAAGTATTATTTCTATGTAAAGCCTCCATTTCAGAGTTCATAGCCTCAACCCATTTAGGGTCTTTGGCTGCCTCATAATAGGAGGTTGGTTCAACATTTTTATTTAAAACAGACACAAAACAAAAATTGTCACTGGACAATTTAGAGTAACTAACCACATTTTCAAGACCATACTTAACCTTTCCTTCAACTAAATAGTCAGAAAATTTTCTAGGCATACTAGACACCCTAGAGGACTTCCTTATACTTCCCTCAGACGGGTTCAACTCATCATTTGTAGTTTCCACATCCTGGTCAACCACATCAGAACCACTGCAACCTGGACTACCAGGCTGCTGATCACTAAGAGAGTGATCTGCCCCCCCAGCAGTCCTGGGAGTCAGTCCTGAATGCTGACTAGTGGACTCTACATGAGTATTATTGGTTCCCCTTTCATCATAGGGAAGATTATTAGTCATATTAGAATTTTCAGTTTCATTTGTTTCAACGCTGTCAAAGAAGTTTAAATTTGTTAAACTACTATTTTTATCAAAATAGTCATCATTTTGTAAAACTTTTTGTTTAAAAGGATAAACATCCTCATAAAACCTTACATCTCTGGAATACTCAACCTTTTTTGATTCAAGACACCAAAGTTTGTATCCCTTTTTAAAGTTTGAATATCCAATCAAAACACATTTTTCTGCCCTACTAGACAATTTATCAGAATCATTTAAGACAGTGTTAAAGCAAAGACAACCAAAATTCCTAAGATGACTAAGAACAGGGGGGAACCCAAACATTACCTCATAAGGACTTTTACCAGACAATACTGAAGAGGGAACCCTGTTAATCAAATAAGTGGCAGTCAAAATACAGTCAGACTAAAATCTAAGGGGTAAACCACTTTGGAACAGTAAGGCCCTAGCCATATTCAAAAGATGCCTATGTTTTCTTTCCACCACTCCATTCTGTTGTGGTGTATACACACAGGAAGTTTGATGTATGATTCCTTTAGATACACAAAATGATTCCATTTGTTTATTAATAAACTCAGTACCATTATCACTTCTAAAAATTTTAACATTTACTTTAAACTGAGTTTTTAATAATTCATAAAAGGCTATTAAGTTTTCAAAAACTTCTCCTTTACCTTTCATCATGTAACACCAAACAGTTCTAGTAAAATCATCTACTACAGTTAAGAAATATTTGTATCCTTCCCTACTAGTTACCTTGTAGGGACCCCACACATCAAGATGAATAATATCTCCTATACTTTTTGTTTTGTGTTCACTGATTGGAAAAGGAACTCTTACTTGTTTAGCTTTATGACATGTTTCACACAATTTAGAATCAGTTTTAGAAATACCTAAATCATCTTTCAATATGGCTAAGACTTGGTCTGAGGGATGCCCCAACCTACTGTGCCAAAGGTCTCTATCACTAACACTATTACAAGACACATTACAGCTACTCACATTCTCACCAACAAAGTATAACCCATCACTCTGCCTACCAGTCACCAGGACTCTCTTGGACCTGGAATCCTGAACATAACACTTATGTTCATCAAAGAGCACAGAAAGTTTATTATCTTTTGCTAGTTTATGTACAGACATCAGGTTAACACAATAGTCTGGTACAAGAAAAACATCTTTTAAGACAACACCCTCTGCTAACTTAACATCACCAATCTTTGTTACTTTAGCACAAGTACCATTAGGATGTTTAACTTGTATATCATAGTCTCCTACATCTATACAGTTAAACATACACTCATCACTTTTAGTCATGTGCTGGTTGGCACCTGAATCAGTGATCCAGCCATGACTAATAGCAAATTTAACAAAACTTGAGCAATTAGACCAGTTTTCAAAGATAGTTTCTAACTTAGAAATTTTTGACAGACAAGAAAAACCAGAGATGAAAACACTCTCACCTCCTGTTTTAGAACTTTGTGCCTCATTTCCCCCTTTATCACTGATCAGATTTATCAGCTTTGATATCTGTTCAGGTGAAAAAGGAACAGTAGAAGAAGCACTAGTAGAAGAAACTTTAGCACTAGAAACATTACTGGTAGCATTAGATCAACCAGATTGAATGTTATTCCTATTTGGAGGTCTCTTTTTAAAACCAGGTGGATATCCTACCAACTCAAAACACCTATCCACAGTATGCCCAAGCATATTGCAGTGTGTGCATTTTAAGTTGGGATTAGGTCCTCTGTTAGAACCTCTTCTAGGGTCATTGGGTTGATTTCCCTTTGACACAAAAGCAACATTGGTTCCTTTAGAACTAGAACTGGAACCCCTATGTGACTCTTCCCTAGATACTATTGAGAAGGCAGTTTTAACAGAGGGTAGTGGGTCTTGCATCAAAAGATTAGACCTAACTTGTTGATAACTTTCATCTAATCCCATAAGAAATTGCATTAGTTTTATTAACGTATTAAAATCATTAAACCTGCCAGAAGCAGCACAAGAACAAGTGGGCAATTGGACAATTGAATCCAATTGTTTCCACATTGTATTTAGTTTGTGATAATATTCTGACACAGAATTACCATTTTGTGTTAATGAGTTAATCTTTTGATGCAAGTTAAACACTACAGATCCATCTACTTTATCATAAGTCTCCTTCAAATCTAGCCATACATCCCTAGCTAATTTAGAGAAAACTTGACCAAGAAACAATTCTTCACTTACAGAATTTAACAACCAAGTAAGAATCACATAATTACACCTATCCCATTGTTTGCCTAAAACTTCATCAGTTTCAGACCTAACAATGGTTCCATCAACAAAACCAAACTTGTTCTTGGCCTCAAGAGCATGTCTCATAGAACTAGACCACACAGAATAGTTTTCTGTACCCTTTAACTTTATACTAATAATAGACAATGCACTAGTATCACTTGGGTGAATATACAGAGGATCACCAATATCTAGTTTACTGATCAAGGTATTGGGATTCTCTGGACCACCACCACCAGTAGGATGAGTAATAGCAGCATCACCCATATTGATACCAGACAAGAATCAATCAATAAGCAAACAATACAAGCAGACAGAGATCAACAAATACTATCAGTAAGAGAACCTAAGAGGTCGAAGCTGTGTCAGGGGTCAGATAGTGGGTTCATCACTCATAGGTGCCAACCCAGATCTTAACACAGGAGACCTTTATTACTATAGTATATATGTATATCAATAATATGTACCAGTAAACAATACACAAAGACAACAAGACAGATAGCAGATAATCAAGACAAGAGAGCAAACAAGCAACAGACACAACCAAATACTTGAGCCAATACCGGTCCTCCTAACCCGGGCCTTGCTCCTAGACACAAAACAATTAATACAACAAGAATGGAACAATCTCACCAGATAACTCGTAGCCTGTAACCTTCACTTAGGGTTACACGGCCAGAGAGCAACAGCACAAATGTCCAGCCCAATCACCACGTTCCAGAATCAGTATCCAGAGCTTCCCAGCCAACAATAGTTGACACACCCTAGATCTACAAAGAGAACCAGACACAGACAATAGACAAGATCTAAAAAGATCAGATCTATTGTTTGATAATACTAGACAAGAGCAACAGACAAGATCTATAGAGATCAGATCTGTTGAAGAACAAATTAAGTCAAGATCTATTAAACAGATCAAAACCCTAATAAGGTCAAGATCTATAACCAGATCAAAACCCTAATACAAGACCAGAATCAACAAAAAACAGCGGAAAACAAGAATCAGAGAGCCTGTGGCTCTGATACCATGTAGAAAAGTACGATCTAAACTATAGAGAGCTCACAACAACCATAGACAAAGAACAAAACCATACAACAAGGATATAGCGACAAAACGTGACGAAAATCTATTATTAACCCAAACCAAAAACACCCAACCAAACCCTATAGTTTCAGTAAATCACTGAAACTATAATGAAAGTACAGAGTACAACTGTGATCTGCTGAGCATCAAGGACAGCAGATCAATAACGAAATAATACAATGAAATACTTACAAACAGACGATTAAAACCTGATACAAACCCTAGACGATACAAAGAAGACGATAACAAGACTGAGACTCTCAACCCTAGAAACGAACACATGTGTTCTCTTATATAGCCAGCTGAGATATCTTGAGTAATAATCCAACGGTTGAGATAAGAGAGCTTATAACAAACTTGATCCAACGACTGAGAAACCATATGAGCAACCTGTGACAAATATCGTAACATCTGGGCTTATGCCCAACAGGCTTATAAAATATAAGCCCAATAACCAAGTCCATTAATCCATAATAAGCATTTAAGCCCAACAACGTTCAGTAGAATTGAACTAGCATTATTTTAACACACATCATGTGTGAGAGTAAATTATAAGGTTAATCTAACCTGAATAAGACTATTCAACAGCTATTTGAGTGGAGTTAGTAACAACTAGCCAGCTTATGGCTCAACTAGCTAGTAGACTCACTTTTCTTGATCTTGATGGTTTTATATTTTCATTGAATAAAAATTTCATGCAACTAACTAACAAGTATTAGATACAATGGTACTAGTATACAACTAAAGGAGCTAATTAACTTAATACGAGCCAACAAGCGAGCTACTCAAGCCAAATTAGCCTGTGAGCTAGCTAACTTCAGATCGGACACTTATACGAACCAGTGATCTTAAGCCGAGTACTTTTATAATGAGCTATTTCACGTATAGTGATATATTTTACTTATGTAAGAGATATATAGGATTCAAAATGCTTATCATGTATGTTTGAAGACTTTAATCTAGACCTGGCAATTTCAACCCATCTACTTGAGTTTGGGTTGTTTTGGGTTTAAAATTTGACCTTGTGGGTTAAAATGGGTTTAGTATAATTTTCAAGGGGGGTTAGGATGGGTAATTTTAATTGTAGGAAATAAGTAAGTGGGTCAGGATGAGTATATCAAAAAATACAAATGGGTCAAGATGGGTATTTTTAGATAACCATATACAAATCTGAATTAAAACTCACCCAACACAAAAGTGTTGATACCTCATAGAAATCAATGTCATTAAAGACAAAAAAAATATATCTTTTGCATTTGTTGATAACCCCAGTCGGTTCGAAACCGTTCGGGTCATTAACGGACGGCCCGTTCGGGTCGAAATGGTCTGGTCGTTGACGGGCCCGGACGGGTCGAAACAGTCTGGGTTGCTAAAAGGATTGGTCAGGCCGAAACGGTCCGGGCGCCTAACGGGCCCGGTCAAGTCGAAACAGTACGGGTCGCTACGAGGCGAGTATGGTTGAAACGGTCTGGGTCGTTACCGTGCTCGGTCGCGTCGAAACGGTCTGGGTCGCTACCGGGCCCGACCAGGTCGAAATGGTCCGGGTCGCAACGGGACGGGTCAGGTTGAAACGGTCTGGGTCATTACCGGGCCCGGTCGGGTCGAAACGGTCCGGGTCGCTACCGGGCCCGGCCGGGTCGAAACGGTCCGGGTCGCTACGGGACGGGTCTGGTTGAAACGGTCTGGGTCGTTACGGGACGAGTCTGGGTCGTTACAGGGCCCCGTCGGGTCGAAACGGTCCGGGTCGCTACCGGGCCCGGCCGGGTCAAAACGGTCCGGGTTGCTACGGGACGGGTCAGGTTGAAACGGTCTGGGTCATTACCGGGCCCGGTCGAATTACATGGTAGGTGATGAAAAGTTTAATCCAACACGCTTTTAAAGTTATGACCGCAGTTATAGCGTGTATTATTGTCATGCTTAAAAATGTCATCATGATATTTTTCTTTGCCGATCACAAGTTTAGTGTAGTTGCATATAATTTATTTTGCAAATTAAAGTTAAAGGTGATGAAAGGGAAGATGAAAGATTTCCTTTTAGGCCATGGGGACCGATGGTGTTAACGATGATGTGATATTTTAACTTTTATTACAAACCACTTTCTTCTCGTGTTAAGGGGCGTTATAGTAGCCCTGGGTTAACATGTTGACGAGAATCAAAAGAGAGAAAGTTAAACGGATAAGGTAGAGTTAAGGGACGTTAAACCATTTCCTAGTGAGGTAATGTAAAAGAGGAAAAAATGATGTTGCATCTAGGTACAGTTAAAGATGGTTAAAGCATACACATAACCTTATAATCAAAGAATGTACCATCATTTCAATATAAATAGACGTTATCAAATTACTATAAATAATGCTATTAAAACACTTTACTCATATTTTCCCACAAAAATCATGTTATATGAAATATAGAGTGGGTGTATTTAGAATAACTCTATTAGAAATAGAAATAGTTGTATCACGGATTCACAATGTGTTAAATGTGTTAAAAGGGTATCTCTTCCCTAGAGATCGAAGGTTCAAGTAGCATGACGGCGAGAGGTGTGGATTTTTTAGGTACAGGGGATGGAAGTCCGGTAAAATTTTCATAAATTAAACAAGAAAAATTACAAGGTAAAAGCATTAAAGTTTTTGGGGCTTGTTTCCGAAGACAGTAACCTCACACAAGTCACACACTCACACCTATCACTTGTAATATCACTTGGACCCTATACATATGGGTTATAAACCCAGTCCAACTGTTCCTATTTCTACCACTATTGTTGGGCTTTTGAATGGCCCAAAACTTATTACACTACATGAATTCAAACGACATACTAATTCTTTTACAAAATCTATAGCCCAATATACCCTTGGCGTTTAAACTTTAAAAAGTTAGAAGATTTAGGAGCGTAAGATTAGAGGGTTTATGTATTAGCAGTTAAAGAAATGATAATGTAGTTAATAATTTCTCTATATCACTATATAAATTCACAAATATCATATTTCATAGAACACAAAAACACAAATTATAATAAAAATATATTAACAAGCTTAATGAAATATATCTTGGCGTCACAGTCATTCCAGTTCCAACATGTTGATAAGCAATACACATTCATTTGACGAAATCTTGTTGTTCCTTGTTTTTAATAGATGTATCCATATTTAACTTCTTTATTCTCGTATTCATGATATGGAATTACATCCTTCATAAACATATAGATGTGAACTTTAATTACCATTGAACTTTTATTTATCCCTGTGAGCTCTATCATTAAACTGCATGAACAAACATGGATAGCGTTGAAATTATTAACCATTGAAAGGAAAAAATAAATAAACATATAGATTAATGACCTTTACTTTCCATTTATAGAAATACCTCTTGTGCCATGTAATTATCGATGGTCGAGACATTGAGCAAGAAGGGCTGCATGAGTGTATATGGCCATATGGGATTAAATATAAATATGAAAGGTTGCCAATCTAAAGTTACATGCTAAAAAGGTATGGGTCGCTTTAACTGTTATGTTGTACGTGAAGAGAATTTGAATGGTCTGAATTTATCTCAGTGAGTCTAGTGAAGATGTTGCTATCAACAAGTAACCACAAGTTATCGGTTATAGAGTAAAAGTATCAAGCATGGTAAAACCTTCTATCCAGTGATGAACACCACTAATTAAATGAAGAATGCCTGCTAGGGTCACTTGAGCTCTTCTTCTCTATATAGTTCGCTCCATCTTCTCAAGTGTTTGCTCTTTCTCTGCTGGCTTTCCAAATAAACAAATGCAAAGATTGATTCCTGGTTCTAGCTTGTATCAATGTATATTATAATTGTTTAATTGGTAGCAATTACACTTCTATATTTACATCAAATACAACATTGCCTAGATTTGAACTTATGACCTCCCGACATATGCCTCTACCAAGTAAGTTATCCCACATTGACCATTATAATTACAAAGTATATATTATCTATCTATAATCTATAACTTAGAGTTAATAGCCAAAATCATCCCTGAGGTTTGGTCACTTTTGCCACTTCAGTCCAAAACCCAAACGTATTAAATCTGGGTCCGTAGGCTTTTGATTTTTTGCCACATTCGTCCCTGACACTAACCCAGTTAACTTATCTCGTTAAGTTGGGGGTATTTCTGACTTTTTGCCTACACTTTTATTTTTTAATATTTTTACTTAATAAGTGGGACCCACCTCCCCCACCTTCTTCTTCTCTAAACCTCCCACCATCACACACCACCACCACCACCACCATAGCCTCCAATCTTCTGACCACCATCACGAACCACAACCTCTGCTTGACCACCGAACCAAAACCCGACTCCACTGAACCACCGAGTCCAAACACCCACACCCACCGAGTCCAAACAGACCCGAGCCCCTGAACCACCATCGCCTCTCTTTAACCTCTTTGTTCTCTCATCATCTCTTTATCTCCCTCTCTCTAAACACCATCTTAACAGAAAGAAATAAAGGTTTGGTTTTTATACTCGATGACAGTCACCGGCTCTTGGTGACTGTCCGGTCATCGTTTCGAAGGTGGAACGAGATTCAAAACAGAAAGAAGGTTCTTGGTGGTGATTGGGACTCGATGATTATTGATTATAGGTTAAAAACAGAGGAACAAGGTATCGGGTTTGTGGATAGGTTCTCGGGTTTGACTGATTTTAATGGATTCACGACAGTCACCATAAACCGGTGACTTTCCGATTGTTAACAGAGACAGAAGAGGGGGAGGGTTCGGGAAGGTGTTACCAATGTTATCGGGTTATAATAGGTTAGGTCTGATGTTGTAGCTGCTTGTTAACAGAGACAGAAGAGGAGGAGGGTTCGGGAAGGTGGAGATCTTACCGGAGAAGGGAGGCGGCGGTGGCGGCTGGCGTTCACCGGAGAGAGGAAGGTTCCTCTCTGCTCTCTCTCTATCTCTGCTCTCTCTCACTTAAATAAATGTTTTTGTTTTTATTTTTTTCTATTATTTATTTATTTAGGAGTTAATAGCCAAAATGTCTAAAATGCCCTCGATTTTGTAGGTAAAAAGTCAAAAATGCCCACAGAGTTAACGAGATAGGTTAACTGGGTTAGTGTCAGGGACGAATGTGGCAAAAAATCAAAAGCCTACGGACCCAGATTTAACACGTTTGGGTTTTGAACTGAAGTGGCAAAGTGACCAAACCTCAGGGACGATTTTGGCTATTAACTCCTATAACTTATAATAAAAGAATTGAACTTTGATGATGTGGCATTCAATAGAGGCCTCAACCCCTCCTTGAATGTGTCACATGGCATCATGTATGATTTTTTAATTTTTGAGTTTTTTTAATAAATCTATATATATTATAATAATTATTTTAGGAAAAGATAAGAATTTAAAAACAAAATTAAATTCTCTCTAATGTTTCCTCCCATCATTTTTAAACGTTAATATCTTTTATATACGAGATTTTTAAAAGAAAAAAATTACACCAAATTAACGAGCGTTTTATTATCTTTCCAACGAGTACCATAGTACTATATAAAAAACGGAGAAAAAAACGACTATTTTTTTATGGGGTTGCGTTCATACAGGAAAAAAAACACAAAGTGTTCAGGTTATTCATTAATCATGTTTTTTCTTTTAAACTAGGTTCTTATATACAATGTTGAAATTTAGCCCAATCGCCATGCTATCATTGGAATTTTACTCTTTAAAGATGGATAGGTATACTTCATCAAGAGAAGCTAGGAGAAAGAATCGCGCAACACTGCAACACATGGTGTCACCTTATATGAAGGTTATTTTATTTATTTATTTAATTACAAGAGTAATAATTATTAGTATTAGTATTATTAGAATGGTTATATTTTTCAGCCCCGGAACACTCCCGGGATAAAAGCTAGTTAAGTATAAATTAATTGATTCCTAACATCTCTATAATAAGGTTTAACTAGCCGATGAACGTAAGTTATTCATCTTTAGGTTGGTATATTGTTAACTAGCTAGTTTAGTGATTTTAAACATATCCATTTTTTAGAATAAAGGTTTGTTGCAATCCTACTACCCAGCTAATAACCCCCTATGAATGGGTTTATTGTCTACATTTGTTTGTAACTAGCAAACCTTCTGGGCTGGTTCAGTTTTACTTGTTTTCGAGCTGGTTCTGTGTTGGATTTCTGGGCGGTTTCTTGCAACTTTCCGGGCGGTTGGGCTGGCGTTTTCTGGGGCGGGGCTGCTTTAATTTTTCCAGGCTGTTTGCTTTGATTTAGCTGGGCGATTTGCTTTCAGAATTTATGGGTGGTGGGATTTAATTTTTCTAGACGGGTTGTGGCTTTAATAGAAGTAGCAAAAAGCGGTGGCACAAATAGAAAACCTTCAACTCCACTATTGCGCCGTCGGATATGATTTAGTATATACTAGTATAATTCCCCCGCCTTGCGGGGCGTAAAACCGTGCTATCAGCATTGCAGGATAGGGGCGTAAAACCGTATTGGTAGCGTTGTGTTAACATGTCTACATAGCCTACAATCAAGTCTACTGAGATGTAACAACAAACACTACATAATGAACATGTACAAAAGGACGATGAAACGTGTATGGCACAGACAGATACAATGCTAAATCTTCAAGAAAACAAAAATCTAAAATCACTTAGTTTCATAACCATCTCATGTTAGTAATGATGCTGTGAATCCTTTTATATAGTATCTGAAGTCCTGAAGTGTAAATAATAAACCTAAAGTGAATAAAGAAAAATAAAAGATTTTCCCCGTTAACGGGAAAGAAGTCGAAAGAACCTTTTTGCAGGTTAAGGGGAAAGAGCGACGAGATAAACGCAGTCGGTGTTTGGGAGAATGAACCGTAGACAGGATGGGGGTCGGCCGCCGTAGACGAAGCAGCTCCTAGCTCTAAGACCTTTGTTCCGCCGCCGCGCCGCCAAGCCACACCTCCGCCGTCTGCTTCCTCAAACCACCACCACCAAAACGTAGCTGTAAGACCCCGTTCTCTGTCTCTCTACAGTGTGTGTACACGCGTCGTTAAGAGCAGCGCGGCCGATGCCTGGCCGTTGGCGGTGGCCGGAAACCTTCGGTTTCCTCTTCTCTTCCGCATCTCAGCTTCTCTCGCTGTGTATGTTTATGGCTCTAAGTTGAGTGTGTGTAACAGTGTATAAAGTAACAGGAAGGAAAAAAGGAGGAGACACTGTAGCGACGTCGTCAGTTAAAAGCGATTTCTGTTACCGTTAAATCACTGTTCTCCGTGATGTTTCAAATTAGTATATATACTAAGCCGCGCCGCCAAGCCACACCTCCGCCGTCTGCTTCCTCAAACCACCACCACCAAAACGTAGCTGTAAGACCCCGTTCTCTGTCTCTCTACAGTGTGTGTACACGCGTCGTTAAGAGCAGCGCGGCCGATGCCTGGCCGTTGGCGGTGGCCGGAAACCTTCGGTTTCCTCTTCTCTTCCGCATCTCAGCTTCTCTCGCTGTGTATGTTTATGGCTCTAAGTTGAGTGTGTGTAACAGTGTATAAAGTAACAGGAAGGAAAAAAGGAGGAGACACTGTAGCGACGTCGTCAGTTAAAAGCGATTTCTGTTACCGTTAAATCACTGTTCTCCGTGATGTTTCAAATTAGTATATATACTAATAGTAATATCCTTTCAAAAAAAAAAAAAAAAAAAAGATTATTTACTAATTTTCAAAACATGAGGAATATATCTTTTTTGTTGAAAAAAAAATTGCAACTCGGGTGGGGCTGGATACAATTGGTAAAATCATTAAAGACCAAGACGGATTTAGTGTTCAATAGTAAATAGGAAAAAAAAATGCAACTTATTCGTGAGCTTCATTAATGATGAGTTGACTGTCAAGATAACAGGCAAAAAGAATACGGGTGAAAATTCAAGTGGAAGATTATAATTCATCGAACAAATTGGTGTACATAAAACTCTCTCATCATCCCTTTCGCATATCATCTTCATTAATGCATGCTTTTTGTACGATCCCATTTATTTTTTTTTACCGGACAAATCACAATAAATTCATCTTAGAGTGTAGGGAGTGGGGAAAAAGGGCGTGGAAACCCCTTTCACCCCATCTACACCACCCCTGGCGTGGAAACCCCTTTCACCCCATCTACACCACCCCTCGTGGGGGGGGGGGGGGGGCTAAGATGGCTGCATTGGTGGTCTTTTTTTTTTAAATCTTACACACAAACAATAATAATATTTAAGATTCCTTTTGCCCCCTTTCACTTCCCACCATGTTTTCACCCTTCAAACATGGGTCCCACAAGTGCACATGGTGCCTCTTTCCCCCTCCACTCTTTGTAGTCTTAGACGGGGCTTGAACCTTATGAAATGCGTAGCAAATCTATCTATATATATAAAAGAATTGAACGTTGCTGACGTGGCGTGCAATGGTGGCTTCAACCTCTCCATGAAACTGCCACGTAGCATCATAATTGAAAGATTTTAGTGATTTTGAATTATTTTGATTTTTTAATAAAAAAAGAAAAAGATAAAACCCTAAAAGAGATTGAGTTATTTTAGGAAAAAATAATTTAAAAACAAATTTAAATTTCTCTCTCTCATATTTCCTCCCATAATTTTTAAACGTTAATATCTCTTATATACGAGATTTTTTAAAGAAAAAAATTACACCAAATTAACGAGCGTTTTATTATCTTTCCAACGAGTACCATAGTGCTATATAAAAAACGGAGAAAAAAACGACTATTTTTTGTAGGGTTTCGTTCATACAGGAAAAAAAACACAAAGTGTTCAGGTTATTTATTGATCATGTTTTTTTCTTTTAAACCAACTTCTTATCTACGATGTTGAAATTCAGCCCAATCGTCATGCTATCATTGGAATTTTACTTTTCTAAAGATGGATAGGTATACTTCATCAAGAGAAGATAGGAGAAAGAATCGTATAACACTGCAACACATGGTGTTACCTTATAGCAAGGTTAATCTTTTATTTATTTAATTACAAGAGTAATAATTATTACTATTAGTAATAGTATTATTAGAATGATTATATTTTTCAACCCCGGGACCCTCCCGGGGTAATCAGCTAGTTATAAATAAAGTTATCTTAAATTGGTTTCCAGGTTGATTTGCATAGAGCATATAATTGCGAATGAATGGAATACTTTACAACTAAGTGAGGGCTAAGCAATCAGAGACTAATCAATAAGTGGATAATATAAATCTATATACATATCTTATCAATCTTCATCATCGCTTAATCACAACCACCACCACAAACTTGCACTGGTTCGTTATCTTCAAGGTAAGTTAACTCTATTTCAGTTGTTGATTATTGAATTGAAATTTACTTTCAGCGGTATGACTGAAAATATTTACAATATTTGAGGTTTCTTCAAAATACGTTCCTCCGATTCAACATGTTGGTCGTAATCATTTGGTAATCGCTTCGAAATTTGATTCAGTGTTTTTAAGTTCTATGTTTTGATTGTTATTGAAATTTTGATTTAGTGTTTTCAAGAATCTAAGCAAAAATGGTTAAGCTTTAAGTAAAAATTGATAGTGTTGCAATCCCTATCTATGAGGATGTTTGGGATTGCGATGGAAAACTCCTTATTAACTTATTGGCTTTTTCAAGAAGCTAATAAGTCAATAAGCCATTTTCCAACTCAATCCCAAACACCCCCTATAATCTACTCCTACCTATTAATCATCTCAAGTAAGCTTTTAATTCGATAGTGTTTCGTTTATTTTTTCAACTCCATTATTAAGCAAAATGATAAATTGTCTATTATGAATTTGTTATTATGTGTACTTCGCAACTTAGTAGGTGTTCCTAACAAACTCTTTGCATCTGAATAATCTTTATTTGTTGTTCTTGAGGGTTTGAATTTTGTTTTTGCAATGTGTTGAATAATCTTGAACCACAAATTGATGTTAGTGTTGCAAGAAATTATGGTTGTTTTTAGTACTTTTTACATTGCAAGATATGTTTGCTTAGTTCAGTTTTGCTAAAGTTTTAATTTTTGGGTATAGGTTGTTTTGATTTTGTGAACTAGTTTATGCAAAAGCTTTGTTTTTCTAGGATAATCAACTTTATCATGATTTGTATATATTGTTGATCTTTTATGTTGAACTAGTTGTATACACCGGCGCGCGATGCGCGCAATACAATAGGTATACAACAAAGGTGACACCAAATCGTTAGATGCATGCATTGCCATTAATTGAGTCATTAACACCTGAAAGACATAAACAAATCTAATATAGGATTCTCTTCAATACAGTGATTCAAGACAACCACCGATTTCGCCAGAATATATAAACATAAACTGGTAACTAATTCAGTGTAATCCTAGCTACACATCTCTACAATACATACCACAACTTACCCTAATAATAATCATCAGACAAACAAAAAAAGCTATTGTTCCTAAACATTTAATCTCAAATCAGTTCAGATAATTCCAAATTCAATATAACTAATCAAACAAAACCAATAAAAACAATCCGTACAGATTCATGAGCATCCCAGGCAAGGCAGACAGCGGAGAAACAGATCTGGAATGCTTAAACGTATCACCAATACGAACAGCATGATATCCTCCTCTCCTGTAATCCTTTGTCCCTTCATCTTCTGATGTGTACTCGCTTCCCTCACTCCAAGTACACGTACATTACACACCTGTGTAGAGTTACCATTATATGAACTCAATCCCACATAAAATCCCTCATTTCCAGCCAATATCTTACTCAAATCAATCCGCTCGAACAACAACGGGTTAACCGGCCGATTTTCCCCAAATCTATTCAACTTAATCTCCAACCGCCTCGAACCCGCTTCATAATCAATCCAAACTTGCAACCTAGCACCACTATTTAACTTCAAATTCACATCAGACAAATTTAACACCTTCAAAGACACAAAGTTATTCAAATCAATCCCAACATGATTCCCATTAATATCACCATACTTATCATCAATCAATGTTCAAATTCAACACTCAAGAACTTATTATTACCCTCATTTGAAATCCCAAACGACCCATTACCATTAAACAAATGATACCCATTTGCAAACACAACAAACAGGTTTGATAACATTTTTAGATGCTAGCGAATACGGTCAAATAGGTTGATAGTTGCCCATGAATATTTGGTTTCTACTATCCAACTTTGTTAAAAAGTGACTTTAAATTACGGTGCTAAAGAGGTGACAATTTCAATCCATTTACTTGCGAATGGGTCGATATGGGCCAAATAAAATTTTAGATTCTAATGGAAATGGGTGAAACAATTTGAAAGTTGCCCATGTCGGTATATGGTGTATAAGAAAACTATTTTATTACCCTTTTCTTTGTAATACATGTGTTCATTATTTAAAAAAACATTGAAAATAGGGATAAAACTGCCTGAAGCCTAAATCAACTCGATTCATCACGGCCCAACATGTGTTGAACCGTAATAAAATGACCTGTTGCATCCCAACCCAACAACAACCAGTCCTTTAGGTTTTAACCAACCTTCGTTAGTCATTGAATCCATCATCATCATGTATCTTTTGATCTTTGCCTGGCTTTCTTTTTCACCACCTTTAGGCATCAACTCTGAACTATAACCTGGAAGCATCGAGAACACCTGCATGAAACACAAGCAAAGTATAAACATGAAGCTGCAGAGAAATACTAATATATGCATATCTTTGCGCCTTTAATAAACCTGGTTGATTGGACCCATTTTCAGAATGTTCTTAGATGATTTGGTAAAATAACTTTTAACTTAGATGATTTAGGAAGCGTTATTGATTAAAAATTAAAATACACTTTGGGTGACTTTCAACCTGTTTGACACGTTTCCTTTCAAACTCTTGAAATTACCAACTCCCTTCCTAAACGCCCAAACCCAGCATCATCACCACCGTAAATCATCTCTTGCACACATGACACAACCCCTCATCTTCTTTACTTTATATTGTACCCACACACACCTCATTTTCTACACAATATCTTACCACACACATTTGACACCGAGAGACAAGATCAGGTGACCTAACATGAGTTCTGGCGAGGTATACTGACCTGAATGTTTTGCGTCTGTGTAAATCAGCAACACAAAGGTTAGTTTCTTCTGTTCCCTACTGATTTTTGTAGTTTCCGGTTACTAATTTTCATTTCTATGGTTGTTTCCAGTGACGCTGTTACAGCTTCATGCTGGTTGATGACGCTTATGGGTGGTTCCGGTGATGAAGTTGTTGAAGGTATTATTCGTGGTTACTTGCATTCTGGATTTGTACCTGAATATGGGTAAGAGAGGGTGAGACAGGGTGTGGCTGAGAAGACAGAGAACCTGTAATAAATGAATAGGTCGAGTGATCGTCAAAGCCAGACGTCAAGGGGTTAACAACTAACTGTTGATTTGTAAAATGTAGAAGTGCTATTTTTATCCAATGCTGAATGATTTATCTTTGAAGACATGAATTTAAGAAACATCAATTCTAAATGACATCAATAAAATTGTTGAGAAACAGTAGCTGAATAGCTAACAAACATGCAAACATGTTGAACAGAGGTAGTAAAATGCAAATGCAAATGCAAATACTAATTGCAAATCATCTTTTACTAAGCTAACCTATAATGACTAAGAAAATGAATTACAAAACTAAGGTGTTAAGAAAGCTGTATAAGTTGTACATCATTAGGAGGCATCTTTTCAGCTATAAGCCTCAAACATTATAAAAGTTAACAAAATTATGGTGAGGGAGCTATATACTATTTGATAAAATTATTGAAGCCAATCAGACACCACATTAAACAAACAATGATAGATGAGCTCATACCTCCACCGTATTTGCATTTGATAAGGTGCATTTAAGGAATGTTCCTAAGCGTATCCATAGCTCACAAATCTAAAAAGAAATGAGAATCATATTAACTGTGAGTTGATCATGAACAAAACAGAGTAAAAAACTCATATTCGATTGGGATAATTTCAACCAATTCCTTTTACGGCGCCAATTCACGAAGCATTTTACGGATTTGCATTACATGTGAGTTCATCTTGCTGTAGTCGGCTGAATAAATATGAAACGGAACCTTGAGTGAGGAGGAATAACGCATATTATGTTATTAAAAGCATGAACTTTGGTCCTGCGTCAAAACCCCAAATTTGTCATAATCTCGTCATTATTATTACGGGTGGTACAATCGGAATACATGCAGTATCATTCTTCTAAAAATATTTAACAATCACAAAACAGGAACAAAGCACAAAGATTTAAAACCTATTATAACAAACGATACCTGAAGCGGCTATAGATCCAGCTACACATATTCGGTCGCCATCGGGGTTTTTTCGATTGATTAAGTAAAACCTCCCAACTCGGCACCACCCAAGATACTTAGCCGCCATACTTCCCCTCCACCATCATCAGATAAAAACCTATTAACACCAAATCACAGAATCTAACCTCGGGGTTTGTCGATTGATTCAAAAAAGGAACATGCATCTTCAAGTTAGTTTATCGGATCTTCGTTGGAACCTCGCCGGAGATCACAACCACTGCGTACAAGGTATGACGAATCACACCCCACAACCCTAATTTCACTTTAGAAATGACCGCAACCACTGCGTCCGCCGTTCCCGTCATCGTCCACTACGGTGCACCACCATTGCCTGACGTCTTCAACGTCTCCTGCAGTCACCACCATCATTACATCCAGCAAATAAAATATATTAACAACAAAACACAAAATCTGACCTTGGGGTTTGTCGATCTGCTCGAAAAAGGGACATGCATCTTGATGTTCGTTGATCGGAATCTTTGTCGGAACATCGCCGGAGGTCATCGCCCCATCTCTCTCATCGGTTGTCAGTGATGTCGCATTCTATCTCTTCTCTTGACCTCAGTGATGGCACGATATGGTGACAAAAATAAGCAAGAGGTGGTGCGATGGATGGAGGATGGAGATAGGAAGCGGTGGGAATGGGATGAGGGTTAGGTGACTGATAGCAGAGGTAATCTGGTTTAAAACCCTTACAAAACAGAAAGACGAAAATGACCCTGAATTTTTTTAAAAATAACAACAATGGCATGATTACTGTTCAAATCAAAAGCCATGCTATTATAGTATAATTAGAAGCCTTTTGTATACTCAGGTATATAGTGTTGTTTGTTTAACCTGGAGCTGTCAGTTTAACCATTTTACTTATGGACTTAGTTTTAACACATTTAGCTAAAACGGAAACAGGTTAAAAGTTGCCCTAGTGCAATTTTATGCATTATAATTAAGTTGTTATAATCACACTATACATATTAATTATTTGTTAAATTATAAAAGTACTTGACAGAAAAGGCTTGTCAGGATTTGTGTTGTGGTTTGAAGATTCTAAACGAGTTGCAAGTGATTGTGTGGTTTGCGCAGGCTGCGAAGAAGCTGAAGATAGCACGCAAATGACTAATGGACCGGTCAAAGTGTAGTAAAATTTACAGGAGATAACCTAGTTAAGAAATATATTAAAAATAGAGATTTTTAAAATAGTTTAGAAAATCGGTGAATATAACTCTCTTTTGAAAGGAATGAAGCGTGTGGAGTAAGAATCGACCTCTATTATCCATCACTTGTGAGTAAATATGATTATTTAAATTTGTTACATTTTACCCTAACACTTTCTTTTTACAGCTTGGTTGAAAACCATTTATCATTTTTATTCACACATTTTTCTATTTTTAACTTTGTTTCCTTTCATCCTTAACAATTTTTTCGTTTTACGATTCGATTTAAATTTTATGAACACACTACAATGTGCATATAGGATTCAATATTTTTACTATTTTTTACGGCTTAACGGTCCCTTTGTAATGTTCGGGTTATAATTTAACTGAGTTTTTATTATTTTCTATGTTTTAAGCTTAGGTCTAGTGTTTAACACGTTATAACATGTATGTTTGATAAAATGTTTTCACATATACTTTTTGCTCCGTTTGAATCACGTCCTAAATACTAGTTTTTGTTTAAATGAAATCTTAAATGGGTGAAAAATGCTTTATTAATGTACAATGGTAGGGCCCCGTAGGGGGTACCCCAAAGTAAGCAACTCTCACGTATAAAGTACGCCTTACAACATATACAAGTTAAAGAGTACCCAATGATTCCCATTCGATTGAAGGGTATTTTCCCTTGTATTTTACCAAATATACACATTTCCTTTAAATATTTTCTAAGCACAGATGATGCTGAGTTCTATTCCAAAATAAGTTTAAACTTTATCCTAGGCAAGTAACATTAGTTTACTATTCCGATGCTTTCTTAATGTGCCAAATCAAACATCTCAATGATAAATAAATTTTGTTGAATATCTAAAATAATTGAAGGTTTACAAAATCCAAATTACACACGTAAATTATCTCAGCAGTAATCTTCAACCTACGATAAAAAGGTTAGGTAACAAAGAACAATAAATGAAAGTGATATTTTGTGCAAACTCTCACACCTCTATATATAAGTGATTTGGGTTTCACCGGCGAAGCCACAATTTTTTTTTTTCTTTTTGTCATTTTTATAGCCGTATATTTAACAACCCAATGCCAAAAAAAATAGGACGGGACGGGTCAGGTCAAATTATATATAATATAGCAATATCATAATAAAGGTACACTGTCATTAACTAATAAAAATACAAATTCATATAAAATATATAAAAATTTACATTTTATAGTTACTCCCTATATTTTACATGTTTTCAAACGATTCATACATTTTATAGTTACTCCCTTTATAAACGGTTCTTGCCGGAACTGGTTGTCAATTAAATCCTAAAATTAACAATTAAATAAAAAACAACTAAAGTAAACTTAATTTGTGGTTTCGTAGTTATATGGACCTATCATTTTTTAGAAGTGCATGGTACCAATATATAAGTTTGACACTACAAATAATATGTAACACGCATTACTAATGTTACATTACATCATTGCACGATACACATTATGAGCCAACCCGTAGACCTCATAAATGATCTTGTAAGCGTCGGTTCTCGCTTTAAGCTACTTTCTTTCCCTTTATCATACTCTATATGAGTTATAGATTATATAATTTGAACGGAATTCATAATTCAACACGTTTGTTAAATGTTATTTAGTTAACTTGACTTGAAAAATATTATTTTTTATAAAGATTGAGACATGAAACTAAGAATGTTGATTGTTAGTTTATAGACTATTTGAAAAATCCCCCTAAATTATTAAAGTTGTCATATATAACATCTAAAGTTTAAACCTAACCCAATTCTAGCGATTCTCTAAAAGGACCCACAGTTTCGATCCGAACTGGGAACCGTTTTCACTAAAATTTAAGAACCGAAACCAAACCCTATATACGAAAATATGGTTCGAATCTAACGGTTTAGACTATAGGGAGTGGAGGGGCGGGAATGAGGGGGGTGAAGCGCCATGTGGCAGGGGGGGAAAGGGGGTGAAATGAATAATATTATATTGTGTTAAAGTTAAATAAAAAAAAAAGAAAAAAAAATCAATCAACCAAAAGAAGCCACGTCACCCACCCAAACCCCCCCCCCCCCCCCCGCCCGGCTTTCCCCCACCGCCTCCCCCTCCCCGCCCCCCCCTTCCCCGCCCCATGGGCCGGTGTTACCGCCCGGCATTGCTTCCCCGCCCCCCCCAAAACCGCCCCACTCCCTCAAGTCTTAGTTGCGCTTCCGAACCATGAAATGCTCAGCCCTATCCACAGTACGTGACTTGGCATGACTCCAGAAATTCTGATTGGGATTCAAGAAAAGGGATTCACAAAAAACCTTGATTGGGATTCAAAAAAGGGATTCACAAAAAACCTTTTCTTTCTTTGATTTAAGTTTTTCAAATTGAACATGGGACTACAGTAGTTTAAAATCGATCCTTTTAATGATTTAAAGTTTACTATTTAAAAATTAATTAATTTGGCTGAATTTTTAAAGCATAAATTTGTAAATTACGCAAGTCATTTAGAAAAAAAGATACGGCGACACTCTTAAAAAAACATTTAAGTTTTTTTTTGGGTCGGTCTATTGGCACCCCCCAACTTTCTATTTCAACTCCCGTCTGAAGCGCCTCGCTTAGGCCAAAGCGAGGCGCTTCAGTCAAATCAATGTCAGACGAAGTACGAGGTTGCATGGGAGTCTGGAAAATGGTGTTCCAAGCGCCTCGCTTTGCCCAAAGCGAGGCGCCTGAACTAAGGGGGGATGAACCTGGACACCTTTTGGGTGTTTTTTGTGTTTTGTTTTGAAGTTTTTTTATTTTATTTAACTTTTTTATTTAATTTAAGTAACTTTTTACATCGCGTGTCGAAAATGTCCGGTTAGTCTCGAACCAAGGGTTGATCGGGTTAGGCCCTTCCTCCTGATCTTCTACCCGCTTCTCATCGACAGCGCTGTCTTCATAGTGCGTATAGTCTTGTTCTTCAGATGCGTCATCACCACGGTTAGCGTCGTAAGTATAACCGTAGGCAGGTTGACTAGGCTCGTCTTCAAATTCATACGGGTCCTTCCACTGTGTATTCAAGTCCAGTTGTACCGCATTGTCACGGTAACGAATGCCAGACTGACCCTCCTCGACATTACTGCTAGACGGACCCTCCCCGACATTATATGACGGACCCACCGAAACATTAAATGACGGACCCTCCGAAACATTATATGACGGACCCTCCTCGACATTACATCACGGACCCTGCCCGACATTATATGACGGACCCTGCTCGACATTATATGAAACCCTCAATATGAATTATAGTCGTAAGAATCACCGGTTCGTTCACGTGCCAGTCGGGTCGGACTGTTTCTGTTCGTTAACGGGCCGGTCGGGTCGGAACAGTCCGGTTCGTTCACGTGCCGGTTGGGTCGGATTGTTTCGGTTCGTTAACGGGCCGGTCGGGTCTGACTGTTTTCGTTCGTAAACGTGTCGGTCATAATAATAATAATAATAATAATAATAATAATAATAATAATAATAATAATAACAATAATAATAATAATAATAATAATAATAACAATAATAATAATAATAAGAATAATCGTTCACGTGTCGGTCGGGTCGGAACAGTCCGGTTCGTTCACGTGGCCGGTCGGGTCGGATGGTTTCGGTTCGTTAACGGGCCGGTCGGGTCGGATGGTTTCGGA